>CM069134.1:77728794-78328794 GCA_035221665.1 Okamejei kenojei
ATGCTGGAGAAACTCAGCGGGTGCAGCAGCATCTAAGGAGCGAAGGAGATAGGTAACGTTTCAGGGCGAAACCCTTCTTCAAACATCGGCCCAAAACGTTGCCTATCTCCTTTGCTCCATAGATGCTGCTGCACCCACTGAGTTTCTCCAGCATTTTGTGTACCCTCAATTTTCCAGCATCTGCAGTTCCTTCTTTAACAGACCTAATAAAGCATTGATTCCTTCCAAATACAGTCAGACCTAATAAAGCATTGCAGTTTTGAGCACAGGCAGGGCAGCAGGCCAAACAACTCATGGCTTGTCATTTTATTTCATTTCATTTCATTTCCAATTAACCATTTCACTTTCTAGCACAGGCAGGGCAGCAGGACAAACAAGTCATGGCATCATTATTAAGGACTACCACTCATTTATTGCAAGCACATTGCAGACTCACAGTTCAGTTGATTCACAGCATAGAATTACAGTTGTGGCCTCACCCTCGTGATCTTGCAGAGTGACTGACTCACGTCCAGGCATCTGGGGTTTTATAGTCCTGCCCCCCCCCCCCCCCCCCTTCCCCCCCCCCCTCCCCCCCTTCCTCCCCCCTCCCCCCCTTCCCCCCCCTCCCCCCAGGAAGGGGCGTTACCTTAATCGCGGTGATTGATATGCGAGAGGATCTCAAGGTATTTTAAACACTCATATCTTTTTTATTTTTAATCGATGGGAAAAGTCCTCGGGGCCTGCTAAGCGGAGGAGGACTGTGAGTAAGATGGCCAAAAATCGCAGCGATGTAGGGTAGCATTTTTTCTTAAATTATATACAGTGCAGACAGGAAGTGGTCAAGATGAGACATATTTATATAGATGTGATGAGGGATTAAAACTCATTGGCTCTGGAGAAGAACCTCATCAGTATATTTAAATACAGCTGGATGAACAATGAAATACTAGAATCCATAAAGAAGGGCAGCATGGTGGAGCAGCTGGTAGAGCTGCAGCCTCACAATGTCAGAGACGCAGCTCAATCCTAACCTTGGTGCTGCCTGGGGGAAGTTTGCATGTTCTCCCTGTGACAGCATGGATTTCCTCATGGTGCTCTAGTTTCCTCTTGCATCTAAAAAACATGAAGATTTGTTGGTGAATTGGACTGTAAATTGCCCCTAATAGGTGGGAGATGGATACGAAAGTGGGAAAACTTAGAACTACTATGAACAGGTGATCGATGGTTGACATGTGCTTGGTGGGCCAAATGACTTGTTTCATGCTATATATTTCAATCGATCGATCAATCAATCAATTTACTGTGAGCTGAGAAATGAGAAAGGTCTGAAAATTTGATTTTTGTTTGCATGGTCATGGAATGGCCTCTGAGCAGGGGATTTCTATAATTGTCTCTTTTTTTTGGTATATTTGTAATGATAATGATCTTGTCTTCACTGTGTTTCCTATTTCTATCCCTCCTTTGCCTTCAAACAGCCCCTATTCTTTTCAATATCTCAATCACTATTTCTCAGAATAAGTTGTCAGCTAATGTTTACTGTCGTGGATGAATTCTGTTTCAGTTTTCCAGCTTCTCTTGGCTCCTTTCCATCTGCTCTGATGATGCGGACATCCACATCAGCACTCTGTATGTTTTCATTTTTTCTTAGCTGAGGATTTGTCTCAACCATGCCCGATAAAGACCTCAGCAATATGCGCCCCATTTCCTACTCTTGTACCAAACTGCTTTAGGGTCCCAATCATTCCTACTACCATCCATATTGAACATATTTCCGCAATTTCCAGTACCTCCAGTGTGATGCCATTGTTTTCATCAACCATCCAGCATTTAAAAAAATATTATTCCCTCTATATATTCTGCAACAAATGTTCCCCTCCAGTTCATCTCAAAGTACAAGAACAGGAGGTCCTCTGCCTGCTCTTTCACTTTTCATCAGGCAAAGACGATATCCAACAAAATTGAATCTTGCTATCACTCCCTGATATTCAATTGCCATTACTGAATCCCACCATTAACAATTCCTGGGGGTTACCATTGACCAGAAATTGAACTGGATGAAGGAACTCCGACGTCGGAACGTCCGTTCCGATGTCGGAGTTCCATCATCCCGGCGAGTGGGCCTAAACTTCGGGCCGCCCGTAGCAGCGACTGAGGGGGGCTCTGGAGGCCCCAACCACGTCAAAGAACATCAAAGAGGAGGATGACTGAACTTTGGGCCTTCCCTCACAGTGGAAACTTTGATTCCGCTATGTGGGGACGTTTATGTTAAAGACTATCGTGTTCTGTGTTCTTTTAATTCGTATGGCTGTATGGTGACCCCACATTTCACTGTACAAATTGGTACATGTGACAATAAATGTCTTGAATCTCTTGAATCTCTTGAATCTTGAATGTACACAACATGGCTACAACAGCAGGTCAGATGCAGTAATCTTATAGTGAGCAACTCGCTTCCTAACTCACACGGTGGTGCAGCAGTAGAGCTGCTGCCTTAAGTCCCTGTCCCACTTAGGAGACATAAACAGCAACCTCTGGTGACCTTGCCCATCACCCAAGGTTTCCATGAGATCACCGGAGGTTTTGGTCTCTCTCCCTAATGGTCGAAAGTGGTTTCCGCGTGTTCGAGGCTTCAGCTAGGTTGCTGCTATTTTGTCATCATGTTTAATAGACAATAGACAATAGACAATAGGTGTAGGAGTAGGCCATTCGGCCCTTCGAGCCAGCACCACCATTCAATGTGACCATGGTTGATCATCCCCAATCAGTAACCCGTTCCTGCCTTCTTCCTATATTCCCTAACTCCGCTATTTTTTAACAGACCTATCTAGCTCTCTCTAGAAAGCATCCAGAGAACCTGCCTCCACTGCCCTCTGAGGCAGAGAATTCCACAGATTCACAACTCTCTGTGAGAAAAAGTGTTTCCTCGTCTCCGTTCTAAATGGCTTACTCCTTATTCTTAAACTGTGGCCCCTGGTTCTGTACTCCCCCAACATCGGGAACATGTTTCCTGCCTCCAGCATGTCCAAGCCCTTAACAATCTTATATGGTTCCATGAGATCCTCTCACATCCTTCTAAACTCCAGAGTGTACAAGCCCAGCCTCTCCATTCTCTCAACATATGACAGTCCCGCCATCCCGGGAATTAACCTTGTAAACCTACGCTGCACTCCCTCAATAGCAAGAATGTCCATCCTCAAATTAGGGGACCAAAATTGCACACAATCCTCCAGATGTGGTCTCACTAGGGCTCTGTACAACTGCAGAAGGACCTCTTTGCTCCTATACTGGACTCCTCTTGTTATAAAGGCCAACATGCCATTCGCTTTCTTCGCTGCCTGCTGTAGCTGCATGCTTACTTTCATAGACTGATGAACAAGGACCTCCAGATCCCGTTGTATTTCCCATTTTCCCAACTTGACGCCATTTAGATAGTAATCTGCCTTCCTGTTTTTGATACTAAAGTGGATAACCTCACATTTATCCACATTAAACTTGCCATGCATCTGCCCATTCCCCCAACCTGTCCAAGTCACCCTGCATTCTCATAGCATCCTCCTCACAGTTCCCACTGCCACCCAGCTTTGTGTCATCTGCAAATTTTCTAATGTTACTTTGAATCCCTTCATCCAAATTATTGATGTATATTGTAAATAGCTGCGGTCCCAGCACCAAGCCTTGCGGTACCCCACCAGTCACTGCCTGCCATTCTGAAAAGGACCCGTTAATCCCTGCTCTTTGTTTCCTGTCTACCAACCAATTTTCTATCTGGGTCAACACTCTACCCCCAATACCATGTGCATTAATTTTGCCCACTAATCTCCTATGTGGAACCTTATCAAATGCTTTCTGAAAGTCCAGGTACACTACATCCACTGGCTCTCCCTTGTCTATTTTCCTGGTTACATCTTCAAAAAATTCCAGAAGATTAGTAAAGCATGATTTCCCCTTCGTAAATCCATGCTAACTTGGACTGATCGTGTTACTGCTATCCAAATGTGCCGCTATTTCATCTTTTATAATTGACTCCAGTATCTTCCCCACCACCGGTCTATAATTCCCTGTGTTCTCTCTCCCGCCTTTCTTAAACATTTTTAGAGCCACTTCCTTAAGTGCCATGGGATGCAGACCATCAGGCCCTGGGGATTTATCAGCCTTCAGTCCGATCAGTCTACCCAACACCATTTCCTGCCTAATTTGGATTTCTTTCAGTTCCTCCGTCACCCCAGATCCTCTGTATATCAGGAAGATTGTTTATGTCCTCCTTCGTGAAGACGGATCCAATGTACCTGCTCAACCCATCTGCCATTTCCTTGTTCCCCATAATAAATTCACCTTTTTCATTCTTCAAGAGTCCAACTTTGGTCTTAACTAATTCTTTTCTCTTCACATACCTAAAGAAGCTTTTACTATCCTCCTTTATATTCTTGGCTAGCATACCTCCGTACCTCATCTTTTCGCCCCGTATTGTCTTTTTAGTTATCTTCTGTTGCTCTTTCAACATTACCCAATCCTCTTGCTTCCCGCTCATCTTTGCTACGTTGTACTTATTCTCTTTTATTTCTATACTGTCCCTGATGTCCCTTGTCAGCCACGGTTGCCGTTTTAAAAATCTATAATTTTTTAGTTGCAGATCTAGTCGAAGCCGGTTTTCTTCATAGTCGAGGAAGGTTTTCAACATATGCGTGGGAGGTGGTAGGAGGTTGCAGCTCACCTCGACCTTGATTTTTGGGTGGCGGGCAAGCTCACCAGAGGTTGCTGTTTAGGTCTCCCAAGTGGGACAGGGGCTTTACAGTGCCAAAGGCCCTATGGATGGATGGATGGATCCTAACTATGGGTGCTGTCTGAAGGAGTTTGTACATTTTCACTGTGACCACATGGGTTTTCCCTGGGTACCCCGGTTTCCTCCCACATTCCAAAGACGTGCAGGTTTGTAGGTTAATTGGCTTCTGTAAATTGCCCTTACATTCAAAGAAGAATATCAATTTAACAAAAATAAATTTTATGATCTTTCATTCATTTAAAATACCATTCATTAAGATTTGTTAATGCAAACCTTGTTTGCATTTATTTCACAACCAGTATGTCCAAAACCAAAATAACTAACTTCTCATTTTTAGGATATACACAAAATGCTGGAGTAGGCAGGCAGCATCTCTGGAGAAAAGGAATGTGTGATGTTTCGGTTCGAGACCCCTCTTCAGACACTTCTTCGGGTCTCTCCAGAGATACTGCCTGTCCCACTGAGTTCCTCCAGCATTTTGCGTCTATCTTTGGTTTAAACCAGCATCTGCAGTTTCTTCCTTCCCTTTTGCTCATAGAAAATAGGTGCAGGAGTAGGCCATTCGGACCTTCGAGCCTGCACCGCCATTCAATATGATCATGGCTGATCATCCAGCTCAGTATCCTGTACCTGCCTTCTCTCCATACCCCCTGATCCCTTTAGCCACAAGGGCCACATCTAACTCCCTCTTAAATATAGCCAATGAACTGGCCTCAACTACCTTCTGTGGCAGAGAATTCCACAGATTCACCACTCTCTGTGTGAAAAATGATTTTCTCATCTTGGTCCTAAAAGACTTCCCCCTTATCCTTAAACTGTGACCCCTTGTTCTGGAGTTCGGGAACAATCTTCCTGCATCTAGCCTGTCCAGCCCCTTAAGAATTTTGTATGTCTCTATAAGATCCCCCCTCAATCTTCTAAATTCCAGCGAGTACAAGCCAAGTCTATCTAGTCTTTCTTCATATGGAAGTCCTGCCATCCCAGGAATCAGTTTGGTGAACCTTCTCTGTACTCCCTCTATGGCAAGAATGTCTTTCCTCTGCCTTTATGATAGGCTGATGGAACTGTACTCTTACACATATTTTCTGAGTCCAGCTTGAACATGTCCAGGGGGAGTCAGGGCACCCCAGAACTCATCCAGTTAACTCAGGAAGGATATACTTATGATGAACGGAGTAGAACTGTTTTTCACCAGTTTGATGGTAATTACTGTATGTCTTACGAACAGACATTAAACTGACTACAGAAGAACAGGGAGCATTCTTCGTTGCAGATTTGATCTTTCCACTGCCTGGAGTATCTAGAACTTGGAATCATAGTCGCAAATTAAAGGACATTCAGGCAGGGATGAGAATAAATTTATTTACTGAAAGGCTGTGGAATGTTTGCATTTTTCTATGCAAGAGACTGTGGAGGATCAGTTACTGAACATATTTGAGACAAAGTTCAATAGATTTTTAGATATTGAGAGTATTGAGTTATATTAAGCTAGAGCAGGTAAATGGCACGAGGTAAGCAATCAGCTTTGATCTCGTGCAATGGTGGAACAGACGTGAGTGGATGAATAGATTACACCTGTACCTACTTCTCCTCCTCATTTCTTGTGTTCAATGTTATGACCACTGTGCAAGATTAGATGGAACGAGTTTTGAATTATCAGGGTTTGGAAAAGCTGATGAATGGCTTGCACTTCAGTTGCATTGAGTATTAATATATCTAAAGTTTCTGGGATCAAAACATGGTCAAAGCAATGTTGGGACTTAAGTCGTGTGGAGAGCATATTGAGAAGTTACATCATGGTCTGGTTCGGCAACTCGAATGCCCAGGAATGAAGAAGATTGGAAAAAAGTGGTTAACACTACCCAGACCATCACGGGTACTGACATTCCCACCATTGAAGGGATCTACAGGAGTCGTTGCATCCAAAAGGCAGCCAGAGAACCACAGTGTGCAGGTCATACTCTCATTTCACTCCTGCCATCGGGAAGAAGGCGTAGGAGCCTGTAAACTGTCAAATCCAGGTTCAAGAGCAGCTGCTTCCTAACAACCATCAGGCTATTAAAAACTACAACCTCCAAATAAGCTCCAAACTACGTAGATATGTCTATACACTATTACAGTTTGTTTGTTTTCTATATACTGTAAATGTATATATATATACACTGAACACACACACTCATATGTGTGTGTGTGTGTGTGTGTGTGTGTGTGTGTGTGAGAGAGAGAGTTTGAGTGTGTATGTGAGTAATGAGAAAAGGTTAGTTGAGTAATGAGGAAAGGTTAGTTAGCAGTCTTGTTGTGCGTGGCCCCTTGGGCAAGAGTGACCATAATATGGTTGAGTTCTTCATTCGGATGGAGAGTGACATTATTAATTCAGAAACAAGGGTTCTGAACTTACAGAAAGGGTATGAGATGTGAATTTGAGGGTATGAGATGTGAATTGGCCAAGATAGACTGGCAATTGATTCTTAAAGGGTTGATGGTGGATATACAATGGAAGGCATTTATAGACTGCATGGATGAACTACAACAATTGTTCATCCCAGTTTGGCAAAATAATAAAACAGGGAAGGTAGTGCACCCGTGGATAACAAGTGAAATCAGGGATAGTATTAATACAAAAGATGAAGCATAAAAATTAGCCAGAAAAAGCAGCCTACCAGAGGACTGGGAGAAATTCATAGTCCAGCAGAGGAGGACTAAGGGCTCAATTAGGAAAGGGAACATAGATTATGTGGGAAAACTGGCAGGGAACATAAAAACTGACTGCAAAAGTTTTTATAGATATGTGAAGAGAAAAAGATTAGTTAAAACAAATATAGGTCCCTTGCAGTCAATTAACAGGTGAATTGATCATGGGTGAAAAGGACTTGGCAGAACAATTGAATAACTACTTTGGTTCTGTCTTCACTAAGGAAGACACAAATAATCTGCCGAAAATAGCAGGGGACCGGGGGTCAAATGAGATGGAGGAACTGAGTGAAATCCAGGTTAGCCGGGAAGTGGTGTTGGGTAAATTGAATGGATTAAAGGCTGATAAATCCCCAGCGCCAGATAGGCTGCATCCCAGAGTACTTAAGGAAGTAGCCCCAGAAATAGTGGATGCATTAGTGATAATTTTTCAAAACTCTTTAGATTCTGGAGTAGTTCATGAGGATTGGAGGGTAGCTAATGTAACCCCACTTTTTAAAAAGGGAGGGAGAGAGAAAACGGGGAATTACAGACCAGTTAATGTAACATCGGAGGTGGGGAAAATGCTAGAGTCAGTTATTAAAGATGGGATAGCAGCACATTTGGAAAGTGGTGAAATCATTGGGCAAAGTCAGCATGGATTTATGAAAGATAAATCATGTCTGACGAATCTTATAGAATTTTTCAAGCATGTAACTCATAGAGTGGATAAGGGAGACCCAGTGGATGTGTTATATCTGGACTTTCAGAAGACTTTCAACAAGGTCCCACATAAGAGATGAGTATGGAAACTTAAAGCACATGGTATTGGAGGTTCAGTATTGATGTGGATAGAGAACTGGCAGGCGGACAGGAAGCAAAGAGTAGAAGTAAATGGGTCCTTTTTATAAAACCAGGCAGTGACTAGTGGGCTACCGCATGGCTCAGTGTTGGGACCCCAGCTATTTATAATATGTGTTAATGATCTGGATGAGGGAATTAAATGCAACATCTCCAAGTTTGCGGATGGCACGAAGCTGGGGGGCAGTGTTAGCTGTGAGGAGGATGCTAGGAGGATGCAAGGTGACTTGGATAGGTTGGGTGAGTGGGCAAATGCATGGCAGATGCAGTATAATGTGGATAAATGTGAGATTATCCACTTTGGTGGCAAAAACAGGAGGGTAGACTATTATCTGAATGGTGGCCGATTAGGAAAAGGGAAGATGCAATGAGATATGGGTGTCATGGTACACCAGCCATTGGAAGTAGACATGCAGGTGCAGCAGGCAGTGAAGAAAGCGAATGGGATGTAAGCATTCATAGCAAAAGGATTTGAGTATAAGAGCAGGGAGGTTCTACTGCAGTTGTACAGGGTCTTGGTGAGACCACACCTGGAGTATTGCGTACAGATTTTGTCTCCTAATCTGAGGAAAGACATTCTTGCCATAGAGGGAGTACAGAGAAGGTTCACCAGACTGATTCCTGGGATGGCAGGACATTCATATGAAGAAAGACTGGATAGACTCAGCTTGTACTCGCTAGAATTTAGAAGATTGAGGGGGGATCTTATAGAAACTTACAAAATTCTTAAGGGGTGGGACAGGCTAGATGCAGGAAGATTGTTCACGATGTTGGGGAAGTCCAGAACAAGGGGTCACAGTTTAAAGATAAAGGGAAAGTTTTAGGACCGAGATGAGAAAAACATTTTTCACGCAGAGAGTGGTGAATCTCTGGAATTCTCTGCCACAGAAGGTAGTTGATGCTAGTTCATTGGCTATATTTAAGAGGGAGTTAGATGTGGCCCTTGTGGCTAAAGGGATCAGGGGGTATGGAGAGAAGGCAGGTACAGGATACTGAGTTGGATGATCAGCCATGATCACATTGAATGGCGGTGCAGGCTTGAAGTGCCGAATGGCCTACTCCTGCACCTATTTTCTATGTTTCTATGTTTCTATATATCACAAACATACATATACATTTTTACTTGCTACTACATTGTTTCAGTTTGGGACATATGACTATAAAACGTTTGACTTGATAATTCATGAAATAGATTGTGAAACATTTTTCAAGAACCCAAAATCACATACTTTTATTTTAGAATACTCTTGTTTCCATTCGATAAAACAACAATGGTTAAAAATGAATAAAGAACGTTTTTCTGAGAATTGACATTTAAAACACAGACTGCAGTGATTTATTGTAGCAATTAAAATCACTTCACTAATAATCTTAAAAAAAACCTCTGCTTTTTTACTCATTTGGTAGTCTGAGTGATGCACTTTACTGAGTCAAACTGTTTAGCAGTTAGTTGCGCTTGCAGTGATGTGGGTTGCACGCAGAAAGTGGCATTTACAGCTCACTTCAATCACAATAATCTGCCCCTTGAAATTTTCTTGGAATTCCTCTGCGTCGTTTGAAGATTAGGGCTTTCAGCATTTGAAGTGCCCTTATCAGTCAGTCGCAGTGATGGTTTGTGGGATGGCTGGCTGCACAGCAAAAACCATTGCATTGATGATTTAAAGAAAAAGCCTCTGTTCACAAATGTTTTGCTTTTCTTATCAACCAGCCTACTGTCTGCAGCGCTATTTGATTTGAAAAAAAAGTTTTAAACATGCCTGTCTGGAAGAAAATATGTATCAATTGATCATGAATTTCACCTTCAGGAACAGATTGCTTTGTTCTCCACGCAGCTTTTTGTGCCTTGCTTAATCAGCCACACCATGTAAATCTATGCCAATAAATTAGACAAATGGAGGGAATGGATTCAATCTGCTGCTACCTAGATCCCCCTCATACACCATTTTTAAAGCTGCACCTCATTTTAGATTTTTCATCATTTCCTTTCTCTCCACTTTTAATTAATTATTTGGTTTTTGTTTAGTTTAGTTCAGAGATAAAGCTCGGAAACAGGCCCTTTGGTCCACTGAGTCCGCGCCGACCAGTGATCACGCATGCACACGTTCCTTCCCATACACGAGGGACAGTCTGCAGAAGCCAATTAACCTACAAACCCGCATGTCTTTGTATGTGGGAGCAAACTGGAATACCCGGAGTAAACCCATGCGATCACAGGGTGAGCATACAAACTCTGTACATGCAACACCCATTGTCACGATCGACACAAATCTCTGGCACTGTAAGTCAACAACTCTGCCACTATGCCACTGTTCCATCCTTCTGCTTATTTAAGTTTCTCTGCTTTCCTTTTCAGTTTAGCAATGTTATAAATGCAAATATTTATATGTTTATATGGTTCATGCTCATTGTTGAACATTCTCAAGATAAGATCAAACTCTGATTTCCACATCGGGCTGGATCATTAGATGATGTGAACGGTTACGTCTGCAAGTACTCTGGAAATTGTATGCGTCACAGTTGAACAGCTCAATCACAGGTGCGGAAAGGTGAAGATTCATCTCTCACAGATGGAATCTGGTTTACAGTGATTGTTGCTAATCCAATAAAAGTTCCCCCATGTATCCTTGTTAGGCAGATTTGGGCTTATATTCTGTTGCTATAAAGATTTTAATAAAGAAGAAAGGGCAGGAATTGTCAATCATTCAGTGGCCTTGCGTGTACTGTTCATGCTACAGTCCTGCAGACCTGCAAACTGTAATGTCAGATCAATGTGCTATGCCGTACTACACCATCGTGGAAAGGTCAGCTGGACATCAAAATGAATGTGAGGGTAGATTTTCCAAGGATATTTGAGTTCTAGGTTTTCTCACTTCTGTTGCAAGGTTGATTCTGTTTTGTCTCTCACCACAGTTGCTGCCAAACATTCTGGCTATTTCCAACATGCTCTCAGTTTTTATTTCAGAATTCCATTATCTAGACTTTTTAATTTTCATTTTTTTAATCTTCCAAAACCTCATTTAGCAGATTGGTCCACCCTTTGTGTGTGGATGGATGGAAAATTCTGGGTATTCCAGCCATGATCATTAGATTTCTGGTTTTCTGTGTGTTGAGATGTGTGGCATGGATGGGGAATGTCTATTTACCATACTTATAAGCACATCAGTTCACACTGGACCAAGCACTTCCAGATTGATACCTAATCTAAAACTAACTAAGAATTTATAGGGAATTATGCAGGTCTGTTCAAGAGCTTCTAAGCATTTGAATTAAACTAACACTCTAATCATGAGAGCTTAGTTTAATTAATTGTATTATTGTCACGATTACCGAGAGAGAGTGAAAAGCTTTTGTTTGTGTGCTACAATCACAGAAAAGACTATACATGAACACTAACAAGCTATCCTCAGTGCACATATAAAGGATAAATGATACAACATTTAGTGCAAGATATAACATTGAACTCTGATAGATGTCTGATTAAAGATAGTTCAAATGTCTCCAATGAGAGAGATAGGTCAGGATCATACTCAAACTAATGAGAAGACTGTTGTTAAAGAAGGAACTGCAGATGCTCGAAAATCGAGGGTACACAAAATGCTGGAGAAACTCAACGGGTGCAACAGCATCTATGGAGCGAAGGAGATAGGCAAAGTTTCGGGCCGAAACCCTTCTTCAGAAGGGTTCCCAAGAGAAGACTGTTCAGTTATCCGATAACAGCTGTTGAAAAAACTATTCGGGAAACTGGAAAAGTTCTGTATCTGTTGCCTGATGGGAGAGGGAAGAAGAGGGAGAGACCTGGTGAGACTGGTCCTTGATTATTGCCTTGCCAAGACAGCATGAAGTGTAGATGGAGTCAATGGAAGAGAGTTTGCTTCGCGTGACGGTCTGGACTACATCCACAACTCTGCAATTTCTTGCAATCTAATGCCTCTGTCCCACTTAGGAAACCTGAACGGAAACCTCTGGAGACTTTGCGCCCCACCCAAGGTTTCCGTGCGGTTCCCGGAGGTTTTTGTCAGTCACCCTAATGGTCGAAAGTGGTTTCCGCTGCTTCTATGTTCTATAGAAGAAGCGGAAAATGCTGGAGAAACTCAGCGGGTGCAACAGCATCTATGGAGTGAAGGAAATGGGCAATGTTTCGGGCTGAAACCCACCTTCAGAAGGGTTCCCAAATGCTCACCAATGGGGCACCAATGAATCTTAAATTTATGAATAAATTAATCTTGTTATTTTTTGTTCGCCATTGTCTGATAATGGTAAGGCACAAGCTCAAACATTACAATCAACAAAGAGTCTGTAAAAATATGATGTGGTATAATTTTGTCATGCAAATTACTGATGAAACCTAAAAAGTAATGCATTGTTAAAAATGTTCAATTTCAGCTCTCTGGAAAGAAGCTGATTGGGAAAGAATCCTGATGGAACATACCAAAGGCAGAGGCATAATAAACACAACATTTTAGTTGGTTTCGTATTATGTGATCTAAGATGCAGTAAAAACCTTGTTTTCATGCTATCCAGGGAAATCATACCATACATAAATACATGAAGGTAGTACACGACAGTGAAAGAAGTTAGAATATTCTATATGTAACATAATATTACAGCTGCACAGAAAATGTTGATATAACAAAGGAAAGACAATGTCCTTGCTTCTGCTGGTGGTATCTTCTGCCTGATGTGAGAGTGGAAAAGACAGAATGACTGGAGATTTAGCAGGCTGCTTGCTGAGGCAACGTGAAGTGTTGATGGAATCAATAAGGGGTAAGTGGTTTGGGCTGTGTTCACAACTTGCTTTTGTTTAAGCATCAACTTGTCAATTTCTTAGGGTCTTGGGCCGCATGATAGAAGATGCCAACAGGCTGCTGGCTGCAAGCCTAGCTCACCTGCTGTGGAACCAGGAACCTGCCTGGAGAGGAAAGCTGCCGCCTGGCTCCTGCTCGTCCCCAAGGAACAGAGATCCAGCGTAGTAGAGTAAGGTGCTTTGCGAGTTCTCAGTAAGCCTCATTTGGACCTTGTAGGTTGAGTCCATTTGTATCCAGGAATCAAGTCACGAGGTTGTTGTTCCAGTCGGTGGAAGATCGCCAGATGTGAAAATAGAACTTGGAGAACAATGTTTGGTAATTCTGGCAGCTGTGGAATTGAAATTAAATATTCCACCAAGAGAAACTTAGTATTGTGATGGCACATGGAGCTTTTAATGAGTAATAGTTATCTGGCAGAGTTGGCAGATAGAATAGGATCAGTCCTCCCTTCAATATGCAATGGAATTTTTATATTGAATTGAGTGGGGATTGTGGTGAACATGCGATTGAGTGTTGATTGTGGGGACTGTGGTGATATCTA
Organism: Okamejei kenojei; assembly: GCA_035221665.1. NCBI lineage: Eukaryota > Metazoa > Chordata > Chondrichthyes > Rajiformes > Rajidae > Okamejei > Okamejei kenojei. The sequence continues at coordinate 77,742,434 of CM069134.1, forward strand.
TATTACTAAAAGTCTGATCTTGACCACTTCCTGCTGTTCTGTATATTGATTTTTGAAAAAACGCTGCCACTTACGGCAGTACACCAAAGGCTGGAGAAACTCAGCGGGTGCAGCAGCATCTAAGGAGCGAAGGAGATAGGCGACGTTTCGGGTCGAGACCCTTCTTCAGACTGGTCAGGGATCAGGGAAGCGAGAGATATAGACGGTGATGTGGAGAGATAAAGAACAATGAATGAAAGATATGCAAAAAGTATCGATGATAAAGGGAACAAGCCATTGTAAGCTGTTTGTGGTGTGAAAATGAGAAGCTGGTGCGACTAGGGTGGGGGAGGGAGATAGAGAGAGAGGGAATGCCAGGGCCCGAGGGCTGAGGGAGGGGTGGGAAGGGGAGGAGACAGCAAGGGTTAACAGAATTGAGAAAATTCAATGTTCAAGCCCAAAGGATGCAGACTCCCCAAGCAGAATATGAGGTGCTGTTCCTCCAACTTGCGGTGTTGCTCACTCTGGCCGTGGAGGAGGCCCAGACCCGAGAGGTCGGATACGGAATTTAGGAACCAGAGGGGAAGCAATTTTGTCCTGATTGGCATTGTATGGACATCTTTAATTTAGTGACAGCAAATAAGGATTAAGCAATCAATTTTTCAAAGTAATGTATTGTCAATACTGGTTGAAATGGAATTTTGAGGTATAGCCGTGAGTCAACTGCCAGCCCTCCAGCCATAAGTGAGTGAGCTGCCAGCACAACAGGCTTGAGTGACTGAGCCGCCAGCCCAAGAATCAATTCGGCCCACACTGTCCATACTAGCCCTCTGGTAACCGGTCCCTTCAGCACACAACACCCATACTAGTGCTCCAGAAAGTTACAAAAAAATGTATATTTAACTGGTCCTTTTTAAGCATTGCCAGCATTGTACGGGTTGTAATTGTTTTCTATTGTAGATTTTAAAAGTTTTGTAAATCACTTTGTTGAACTGTTCTGAAACCAATTCTGTTCTAGTTATGGCCCTTTCTCATTTCTGTGGAAACTGAGTGTTCAAAGACTTCAGATGGAGACTCAGATTTGAATAATATGGGACAACTAAAAGTGTCAAATTGTGATTGGGGCCACATCAGATTTAATACTGTTTATTGATATTTTAAAAAATCTCTCAGGCACATATCTGAACAAAGATTCCACAAGATATTTGCATTTTAATTGAAAGGTTTCTTCCACCTCCACTTCTATCCACAGCTCATGCTGTTGTAAATTCAGCGTATGATTGTAATATTTCCACCAGTATTGACAATACATTACTTTGAAAAATTGATTGCTTAATCCTTATTTGCTGTCACTAAATTAAAGATGTCCATACAATGCCAATCAGGACAAAATTGCTTCCCCTCTGGTTCCTAAAACGTGTATCAAGACAGGGTAGCATGGTGGCGCAGCAGTAGAGTTAAAGCTCTTACAGTGCTGGAGACCCGGGTTTGATCCTGGCTATGGGTGCTTGTCTGTACAGAGTTTGTACATTCTCCCTGTGACCTGCGTAGGTTTTCTCCGAGAACTTCGGTTTCCTCCCACACTCCAAATGTTTGGCTTGGTATAATGTAAAAAGTGTCCCTACTGTGTGTAGGATGGTGTTAGTTTGCGGGGAATGTTGATTGCTGCGGACCCGGTTTGCCGCAGGGCCTGTTTCCGTGCTGTATCTCTAAACTAAACTAAAGAAATCTATGTGGTTTCACATTTAACAAAGCAAATGAGGTGAAATGTTTTATGTTGGGTCTGTTATGTTGCCTTTAGCAAGCCTGAGGGTCTTTTTAAACAAAATTGGTTCCTAGAATATGGGTGCAATGAACAAGGTGTTATATACGGATGGCACTGTGGTGCATTGAATAGAGTCACTGCCTCACAGCTCGAGGAGAACCATACAAAGTTATTTATTGTGAATCGTGACTAATGATCAATACATAGGAACATAGAAAATAGGTGCAGGAGGAGGCCATTCGGTCCTTCAAGCCAGCACCGCCATTCATTGTGATCATGGCTGATCGTCCCGAATCAATAACCCGTGTCTGCCTTCTCCCCATATCCCTTGATTCCACTAGCCCCAAGAGCTCTATCTAACTCGCTCTTAAATACATCTAGTGATTTGGCCTTCACTGCCCTCTGTGGCAGGGAATTCCACAAATTCACAACTCTCTGGGTGAAAACATTTATTCTCACCTCAGTCTTAAGTGGCCTCCCCTTTATTCTAAGACTATGGCCACTGGTTCTGGACTCACCCAACATTGGGAACATTTTTCCTGCATCTAGCTTGTCCAGTCCTTTTATAATTTTATATGTTTCTATAAGATTCCCTCTCATCCTTCTAAACTCCAGTGAATACAAGCCTAGTCTTTTCAATCTTTCCTCATATGACAGTCCCGCCATCCCAGGGATCAATCTCGTGAACCTACGCTGCACTGCTTCAATCACAAGGATGTCCTTCCTCAAATTAGGAAACCAAAACTGTACACAATACTCCAGATGTGGCCTTACCAGAGCTCAATACAACTGCAGAAGAACCTCTTTACTCCTATACTGAAATCCTTTTGTATGAAGGACAACATTCCATTAGCTTTCTTCACTGCCTGCTGTACCTGCACGCCAACTTTCAGTGACTGGTGGACAAGGACACCCAGGTCTCGCTGTACCTCCCCCTTATCTAACCTAACCCATTGAGATAATATTCTGCCCCCTTGTTTTTGCCGCCAAAGTGGATAACTTCACATTTGTCTATATTATACTGCATCTGCCACGCATCTGCCCACTCACTCAACCTGTCCAGGTCACCCTGCAACCTCCTAACATCCTATTCACAGTTCACACTGCCACCCAGCTTTGTGTCATTCGCAAACCTGCTAGTGTTGCTCCTAATTCCCTCTTCCAAATAATTAATATATATGGTAAACAGTTGTGGCTCCAACACCGAGCCTTACGGCACTCCACTCGCCACTGCCTGCCATTCTGAAAAGGACCCATTCACTCCTACTCTTTGCTTCCGGTCTGCCAACCAATTTTCTATCCGCGTCACCACCCTACCCCCAATACCATGTGCTCTAATTTTAGTCACCAGTCACCCATGCGGGACCTTATCAAAGGCTTTCTGACAGTCTAGATACGCTACATCCACTGGCTCCCCTTCATCCATTTTACTTGTCACATCCTCAAAAAATTCCAGAAGATTGGTCAAGCATGATTTTCCTTTCATAAATGCATGCTGACTTGGGCTAATCCTTTTACTGCTCCGGAAGTGGCGGCGCTGCGTGGCAGCTGCGGCTCACCTGCAGTCCGTCTGTTTTTTTCGTCTTTTTTCGTCTTTTTGTGTCTGTTTTAGTTAGAATTTTGGTTTATTAGGCTGTGTTTGTGTGTGTGGGGGGGGGGGGGGGGGGGGGGGGGAGGGTGGGAGAAACAAGGTTTTAGTCTCTCCCTTCGGGGGGATGCGACCTTTTCTTGTCGTGTCCCCCGTCACCGTCTCCGTCTGTGCTGAGGCCCTAATGGCGGAGCTGGTGGCCTCGGAGCTGTGGCGAGCGTTCAGAGCTCCAGTGTTCCAGCGGCGGTGGCGGCCCGGCTTCGGGGCTGCGGGGCTTCGGCGCTCCAGCAGTTGCTCCAGCGGTGCTCCAGCAGCGGCCCGGCTTCGGCGCTCCGGCGGCTCTCCAGCGGTGCTCCAGCAGCGGCCCGGCTTCGGCACTCCGGCGGCTCTCCAGCGGTGCTCCAGCAGCGGCCCGGCTTCGGAGCTCCGGCGGCTCCAGCGGCTCTCCAGCGGTGCTCCAGCGGCGGCCCGGCTTCGGGGCTCCAGCGGCTCTCCAGCGGTGCTCCAGCAGCGGCCCGGCTTCGGAGCTCCGGCGGCTCCAGCAGTTGCTCCAGCGGTGCTCCAGCGGCGGCCCGGCTTTGGGGCTCCAGCGGCTCTCCAGCGGTGCTCCAACGGCGGCCCGGCTTCAGAGCTCCGGCGGCTCCAGCGTTCCCGTGGTTGATCCTGATTGGGAGCTGTGGTGGTGTTCCGGCATTCCGGCAACGGCGGCGGTGACGGCCTGGCTTCGGAGGCTCGGCCGCGGGCCTAGTGGACGATGACATCGAAGGCCTGGATTGCCTCAGTACAGAGGGGGAACAAGTAGGGGAAAAAGACAAAGACTTTAAGACTTTTGCCTTCCACCACTGTGAGGAGGTGCTTGGTGAACTCACTGTGGTGGATGTTAAATATGTGTTTATTGTGTGTTTTGTTTTAATTTATTACATGTTATGACTGTAAGGTAACAAATTTCGTTCAGACCGAAAGGTCTGAATGACAATAAAGGAATCCGAATCTGAATCTGAATCTTTTACTGCTATCCAAATGCCCCATTATTACCTCTTTAATAATTGGCACCAGCATCTTTCCCACCACCGAAGTCTGGCTAACTGGTTTGTAACTTCCCCTTTCCTCTCTCGCTCCTTTCTTGAAAAGTGGGATAACATTAGCTATCCCCAAATCCACAGGAACTGATCCTGAATCTATTGAAGTTTGGAAAATTATCACTAATGTGTCCATTATTTCTAGAGCCACCTCAGGAATGCATGACCAACTCTTATCTGGCTGCACACAATCATTCCCTGCTCATCTATGTACCTATCCAAAAGCCTCTTAAATGCCACTATCAGATGTGCTTTCACCACCACTCCAGCAGTGCATTTCAGGCACTTACTACCCTCTGTGTAAAACGCTTACGCTGCGCATCTCCGTTAAACTTTGCCCCTCTCACCTCAAACCTCTTAAAACTATGCCCTTTAATACATAAAATTTCCATCCTGGAAGAAAGGTTCTGACCTACCCTATCTATGCCTCTCATAATTGTATATATTTCTATCAGGTCTTCCCTTAACCTCCTGAATACCAGTGAAACCAATATAAGTCTAACCAACCTCTCCCTGCAGCTAATACCCTCTAATCAATGCATCATTTTGATAAACCTCCTCGGCGTCCTTTCCAAAACCTCCACATCCTTCTAGTAGTTGGGGGACCAGAACTGCATGCAATACACCAAATGCAGCCTGACCACAGACTTATAAAACTACATCATGATTTCCTGACTATTATACTGAATGACCCGACCAATGAAGGCAAGTATGCCATATGCCGTATTTATCACTCTACAGTTGTTGCCACGTCCAGGGAGTTATGGACTTTGACCCCAAGACCCCTCTGTACATCAATGCTGTTAAGCATCATTCCATTAATTGTCTATTTTCCCCTTACTTCCCAAACAGTAATACCTCACAATTGCTTGGATTAAACTCCTTCTGTCATTTCTCCACCCATTCCTGTAGCTGATTTATATCCCGCTGAATACTTTGACGGTCTTCCTCACAGTCCGCGACCCCAGCAATCTTGGTGTCATCTGCAAACTTACAAATCAACCTATATATGTTTACGACCAAATAATTTATGTATATCCCGAACAACAGAGGTCGTAGCAACTCCACTGGTCACAAATCTGTGAGGAAGTCTACTGGTCACAAACCTGAAAACTATCCTTTCACCACAACTCTCTGTCTTCTGTTAAAGTAAACCAGTTTTGAGACAATATGAACAAGTTACTGTTAATCCCGTGCACTTTAATAATCTAGATTGTAATACCCTGGATTCTCTTTCTTTCTTAAACAAAGGAATGTCATTAGCTACTCTCCAGTCCTACCGACTTCATCTGAGGCTAGAAGATATGCAAAGATCTTTATCAAGGCTCCTGTAGTCTCCTCTCTTGCCTCTCAATAACCTGGATAAATCACGTCAGGCTTTGGGGATTTATCCACCTTAATGCTCTTTAAGAGTCCCTACGTGTCCTCTCTCTTAATCTCAAGCTGCCTTTGCATATTAACATTGTCCACACTGATCCCACTGTCCTCCATGTCCTTCTCTTTAATGAAAGCAGATGCAATGTATTTGTTTAGTACCTCACTTACAATCACTGACTACAAGCACAAATTCCTTCCTTTATCCTCGAGCACTCATACCTTCTCCTTGGTTGCCCTTGTTTGTAATTTTGGATTTTATTGTTAAATCTGACTCACCAAAGCTATTTTGTGGCCCCTTTTATTCTCCCATTTGAATTCTTTCCTCCTTGTAATGTATGTAATCAGTTGTTAAGATTATTGGTCTGTAACCAGCTGAGAATGAACTGGGAAAAGAAGTATAATAATAGATATTTTCCTTTAATTTGTGGAGATGTTCCATAAGATTTTCAGTAGATTTATCCCCATTGGTGATAAAAAAAATAAAGCTTTGATGCTTGAAAGCAACGGGTCTGGAGTGATTCTTGATTCATTCAATTCCCCCAACATTGTGTTTCTTTCCATGCCTTTTGAATCACTTGCTTTGTGTGCTCTACCATCTCCTGTTGCTTGATAGAATCCCCAATCTCCTGCATCAATGAGTGAGAAATTGGAACACTTCTCACCATGTTGTTTGCCGCAAGTTCATACTTCTTTATATCTCTTATGTCCTTGAGATACAGTCAGCTAAGTTTGTCTGTTACACGGATGTCTTTTCCCAGGCAGTACATGCCTGCAACCTCACAAACATCTCTTGCTTGTGAGCATGCAGACTCTGATGGGCTTAAGAGAAACTGTCTGTATGGGGTTTGCATGTCCTCTCTGTGACTGCAGGGTTTGCTGCCAATACTCCAGTTTACTCACAAATCACAAAGACGTTCTGGGTGGATGGGAGGATATTTCTCCACTGTAAATTATTCCAAGTGTGAGGCAGTAGGAGAATAGGGGAGGGGTGGAGGGCTGGGTCGTGGAGGGTCAGAGCGATCGGTGGGAAGGTGAGAAGGGATGGGTTATGGAGAAATAGGTTGGGAAATAGGATTGATAGGGTTCATCTGAGAGCTGACATAAACCTAATGGGCCAGATAGCCTCCTCCTAAGCCTGAAGGAGGAAAGGCCAGAGATGTCGATTGCAAAAGGAGGCTGGGGGCCAATTCAAAAAAGTAAACCCCTCAACTTTCCTTTAAATTCCAAGGATCAATTCTGGATTAATGCCTCCTCAACCCCAAATGTCTCCTGAGGTGCAGTGCTAAATGGTTCACATGAGGCCCTGGAAAGGATTCCTTCAGCCTGTTTCCCATGACTCCTAAACAAGCCACTCAATTAAGATGGAAAAAATAAACAAGCTGTTAGAGGAACTCACCAGGTCAGGCAGCATCTGGGGAAGGAAATGGACATATGATGTTGCAGATCTGGACTCTACAGCAATATATATATCTGCTGCTCTGTAACCACTGCTCCCAGCATTTGCCTCTCTTAGACCCTGTCTCTGTGAGCTTCTTGTAAACAAGTGATTTCATTGCACCCTGGTCTATCTTACAGTAAACTGACCTAAATTTGAATCTGAACCTCCTCATGCCTTGCTCTATTTCGGAGCATTTGTTACTCATTACAGCTTCTTCATTCTGTAGATACAAGGAAACACAGATGCTGGTTAATCCACGAAAGGACACAAAGGAGTAAATTAGCAGGTCAGGCAGCATCTCTGGAGAACATGGACAGTTGATGTTTTGGGTCGAGACTCCTCTTTAGACTAATTGTGGGGGGCAGGGAGGGGGAGAAAGCTGGAAGAGGGGAGAGGGAGGACACAGCATGACAGATAATAGGGTGTTTTTGGAAAGGAGATGGCTCGAACAATGGCAACAGATAAAGCAGAAGATGTGAGATATTAATTATTTGGATGAGGGAATTGAATGCAACATCTCCAAGTTTGCGGATGACACGAAGCTGGGGGGCAGTGTTAGCTGTGAGGAGGATGCTAGGAGGCTGCAAGGTGACTTGGAGAGGTTGGGTGAGTGGGCAAATGCATGGTAGATGCAGAACAATGTGGATAAATGTGAGGTTATCCACTTTGGTGGCAAAAACAGGAAAGTAGACTATTATTTGAACGGTGGCCGATTAGGAAAAGGGGAGATGCAACGAGACCTGGGTGTCATGGTACACCAGTCATTAAAAGTAGGCATGCAAGTGCAGCAGGCAGTGATGAAAGCGAATGGTATGTTAGCATTCATAGCAAAAGGATTTGAGTATAGGAGCATGGAGGTTCTACTGCAGTTGTACAGGGTTTTGGTGAGACCACACCTGGAGTATTGCGTACAGATTTTGTCTCCTAATCTGAGGAAAGACATTCTTGCCATAGAGGGAGTACAGAGAAGGTTCACCAGACTGATTCCTGGGATGTCAGGACTTTCATATGAAGAAAGACCGGATAGACTCAGCTTGTACTCGCTAGAATTTAGAAGATTGAGGGGGGATCTTATTGAAGCTTACAAAATTCTTAAGGGGTTGGACAGGCTAGATGCAGGAAGATTGTTCCCGATGTTGGGGAAGTCCAGAACAAGGGGTTACAGTTTAAGGATAAGGGGGAACTCTTTTAGGACCGAGATGAGAAAAACATTTTTCACACAGAGAGTGGTGAACCTGTGGAATTCTCTGCCACAGAAGGTAGTTGAAGCCAGTTTCTTGGCTATACTTAAGAGGAAGTTAGATGTGGCCCTTGTGGCTAAGGGGATCAGGGGATATGGAGAAAAGGCAGATACGGGATACTGAGTTGGATGATCAGCCATGATCATATTGAATGGCGGTGTAGGTGCCTACTCCTGCACCTATTTTCTATGTTTCTATGTTTCTATATGATTGATGAGTTGCAAATTGTGCGGCCAGGAGGAGGAAAATAATGGGCGAGGGGTGCAGGGGGAAATAGGTGGGAGTCTAGGTGAGGCACAGCGGAGGGGAAGTGTTTGGGGGAAAACGTGGAGAGGGGGGTAAGGTAGAGGTTCCCAAAAATTGAAGAATTTTCAATGTTCATACCATTGGGTTGGACTACCTCTTTCCATCAGCATTTTTGTAATTCACTTCTCTGCCTCTTTCCTTCACTCTGTCTCTTTACATGTCTTTTTATAGTAACTGCTCTATCCAAGACCATAGAAATTGCAAGAGAGTTGTGAAATAGTTCAGTATATCACACAAATCAGCATCCAGACACCCCGCCCCCTCCACCTCCTTACACATCACTGCCTTATGAAGGCAGCCAGCATTATCAAGGACCATATACAGCCCGGTCATTCTCTCTTCTCTATTTTCCCATCAGGCAGAAGAACAAAAGCTTCAAAGCACATGCCACCAGATTCAAGAACAGCTACTTCCCCACTGTTATAGGACTCCTGAATGGACGTCCCACATGCTAAGGGTGTATTCCCAATCTTCCAATCTCTCTCACTGCGGCACTTGCACTTTTTTAACTGGTCTTTCTCTATAGCTTAAACACTCTTCTGCATTCTGCTTCCTTTACTCCCTTGTATTACTTTGACGTATTTATTGGTGGTATGAGTTCCCAGAATAGGGCACAAACAAAGCTTTACAGTGTACTTCAGTAAACCTGATAACAATCAATAAATAAACGTGCAATTAATATATATGTAAATATAGAATCCTTGTAGGTGATAACAAAACTGTATCATCACTCTTTTTGAACCTGGATCAGGTAATATTTAAGAAGATAAGACATGGACAAATGCAGCAATTGTGGGAGAATAGGTTACAAGGAAAATTGGTAGGGAAATGAGACGCTTCTGTGAGTGAGTATAGATTTAGATTCCAGAAATGACCTCCTTTGATGTCATACGAATACAGATAATTCACAATCCTATTATTGGACATTGTGATTTTAATGAGTCTTTCAGAATTTCACAGTCACTCAGTGCCTCAGTAAGCACTTCACATCCACAGCAACTCAGCTGCTTGACCCACGGAGTCACTCCAGCACTTTGTGTCTATTTGTAAACTAGCATCTGCAGTTCCTTGTTTCTATTTCTTTCACAATTCTTCCTTGATTGGCAGGAGGCCAATTCTTGCACACCAAAGCCTGTCCATTTTTGCAATCAAGTTTCAAATTCAGAGATCTTATCAAGTTAAAGTCAACTAGCTGTCTCGCAGCATTGATTTAAGTGGATCCATTAATATGATTGCTGCAATAAAGTTTAAATGGCATTTGAAAGAATGGCAAGAGGTGGAGATGCTTCAAGCAACCTTATTTGTCTATGCCAATTACTGACTTTCCAGTTGTTTGGCCATCCTGCAACCTAATTTGCTGAGGCCATGCCAACATTTGTGGACATTTAAAAATACTAAATTTAAAAGTTGTCAAAAATACTACAAAAGACACAAAGATGTGCAGAAACACAGTAACTACAATAATTATAGGAGGCATGGAATCTACAATAATTATAGGAGGCATGTATCTACAATAATTATAGGAGGCATGGAGTAAATGAGGTGCTAGAGGAGTATAAAGAATATAAAAAGAACCTTAAGAAAGAAATTAGGAAGGCTAAAGGAAGATATGAGGTTGCTTTGGCAAGAAAGGTGAAAGTAAACCCAAAGGGTTTCTACAGCTATATTAATAGCAAAAGGATAACGAGGGATAAAATTGGACCATTAGAGAACCAGAATGGACAGCTATCTGCAGAGCCAAAAGAGATGGGGGAGATATTGAACAATTTCTTTTCTTCGGTATTCACCAAGGAGAAGGATATTGAACTCTGTGAGTTAAGGGGAAAAAGTAGAGTAGCTATGGAAACTATGAGATTCAAAGAGGAGGAAGTACTGACACTTTTGAAAAATATAAAAGTGGATAGGTCTCCAGGTCCTGACAGGATATTCCCTAGGACATTGAGGGAAGTTAGTGTAGAAATAGCAGGAGCTATGACAGAAATATTTCAAATGTCATTAGAAACGGGAATAGTGCCGGAGGATTGGCGTACTGCGCATGATGTTCCATGGTTTAAAAAGGGTTCAAAGAATACACCTAGCAATTATAGACCTGTTAGTTTGACGTCAGTGGTGGGCAAATTAATGGAAAGGATACTTGGATATAATATATATAAGCATCTGGATAAACAGGGTCTGATCAGGAACAGTCAATATGGATTTGTGCCTGGAAGGTCATGTTTGACAAACCTTCTTCAATTTTTTGAAGCGGTAACTAGGGAAATTGATGAGGGTAAAGCAGTGGATATTGTCTATATGGATTTCAGTAAGGCCTTTGACAAGGTTCCCCATGGAAGGTTGGTTAAGAAGGTTCAATCTTTGGGTGTTAATGGCGGAGTAACAAGATGGATTCAACAGTGGCTGAATGGGAGATGTCAGAGAGTAATGGTGGATGCTGTTTGTCAGGTTGGAAGCCGGTGACCAGTGGGGTGCCTCAGGGATCTGTGTTGGGTCCACTGTTGTTTGTCATGTACATCAATGATCTGGATGATGGGGTGGAAAATTGGATAAGTAAGTATGCAGATGATACTAAGATATGTGGTGTTGTGGGATAATGAAGTAGATTTTCAAAGTCTACAGAGAGATTTGGGCCATTTGGAAAAGTGGGCTGAAAGATGGCAGATGGAGTTTAATGCTGATAAGTGTGAAGTGCTACATCTTGGCAGGACAAATCAAAATAGGACATGGTAAATGGAAGGGAATTGAGGAATGCTGTGGAACAGAGGGATCTAGGAATAACTGTGCATAGTTCCCTGAAGGTGGAATCGCATGTAGATGGGGTGGTAAAGAAAGCCTTTGGTGTGCTGGCCTTTATAAATCAGAGCATTGAATATAGGAGTAGGGAAGTAATGTTAAAATTGTACAAGGCATTGGTAAGACCAATTCTGGAGTATGGTGTACAATTTTGGTCGCCTAGTTATAGGAAGGATGTCAACAAAATAGAGAGAGTACAGAGGAGATTTACTAGAATGGTGCCAGGGTTCCAGCAACTCTGTTACAGAGAAAGGTTGAACAAGTTAGGTCTTTATTCTTTGGAGCGCAGAAGGTTAAGGGGGGACTTGATTGAGGTCTTTAAAATGATGAAAGGGATAGACAGAGTTGACGTGGATACGTTTTTTCCCATTGAGGGTAGGGAAGATTCAAACAAGAGGGCATGACATGAGAATTAAGGGACAGAAGTTTAGGGGTAACGTGAGGGGGAACTTCTTTACTCAGAGGATGGTGGCTGTGTGGAATGAGCTTCCAGCAGAAGTGGTGGAGGCAGGATCGATTTTAACATTTAAAAGTAAAGTGGATAGGTATATGGACATGAAGGGAATGGAGGGGTATGGAGGGAATGGAGCAGGTAGATGGGACTAGGGGAAAACAAATGGTCGGAACGGACTGGAAGGGCCGAGAGGGCCTGTTTCCGTGCTGTAATTGTTATATGTTATATGTTATATGGTTATAGCAGGTAAGCCAGCATCCCTGGAGAACATAGATAGCTGACATTTCGGGACCCCTCTCAGACTGATTATTGGGGTGGGAGAGAAAGCTGGAAGAGATAAGGGGCAGGATAAAACCTGGCAGGTAATAGGTTGACATTATTGCAACATTCGAACTTGGTTCGACATTTTCAACGACTATCCCTTAAAGCTTATGCAGTCTTGCAGCAAAATATCTTAATATAGGATATCTTTTGATGCATCACCAGGAAACCAGTGCTGGAAGAGGAGGTGTAGACCAACAGAGCCAAATCCTTTACGAACCCGAAAAGATACAAATATATTTATCTTTCAATCAGACTGACAACTTGCTTTTACTGAATGAAAGGAAGTGAATGAACCATGGCCTGGGAAGAGTGAAGTGGAGTGGAGTACAGCAACGAAGGCTTTGGTAAATTGAAGAGAAAATGGGAATCAGCATCAGTAGGCCAGTTGGGATTTCTGAATAGTTGGATAGTGGAATATCACAGTTTCACTCTGTTGATATTGCCAGCACGCAATGTAAAATGCAATCTATCTGATATCAAATAAGTTTCTAGATTTTCCAGTGCTGCACGCAGGCAGGTGGGACTAGTGTAGATGAAACGTTGGTTGGTGTGGGCAAGTTGTGCCAAAGGGCCTGTTTCCATGCTGCATGACTCTATAACTCTAAGATACACAAGAAAGCACAGGAGAGTACTCCTGTGTTTTATGAAGATGTTGCCAGGACTCAAGGGCCTGAGCTATAGGGAGAGGTTGAGCAGGCTCGGATTTTATTCCTTGGAGACAGGAGGATGAGGGGTGATTTTATAGAGATGTATAAAATAATTAGGGGAATATATAGGGTAAATACACAGAGTATTTTACCCAGAGGAAGGGAATCAAGAATCAGAGGACATAGGTTTAAGGTGAAGGGGGAGGGAGATTTAAAAGTAACATGGGGGCAACGTTTTCATTCATGAGAGGTGGGTATATAGAACGAGCTGCCAGAGGATGTAGTTGAGGCAGGTACTATCACAACTTCTAAAAGAGATTTGGGCAGCTACATGGATAGGGTAGGTTTAGAATGATATGGGCCAAATGCAGGCATGTGGGGCTAGTGTATATGGAGCATATTAGTCAGCATGGGCAAGTTGGACCAAGAGGCCCGTTTCCATGCTGTATCACTCTATGGCTCTACACTGATCTGTGGAATGTGAGTTGGTGGACAATGAGGGTGGCACAGTGGCACAGCAGTAGAGCTGCTGCTTTACACCGAATGCAGCAGTGGAGACCCGGGTTCGATCCCGACTATGGGTGCTGTCTGTACAGAGTTTGTATGTTCTCCCCGTGACCTGCGTGGGTTTCCCCGAGACCTTTGGTTTCCTCCCACGCTCCAAAGACGTACAGGTTTGTAGGTTAATTGGCTTGGTAAATGTGAAAATTTGTCCCTAGTGTGTGGAGGGTAGTATTAACATACGGGGATCGCTGGTCAGCATGGACCCAGTGATCCGAAGGGCCTGTTTCCTCACTGTATCTCTAAACTAAAACTAAACTAAACTAAACCTCAGTATATTCATGGCGGAAACATTCAGTATACATGTTTTCTTCAAAATCACAAGTTTTTTCGGCATAGAAAGGTAAGTCACCTTAGGTTATCTATTTCTTTCAAACTTAAGGGAGATAGCAGTTAAATACTCAGATAATGCACAACTCTCCTTATAAACATAATCCTGACCTTCAACAATAATTTAGTGATTAGAACATTATTATGAAGCTCATTTGAATCAGGAATTCACTAATAACATAAAGGATTTGAGGAACAGTCTTACTGTTAACTAAAATGAAATGCAATTATGCATTATGTATCATGCTGACCTGGTCTCTAATATGTTTGGAATATGCCATTCAGAATAGTTCCAGTTATAATGGCTTCTGCAGTAACAATCTATTCTGGCTCAATAGTCATTACATTATTACGTTTCACAATTTCATTTAATATTCTTTAATATATTACTGGACTACCTTCTAAAATTAAACTCATTATTTTAATTATCATACCACTAATTACATCTTTCTCCTGTTGATGAAAACCCATTTTTTTCTCTTGGTTCAATTAGATGGTGTATTTGCCACTTAAAGACTTAAGGCCTTAACGTTGTGCTATGGGATATTAATTCAGAAATATTTATCTGGATGTTTTGGTTCCTTTGTATTTGGGCCTCTGACCAAGAGCAACACAACCTGCACAAGAGCTCAGAAGTTGGGCGTATCTAATTATATCAATGGAGGGCATTCATATTCAATTGTAATTGCCAAGGAATTCCTACCAAGCAATAATTAACTGCAGTTAGAACTGGAAAAAATAATGTGGGAAATTTTTTCAGGTATACTAATCTTTGGATTGTTCATTGCCATTGGTGTACAGCATTTAAGTTAGGAAAGCAAAGTCAGTTGTCCATCGCCAATTCAAGGAGATAACATGGACAACACAAAGAAAACCTAGAGACACAAGAAACCGTAGATACTGGAATCTGGAGCGAAACACAAAGTGCTGGAAGCAGCCAACAGGTCAGGCCTCATCTATGGAGGTTTCAGATCCTGACCAAAAATATCACCTATCCATTTCCCTCCACAGATTCTGCCTGACCTGCTGAGAAACTTTGTGTTTGCGGCAAAGAAAACATACCATCTCTGTCCTTACATTCTTTACGAGAAAGATATAAAATTATTCTAATACTAAAAATGATGATCAGTTATGCCACAATATTCTGTGATAAAAATGCTGCAGCTTATTTTACCCTCGTCTAATTATTTTTTTTTCATTGAGATGAAAGGAAGCAAAACACAAATATAATTTATGAATTAATACCCCACAACACAATGTTAGGGCCTTATGCCCCTATCCCAGTTAGGAAACCTGAACGGAAACCTCTGCTGACCTTGCCCACGACCCAAGGTTTCCATGAGTCGCCAGAGGTTTTGGTCACTCGCCTGGAAAGCCTTGACCGAAGCATGAGCTGCATCTACCAACCAAAGATCCTATATGATCTTTGCTACTGATCGAACACGCACACACACACATCACAAAGGTGGGGGCCAGGGACAGCGGAGGAGCGCTGTCTGCACGATGAAGAGGAAGGTAAACGGCTGCCACAGAGCACGCTAAGTCCTTTAGAGAGCGTGGCGGGGGGGGAGAGAAGGGGAGAGAGAAGTGGGGAGAAGGGGAGAGAAGGGGGGGAGAAGGAGTGGAGACAGTTTTAAAAAGGTTAATCAAGTTTAGCGGGCATTATACCTACTGGCGGGTTTTCTAGGTCTTGAAAACTCCAATGAGCCAATCAAAATTGCCGGTCAACGAAGGAGATTGCCTTCGACTGCCTGTAAGTAAATAGCAACCCCACTCCACTGGCTTCGACCAAACAGCAACCTATTTTTAGTCGAAGCCGGTTTTGACTTTGTTGAAATAATCGAAGGAACATAGAAGAAGCCACGACCACATGGAAACCACTTTCGACCATTATGCCCCTGTCCCACTTAGGAAACCTGAACGGAAATCTCTCGAGACTTTGTGCCCCACCCACGGTTTCCGTGTGGTTCCCGGAAGTTTTTGTCCTCCGGCAACCGCCTTCAACTAACATCGCAACAGGATTCGACTAAAAAATTACCGATTTTTAAAACGGAAACCACTTTTGACCATTAAGGAGACTGACAAAAACCTCCGGTAACTGCACGGAAACCTTGGGTGGAGCGCAAAGTCTCCAGAGTTTCCTAAGTGGGACAGGGGCATTAGTCTTTAGGTGGCAAATACAACATCTAATTGAACCAGGAGCAAAAAAAAAATGATTGATATAATTTTCAATTAAAATTTAAAAAACATTACTTGCTGGAAATCTATATAATAGTAAGGTTAAATGAGAACTTACCAGTTTGAAGTTTGATCTTGATTTTATGAGGCATTACGATGAGCGATTACATGAAGAAGGCCATCAGTCGGTTTGTAATATTACCGATGGTGTATCAATTCGAATGTTCTTAGAGCAGTGATGTATATTCGTAGCCCACCAGTGCAATTCTGCCATGGCATCTGGTGGTAATCGCATATGTTTCCCAAATTGGCCTGTGTGGGATTTGGGAGCCCGTTCCTTTGCACGTTGTAGATTTTAGTAGTGCAAAGGTCCGAAGCTTACAGCTGGAAAGGCTGCCACAAGATTGCCAATTACACTTGCTACTTGTCTGATTGTTAGCTTTTGGTTATTGCAGGCTTCCATCAAATCTGATTGCTTACCACTTGGCAGTGTCACCAACATTTGAATTGAGTTAATTGTGAACCCCAGGTAATCAATTACCCTGATTGGAGTCAATTATGACTTAACTTGATGGATTAGGAGTCCCAACCTCTCAAACATGAGTTTGGTAGCTGAAACAGATGATTTGGCTGATTCCTTGGTGTTCCCAATTATGAGAATGTCATCCAAATAAGCCATCATCATGTGATTTTGAGCTCGTATTAGCCCCAGAACCCCAGGTTTTAGTGATTTTGTAAAAAGTCAGGGAGCTGAAGTCAGCCCATTAGGCAATGCTTTGAATTAGAAACATAGAAAATAGGTGCAGGAGTAGGCCATTCGGCCCCTCGAGCCTGCACTGCCATTCAATATGATCATGGCTGATCATCCAACTCAATTGCCACAGCTGCCCCTTCCAGTTAAATTTCAAATATTTCCTGTGCTCCCTGTGAATGGGTACTGAGTAGTATGCATATTTTAGATCTGTGCATGCTGTATAACATCCTCTGGAGACCAGCTGGATGGCTGTGCCAAAATTATCCATTTAAAAATGTTTATACTGCACATGGGTATTGAGTTCCGTCAAGTCTAGGATGATACGACTTTCTCCATCCCTCTTTTGCTTTGGGAATATGTTGGATACAAATTGGTGCGATTCCTAGTTCGACCTCTGAATCACCCCTTTTGTATGTAAAGCCTGAATTTCAGCTTGTACCTCAAATCTTTCCTGTTGTGAGAAAACATATGTGCGGTTTGGTAAATGTTCTGTGGGGGTGATGAATCAAGAAGGAACTCAATTTTAAACCCTTGTACACTGTGCAGTATGAATGGGTCTGCTGCGATCCAATTCCATTCATTCAAAAAATGTTGCAATCTCCCCCCATCTTGTAAGTTAGGGATGTGTAAATTGTTCCACAAGGAACTAGGTTCTCCTACCTTGGACGTTACTGCCGGTGTGGTCCTGCATCCATCCTCGTGCCTTGGGAAGGAGGGCTGATGGTGGATGCCCCCCTATCCCCCCCCCCCCCCCGTATCTGAGCCGTGGGCCGGCTGGGGCCTACCCCTAAAAAAGACCTCGGTGCTTCCAGCTCGAGACATCCTCCTGTCTCAGAGCCCCTAGGCTGGTTTTGCCTGTGTTGACAGCAGCATATGTGTGAGACCATTGTGATGAGCCCCTGGGTGTAGTTGGGGCTCGGCTCATGAGGAGTATGGTCTTGGCCTCATCATCCAGCTCTCAGACCTGCCGAAATAGATAATTGGCCGGCTGGACGTTGCTGGCATTGCACAGCACAGCAAATTTTGGATTGAGTGCCGGCCGTATTGCGTTTTTACGCAGACAGTTAATTTCAAAGAGGGCATTACAGAGGAGCCCCAAAGCGTCCTGCTGTGTCTCCATCAGTGCCCCCTCCCCCCATCCACGGATCATGCAAAGGCCGTTATGCCTGAGGACAATAATTTACATTTTTTTTGGAGTTTTACCTCCTGGGCTCTTACCCCTGCTCCAATATGGCCCCAGATGGCGTGATTGACGGCCGGCACATTGAGGGAGGCACAGTTGGCAGGTGTGTTGATTCTGCCGGTGGTCTCCTCCATGACCAGGTCCTTGTGCTGGTGCGACGCCAGGTAATTAATAGTAGTGGACAGATCTTCATCAAGGGGTGCTCCGGTTGGAGTGGGAATGGCAAATTTGGAACTCACGTGACTCCGAAGTAAAATTAAAAGTCTCACCTTGACCACTTCTTGTTTGCGCTTTATATTGATTTTAGAAAAAACACTACCCTGTATCGCTGTGAATTTTGGCCATCTTACGCACAGTCCTCCTCCGCTGAGCCAGCCCCGAGGATTATTCCTTTCGTTGAAAACTAAAAAAGTTATGAGTGTTTTAAAAAACCTTGAGATCAGCTGATTAATCCTCGCCTGTCAATCACCGCGATGAAGGTAACACCCCTTCTGGGGGGGGGGGGGGGGGGGGGGGGGGGGTGGGGCAAGACTATAAAACCCTGGATGCCTGGACGTGAGTCAGTCGCACTGCAAGGTTATGAGGGAAAGGCCACGACTGTCATTCTAAGCTGTGAATCAACTGAACTGTGAGTCTGCAATGTACTTGCAATAAATGATTTGTTAGCCCTTAATGACAATGCCATGAGTTGTTTGGCCTGCTGCCCTACCTGTGCTTGAAACTACAATGCTTTATTAGGTCTGACTGTGTTTGGAAGGAATATATGCTTTATTAGGGCCGACTGTGTTTAGTCCAAATGTCCCGCTCATTTCGTGACTTCCGCTTAATGGACAAATCGCGCTGATCGCGTCATTTCCGGTGAGTGCAGAGGTTATACTGATTGATTAATTTCCGGTAAGTGCAGAGGTCACGCTGATTGCGGAAGTGTCGCAGACTGCGGGAGCCCCAAAGTGTAGAGGCCGCGCTCAGCCGCATGAGTAGATTCAAGAAAGTTTACTGTTATAGTTATGGTGTGTGTTTGTGTGTGAGTCTATGTGTGAGTCTATGTGTGTGTGTGTGTATAAGGAGAAGGGTGTGTGAGTGTATATTGGAATTTGTGTAGAGGTGGAATATTGCGTTGGTGGGACCAGCCCTCCTGTGTGAAACTGGGACCCAACGGGTCTCACTTAGTCTATCTGAACTAAAAACAGAAAATGCTGGCAGCACCCAACAAGTCAGGCAGTACCTGTAGAAAAAGAAGCAGAGATAATGTTTTTGCTCATGTTTAAGGTCAATGATTTTTCATGAGAAGAGCCATTCCACAAAAAGGCCAATAATGAATCAACAATATATTTTACACAAAGAGTAACTGAATTTGAAATGTGAACTGTTTCTCTCTTCACCATTGTTGGCTAATCTGTTGAGTATTTCCAGCACTTTATTTACCTTTCATTTCTACTGAGAGAAGCATTCAGAACAATCCTTGGCAATAAAGCTGCATTATAATGCTCACATGTGAAAATGTTCTATTTATTTTTAGGAACAAGCTGCACATTTCCATTGACACTAAGCTTATCTGAATAATATTTTGAGTTTATCATTCTTGAGCTGTTTAATATTTCATTATCAAAATCCTCCCATTGTCTTTGCCAGCTTTTGAGAGCATCCAATTATCTTTCCAATAAGCAAAACGATGCTAATAATGAAATACATTAAGATCGTAGACAGTCGCAAAGCACTCACTAGACTGCCTTGAATGAAGAAAATCAGCTGGGACCTTCTAAAGGCCCTGATTATTTACAAAGCCGTTACTTAGTGCACAGGAAACACAAACCAGACTAATAAGGAGTTTAAAATAAAAATTCCCTAGGGTTGTGCCCTATTGATTTCAAGTGGTGACAACTAACTATGCAGCTAGCAAGGAGTAAAAATAAGTCATGGTATTTTGTTGATCGATCACAGGCAGTGATTCTCTATTTAGTTATGCAAGTGGAAAATTCTACTGTTGCCAGTGAGCTCCATATTGATTAAAAGCAGGAACTAGTGAATCACAGACATTCAGAGATCAAGTTAACTGCAGATTTAACACATCGAGACAATCAATGAACAGGAACTCAAATGGTGTCTTAAATGTAAGCAGGCTGCACAGGCAAACTGGAGATATACAACAAGGTGTGTGAATTGTTCACATCCTATATGGAAGATGATGTATTTTTTATCAATTATATTTTTATGGATTGAAACCTATGCTGAAAATTCATAAGCATTGAATGCCATAGTGAAGGATCAAAATAAAGCAACATTATTTGTGGAAATAGACACAAAAGGCTAGAAATAGCCAGGTGACCATTACTTGTGGAAATAGATACTCAGCGAGTCTCATCTCCAAAGTAGATATGTAGAAAACTATCTCATGGAAATTCAAGGAACTGCAAATGCTGGAATCTTGAGCAAGGTACAAAGTGCTGGAGGAACTCGGTGGCAATATTTTGATTATTTTGGCTGAAGGTGGGTTTCCACCCAAACTGCCTCTATTCCCACCACATATGTTGCTTGGAGCACTGAGCTCCTCTACCATTTTGCTATATAGCACATGTGTTGTCCTAGCTGGAAAAATATTCAAAAGCTAGAAGAATCCATCGTGACGACAGCACTATAATCACAGTCTATTGGACTGCCCCTCTCATAAATAAATTTGTATGTGGCTTCAAAAGCCAAAAAAAGATCCTTTAGAAGATGTCAGGCATAAAAAAACATGAAGTTTGATTAGCAATTAGGAATATGGGTTTGATAAAGATGGTAGCCAAAAAGAGCTGGAAATTCTGTCCGATGCCAGCCCTAATTGTTATGATAACCTAAATGAAACAATGGTTTCCAAAGCTCCAGAAACCAAGACAGTATGTTATGACTACTAGTGGCTACAATATAGTTATATTGAGATAGTACTACATCTCAATATAACTAAACATCTTCATATTGTTTGTGCCCATGATGTGCCTCTGTGCGTGTGAATCTGGTTAATTCCTGTCTTCTTCCAAACGTTAGGCCACAGCCTTCTCATTTTCACACATCCTGCTCACATTATTCTCGTGGTGGTGATAAGCATCTTCCCGTCACATTACCACCTATATTTCTGAAGTTATTAATCTGTGAAATTAAAAAAACAGCCCGATTTCTTCAAACTCACCCATTTTTGGGAAAAAAATTGTGTGACGTCACAATGCACTCGTAAGGCAGGACGGCCACTCTGGGAGGGAGGGGCACTCCAGCGCTCCAACAGCAGTTCACAAGGTGGGGAGCACAGCTCCACAACGATTCTTCCAGAAAATTCTGACTTCGCTGTCTTTAACGATAAGCTTTTACATATTTTTAACGTTGCGCGATTCTTAGAATTATACTTGCATTTTGTTACTTATTTCATTTGTAATATTGCATGATTCTTTCAATAATCCTTTTTTAAATCACTATTGCATTGATTTACTTTTATTTTTAAACAAATTTCATTTAAAATAAAGGCATTTTATTTTAAACGAGTTGCATTTTAATTATTACTTCGCGATTTACCTCTCCGCCCATCCCTTCCTCCCTCCCACAGAATGGTGCTCCCTCCTCATCATCCAAATAGGATGTGAACAATTTACACGCCTTGTTGTATAGCTCCAGTTTGCCTATGCAGCCTGCTTGCATTTAAGTCACCATTTGAGTTCCTGTTCATTAATTGTCCCTCCCTCCCTCTCACATACTTCCCATCGTGGACCAAATATGATTTGAAAGTAATATGGCCAACTCTCAACACAGTGGTAAAATAATTCAGTCCCACTTACAGACCAGCTTCTGAAGTTATTCTAGGTCATTCTCCAACTTCACATTCCTGACAACAGCTCAGAAACCACAGATACTTCACTGTACATAGTTCTGAAATTTGCTCTGAGCAAGATAAAGACCAAAATGGCAAAGCAATAAAGTTATCCCTTCCACCCCTCCCTCCAGCCCAAAGAGTCCATTTTCACCCCCCAACCTACCCCCCACCCCCCTCCCCAACACCCTCCCTCACATAGACCCCTGCCCCACACCCCCACCCCCCCGCATTGCGTTGGGGGAACAGGTGAGTGCTGGAATATTGCGTTGGGGAAACAGACCCAATGGGTTTGCACTTGGTCTAGTAACTTTTAAAGATGTCCTGCCGATTAGTTATTTTTCACAAGATTTCAGGAGCATGGAATGGCTATAGCAAGGAAATAAACTAATCAGCACATCATGTCTATACCGGCCCCATGTAAGATTAATCCAGCCCTCTTTGCTGCGGTTCTGAGAGCAAACCCATTTTCCCATTCTATCCACACAAGTTAAGTTCCTCATCACTGGCATTGCCTTGGAACATGACTTCAACTCTCTTTAAATCATTTACACTCTCCCAAACGTGCAGTACCTAGAACTGCATACAATCTTCTGGTCATGAGAAAACAATATTTTATATGAGCTCATCACGTTACTTCTTTTTGTGTTCTATTTCTCTCCTTATTAAGCCCAATATCTATTTTTCTAATAATCACATTCTTCATTTGTCCTTCCACTTTTGTTCAAAGAATGTACATGTCACCGCAGACCTTCTCTTCCTAAATCCCTTTCATAGCCCCTTTACAGAGTCGGTGTTATTCTCTTCTTGGCAGCAGCTTCTGAAATAGAAGACACAATGCCAGACAGTGGTGCAGTCTCGAATTCAGCGTCAGCACAGAGAGCAAGATTTTCCGATAGGAAGGCATAAAAAAGGGAATCTGCACAATGTTGCAACTGCTGCAGGTGACATAGATTTTACTCTGTAAAGCATCTAAGCTCCAAGCCATTGTCAGGTGAGACAATAGGACTTTAAGATCACAGTTCTGATGGACAGAAAGTCAATATTGATGCACACCAACAAAGTGGCAGACGGTTCCATTAGTGGGGAAGAATATCTGTGACAAGCAGTAAAGTTGTCTACCCTGAGGAAGGAACAAGGTCATTCTTAGGACGTATCCAGGGCAGTATCTGTGATAGTGACTTTGATATACTAATGTGATTGCTGAATACATTCTTTCCAACTAAGTCTAAATTTTGCAAGCCTATCCTTGCCTTATGTTTGGTGTAAGCTGCCACAATGATTAAAGCCTTACTTTGATCAAGCACTTTTTGTAACAGAAATCACATTGGATTACTCCTGTTTTGTTTCCTGTCCGTCTTAATATGCTGTTGAAGTGCATTCAATAACATTCTATGAATGGTTTTCATGACAGTCTCAAGCATCCCTGTAACGTATTGGGATCATATTTAAATGTCTGGTATATGATAATGGGCAGAGTCTTGGGTTAGCCTTAATTATGCCAATCTATACAGAATGGCTGACTCTGTTGGATACGGGTAACATTGCTAAATAGAAACTCAGTTGGAGGGATATATTTTGTGTTTCAACAGATTTCCCAAAGTCATAATTAGTGACACTGCTCTTCACATGAAATAATGTCTTCAAAGATACCAACATATGAATCAATATATGTAAGGAACGTATACAACAATATCTACTGTCAAACCATTCTATTGTAAATTAAGACCAGTTCCTTATTCTTTGAAGAACCAATTGGAAAAAGAGCATGACAGATTGGAATAAAAATACTGTATTGGTGAACAAAACGAGCACCGACTGCACAGTTTCTTTAACGGCTATACAAAAGGATGCTAACATAGTTACATTGTGCAGGGGCTACAAGAAATAGCGGTCAGACAATTGACAATTAATAAAATCCACCACCAATGTTTCTGTGATATATGGACAATTGGTGCGATCCAGTTATTTGTTTTACAAAGCTTGAATTGTTGCATTGTTATGCATAGCTGAATGCAGGTGAGCACAGTCAGGAATATGTCACACAAATCCATGGCAGGAGTTGTGCTGAATCAAATCCTCAAATATTTTCCAGTTCATAGTGGATAAGATTTTGTAGGGTATTGACAATTATTTATGCAAATAAGATGTTTTACCTCTCCCTGAGTTAGTGCAGCCAATCATTTTTTTTTTAGAAGATACAGTAAGTAAGGTTATTGGCCAAGTATTCACATACAAGGAATTTGCCTTGGTGCTCCACCCTCAAGCAACAACATGACATACAGTGACAGTTACGAATGACTCAGAAAACACTAAACATGAATAATAATAAGACATTAGTGATAAAACACCATTGATCAAGCATGTGAACCAACAAAATACCAGTAGTAACTTTAGCATCTTATCTACCTGTGCTGCTACCTTCAGGGATTTATGGATGTGAGCATCAAAGTCCCTCGGTTCCTCCATGTTCTCTCGGGCCCCACCATTTATTGTGTGTATCTTACTTCTTAGTCCTCACAAAATGCATCACTCACATACATCACAAAGACTACCCTTTTTGCTAACATTATCAATTTCCATATCTCTGCAAACTTGCCTATCATAGATCCTACTGCAAGAGTCTTAGCACCAATCCTTCTGCTGAACGACAGGTCACAGATTTCCAATGACAAAAACAATCCTTTTCTGTCACTTTGTGTCTTCTATTTACCGGCCAATTTTGGGTCCAATTTGCCCTGCATCCCAAAGGATGCAGACTTTTTCCCCGTCTCCCATGTTGGCCCTTTACAAAGGCTTTACTGAAGTCTATGTAAGCTACACCCTCCACCTTACCATCATCAATACATTTTGTCAGCCCTTTGAAAAATTTAATCAAATTGCCGACAGAAATTCCCCGCACAACAAAATGCAGTCAAAATTTAATTAATTCCTGCCTTTCCAAGTGTCGATTAATCTTGTTGTTCTGAACTTTTTTCAAATATATTCTCTACTTCTCCCATTTGACTCACCGGGCTTGTAATTATTTGGTTTATCCCTGCTGTCCTCCAATCAAATAGTATCTCACCTGTGGGTAGTTAATGTTTAAAAATCTGTCAGTGCCCCATCAATCTCTTCCATTGCCTCCCAGAGCAACCTTAGACACAACTCATCAGGCCCTGAGACGTTATCCAACTAAAGGCCCACTAAGGCTTCCAATACATATTCTTTTTTTAAATAATGTGCACAAGAATTTAGAAACATAGAAACATAGAAATTAGGTGCAGGAGTAGGCCATTCAGCCCTTCGAGCCTGCACCGCCATTCAATATGATCATGGCTGATCATCCAACTCAGTATCCCGTACCTGCCTTCTCTCCATACCCTCTGATCCCCTTAGCCACAAGGGCCACATCCAACTCACTCTTAAATATAGCCAATGAACTGGCCTCAACTACCCTCTGTGGCAGAGAGTTCCAGAGACTCACCACTCTCTGTGTGAAAAAAGTCTTTCTCATCTCGGTCTTAAAGGATTTCCCCCTTATCCTTAAGCTATGACCCTTGTCCTGGACTTCCCCAACATCGGGAACAATCTTCCTGCATCTAGCCTGTCCAACCCCTTAAGAATTTTGTAAGTTTCTATAAGATCCCCTCTCAATCTCCTAAATTCCAGAGAGTATAAACCAAGTCTATCCAGTCTTTCTTCATAAGACAGTCCTGACATCCCAGGAATCAGTCTGGTGAACCTTCTCTGCACTCCCTCTATGGCAATAATGTCCTTCCTCAGATTTGGAGACCAAAACTGTACGCAATACTCCAGTGTGGTCTCACCAAGACCCTGTACAACTGAAGTAGAACCTCCCTGCTCCTGTACTCAAATCCTTTGCTATGAAAGCTAACATACCATCGCTTTTTTCACTGCCTGCTGCACCTGCATGCCTACTTTCAATGACTGGTGTACCATGACACCCAGTCTCGCTGCATCTCCCTTTTCCTAATCGGCCACCATTTAAATAATAGTCTGCTTTCCTGTTTTTTGCCACCAAAGTGGATAACCTCACATTTATCCACATTATACTGCATCTGCCAAACATTTGCCCACTCACCCAACCTATCCAAGTCACCTTGCAGTCTCCTAGCATCCTCCTCACAGCTAACACTGCCCCCCAGCTTAGTGTCATCCGCAAACTTGGAGATATTGCCTTCAATTCCCTCATCCAGATCATTAATATATATTGTAAATAGCTGGGGTCCCAGCACTGAGCCCTGCGGTACCCCATTAGTCACTGCCTGCCATTGTGAAAAGGACCCGTTTCTCTCTTCACCATCCTGAATTCTCCAACTACAATGGAATTCTACAGTGAAGAAGGGTCCCAAGCTGAAACCTTGTCTGTCCATCCAGCCAAAGGTGGTCTTTAGCCTGAATGCTAACGGAGTGATGGAGTGTACCTGTTAACCGAGAAAGCCATGTATCCAGAGAAGTTTGCAGAACATTTATTTTATTTTCGAGAAATGATTCAACATTGTTCCAGGTCCTTGCTTGATCTAACTATGGTGTTAATGTCATTGCACCAACTTCCTAAGAAGATTGCAAAATGAGATGGGGCTAGCAACATAAAGCAGTATATGAATGCAAGTTCAGTTGAGAATTATCTCTACCTGCTCACCACAATACTATTAGAATTTAAAAGAATGTGGAATCTAAACCTGCTGAGCTCAGTGAGCTGACATCAGCAATTATGGATAAGGAAGGAAAATGGCCAAAATCAGGCAAAAAATTGCACAATGGCAGATGGGCTTCAAATAAATGTGAGAAACATAGAAGCTTAGAAAATAGGTGCAGGAGGAGGCCATTCGGCCCTTCGAGCCAGCACCGCCATTCACTGTGATCATGGCTGATCATCCCGTGTCAATAACCTGTGCCTGCCTTCTCTCCATATCCCTGACTCCACTAGTCCCTAGAGCTCTATCTAACTCTCGCTTAAATCCATCCAGTGACTTGGCCTCCACTGCCCTCTGTGGCAGGGAATTCCATAAATTCACAACTCTGAGTGAAAACGTTTTTTCTCACCTCAGTCTTAAATGACCTCCCCTTTATTCTAATACTATGGCCCCTGATTCTGTACTCGCCCAACATTGGGAACATTTTTCCTGCATCTAGCTTGTCCAGTCCTTTTATAATTTTATATGTAAAATATAAAATATATAATTTTATATGTATTTATAAGACCCCCCTCATCCTTCTAAACCCCAGTGAATACAAGCCAAGTCTTTTCAATCTTTCCTCATATGACAGTCCTGCCATCCCAGCGATCAATCTCGTGAACCTACGCGGCGCAGCGTCAATCACAAGGATGTCCTTCCTCAAATTAGGAAACCAAAAGTGTACACAATACTCCAGATGTGGTTTCACCAGAGCCCTATACAACTGCAGAAGAACCTCTTAACTCCTATACTGAAATCCTCTTGTTATGAAGGCCAACATTCCATTAGCTTTCTTCACTGCCTGCTGTACCTGTAAGCCAACTTTCAGTGACCGGTGAGGTGTTACATTTTGCTGCAACAAACCTGGATAAGACTTACATAGTAAATGGTAGGGCTCTGGGGAGTGAATGAGGGTGGGAGAGAAGGAGAGAGGGAGAGAGAGACAGAGAGGGAGAGAGGGAGACAGTGCATGCAAGCAGTGACACATGCTGAAAACTGTTACATGCTTACTTTCATTGGTCATGCTCTTGAGTATGGGAGTTGGGACAACATACCACAACTGTACAAGATATTGGTATACTGTGCTACATTTGTGGTCATCCTACTACAGAAATAATGTCATTAAAGTGGAAAGGGTTCAAAAAAGACTTACAGGGTCTGGTTAGATTTAGGGCTAAGGTCTTTTTTCCCTGGAACGTAGCAGTCTGAGAGGTGCATAAAATCTCAAGGGACATAGAAAGTTCAATAGCCACAATCTTTTCCCTAGAGTATGGGAGTCAGAAACTAGATGGCATCGATTTAAGGTGAGAGGAAATATGTAAATGTGACCTTGTGGGGCAACCTTTTCACAGAGGATGGTGGTGCATACATGAAGTGAGCTGCCAGAGGAAGTAGTAGAGGCTGGGACAGTTACACCCTTTAAAGTGCATTTGGGCAGGTATATGGATAGGAAAGGAATAAGAACCAGATGAAGCAGGTGGGACTAGTTTGTTTAGACAATCTAGTCAGCATGGACGAGTTGGGTGAAAGAGCTTGTTTCCGTGTTGTACAGCTCTTGGATTCTATTAGCAATACTGGATCATCAGTTCGATGAGCAATACTGGATCACACGCTGGTCGTCTCATCCATGGCTTCCTTTTTCCAGGCCCCCATTCCCACATCCTCACCATGGATGTCCAATCACTCTACACCTCCAAAGCCCTCAGTTTCTTCCTCGACCACAGAACCAACCAATCCCCGTCTACTGATACTCTCCACCGCCGAGCGGAGCTGGTCCTTACCCTCAACAACTTTTCCTTTAACACCTCCCATTTCCTCCAAATTCAAGGCACGCACATGGGCCCCAGCTGTGCCTGTCTCTTTGTAGGGTATGTCGAACAATCCTTGTTCGAGGCATACCGTGGCCCTATCCCCAAACTCTACCTCCGCTACATTGATGACTGCATTGGTGCTACCTCCTGGATTATGGATCAAGGCAGATAAGAGATGATCTTGGCATCAGGTTTGGCACAGACACTGTAGACCAAAGGGCCTGTTCTTGTGCTCTACTGCTCTCAGTTCTATTTGATGGATTGGTTGATTGATTGCCCATTAAACTCACTGTGGGAAAATAGGGTTTACATTATTTTACCTGCTATGGAAGTAATAATTGTTGCTAAAATGTTAATCAATTTCTTCAGCTCAGTGAAAAGGACAAGCAAAACCACAGATTGTTTTCAAGTAAGTAGTAAATTGTTGCTCCTTGTTGGGTGAATGCCTTTCATGTTCATTTTCTCCCACTTTATATGGTTTGTGCTCAAGGACATCCAGCCTGGTATCCATTGATATCAATCACAATGGACCAATGGACCTTCTTCAGTGTGTGTTTCCTTATTTAGTTTTAGAGATACAGTATGGAAACAGGCCCTTCAGCCCACCAAGTCTATGCCAACCATCAATCACCCATTCACACTAATTCTGATATTTTGCTTTCTCGTCCACTCCCTGCAGACTAGGGGCAAATTATAGCAGCCAATTAGCTTACAAACTTGCACTTGCTTTAGGATATGGGAGGAAACTGGAGCACCCAGAGGAAACTCATGTAGTCTCAGGGAGAATGTGGAACCTCCACACAGGCAGCAGCCAAGGTCAGGATCAAAGCCAAGTTTTTGGCAATTTGAGGCAGTAGCTCTACTCACTGCACCAATGTGTTGCCTTTTTTTTATCAGTCACACAGCATGGAAACAGGCACGTTGCTCCATTGCATCATGCTGGCCATAAAGCACCCACTAGTACTGTGAGAAAACTGGTCTTGCAAATAACAAAATGATGCTGAGATGGTGCAGTTGTGAGTTAAACATTGTGACACTTTTGTGTCACAATGAATTGGATTGAATTGAATTGTGTGCCTCCTTATCTGTATGATGATTAACATTTATCATAAGCTTTAGAGAGCAAAGGTACTTGATCAAAGCACTTTTAAGAAATAATTATGACAACAGCAAGGAGGTTTAGCTGCATCTTCAAAGAGAGTCTTTTTGTTTGGTAATGGGCAACAAATAGGTGATAATATATTTGTTTAACTTAAACTGCAGATGCTGGAAATTTGACATAAAAACTGAAAATGCCGAAAAACTCAGCAGCTTAGGCAACATTTGTAGAAAGGGTATCCTGGATGTTTAACATTGTCAATTAGTACAAGTGTGTCATACTGAGTGGATCATTCTCTGCCATGCATATCCGTTACTCAGAATAAGTCCTTTTTGCTAGTCGTATTTTTTAGCTGTCTTACATTCTGTCTTTTTTTTCCCTCCAAATCTTGGGAGTACCAAGGCTTTATTTACTCATGAATAGTAAGATTAAACGAGAACTTACCAGTTCGAAGTTTGATCGTTATTTTATGAGGAGTAACGATGAGGGATTACGTGAAGAAGCCCCGCCTGGCGCTAGAACGGCATACTTCAAAGCAGTGGCATGAAAAACACAGAACACAATAGCCGGAGTAAGATAGTAAGGCTCATCATAGATTTAGAACTACCAGATGATCATTGAGGGTGTGGAGTGGAGGACACGTAATCCCTCATCGTTACTCCTCATAAAATAACGATCAAATTTCGAACTGGTAAGTTCTGGTTTAATCTTACTATTTTGCTTCGAAGTCACGTGAGTGACTACGTGAAGATTTTGAAGCTTCTGTGTTTTCCATGTCGTAGAATTCTTCCATACGACAGTCCGGCTAGGTCAACACATACATGAGTAAACACCTTTTACCAGACTAGTTTTAGTTCTTTCCATAAATCTTTTAATGATAAAAGAACATATAATAACCCCCCCCCCTTTTTACAATCTGAGTGAAACCATTACAAAGTGATAAAAGATATAAGTGATAAACATAATTGATAATATCAATCGATAGTGAAAAACAAAGCAGGTGATTATAGTGAACCCATCACCGCGTGTCCAAAGCCTGTCATTTGTGTGAACAGGTTTATTGTAGAACTTTGAAAAAGTTTCTTCTTTACAATTTACCCTGCGGTTTCTAAAATATGTTCGAGTGGGACGTCTGATAACTTCGCCGCGGATGTAGCTGCTGCCCTGGTGGAGTGAGATTTGAACACATCAGTGTCTACTCCTGCTAAAAGTAACACCTGTTTTAACCACCTTGAGATTGTTTGCACTGAAGCTTTGTGTGGTTTTCTTATGCGTAAATCATTAATGTTTTTTATCACCTCGAAGAGTTTTGGTAACTTTTACATATTGATTCAAATGTTTAACTACACACAACGTTGGATCAATAGGGTAAGCTTGAAACATTACCTTTTGCTCCAGTTCTCCCTGGTCTGCTTTGTTTGATCAGATCGTAAACATAGAACAGAATGTTATCTGCAGCCACCATGCATACAGTCTATAAACGTAGCATTTTGTAATGTTTGCACCCTTTCAGCTGAAACCAATGCCATTAACATTACTAATTTAAATGTTAACTTTTCCAATGACAAAACTTCGATTGGATCCATTGCCTAAGTAAAGTAAGTACAATACTGACATCCCAAATTTCTGTATATCTTGGTTTGGGTGGATTTTTTGTTAAAGATTCCCTTCAGAAATCTGGATATTAAATGGATTGTCATCCAATTGATTTCTGGTCAGAGATTTGTCCTAAATAAGATGATAAGGCAACTACGTGCACTATTTAATGGCACTATAACTTAAAGTACTGTTCAAAATGCAACTCGGCAAGGAACTCCAATATGTTTGCAATGTTCACAGTATGATAGGATATATTTGATTGTCTACAAAAATTTTCCCCATTTCTTTATGTGTCATATATTTGCCTCTGAGTGCTATCATCGCCATGATGTGACTATAATATCCATAGTTATATCCGACACCAATCCAAGCGTTTGTAGTGGTCTGGTCAAAACCTGCAGATTAACAAATTCATATAAGCATGTAATGGATGAATTTCTTTGGTTACTGGTTTTATCAATAAATCACTACTGCTAGGAATTGACATATATGGTTCTTTAATCATGTTTGACATCAATGGGAACCATGGTTGTGTCGGCCAATTGGAATCACCAATAATCCTGTGGCGAGAATCTTGTTCTATTTCTTCAGGACATTGCCGAACCAGAGCAAATGGCGGAAAGGCATAAAATAACATATTCCCCCAGTGTAGTGAAAAAGCATCTACTGCTACTGCATATGGATCTGGTTCCCAAGACACATATTTAGGCAATTGATGATTTAGTCTTGATGCAAACAGATCAATGTCTGGTAACCCATATTGAATCACAATTTTTACTGAAAATTACTGGGTTCAACATCCATTCTGTGTTGTCTAAAACAGTCCTTGATCTGTTGTCTGCCACCACATTGTCTTTTACCTGGGATGTAATTTGCCGAAATCCAAATTTGGTGCTTAATACACCCACTGCCATATCTGATTGACCAAACAATCACATGATACCGATCTGACTCCACCCATGTGATTAATATATGCAACAGCTGTTTTTAATTGTCTAATTGTATCAGTACATGCAGATTCTTTTTTGTAGAACAATAGGCTTTTAACCCATAAAATGCTCCCAATAATTCTAAATAGTTAATACCATATGTTTGGAGAAACATTTCCTCTTAGACAGTCCATCTGCCCCCACAGCTGGTGAATGAATCTGTCGCCCCCCATCTGAGAGCACTAGCATCTGTTTGTAAAATTACTTCAGGCTGTTGTATCAGAATGGTTTTAGCAGCTTGTGGGACATTTTCAATCCACCATTGTAATTCCAATAAAGCTTCTTTTGTTAATTGCATAGGCCAATCAAAAATGGCCTGCTACTCTTTTTTAGAGCTCTTATTTTGTCCCTTTGAAGGTTTTGGTAATGTATAATGGACCAAATTCTACTGCAGGAAATGCTGCCCGACTAATTTACCAATAACCTTTTGCTACTTCCTCGATTGAGGGAAATAAGGTTTTTATTGAATGAGACCCCGACAGTCATTAAAATATCATCAATCTTATCTGTTGGCAAAGTTACTAACATAGTAACTGAATTAATCACAAACCCCAAATAGTTAATTGACTGTGCTGGCTGCAGATGGGACTTAATTGGATGAATCAAGAAACCTAACTTCTCAAAATAAAGTTTTAGGTTGCTGAAACTGATTTTTCAGCTGATTCCTGATTACTATTGATGATTAAAATGTCATCCCTAGATAAGCCATAATGATGTGCTTTTTGTGCTCTTAATTGTGCTAAAGCGGTTTCAACAGCTTTGTAAAGAGCCTGGCTGAACTTAACCCCTTTGGTAAAGCTTTGTATTGCCACAGCTGTCCCAGCCAATTAAATTTTAAATACCTTCGAAAGTAACTGATGTATTGGTACTGAATAGTACGCATCCTTAAATCAATTGTAGCCATATAACAACCTTCTGATCAAATGTCTTGCAGTGTTGTAATGTTTCCATCTTAAAATGGTTATACTCGACAAATTTATTAAAGTTTGTAAGGTCCAGAATAATTATTGCACAACCAATACCATCATTTTTAACTTCTTGGAAATATATGTTGACACAAATTGATGTTCATGTTCAACAGTTTTTTTCAATAACACCTTTTTGAAAACAGATATTCTCTATGTACAATCTTTCCACATTAATTTCTGCTCTTCAATGCAGGAAAAACATAAAAACCCATAATGCAGTATTTAATATTGTACCGATTAGAATTAAACAACCTTCTTTGAAATGTTAATATTAGCTCCTGAAACTGGTTTTTAGTTTTGATAATCATAAGACCAAGATCAGATTTGATGGCAATGGCCTTTCATCATTTTATATTTGTGGATAGAAACATTTTGTTAATCCTCCTCCTCAATACTGGAGATTTGTCCACATATTTCTTTATAAGTAAATAGAATACATTTTTTTGTACCATCTCCATATGAACGGGGGTGGTCTCCTATCTCCCCGTAGATACTGGTGATCATATATGGGGTCTGTGTCGGTATGAAATAATATGTTTATACTTAGTTCATATTCCTGCCTCCTGTTTTTCAAAAACTCAAAATCCCCATTTCTTGGACTTAAAAAAGATAAACCTTGGTTGTTGTGTGTACACAAAGACGAAAGGGCTCCATCATGTGTGCTAATAATTTAGCCTCTTCTCAATTCCATTTCCTCATTCTCCCCCTCCCGCCCCCCCTCCCCTCCCACCCCACCTTCCCCCACCCCCCCCGCCCCGCTTCACCCCGCAGCCGCCCCCCGCCCCTCACCGCCGACCCCCCCCATCTACCTCGCCCTCCCCCGCCCCCCCGCCCCCCCCCCCCCCCCTCCCCGCACCCCCCCACCCCGACCCTTCCGCTTTTATGTTTGCTGTTGGAAGGTGTGTTTCACATCCTCCAAAATGATAATCACAGTCTTGATCAATCAACGTATCGTTCAGCAAAGGACCTCAACGCTTGCGTGATGGAAATATGCCCGAATCGCAATTTTTTTCCCCCCTCATAGACAATTAATTTCAGTGAGAAGGGAAGTGCAACTAATAAGAGGCCCAAAGTTTATCTTTTATGGAGTTTTATATCCTTACTCCAATCTTACTATCCCTCAAATGGTAGTGATAAATAGCAGTAATTAGAGCAGCTGAAAGTCAATTTGATGATTTCTTTGAGAATCGTTAAAAAAATTTTCCTTGTCCTCTTTCTTCTATGCCGCATTATTAGGCGTCCATTTATGACGTGATTAAACGCTCTGAAGGTGTTACCTTCCAATGAGGTCACACATTTTCCGTGGTTATTGAATATATATTTCTGGCGGTCTCCTAGCGGTTTCAATCATTAACATAATCTTGAAGTATTTGGTTGAGGTATTACCATATAATTAATTCTAGGCTGTAGGGTTTTGCCGTTCCCGATAAGCCTTCACCTCAAGTACTTCCATTCCATAATATAGAGTCAAAAATCTGTTTTGGTGGCCAATATTCTGTCACACGATCTGGCAGGGCCCATCTCTACATTGTTTTCTGATGGGGTGCAATCTATTTCATTATCCACATCAACATACTTGCCCGAGGGTCTGTCTTTTTCACAGTCCACTGGATACACTTTAGAATTATATCCAATAGACTTCCCCGGCCTGCGCATTGAATCACTAGTCCTGGGAAAGTGTTCAAATATCCCAATTGGCACAAAAGCCAATATTCCCTGTATATTGCAATAACCCCGCAGGTCCGATATGGATTGGGGAGAATCTGTTCGATGTAGAGGTACGTAACCCTGTCACATTATATTTGGGCTACTTTCTCCAGATGTTGTCCAAATTTTTTTTTAAGCCTTATTGGATTTTATATTGCGTTTATTAGCCGCTAGCCGTAGTAACTTGTTATATTTTGAATGTCATATATCAATTGTGTCAAGTAGTACTTTTAATCAGAATCCACGGGCCTCACGGATTTCTTTTTACTTTTCTAGGAACATTTTCCGCGTGGGTTGCATTTCGGGAGAAGATTATTAGTCCTCACTAACGGTGGAATCAGCGCCATCCGTATCGATCGCCGATCCGCTCTGATACTCATATCCCGACTCTTTATGCTTCACCCACGACGATCTTTTTACCCGCAAAATTTGACCTGTGAGTACCCGATCTCCATTTTGATTCCTTTTGCATTATGTGGCTAAATCATTACGCCAGCGTGACTCTGATTTAAAATTTTACGTTCTCTTTTGCTGGTGTTGACCAGCGTACCGTCATTTTTTAGGAACGTCCCCTAGTTTCTTGACACTACCTGCGGGTCATTCGGCCCTGCGAGGGAGCACTCTTGCTGTGCTGCCGGCTAGCGCGTCGTAATGCCTTCTAGCGCTGGCGGGCTCTCACGTAGGCCACTTCAGTGACTCCGAAGGTAAAGTTGATCTCTCGCTAGCCTATTGGATAAGATTGCCCCCATACCTTGCAAGGAGACACTGGGATAGTTCAGACCTTTTTTTTATAATATAATTACGTGAATAGAAGCCCGTCACACCTGGTGCTCAATCTTCAAACGCAGCGGAATGGAGTTCACTGCTAACATTGATCCGAAGTAGAACGGTAAGATATTTAGACTTGAACTACCAGATGAGAATCTATGAGGTGGGAAGAGGCAACTAGTCCTCAACTCGACTCCTCATAAAATAAAGGATCAAACTTCATACTGGAAATTTCTCGTTTAATGCTTACTATTTTACTTCGGATGTCAGTGAGTGACTACGTGAAGACTCAAAGCACTGTGGCAATTCACGCCGCAACTCAAGCCACGGCACACTGCTGCATTGACTCAAAAGTCGTTAACAATCAATCATGCATCAGTAATACATTGTTTAAATGACAAATAACAGTTTTTACTAACAAATCAGTAACCAAACCCTTCTAAAACTCAGGAAAAATGTAACAACTGCACCAGAATCACAATACTCCCCAGCTTAGAAATCGGCTTGGATAAAACCTCGAAAAGTTAGCTCACTGGACACCTGCGGCCAAGGCGAGACCTGAAATCGTTTGCATCGCGACACCTGTACTGTGTGTTTTATTGGGACTAATAAACAACAGCCAATGCTGGTCCTCTCAGAGTTTATAATCCTCAAGGTAACA
The DNA here is from genome assembly GCA_035221665.1 of Okamejei kenojei. Taxonomy (NCBI): domain Eukaryota; kingdom Metazoa; phylum Chordata; class Chondrichthyes; order Rajiformes; family Rajidae; genus Okamejei; species Okamejei kenojei. Next base: position 77,778,547 of record CM069134.1, read on the forward strand.
GAGAAATGAACATACAGAACTTCATCGCGGGTATTCTGAAACACAACTGACATCCTCATCCTCGTTTATTATTTTTAAGCAAATCATAGACATAAAATATGGGCATTCACCGACACATGCATTCTATCTAACCGTCACCTAGCTTTTGCAATGTTTTAACACGTTGGCTGAAACCAACACCAGAAGCATGACCACCTTCATAGTTAATTTGGCTATAAATAGCTTGTAACCGGAATCCCTCACTGCGAAAGATAACATAAAACCTCACCACATTCCAAATACCGGCATACCTGGGTTTTAGGAGATTAGAATTGAAAACTCCCTTCATGAATCGTGAACTAACGGATGTGTCCCTACTGTATGCAGTTCTGCATTCATAGGTAAATAAAAGACAGAGCAACTTCTGGCTGAATTAATTGCACTGTAACTTAACTTTTTGGTCAAAATAAAGAGTTGACAAACTCCAATTACATCCGTGATCCCTGCCGAGATACAATATCCTGCTGTAGGGCAGAATTGCTCCCACTTCCTTATATAGGTGATATATTGCTGCTGTGTTACTATCCCTGCAGCTGACGTGAGAACATTCCACCGTCCGATGAGACATCCTCTCCCAGTATGGCCTCCTAAAATCTGCAATTAACAGATCAATACTCCTATAAAGGATGTTGATCCCCAGTGACTGGATTAACCTGTAGATTTTTAATTTCTTGGGCATAAGCATGTAAAGCGCTCCTTGCCATTTGTAATACAATGGGAAACATGCACGGAGTGGGCCAATCTGGCACTACCAATACCCCTGAAGTGGAGTCCTCCTTGATCTTTGCAAACAACAGCTGATGAGACAGAATGAAGGAAATACATACACAAACATCCTCCCCCAATGCAGCGAAAATGCATCCACTGTCTACTGCCCCGAATCTGTTACCATGAAACATATCTAGGTAACTGATGATTTAAATCGAGATGCAAACAAGTCAATATCTGGCAATGCATACTGATCAATCATTTGGTTAAATACATCCTGAGTTAGCATCCATTCAATGTTGTCATTAAACTGACGTGACCTCTTCCTGGCAAATAAAAGTGCTGAAAGCCAGATATTTTGGTCAATACACCAGCTCCAAATCTGGTTAGCCAGTCTATCACAAGACTGAGACTTAACTCCACCCTTGTAGTTTCCATATGCCACTGCAGTGTTGTTTGTGAATCTGACTGCACATTGCAGATCCCTCCTTGTAGAACAATAAGCTTTGAGCCCATACCAGGTGCCCAACAACTCTAAATAATTAATCCTCTTAATTGAGGAAGCGATGTCTCATCCACATTCCATCTGCTCCACAACTAGAAGACATATCTGTTGCACCCCAACCCAGTTCACTGTACATCAGTCTGCCCGTAATATCATGTGACGGTGATTCCACCAAACCTTCCTTACATTTTTTGAACATGTACTATCCACCATTGTATGTCAGCAATCGCCCCAGCTGACAAACTGCATAGGCCTATCAAAAATGGCCCCTTTGTATTCTCAGTGCCTGTTTCCTTTGATGTTGTAAATTGTTGATAATGCAGAGGACCATACTGCAACAGCTTGGAAAAGCTGCAACAACTTCCCAATAAAACTGGCTACTTGTCTAATCGAAGGCCGTTGTTCTCCAACGAGATTAACACAGTCCTCAATTAACTGATTCAATTTATCCCTGGGCAAAGTTACCAACATGTGATTGGAATTAATGGTAAATCCCAGATAATCAATAATTTGGACTGGTGATAATTTAGATTTATCTGGGTGAATAACAAATCCCATTTGTTCAAAAGTGATTTTAACAACTGAAACTGATGATTGGGTTTCAGCATGAGTCTTTCCAACAATCAGAATATCATCTAAATAGGCCATTACCACATGCCCCTGAGCTCTAAGTAATGCTAACACAGGTTTTACCAATTTAGTAAATAACCTAGGAGCTGAAGTTAATCCATTCGGCAATGTCCTGAATTGCCACAGCTCAGTCATCCAAATAAATTTCAAATATCTTCTATCATCACCATGAATAGACACTGCGTAATACGCATTCTTTAAATCAATGGTTCCCGTGGTAAATGTCTCCATTTTGAAATGCCTATAACAAACAAATTTGTTCGATAAATCCAGAATAATTCTACAATCCCCCAGTCTTTTTAGATCTGGGAAATATACTTGACAGAAATTGTTGGTACTTTGATAGACAGAAGACTCAATTACCCCTTCTTATGTAACGACTGAATCTCTGCTTGAATAAGCACATTTTCCTCATCTGAAAAATAAGTTTATGACTAGGAAAATGTTGATTAGTTAGACTGTCCTTATAGTAAAATCCAATTTTTCACCCCTTCAATACACTAAGTATGAACAAATCTGATGTCAAACTGCTGCCATTGTTTGAGAACAATTTTAACCTTCCCCAATTTGAACAGGAACATCAGTTAATTCATCGTCTGTCAATGTTATATTCCTGACCAGCATCTTTCCTTGCGGCCTTGTTGTCCTCGACTTCTTGTAGAGAACCTTTTTTGCCTTGCTTCCAGCTGGCTTGATGAGGGCCATGGTTATAACAACCTCATAACAGTTTTTGACCCTTTTTGCAAGGTTACCACCAAACAACAGATTTCGTGGTGGTACACTGGTCGGTTTGCACAACTCGCCAAATTCGGGTTAGCACTGGCCTAATAGCGGCCCTCCCGATATTATTAATTTCAAAATGCATTACAAAGGAGTCCCAGTTCATCCTGGTGTGCTTCAACCATATCATTTGTATCAATAACTTACACCACAGCTGTAATACCTGCTGACAACAGTTAAAGCACTTTTTTTAAAAACTTCATCTCCTGGGCCCTAGCAGGCAAACCCATCTATGCAAATTTGGTGATTAACCACCGGTACCTTCAGGAGATCACAATTAACAGGAGCTTTTATAGTTCTTTGCTACTTCATCCATAGCTAGCTCCTGTAACTGATGGGAGAGCATATACTGAATGGCTTCGGCCAATTCTACATCATATTTCGGGGAAAGGGCTAGAAAAGGTTCCCTAAAAATAGCCTGCTTCAAACTTATTTGACTGGATTACCGCATCAGAGATACATCACATCGGGCAGCAGAAATATGAGATGAACTTTGGAGCATGGAATGTGCCTTTCCTGCCTCTAGCAAACTTCCCAGCAATGTTCGGAATTACCTCCAACCGAACACCTTTACTGCTCTCCCCCAGCATAGAAACAGTGTCAGCGAACTGCCCTGATAGAACATCCTCCTCACAGGCAGGATAGTTCTGCAGCCCTGAAACAGGTGCTGCTAGCACAAGCTCTCCATCAGCCTGGCTTGGGCACCACTCCTCCCCACAGAGCTGGTCCCTGTCGAGCATTCTTTTGAAATAGAACGTGGGAGAGCCGTGAGCAAACGGACTCTCCTATGGAGGGTATAACCTCCAGGCCCGACTCATTTACGGGCCACAGAGACTTGCCAGTGGCCTTCCACCCTACTGACAAGCCTCCACTGCCCCCCGGCAGTGGGTCCGCAACCACTGGCTGTGTAGCCAGCACCGGACCAGGTGTACCAGACGGGCCTCCATTCTCAACACTCTCCTGCCACTTTTCCTTTCTACCCCCGGAGCGCCTCGCCGACACCTTCTTCCCTTTCTGCAACATTCTCTACCCAAACCGTCGCAGAAATTGAACATGCGGTAAAATTTTTTTTAAAAACCTTACCTCTTAAACTTAACGAAGAACTGCAAATGCTGGAGAATCGAGGGTGAAGTATGAAGAAGGGTCTCGACCCGCAACGTCGCCCATCTCCTTCGCTCCTTAGATGCTGCTGCACCCGCCGAATTCTCCAGCTCTTCGAATAACCCGCGGTTTACACTTACCGCTCGGAGGAGCGCTGCTGCTCCAACCGGCCGACTGCACCAGCGTCTGACGTCATGACGCACCAACGGCTGTACGGGCTTCTATTCACGTAGTCACTCACGTGACTCCGAAGTAAAATTGCACTCTATTTGCTAAATAGTTGGTTAACCATAGAAGCGCTACATCCTTTACCCCATATCTATTGAGTTTAGAGATTAAGATTGAATGGTTGACTGTACCAAATGCCTTGGATAGATCTAGAAAGACACCAAGAGCAAATTTCTTTTCATCCAGAGCAGTAGAGATGTTATTAATAAGTTGTAATAATGCATGCTCCGTAGAGTACTTCTTCCTAAAGCCATATTGATGGTTATACAAAATATTATTCAGTTAGATGGTTTAGGATTCTTGAGTACACTAGTCTTACTCTGATTTTTGAGAGACAGGGGAGAATAGATATTGGGCGGTAATTACCAAATTCTTTAGGGTCATCTGATTTATAGATAGGTATGATTTTGGCAATCTTTAAATCTTGAGGAATGACACCAGGTTGGAGAGATAAAGAAAAAATGTGCTAGTGGCTCAGTGATATGATCAATAACTTTTTTTAAGAGTGGTTCTAACTCCATCATAGCCTTCTGCAGAGTTCTATAGACTCACAATTATGTTGTAGACTTCTTTGGGACAAGGGGGATGGAAGGTGGACAAAGTAGAGAATTGACTGTTAACCAATTTACAAGGGTCTTCATTAGAGTCCTTAATGGTTGAAGCCAAGGAGGACCCAACGTTGACAAAAAAATCATTAAAACCATCAACTATCTCCTTTGGGTTATGAATAGTACCATCTCTTCCTAACATCTCTGTGAGCATAGCAGCTGTGATTCTGGAGTACTTCCGCAGACAGCGGTAGAAGTCGGTTTGCGAGGACACAAGCTAGGACTTTGCCTGTTGTTGACAGGAGAGAGATGCCCTGTAGTATCCACATTCAGCCTTGTCCCCTTGAAAATGGTCACTATTAGAGCATCCCTGAGTTCTGAGCAAAGTTCTTCTTTTTCCCAGACCTTTAGGAGTAGGGCATGGATGTGGTACAGGAGCTCTGGACTGGTGGCCTTGTTGTTCTTAAGGCTCTTGATGGCATCTTGAACCTCTGTCATAGTGGGAGGTACTTCTATGTCTTCTCTGATGGACTCTGGGGAATGTGGTGGATAATGTCTGGTTCAGTTGTGCTGTCACGGTTGAGGAGTTCCTGGAAGTGCTTTTTCCATTGGGCATTAATAGACTCATTGTCCTCCAATGGTTCTTGTCCATCTTTTGAGTGCAGGAGGGGATTAAGCCGCAGTAGCTTGGACCATAGACAGCCGAGTCTGCCTGTCTCTGGATATCCAGAGCCTTATCTGTCCACCAAGAGTTCTTAAGCTCCCTCACCGGGCTCTGGACGTCCGCCTTGGCTCCGGAGTGAGCTGCTCTTTTGGCCTTGCATCATTTTGCCAGGCACAAACAGCTTGGAACGAATGAGGTGATGATCTGTCCAGCAGTCATCTGCATTGTTCATGGCCCTTGTGATGTTCACATCACAGTGGTTCCTGACTCGTACAATACGTTGCCACTGTTTGGAGCGTGTGTGTCTCCAAGATGCCTTTAGTTAGTTTATTTGGCGAAAGAGGGTTCTACTGATGATGAGGTCATGTTGAGCACATTTGCTGAGAAGCAGAACTCCAAGTTGATGTTCCCGATGCCTTCCATCCTATGGTACCCTTCAAGAGGTGTTGGTCCTGGCCAACCCTGGCATTGAAGTCTTCTAGGAGAATAATCTTATCCTCCCTGGGGGTTTTAGACAGTGTAATGTCCAAGCAGGCATAGAAGGTCTCTTTTGCTTTCTCTTCAGAGTCTAAAGTAGGGGCATAGACACTCACAAGTTGCCATCTGGTTGTTGGTAAGCACCAGACGGATGGTCATCAGATGTTCACTCATTCCCACAGGAAGTTCAGAGAGGCGGTTGGTGAGTTGGTTCCTGATGGCAAACCCAACACCGTGGATCCTGGGCTCATCAGCAGCTTTTCCTTTCCAGAAGAAAGTGTAGCCACCGTTCTCCTCCTTCAGTTGTCCTTCGTTTGCCCACCGAGTTTCAGAAAGGGCAGCAATGTCAATCCGGCATCTTCACAGTTCTCTTGCAATGATCATGGTTTTCCTCTCTGGTCTGTTACTGGTTGCACTATCCATCAATGTGCGCACATTCCATGCTCCAAAGTTCATCTTCATATTTCTGTATTTCTGCCCGCATGTGGTGATATCTCTGGATGCGGTAATCCAGTCAATAAGTTTGAAGCAGGCTATTTTTAGGGAACCTTTTCTAGCCCTTTCCCCAAGTGGGGTGAGCAGAGTGGGTCCTAAAGAGGACTGCTCAGTCGCGGGAGCAGCTGCCAAAGGGCTCCTCTGCCTCGTTCCAAGAATCCAGCGACTGAATTTAGCACCCACCGCCTGATGTGCCAGCTCATGACTAGGGGATTCCAGATCTCACAATCCTGCCCCCGTTGCTACTTGCTGATCGCCTTAGGACTTAATCCAGGGTGTTAGGTGGATTCCCTATATGGAGGACATCTCTGTGTGACTTTGTTTAACGTGGGGAGACTGGAGCACAGACAGCCACCACACGGTTCTTGACACATCTGTGTCAGGATCCAGTGGCATAGAGTCCAAGATGACCAGAGACCCTTTTCTGCTGCAGCCATCATTCATTTTCCTAGCCTTTGTGACACTCCACTAAAGTGTGCCATCATCCTCCGCCTGTTTCACTGTGGAGGATTTGGTTGGATTGCTCTTTGTCAGAGACCTCCCTCTCGACCTTACCACCATGGGTAGCCCTACCAGGAGTATAGCTCCAGACGGCATCACTCTCAGGATCTCAGGACCACACAAGCTTCTCCACCAGGGCAAGGGGACAATCGATGGAGAATCCTGCCTTTGGCATATCCAAATCCTAAATAATCTTTGTAGATCAGTGTCACTCATGTTATGAGTCGTACTGTAGCTCAGCCCACACGTTTAATTGAAAGGCCTTTTCCCTTTCTTCCCCAGTCTTGAGTTATGTGTTAAGATGAAGTTACCTATTGTGTATTGCTAATAAAAGTCTTTGGACCTTAATCACTGTTCATGAGTTAAGTCATTCCAACAACAGATTCCAACAACATGGTGTCAGAAGAGGTGTTGATGCAAATCCATATTTCATCCTTATTCTTCTTTGTTGCCACAACCATGGTCGAGACCCAATCTGAGGGGTCAGCGATAGGGGCAATTGCACCTAGAGACACCATTCTGTTGAGTTCACTTTGAACACGATCCCGCATAGCATGGGGAATCCTGTGTGCTGGATGGACAACTGGAAGTACCTCAGGGTTAATCGTAATTGCGTAATTGTGCAACCTGTTCAGCTTGTCATCAAACAAAGTTTTGTATTGTGTCAGGATTTGTTGAGTAAAGTCACAGGTTGTGGTCAGATGACAAACAGAAGGGCTGAAAGAGACAAGCCCAAGGTCATGACACGCGTTGACACCCAGCAAGGACAGCACATTCTCATGAACAACATAGAAGTTCAGGTTGTGGACACGTGAGTTAAGACTGCAGTGTAACTCAACTTGACCGATAGGGTGCACTGGTCCTCCTGCAAATGGGAGAAGGGAGGCAGCCGTACGAGTGATAGTCTCTGTTTTTCATATCAATTTTCAATTCAGATAAACACATCACAAACCTATATCAATTTTTCAGATTTTCTTTTTCCATTAATGAGCAGAGCGACCTTGGGATCTTTATGTGGTAAATCAGACAGGGAGTGAACATCCAAATCAAAATCATCGCTAGCAGACTGCAGATCGGTGGGAGCTGGTTGAGAGTGTTCTGAGAGCAGGTTCTCATGGTCGAGTGAATTGAACGACCTCACTATCCCATGCAATTGCAGTGCAGTTGGCTGAAGATTGCAGTGCAGTTGGCTGAAGCGACTGTATTCACAGTACTGGATGCCAAGAGCTCATTCTGGCAGATTCCACTGGAACACAACTCTTCTATGTTAACTACCTTCAGCACACCATTTGGGCAATACAGATTTTCTCGCATGCCTTTTGGCATAAGTTCTGCTAGTGAAGTATTTCAACGAGCTGTGGAGCAATTATTTGCAGGTTACCCATGCTCCATTGTAGTAGATGACATCCTCATAGCTGGCTGAACTATCAAAGAACACAGTGCAAATCTGACAAAGGTCCTGGACCGCACCAATGCAATCAACCTCAAGTTAAACCCTCAAAAATGCAAATTCAGGGTAAGTGAGGTGAACAATGTAGGCCATGTGTTCACTAAAGACGGCCTAAAGACTGATCCAGCAACAACCAGTGCCATCAACGATCTCCCAGCACCCACAGACGTGCTCAGTCTGCAGAGATTCCTTGGCATGGTTAACTACTTGAATAAATTTATTTCGAAGTTAAGTGAAATATCAGCCCCGCTGGGTAAGCTTACCCACAAAGACACTGTTTGGGCCTGGCACGAGCAACAGCAGAGGGCGTTCGACACTCTTAAGCAGCAGATGTCTTGTGACCCTACTCTTGCTTATTTTGATCCTAAACGAATGGTCACATTGTCTTGTGATGCTTCACAACACAGGCTTGGTGCAGCATGTCTTCAAAATGACAGTAGCGGCAATAAGCCTGTCTCCTATGCCTCACACACCATGACTGACACAGAACACTACGCCCACCAACCTCTGGTCAGCATCTTAAACAAGCCAATTCATGCCTCTCCAGGACGCTTGCAGCGGATGTTGCTGCAACTTCAAAAATATGACATTGTTCTGACCTACAAACGTGGTAAGGATATGCACCTGGCTGACACTCTCTCTCGTGCACCCCGAAAGACCTGCGAGTGTCCGCCCTCACCGGATGATGACTTTATCATAATGACTGTCTTTTATTCCCTCGTCCTGTGTGGAGGATGTGGTTGCCCACACTGCTGCTGACAGTACCTTATGGTCGCTCACCTCCGTCATTAAGCGCGGCTGGTCAGACAAACACTACAGTGTACCGCTGCCAGTTCAGCCCTTCTTTGCTGTCCGTGATGAGCTAGTACTGCAGGATGGCATTATCATAAAAGGCCACAAGGCTGTAGTCCATGCTTTGCTGCACAGCAAGTATTTTGACGCTGTCCATGCAGGGCACCCAGGCACTGAACGCACTGTCCTACGAGCAAAATACATGTTTTACTGGCCTGGTATGCCTGAATACATCTTTGAGAATGTGGCATCCTGTGCAGTGTGTAACAGCTTGGCACCTCATCAACAAAAGCAACCACTTTTCTCACACCCAGTTCCTGCCCTCCGGTGGTCTACAGTGGCAACTGGCATATTTGTGTGGTTTGGCAAGCAGTACCTGGTACTTGTCGACTCGTATACTGGCTGGTTTGACATCAATTTTCTTTGCAGCCTGACTTCTCACGAAGTAGTTTTAAAATTTGCTCGCAATTTTCCTGACCACGGAGCTCCTTGCATACTGTTATCTGATAAAGGCAGTCAATTTACCAACCAACACTTCAAAGAGTTTGCTGCATGCTGGGGTTTTTGCCACATCACCCTGAATATCCACAGTCCAGTGGGCTGGCTGAACGGGCTGTCAAGAATGCCAAGCAGCTCATGGAACGATTCCACAAAGCTAATTCCGACGTGTACCTGGACCTGCTCAGCCTACGCAACATCTCCCGTGACCCCATATTGGGTTCACCTGCTCAACGTTTATTGTCAAGGCAGACCCGGGCCACAGTGACTGTAGCAGATCAGGCATTGATCCGGGAGGTGGTCCTACCATCAGAAGTTCAGTCCAAGCTGCAACAAAAGTGTGACATTCAAAAACAGTGGTATGACAAAACAAGCAGACTGCTGCCACCATTAACCAAGGGGCAGGTGGTTCGTTTGCAAACTGACAAAGGTCATGACTGTGTTGGTGTAATTTCTGGAACTGCCTCTGAGCCACGCTCATATTTAGTCAGTGCTGATGGCGGCACCTACAGATGTAACAGACAACATATCTTGCCTGTGAATGAGCCGGCTCCACCTCCGTATTATCCAGACCGTACAAGTGTACCAGGCACGTGCCATCAGGGTAGGCAAGGTAGGCACTGCCTATCCTGACTAAAATTATAACAAGGTAATAACTAAATATAAATAGTTAAAGGCATGGGAGAATTATGCCTATGTAAGAGATGGATCTCTTAGGTAGGCATAATTCTCCATGCCTTTGATCCGCAGCGCTTGTAGCACGGGAAGCTCTGTGCAACCCACATGCAGTCAATGACAATCGGGGATGAAGGCAGCAGAAATTCTGCCTTTGCAGCACTGCGCATGCGCATCGGTCTACTGCGCATGCGCAGAGCAAGTTTCTTGGTGGGGTTTTCAAATATGGTTTGTCAATATTTTAAGTGTATATTAGGTAACAAAGAGAGAAGAATGGAGCTTGTGTACCAATAATGTGGTAAGTACATTTTGTGTTTATGTTTTTACATACTGCATTTCCCGGGGTGTGGGGGGGGGGGGGGGGGGGGGAGAGCTCCTTTCACAGTGTTTGGGGAGTCTGGCCTGGGGTAAGGTTGCAGGGAGGGCACGGATGTTATGAATGAGGGGATTGGGATAATGCCACTTGCGACGCTCCTTGCACGGAGGGGGGGAGAGAAGTAGCTCGGGTGGCTGAGCGGCCGCCGGGCCGAACAGCGGAACCAGCTGCCACCTTAGCTCCTTCTGCCGGTCCCCGCTCACCTCTGGAAGCTCTCCGTCATCAAACCACTCTCCTGCCGCTCGCTGGCCTCACTCATGTCCTTAAATTCCGGCAGTGCGATTGAGGTTACTCGGCTATGGGAATTTAAGGATTTGCAGGAAGCCGCTGACATGAGCGAAGTTGATGAACGGCATGTGACAGGTGTTCCGACGGAGAGCATTGCCAGAGGTGAGTGGGCCGGCAGAAGACGCTGAAGTGGCGGCCAGTTCTGCTGTCAGGTATCGGCGGCCGCTCGTAGCTACCCGAGCTGCTTCTATCCCCAGCTAGAGTGCAGGGGCTTCATGCCCGGAGAGCTGCGGCAGCGGTGAGTGAGTAAGTTTCTGCCATTATCCCCGACACCCTCCTTGCCAACACTCGTGCCCTCCCTACAACTTCACCCCTGACACACTCTCCACACGCTGTGAAAGGAACTGTTCCCCCAATTGGTCTAGGACTAGAAAGCCTTGGGCAAATTGAAATGTCACTGTTTTTAGTTATTTATTTATTTATTTAACGGGAGCGAACAATCTGTGCATGCGCGGTTTAATATTACTTTTTAGCGGACTGAGTGCCTACCCTGAATAATTACTCACGCACGTGCCTGAAGTGTACTTCCGTCCACGGTTCACCTGCAGCAGCACAACAAGCCAATTCTGGAGCGGCTCTGCCAATGGTGACACTTCCTTCACCTGTGCCAAAGTCCCCCTTTTCATCACCGGGAATGCTGTTTCAAACTCCGTCACCAGTCATGCCACTGACTCTGTCCCCGGTGGCGAAAAACGGAGATGGTTTATATCACACTCATCCTGGTCATGTTTGCAAGCCCACCTTGATGTACCTGGGCTATGTTTGACTTTCCTCCAGCTTATTATCAATTGCTATGCATGCCTTATTTAGTCAATGGTTTTGTACTGATATTTAATTCTTTAAGAGGGAGGATATAGATCAGTGTCAGTGTCAGGTTTAATAGAAAGGCCTTTTTCCTTTCTTCCCCAGTCTTGAGTTATGTGTTAAGATTAAGTAACCTATGCTTTATTGTTAATAAAGTATTTGTACCTTAATCACTGTTCGTGAGTTAAGTCATTCCAACAACAGATTCCAACAACAATCTTATATGTTTCAATAAGATTCCCTCTCATCCTTCTAAATAAATCTAATTAGCAATGGAAACCATGAAGCTGTTGGTAAAAAAAGTGATTCACTGTTACCGTCAGGGAAGGATATCTCTACTTTTTGCCGAATCTGGCTGTATCTGACTCCTGACCTGCCTATGGTGCTAACTCTCAACTGACGCATCAAAACTTGACTATTTAATGAAAGACAATAAACACCAGCATTGCTGTTAACATTGGGGAGGAACAGTGGTCCAGTGGTAGAGTTGTGACCTTACAGTGCCAGAGACCTGGATTCGATCCTGACTGCGGATGCTGTCTGTATGGAATTTGTTCCTGTGATCAAGTAGGTTCTCTCCAGGTGCTCCAGTTTCCTCCGACTAGCCAAAGGTGTATAAGTTTGTAGATTTATTGACTTCTGTAAGTTGTAAATTGCCCCTAGTGTGTAGGACAGTTTTGATGACCGGGGTGATCGCTAGTCAGCGTGCATTTGGTGGGCCTAAGGCCTGTTTCAATGCTGTATCTCTAAAAATGTCTAAATCCATTTTGTGTAATTAAATAAGTAAGTATACTGAGAAGTAATTGAGGTTTCAATTACTTATTAAATCTGAAGAAGGGTCTCGACACAGAAATGTGGCCGTGTCTGTTGAGGGGACCTGACCCAAAGAGTCACCTATCCATGTTCACCAGAGATGCTGCCTGACCCATTGAGTAACTCCCACACTTTATGCCTTTGTTTCAGTCGGAAGAGAAAAGTATATATCAGAAAGGTCACTCATTTCCTTTAAATTCAGGAGCAGGTCCAAGATGGTGCCCATTTGCGTGCTAGCCACAGAAACAGATCTACAAACTCATATTACCATCACTCCACTCTCTTAAATATGTATTCCTGCAGCAACATTTCTTACTTTATTCCGTTATCATGTATCTATACATTGTAAATGGATTGATTCAAATCATGTATTGTCTTTCTGCTGACTGGTTAGCATGCAACAAAAATCTTTTCACTGTACCTCGGTACATGTGACAATAAACTAAACTAAACTGGACACCAAAATCTCCAGTGGGTGTCAACTGCAGTGAGATTTTACCTTTTTAAAACGCATCTTCATGAAAGATTCCTCATCCACAAGTTACAAGTAGGCAGAATGGGGTTGATCATTGGCAACCAGTGAACAAAGAGAATATTGAGTACCTCTTGTGGTGTGGAATCAATGTTCCCTCAAAAATAAGAAATGTAACGTGCTTCTCCTGACTGTGCAGCATACTGTGGGGCTGCTGCAGTACAACCAGGGCATGAATTATCCAGGATGGATTCTCTTTTATATAAAACAAATGGGAAAACCAATGACAGCATCCTGTCAAATGGCATTACATTGCAATGCATGACTTGAGGCATTTATTGGTTATCTGGCATTTCACACAAGGCTAGAATATATTTATTCTAACCATCAATCAAAATCTACAAATTACGGTCCTTTGTGTAGAATGATTATAACAGTGGAGAATATCCTGTCTTTAGAGCTTCATTAAGATGATGTTGGAGGGTGGACCCTTTCTCTATTTCTAAGTTCAAATGTATGCAGCAAGCATTCCTCTGAATCACCATGACAATTGCAGAATATATCACCCCTGTGGCCCAGCAATGTTTATTATTTATACATTAGCTAATGGCTAATGGCACCAGTAGCTATGATCAGCTCATTCCTATCTGCTTTAATCCAATTTTCAAAGTCAATGGGATCCAAATTTATCACACCTCCCATTAGAGGTTTTCCAAATGAGGGATGGTTTTTGATATGTATTAGTAATTTGAAAGACAACTCACATAGCAGATAGCAGGTTTTTTTTTAATTCCTCGGCAAGATATGAACCTTGCAATTCATTGTCCCTATTAACCTTAATTACTTGTTCATTTCTTAAAACTTTTCTTGAGCTCCAATCCATGATGTTATTGTGAAAATGTTTCTGAAAATGATGTAATTAATGCATATCTTTCTTTAAATTATACAGATAAACTCAAACATGTTATCGGGAGGAGGTACTGAATGGTGATCAGGTCAAATCCTCAATTCTTTCATCTCAGGTAAACACAGGAACTGCAAATGCTGGTTTACAAATAAAGACACAAAGTGCTGGAGTAATTCAGAGGGGCAGGCAGCATCTTTGGAGAACGTGAATGCGTGCTGTTTTGGGTCAGAACCCTTCTTCAGACCATTACATTCAGAACATTACCATTACTGAGTCTTACATTATCAACATCTTGAGTTCACCATTGAATAGAAATTTGACTGGACTAACCAAATATATTCTCAGCTTTCAATATCTGATTCCATTAATGTAAATAAAACTGAGTTTTACGAATCTGATGAAGAGTCCTGATCCTAAACATTATCTATCCACATTGTTCAAAAATGCTGCCTGGTCCACTGTGTTACTCCAGCACTTTGTGCCTTTTTCTCTCATCTCATCTCCTCCTCAGAATAAAGAAGCAAATGTCTACAGGGTCTGCAAATTTTGGGAGAAAATTAAGTCTTTCTATCTCTCTTATCAAAGTATTTAGCTATGTATTTACTGTGTTTTAAATTCCCATTTTTGAACACCACCACTGCCACCCACATCCACAACTCCCCCCTGCCATTGTTCCTATATTAATTTGTGAATTTTCATCTAGATTCATTATAGAATAGTGTACGACTCATTTAGGCAAACTATTCCAATAGTTTAACACTTTACTTTAAAAGTTTCAAAATAAACAGTTCCACTGAAGCAGTCTATATAGCATGACATGAAGAAAGTAATTGACAGCAGCTGATAAGTGCAAACAACAAACATGCAATGGCTAGGTCATGACCATCTCCAACAAAAAATGTCTAACCATCTCCTGTCATATTCAAGTACATTACCATTTTATTGACTCTCATGTCATTATTGTCTTGAGTTCACCATTGAACAGAAATTTAATTGGACTCACTGAATAAATTCTTGGCTTCTAATATCTGATTTCATTAAAGTCAATTGAGCTGAGTTCCAACAGTGGATTGCAATCTGAAGCTACTATTATATACAAGCAACAGTCAATAATGTAATGATGCTTAAGGTCAAATGTGTTAGGGTGTAGGGAGAAAGAGTATGTATTTGCAATCGTCTCACAAGATATCCTAAACAGGAGCATCTTGTAGATAAATTCAGCATCTGACACTAAGCAATGAAAAGATGATTTCAGTGATATTAGTAAGGACACCAGGAGAGCATGCTATTGTTTTGTGAATAGTTTCACAGAGTGGAAACACTCCTGCATTAGACTCAGTAATGGGCCTGTCCCACTTAGGCGATTTTTCAGCGGACTGCCGGCTACTGTCAAGTTGCTGGTAGTCGCTTAAAAAACCGGGACTGTCAGAGTGCAACACACACACACACACACACACAAAACAAACACATCGCAAAGGCAGGGGCCAGGGCAAGCGGGGGAGCGCTGTCTGAAATTCACACGGTGCAAAGACAAGGTGATACAGGCACACACAGGAAGGTTGGCGCAGTAATTAAGACAGCTAGCACAGTGTATGGTAAGTCCTTTAAAAGAGAGGGGGGAGAAGGAGTGGAGAAAACTTTTAAGAAGCAAGACAACTTTCAAAAGCCAGAGATACACAGCTGTGAAGTTCGGCGGACATTTAACATTACCGGTCGGTTGGTTTTGAAAACTCCTGCTTACGTTTTTTTTCGCCAATGAGCCAATGAAAATGACTGGTCAGCAAAGGCGATTAATTAAAACTACCTACAACTACCTCGACTACCTACAACCACATGGCGACCTCACTACTACGACTACAGGATTATCGATTATCTCCTTGGTGACCAATTTTTGGTTGCAGAAAATGTTTGAACATGTTGAAAAATTTACGGGGACTATACTGAGGCCGCGACTACTTCCCAGAATGTGGGAACTCCTCACGACCATGAAGGAAACTCACCAAAGACCACCAGCGAACATGTGTCTCCTGAACTCGCCTAAAAAGTTGCGTAAGTCGGACAGGCCCACAAGTCATGGGTTAACCTCTTGTTAATTTGTGAATCTTCATCTAGATTCATTATCTTCTTATCATTGTTATAAACCAATGTATGCAGTTCTTTGTTTCCACATCACAGAAACTACCAAGGAACATGATCCTTTAGATTAGGTCATGTACAACAAGGAAGGTTAAAAACAACGGGGTTAAAGATCTCCCGGGAAGTGTTGACCACCGAATGACAGAATTCCAGATTCATGATGAGAGTGAACGCCTTAGGACCAAAACCATTGTCTTCCACTTAAACAAAGGCACTTATAATGTAATGAAGGTGGTGATGATCAAGGTGGACTGGATGAACTGTGGCACATATTCAAACAGCTGGTCTGTAATACTCAACTGGAAGTTGTCCCAATTAGAACGAGGCATTCTATGAGAAAGTGACATAATCTCTTGAAGGAAAATGTTGAATCGAAAAATAAAGTATACCAAGTGGCAAGATTATTGAGCTCTCTCCATCTCCCTCTCCCGTACAGACTGATTCCGCTCCAAGGTCGCCATTGTATGTGCTACTGATGTGTGGTTGCCATGAGGATTGTGTCTTTCTCCTTTAATTGCTGCCAGTAAAATGTTTGCAGCTGTAATGAACTAAGTATGATCCTGTTGGGAAATGCACAGACCCGTTGAAGCCGCCGGTGGCTCTAGGTGTGAAACACTCTAATGGCATCGTCATTTGCACATTATTTTTTAGTGATTCCAAATGACTGTTCAGTGCACCAAGATGAAATCAAATTTCTAGGTGAAGTAAACACACATCTTTCCAGCAATATGTACAGGTTTCTAAACAGATTTCAGTGGTTACTCAAGCATTCAAATTACATCCACCATCTTTGTGCTGACAGAAAGAACTTGTTTACAATATTGATTTCCATGGCAATAATACCATCAAGGTTCCCTGCTGTGAGGTTCATCTATTTTATAAAAAAACTGTAGATAATATTTCCTTTTTGCAATGAAGCTGTTAACTGGTTTGATGCTGAATTCTATGGTTCCTGGAAAGCTCCATCCTCTATAAATCATTCTCATTATCCATAAAAGTCCATGTTTATATCTATTCAGAGATTCAGAGGTCCTTTTTTATATATTGAGTTGAAATTTCATGGGCGTTGATAGGATTGTGCCCTCTGATTATAAAGCCCGAAGGCACTGATTATGGATACTGCTAGATAAAGCATTCTTGAAAATCATCTTGTTAGGCTTTTCTCCAATAATCTCCATCAAAGAAGGATATAAATTATTTTACAGACTTTAAAGAAGGGTTCCGACTAGAAATGTCACCTATCCTTTTTCTCCAGATATGCTACCTGACCTGCTGAGCTGCTGAGAGTATAGGATGTTCGACATACAGCTTACAGCCCAGTGGTATGAGTATAGATTTCTCTAACTTCAAGTAACCCTTGCAGAAGTAAATTCCCTTCCTCTCTTTCCCTCCCCCACCCAAGTCGCATTAGCTTCTCATTTTCACCATACAAACAGATAACAATGGCCTGTTTCCTTTATCATCATAACTTTTTTGCATATCTTTTATTCATTGTTCTTTATCTCTCTACATCATTGTCTGTATCTCTCGTTTCCCTTATCCCTAAGTCTGAAGAGCATCTTGTCCCAAAACATTACCCATTCCTTCTCTCTAGAGATGCAGCGTGACCCTCTTCAACTTTTTATGTCTATCTTCAAGCTACTTACAGTGGCTTGCAAAAGTATGCATACCGCTTGAACTTTTCCACATTTTGTCACGTTACAACCACAAACGTAAATGTATTTTATTGGGATTTTATGTGATAGACCAACACAAAGTGGTGCATAATTGTGAAGAGCAAGGAAAATGATACATGGTTTCCAAATTTTATTACAAATAAAAAACTGAAAAGTGTGGCGTGCAAAAGTATTCAGCCCCCCTGAGTCAATACTTTGTAGAACCACCTTTCGCTGCAATTACAGCTGCAAGTCTTTTGGGGTATGTCTCTACCAGCTTTGCACATCTAGAGACTGAAATTTTGCCCATTCTTCTTTGCAAAATAGCTCAAGCTCAGTCAGATTGGATGGAGAGCGTCTGTGAACAGCAATTTTCAAGTCTTGCCAGAGATTCTCAATTGGATTTAGGTCTGGACTTTGACTGGGCCATTCTAACACATGAATATGCTTTGATCTAAACCATTCCATTGTAGCTCTGGCTGTATGTTTAAGGTCGTTGTCCTGCTGGAAGGTGAACCTCCGCCCCAGTCTCAAGTCTTTTGCAGACTCTAACAGGTTTGCTTCCAAGATTGCCCTGTATTTGGCTCCATCCATCTTCCCATCAACTCTGACCAGCTTCCCTGTCCCTGCTGAATAAAAGCATCCCCACAGCATGATGCTGCCACCACCATATTTCACAGTGGGGATGGTGTGTTCAGGGTGATGTGCAGTGTTAGTTTTCCGCCACACATAGCGTTTTGCATTTAGGCCAAAAACGTCAATTTTGGTCTCATTAGACCAGAGCACCTTCCTCCACATGTTTGCTGTGTCCCCCACATGGCTTGTGGAAAACTGCAAACAGGACTTCTTATGGCTTTGTTTCAACAGTGGCTTTCTTCTTGCCACTCTTCCATAAAGGCCCGATTTGTGGAGTGCACGACTAATAGTTGCCCTGTGGACAGATTCTCCCACCTGAGCTGTGGATCTCTGCAGCTCGTCCAGAATTACCATGGGCCTCTTGGCTGCTTCTCTGATCAATGCTCTCCTTGCCGGCCTGTCAGTTTAGGTGGACGGCCATATCTTGGTAGGTTTGCAATCGTGCCATACTCTTTCCTTTTTCGGATGATGGATTGAACAGTGCTCCGTGAGATGTTCAAAGCTTGGGATATTTTTTTATAAGCTAACCCTGCTGTAAACTTCTCCACAACTTTATCTCTGACCTGTCTGGTGTGTTCCTTGGGCTTCATTCCGCTGTTTGTTCACTAATGTTCTCTAACAAACCTCTGAGGCCTTCACAGAACAGCTGCATTTATACTGAGATTAGATTACACACAAGTGGACTCTATTTAATAATTAGGTGACTTCTGAAGGCAATTGGTTGCAATGGATTTTATTTAGGGGTATCAGAGTAAAGGGGGCTGAATACTTTTGCACGCCACACTTTTCAATTTTTTATTTGTAAAAAAAATTGAAAACCATTTATCATTGTCCTTCCACTTCACAATTATGCACCACTTTGTGTTGGTCTATCACGTAAAATCCCAATAAAATACATTTACGTTTGTGGTTGTAACATGACAAAATGTGGAAAAGTTCACGGGGTATGAATACTTTTGCAAGCCACTCTATATCTTTGGTATGAACAGGTACCTGTAGTTCTTTGTTTCTACAGGATATAAATGATGTTCTTTGCAACATCATGTAATATAATTATTAAATGTCTAATCTTGTATGTGGATGTATTTGTTTGTGTATGTAGTTATTTGTGTGCGTGTTTGTTTGTGTATAATCACATCTTCTCGGAAAAGCAATGTGCTAATGGTAAAATTTCTACATATTCTGGTAGAGATTTCCCTCCTGGAATCCAAAATCGCCTTATCTGAAAAATTCATACTTTATTTCTCGAGTTATTAATGAAAATGTTCAAAAATCTGAAAAAAACTTTGAATCTAAACGAGATGGTATTGCTGATGATGTCACGATGGGTCTGCTCTGTGCGGCCTGCGCTGTGTTCCACGCGCTGCGAGTGACATCACCACCACCACCCCCCCCCCCCCCCCACAACCGCACATGAGGGGACAGGACCCAATGGTCTACAATGTAATTACATCTGCGCAAAAACGCTACCATATATCTGGGACTTTTGGCCACCTTACCGTTCTCCTCTGCTCCAAAACACCAAGTTTTGTTCCGATTGGTGAAATAGGAGAAAAGTTATGAAGGTTTAAAAAATCGTGAGATCATCAGATTGGTCTTCTTGCCTGTCAGTCACCATGAAGGCAACGCCATTTCCGGCACCCGCTGGAGAATAAAGCCCTGGAGATGGGGCTGAGTAAACAAGCCGCGCTGATTGAGTCCGCGAAAGTGGAATCGGGAAAGCCGCTGTGTGGAGTCGGGAAAGCCATTGTGTGGAGTCAAATAAGCGCTGTGTGGAGTCAAATAAGCGCTGTGTGGAGTAGGGAGGTGCTGTGTGATGCCACTGAATAGAGTCCCTCCCCCATACACCTCCCCCTCTGTCCCCATTCCCCTTCCCTCTACCCCCTCACCCCTTCCCCTCAATCCTTCCTGCCTTCCCCCTCCCCACACACGCACACCACCCACCCCCCTTTACCCCTCCCCCATTCATCTCCCCTTCCCCCCAGCCTCCCACACCTCCCACCCCCCCAATTCCACACCACCCCCCCCCCCCGCAACACCCCACCCACACCACCCCCCACCCTTCCCCTATACACCCCACCCCCTACCCCCCACTCCACCCCCTCACCCCCTCACACCTCCCCCTCCCCCACACCAACACCTCCCCCCACACCACCCCCTCCCCCCACACCACCCTCTCTCCCCAACACCAACCCCTCCCCCCCACACCACCCACTCCCCCATGAGATATGATCTTTACTGAGTAGTGCTCGAATCTTATCTTCACCTCGCCGGGTACGGCAAGGGTGCGTTGGGCAGCAGACCCACACGTGACCTGTTAAATCATAATTTCCTGCCACAAAATGCAGCCGCAAGATCTAACATCTGCCTCCAAGAACGGACTGGAAGGGCCGAGAGGGCCTGTTTCCGTGCTGTAATTGTTATATGGTTATATGGTTATATGGCTAAGAAGATGCCGCATGTCTCTTGTTTCAGTTAGAAGAATCTCTATGGGATTTCTAAATCTTTCTACAGGAAAGGTGTCATTGAGCTGGAAAGTGATGTGGAGAAGATTTAAAAGGATGTTGCGATGGTTCAAGAGCCTGACCAATAGGGAGAGATTGGGCAGGTTAGGATTATATTCCTTAGACCGTGAAGGGTGACATTAACTGCTGCACAATTTTGAACCTGTAGCCGATGTCCCTGTGTCCTTCCACATCCTTTTTGGATTCTTATTTTTAAAAGATGCAGATGTCCTCATTTATACTTCACTCTTTCCTGATGGATGAACTTTCACACTTCTGATATCAATGCTGTGAAGACTCTTGGTACCCGTTCCATTACTTCTATATGCTTTATCTTATAATATGCCTGGCAGATCTTTGCACACAATTGCTTTAACGCTAAATATGCTTTAACAAATGTCAGATTCAAACTTAATATAACTTATATTCATCTCCATAGAAATAAGTGCTTGCGTTTGATATATTTTATGAATCATTTTTACAGATCTGTGATTTCATATTTTGTGATTTGTACATCAAGCCTTTTTGAAGAAGTACCAATAACTCACTGACTCCACATGATCTCTGGCCACTCTCTCTTCCCCCTCCCATCAGGAAAAAAGGTGTGACAACGTACACCACCAGATTCTGGGTCAGAATCTTCCCAGCTGTTATCAGGCATATAAATCATCCTACCACAACCAAAGAGCAGTGCTGAACTACTATAGACCTCATTGGTGATGCTTCGACTGTCCTTGATCGGACTTTGCTGGCTTTACCTTGCACTAAATGTCATTCCTTAACATGTATCTGTACACTGTAAATGGCTTGATTGTAAAAATGTTTTGTCTTTCTGCTGACTGGTTAGCATGCGCCAAAAGCTTTTCACTGTACCTCGGTGCACATGACAATAGACTGAACTAAACTAAACTAAAATCCCCAGGGCCTGATGGTTTGCATCTAAGGGTACTTAAGGAAGTGGCTCTAGAAATCGTGGATGACTTTGTGATAATTTTCCAATGTTCTATAGACTCAGGATCAGTTCCTGTGGATTGGAGGGCAGCTAATGTTATCCCACTTTTTAAGAAAAGCGGGAGAGAGAAAACGGGGAATTATAGACCAGTTAGCCTGACATCAGTGGTGGGGAAGATGCTGGAGTAAATTATAAACAATGAGATAGCCGCACATTTGGATAGCAGTAACAGGATCAGTCCGAGTCAGCATGGATTTACGAAGGGGAAATCATGCTTTACTAATCTTCTGGAATTTTTTGAAGATGTAACTAGGGAAATGGACAAGGGAGAACCAGTGGATGTAGTGTACCTGGACTTCCAGAAAGCATTTGATAAGGTCCCACATAGGAGATTAGTGGTCAAAAATAGGGCATATGTTATTGGGGGTAGAGTGCTGACATGGATAGAGAAGTGGTTGGAAGACAGGAAACAAAGAGTAGGGATTAACAGATCCCTTTGAGAATGGCAGGCAGTGACTAGAGGGATACCGCAAGGCTCGGTGCTGGGACCACAGCTATTTACAATATACATCAATGATTTGGAGGAAGGGATTCATAGTAACATTAGCAATTTTGCAGATGACACAAAGCTGGGTGGCAGTGTGAACTGTGAGGAGGATGCTATGAGAATGCAGGGTGACTTGGACAGATTGAGGAAGTGCGCAGACGCATGGCAGATTAAGTTTAAGTGGATAAATGTTAGGTAGCAAAAACAGGAAGGCAGATTACTATCTAAGTGGCGTCAAGTTGGGAAAAGAGGATGTACAACGGGATCTGGGGGTCCTTGTACATCAGTCTATGAAAGTAAGCATAAAGGTACAGCAGGCAGTGAAGAGAGCAAATGGCATGTAGGCCTTTATAACACGAGGAATCGAATATAGGAGCAAAGAGGTCCTTCTGCAGTTGTACAGAGCCCTAATGAGACCACACTTGGAGTATTGTGTACAGTTGTGGTCCCCTAATTTGAGGAAGGGCATTCTTGATATTGAGGGAGTGCAGCGTAGGTTTGCAAGGTTAAATCCCGGGATGGCGGGACTGTCGTATGTTGGGAGAATGGAGCGGCTGGGCTTATACACTCTGGAGTTTAGAAGGATTAGAGGGAAACTCATTGAAACATATAAGATTGTTAAGGGCTTGGACACACTAGAGGCAAGAAACATGTTCTCGATGTTGGGGGAGTCCAGGGGCCACAGTTTAAGAATAAGGAGTAAGCCATTTAGAACGGAGACGAGGAAACACTTTTTCTCACAGAGAGTGGTGAGTGTGGAATTCTCTGCCTCAGAGGGTGGTGGAGGCAGGTTATCTGGATGCTTTCAAGAGAGAGCTAGATAGTGCTCTTAAAAATTACGGAGTCAGGGGATATGGGGAGAAGGTAGGAACGGGGTACTGATTGGGGATGATCAGCCATTATCACATTGAATGGTAGTGCTGGCTCGAAGGGTCAAATGGCCTACTCCTGCACCTATTGTCTATGGTCTATTGTCTATCTCAGTGAAAGACACTTGTTCTAGATGTTTCCAGGCCTGGCACGGGCCTTTTGGGCCAAAATGCTCCTCCTGGGCTAATATGGGTATTTTGGGCAAAATTGACTGGTTTCTTGGCTAATAGCCTTGTGTGCCGAAATTATTGGTTTCAGGCAGGCCAAACAACTCATTTAATTTAATTTCCATTTCAATTTCAAGCACAGGGCAGGCCAAACAGCTCATTTCATTTAATTTCAATTTCCATTTCAATTTTAAGCACAGGGCAGGCCAAACAGCTCATTGCATTTTCATTTCATTTCCATTTCCATTGCAGTTTCAAGCACAGTGCAGGCGAAACAACTCATTGCATTTTCATTTAATTTCCATTTTCATTGCAGTTTCAAGCACAGGGCAAGCCAAACAGATTGCATTTTCATTTATTTCCATTTCCATTGCAGTTTCAATCACAGGGCAGGCCAAACAGCTCATTGCATTTTCATTTCATTTCCATTTCCATTTCCATTGCAGTTTCAAGCACAGAGCAGGCCAAACATCTCATTGAATTTTCATTTAATTCCCATTTCCATTGCAGTTTCAAGCACAGGACAGGTCAAACAACTCATTGTATTTTCATTTAATTTCCATTTCTATTGTAGTTTCTAGCACAGGGCAGGCCAAACAACTCATTGAATTTTCATTTCATTTCCATTTCCATTGCAGTTTCAAGCACAGGGCAGGCCAAGCAGCTAATTGAATTTTCCTTTCCTTTCCATTTCCATTGCAGTTTCAAGCACAGGGCAGGCCAAACAACTCATTTCATTTTCATAAAGGGCGAACAAATAATTTATTGCAAGTATGTTGCAGACTCACAGTTCAGTTGATTCACAGCTTAGAATCACTGTTGTGGCCTCATGTCCAGGCATCCTGGGCTTTATAGTCTTGCCCCCCCCCCACCCCCGGAAGGGGTGTTACCTTCATGGTGGTGATTGACTGGCGAGAGGACCAATCAGCTGATCTCAATATTTTTTAAACACTCATAACTGTTTTATTTTTCATCGATCGGAAATATCCTTGGGGCTGCCTCAGCGGAGGAGGACTGTGAGTAGGATGGACAAAAATCATAGCAATATATGGTAGAGTTTTTACTAAAGTCAATATACAGCACAGACAGGAAATGGTCAAGATGAGACTTTTAGTTATATAGTGCATACATTGTGTGTATGTTATTCACTCTTTGAGTCTGGGCATATATGACAATAGTATTTTCATATATACCCTGATGTATATGACAATAATATGATCGGAATCTGAATCGTAACCTGGTGATGTATTCAACAGAGAGTTGGATATTGCTCTTAGGGCTAACGGAATCAAGGGATATGGGATGAAAGCAGAAACGGGGTATTGATTTTGGATGATCAGCCATGATCATATTAAATGGCGGTGCTGGCTCAAAGGCCGAATGGCCTACTCCTGTACCTATTTACAATATAAGAAAGGTTAACTGTTTAAAATATACTTGTACTGCATGGCAACATAGTTTTATGAGCAAAGGAAAGAAATAGATAAAAAACTGGATTGTTGGGAAAGAAATCCTTAGCACCTAAGTGGTGATTAAAAGTAGGTACAAGCATTGTGACCGACAGCCCAAGCTAAGTTGACTATTTATTTTAGTCACTACCAAGGTGGAAGGCACAAATTAACAAGTCTCAAATGAGACCTGACTGCCAGAATGTTCCTTTCCCCACAGAGTCAAGTATTTGTGGAACAGTCTCCCATGGAAATAAAAAATGTACAATTAACTTTTTTGGAACAGAGCTGACTGCTGTACTGTTGAGGTGAAGAGGTTGTATCTGCAAATTTACTTTTAACTTTAAACATTGTGAGTATTTGTCATGGATGCTCCCTCAGGAAGTTAAAGCTGAGACTTCACTATTCACACCATTAAAGAACATAGAACACAGAGAAGCAATGTTCTGATCGCAATTGCACAGTGGGAATTCTAAATGTGTTAACATCTACTACAAGAATACAAAGGTTAGACGTGCATTACATGGAAATATTAATGTCTGACCACCTTTTATCAAAAAGTTTTATTTCAGGTTTGAATGAGTTAGGTGAACAAGTTAGAGTGCAAAGAATTATAGAAGGAATGGCCATAAAGGTGGCCGATTAGGAAAATGGTGGCCGATTAGGAAAAGGGGAGATGCAGCGAGACCTGGGTGTCATGGTACACCAGTCATTGAAAGTAGGCATGCAGGTGCAGCAGGCAGTGAAAAAAGCGAATGGTATCTTAGCTTTCATAGCAAAAGGATTTGAGTACAGGAGCAGGGAGGTTCTACTTCAGTTGTACAGGGTCTTGGTGAGACCACACCTGGAGTATTGTGTGCAGTTTTGGTCTCCAAATCTGAGGAAGGACATTATTGCCATAGAGGGAGTGCAGAGAAGGTTCACCAGACTGATTCCTGGGATGTCAGGACTGTCTTATGAAGAAAGACTGGATAGACTCGGTTTATACTCTCTGGAATTTAGGAGATTAAGAGAGGATCTTATAGAAACTTACAAAATTCTTAAGGGGTTGGACAGGCTAGATGCAGGAAGATTGTTCCCGATGTTGGGGAAGTCCAGGACAAGGGGTCACAGCTTAAGGATAAGGGGGAAATCCTTTAAGACCGAGATGAGAAAGACTTTCTTCACACAAAGAGTGGTGAGTCTCTGGAACTCTCTGCCACAGAGGGTAGTTGAGGCCAGTTCATTGGCTATATTTAAGAGTGAGTTGGATGTGGCCCTTGTGGCTAAGGGGATCAGAGGGTATGGAGAGAAGGCAGGTACGGGATACTGAGTTGGATGATCAGCCATGATCATATTGAATGGCGGTGCAGGCTCGAAGGGCTGAATGGCCTACTCCTGCACCTAATTTCTATGTTTCTATGTTTCTATGTTTCTAAAGGATTTGGCTTTATTTTAGGGATCAAACTTGAGGTGGAAGGAACAGCATATATAAGCAGTCCTGGATTACACAAGAAAAGTTCCATTCCTGATAACTAGTGGTGAGCTGCTTTAACCATAAGATGGAGATATGTGTTTCTTATAACTACCCATATCGTATTCAGCTTTTGTGCCATGTTCAATTTCATTTACATTCATAAATGAATGTCCCCACTTCTGACATATATATCAATAAATGCAATGGGGCCAACGCTTTGTTCCACGAGTGAATGTTGACCAGTAAAATGCCCTTATGTTCATTGGAGAAGTAGGGTATCTGCTCTCCCACCAGTCTAAGCATGAGATGATCCAAAAGTATCATATCTTGGAGAACCACTCTTCCACCATCTTCTTCCACAGCAAGACACCACTCAGGCATACTCATAAACCTTTTGTGACTCATGAAATTGTAAGTAAATAAGCTAAAGTGGAGAATCACACTATGTAGACAAAATAAAATAGTAAGATTAAATGAGAACTTACCAATTTGAAGTTTGATCTTTATTTTATGAGGAGTCGAGTTGAGGGACTACGTGAAGAACCCCGTACAGCCGTTCGTGCGTCAATCTTCAGAGAAACGGTGTGAAATCACATATAATAATGACTGAAGTATAATGGTAAGATAACAAAGACTAGAACTACCAGATGAGATCTATGAGGGCTGGGAGCGGAGGGCACGTAGTCCCTCAACTCGACTCCTCATAAAATAAAGATCAAACTTCAAACTGGTAAGTTCTCATTTAATCTTACTATTTTACTTCGGAGTCACGTGAGTGACTACGTGAAGACTTCAAAGCTCTGTTATATCATGCCATGTGAAACGAGTGTACACAACCACACCTGCTTCATTGACAAATGAAGGGAAACATTCATAATGCATACAGTCATAACATAGATGTAAAACATGCTGATGCTGTTTAAATGAAACAATAATATTTCCATCTCTCACCCAGATGGAAAATATAACCAGAACATAAATAGAGTTAACAAATAACCCTGGTTCAGCAATGGGTCATTACAGATGATTGGAGAGTTGTTCGTTGGACCATGCTGCAGCCGTAACAATGCGACCCAGCAGAACATAAATACACTTGCTGCTGATGTTGTAGCAGCCCTGGTGGAATGAGATCTGGAATCAGAATCCATTAGTACATAACACAACTCTGTTTTTCTCATCTGGAATGGCCTGAACAATAAGTTCTCAAAAATTATTTATTTATGTATCTATTTATTTATTTCTTTATTGTGACTAACGACATTGCTAGTCCAGAACTCCCAAGCTTTTGATGACCTTGACATATTGTTGTATATATGTGTGCTTACCTTATCAAAGGTCCCCTAGTATGCCTGTGACTATTTTGAGACCTGACCCCCTTCTGATCTGCTCAAATATTTATAACATAATATTATATATGATCATTTACAGAAGTTATCATCCTGTACCATCACAATTATGTAGCGACTGAACCTGCTGCACTAAACCAGTGGCAGAAGGATAACTGCCTAATAAACTCCAGTCAAATTTAAGGATATAGCTGCAGCCTCCTGGTGAAACAGTGTTCACAAATGTCAACATCGCATATGGCATTATATTGGTCCTGGGACCCATGTTGAAGATAGCCTACCCCTTGATAACCCAATTAATGGCCGTATAACTCCATAATTAACAAACGATAATTCAGCATAAACTCGAAACTTTAGCAATCAATAACATTTTCCATGGAACATAAGCATAACAAACTCTTTCATCTCCTGGAAAAGAAAACTCCACGGTTTGGTGCTATGCAAACACTTTGAACACATAGAAGGATCGATGTAACAACCCAATCCTTAGGGCAGTTTATTAAACCTGCAGAACATAATTTGAGTTTATCATGCAACAACTGATTTCCCAAGCCTCAGGCTGAACCAGCAAATTACGTTTAAAAAAACCAAATAAGGGTATATTATTCGCGACAAACCAGGAATGAATGCGCATAACCACTCAATAGGAACCTTAAGCGGCCTCTTAATGACTTTATTTGAAACCTCAATTGATAAACAAAATGGAGGGAGCCATAAAAGTCCTTCCTACTCCTTTTAGCGAAAATGTATGTTTCGCCACTGTAATGCCCCATATTTTGCAACCAGTGAAATAAACATGAACCATGTTAGGTGTTCCGTTAACCAGAATTTCATAATATAGTGTAATTCAACACCAATTCTGTGTTGCCGTAAAACCTATACTTGACGATTCTCCTGTGACAACAAGATATGTAAACGTTCCATGGGTCTTTAACTGATTGCACCCTCGTCACTAACATATGCCATCATCATAATGTATCAACCTGAGCATCACAATATGCACATTTGTCCAATCACTCTTTAACCCATACAATGCCCGTAGGGTCTATAGATAGTTAATACCCACAACAGACATTTTTTGCAAATCATGCAAATCTGCTCCACCTCCAGACTCGCGATGATATTTGCAACTTGGAATCTGCCATAAACAGCAACTGTGGCCCGATTTCCAAAATGGTCTTGTAAGACAATCTTGGTCCTTCTACTGAACCTGTGCAATTCTAACCTGCTTGAAAAGCTAGAACAGACCATTTTACATGATTAGACCCCTCAAATAGCTGATAATGTCTCAATCATTTGTAATGTATAACTAAGTGTACACCTTACCAAGCTGTAAGTGGTCCCTTAATTGTAGAGTAGCACAGGTACAGTGCGTGGAACCTCTGGTCAGCCTTCATGCTGCCACCAACTTCAGTGAACCTCTTACTGCCAATAAAGACGTGGGGTGCATAATCACCAAAACTATGAAACCTTGCTCGTTCCAATAGCTTGTGCTTTGTCCTCCAGGTTTTGCCTATGGAAAGGTCTTACCTGAATAGAATATTTCGACGGCCAACTGTAATGCCCCCCTTAGAGCGGTATTCACTGCATATGTGTTTGGGATGGTAACTTTCTGGCCAGGCATAGACCTCTGGGCATATGCCCTGAATCCCTTGGGCATGCTCTATGACTATACCCTCAGACTCGGCATTAGACTATACCGATCCAACATGCTCTCCTCTTACTTGAGGGAGCCATTAAGCAGCCCTGATGTAAGGTGCTGCTGGCGCAGCTTCAGCAATATGCCGACTTTGCCATGGCCCCAGCGGCAGAATAATACTGACGCAGCATGCTCTCCTCCTACATGAGGGAGACCTTAAGCAGGCCTGCTAAAAGCGCTGCTGACACATGTTCCTATTTATGTCCATTAGCATCATATTGTAATATAATTGAAGACTTACTTCACATCTGGAGCAGTAATGAATACCATTTGTCCATCCTTGTGACTTTATTAATTTCACCTGGAGAAACAAGGTGTGTTAACAATGACCTATAAGGCACTTAATAGTTAACCATTTAACAAGATAAGTTGTCTTACTTGCACAGCTGAATCACATCTATACTATTAACAATTAATCTAACGACTAGTAAACCTGTTACCAGAGTTTATTGACAGCCATCTGTTGCCCCGGCTGGCATCACAGCCAATTGAATACCTAAAAGTGAACCCAACATCCTACAAGTCTATTTGATAGACTTAATCTAGCTGGATGGAGGAGCCCAATTTCTCAAATATAGTTTAAGACTTAACAGATCCTGTTATATTGCCTTACCCTAACAATGACCCCTCATCCCCCATGATCACTGTAAATGGGAATACCCTAATAAACAGCTATTCCCATAAAGCAGCCCTGAAGAAGCTACCGCTGGCGCCCATAAAGCAGCCCTGAAGAAAGTTGCTGCTGGCGCGGCCTTTCCCATAGGCCAGTATTTGCCATAGATTTGGCATTCTCATGAAGCATCCCTGAGCAAAGGTGCTGCTGGCATAACATTTCCAATAGGCTAGCCTGCTATAACTTGGCATTCCCATGAGCAGTCCAGAGCAAAGGTACTGCCAACACAGCCTCTCCAATAGGCTAGCCTGCCATAGCTTGGCATCCCCATGAGCAGTCCTGAGCAAAGGTACTGCTGGCACCGCCTCTCCAATAGGCTAGCCTGCCATCGCTTGGCATTCCCATGAGCATTCCTGAGCAAAGGTACTGCTGGCACTGCCTCTCCAATAGGCTAGCCTGCCATAGCTTGGCATTCCAATGATGCAGCCCTTCCCAAAGGTACTGTTGGCACAACCTCTCCCATAGGCTGGCACTGCCATAACTTGGCATTCACATTATGCAACCCTTCCCAAAGGTGCTGCTGGCTCAGCTTCTGCCATAGGCTGCCATTGCCATAACTTTACTACTGATCCACCTCCTGCCTAAAGGAGTTTCTCTAAATTCATTCCCAGAGGTGAACCTACCAAATCTTTCTTAATTACTCTGACTATTTTGTCAACTGTCCCCATATCCTGGGGATTATTGTGGTTAGGGAACCCCATAAGTGAATTTCCCCTCCCCGGGAATCAATCCCCGGGCACCCGGGTTACTCATTTACTTGAATTAAACCCCATTTCCTGGGGACTACTGCGGTCTGGGAACCGCAAACACTTGAATTTCCCCACCACCGGGAACCCAGGCTGACCTTTCAGGTCCGTTAAGCCCCATCCCCTACGGACTACTGCGGTCTGGGAACCGCATACAGTTAAGTTTCCCCACCACCGGGAACTCAGGCTGACCGTTGAGGTCCGGTAAGCCCCATCCCCTAGGGACTACTGCGGTCTGGGACCGCACTATTCTCGGGTATCCCCTCCCCGGGAACCCAACATGAGGAGTCACTGACTGCATTATCAGTGACTCCGATCGCAACCCAATATTCGCCAGCTCACCGCTCCCGCGGTCGGACCAGGGTTTTCCGCCCAAAGCCCTAGGCTGGTTCACTCATCGGCCTCGCGACCATCCCGCAAGAACCCCGGAGGTTCCTGCAGGAGACCTACAACAGGTAAGAAATAGCACTTACCTGAAACTTTTTAGACTCACCGTTGGAGGAGCTGCGCTGCTCCACTGTCGTCTGCACGAAAGCGTCTGACGTAATGACGCACGAACGGCTGTACGAGGTTCTTCACGTAGTCACTCACGTGACTCCGAAGTAAAATAACGTGTCCTGTTATGCTGGATAAAATCTGTGCCATTTCTACTGTGGTGCTGCTTCTTCTAAATTCAACATAATATTTCTCTCCCTTTATCTCCTCAGAAATATATTTTACTTATTGTGCCATTTCCAGGAGGACATGGAGAAATTAGGGGAACTGGCTGTTGCTGGCTTTATTGTTAACAACCTGTCCATGATGATTTTCCCTTGATCTGTATACTGAGTGCTTTCTCACATCATTTTATTCAAAGAGCAAAAGATGAATAAAGCAATGCGATCAATAAATAACGCATTAAAAAAGTTTTTTAAAAGTTCTTGCTCAAATATTTTGAGTGCAGCTGAAAATCCCTCATGGTGTTATGACTTATACTTGGCCAGAAAATATAAGCCAAAACATGTCCCTGGTATATGGAAAAAAAGTTTTGAAATACTATTTGATTCAATGGATTGTCAAAGTTGTGGCTGGTTGAGACTTCCTCATTGCTTTCTAACTCGCAAAACTATTGTCAATGATCATCAAATAATTCAATATTTATGTACGTGGCAAGAAGTAGAATTCTTGACCTTGGTAGATGGGCCAAAGCTGAAGGTGAGGGAGGTGACAATCTCCAAAGTTCAGCCATGCCCACTTCACCCCCACCATAAACCATCAAACATCCACTGGTGAAAGTATGTATGCACGGACATCAGGCAAGAAGAGAATTGCACAGTCAATTGGTGATGCTATCGCAGTAGTTAATGTTATGCTACAATGGTGGTTAAGATATTAGATTGGTAATTTAGAAAATGAGTTTAAATCGCACTATGACAAGATGTGATCATATGTTTTGAGAACCAGAAAGAAAAAGTTATAAATACTATATATATATGTGTGTATATATGTATTATATGTATATATATGTGTGCATATATATATGTGTGTGTGTGTGTACAGGTGCTGCCCGATTTACGATGCTTCGAATTGCAATATTTCGACTTTATGATCGGCAAACACTCAGTAACAGCAGTGCGCCGCACGGCACTTCCAGTCACGTGATCACAATGTATTAAATGCGTTTTCGACTTGCGATATTTTTGGTTTGCGATGGGTTTATCGGAACGTAACCCCATCGTAGGTCGAGGAGCAGCTGTAGTTATAATTAAGTGTATATATATATGGTTCTCAAAATGTATCACAGCTTGTCATAGTCGGATTTAAACTCAATTTCTAAATTATATATATATAATAAAAATGTATATATATATTAGTTTGGTTTAGAGATACAATGCGGAAACAATCCGTTCGGCCCACCGAGTACACACCGACTAGTTAACACTATCCTACACACATATTAGGGACATTTTTAACATTTATACCAAGCCAATTAAACTAGAAACATGCACGTCTTTGGAGTGTGGAGGAAACCGAAGATCTCAGAGAAAGCCCATGCGGTCACGGGGAAAATGTACAAACTCCATACAGACAACACCCGTGTCTCTGGCGCTGCAAGCACTGCAAGGCAGCACCTCTACTGCTGCACTATGTTCTTTATATGTTGTATGATTTTTATTAAAAAAGATCCAGTGAAGAAATTCGGCTGAAGATAAGAAATGTCCTTGTTAGATCCTGCCTACTCAAGCCCCTTTTCCTAGAAGTGATGTTGAATTTAAATGTCTTCAGCACTCATTTCCCCTCAATAGATAATTCTTTCTGGAGGTCCGAAGAACAACTGGAGGAATTTGACATAAAGTGCTGGAGTAACTCAGTGGGTCAGGCAGCATCTATGGAAAACATGGATAAGGATGCTTCAGTTCACAATCCTTCTTCTGTCAAAAAGGTCCAAAGAAGCCATGTTCAACAGAGATAGACACAAAATTCCAGAGTAACTCAGCGGGACAGGCAGCATCTCAGGAGAGAAGGAATGGGTGATGTTTCAGGGTCAAGACCCTTCTTCAGACCGTATCATTACTCAAGCATTTTGCGTCTACCTTCGATTTAGTTCTTTCTTGCACATTCACCAGAGATGTTGCCTGACTTACTGAGTTGCTTCAGCATTTTGTGTTTTTCTTTGAGCACCAGCATTTTTTATCAGAATGTTTCCTGGATGAGAGGGTTTCAAGTAAAAGGAGAGGTTGGATAGAATTGAATTGTTTTCTCTAGAATGTCGGACGTTAAGATACAAGATACAAATAATTTATTAGTCAAGTATGGAAGAACATACAAGGAATTTGATTGGCTTGATAGACTTGATAGATGTATATACAATTAAAGTTCAGTTTAGTTTAGTTAAGAACACAGCTTGGAAATATGAAATCGGCTAACACGTCGACCAACGATCACCCAAACACTACTTCTATCCTCTGCACAAGGGACAATTAACCAATGCAAATTAACCTACAAACCTGCACATCTTTGGAATTTGGGAGCAAACTGGAGCACCCAGAGAAAATCCATGCAGTCGCAGGGAGAATGTACAAACTCTGTACAGACAGCAACCCTTGTCAGGATTGAACCATAGTCTCTGGCACTGTAAGGCAGCAACTCTAATGCTGTGCCACTGTGCTGCCCTTCTTCAGACTGATTGCAGGGGTGGGGAGAAAGAAAGCAAGAAAAGTGGAGAGTCACAGGTGAACATAGGTTCGAGGTGGGGGGGTGGTTGGTAGCAGATGGTTGGGCAAACGCGAGACATGGTGTCTGATAAAATGATTAGGGAGTTATGAATGCAAACCTGGAGGAATGACAAGGTGCAAATTGTTTTGGAATGTGACGAGGAGCAGAGTGGAGAAAGGTGCAAGGTCAGCAAGGGCATTTTAATTCTCATTCTGTGATTGGTATCAAATTTTGTTTGATAAATCTCCTGTTTAGTATCCAGGGACAGCTTACTTCTTACTTCTTTGAAGATGTCATGAAAATATACGTTGTTATTGTAATAATTAGTTAATGGAATAACTGATTTGATTAAAATCAGTGATTCCAGGGGATTGTTCTTAGTTCAACTCTCACCATGAATCCCACCAGAATTTCTTCAAAATGTTATTATTATTTTTAAACAAGACAGCTTCCTCACAATACCTTGCTGTTAAAGAGAATAGCAGCCTTAACCAAATTGAAAATGATGGGAAGATATAAACATATTATTCGCAGAATCCTCATGCTTTGTCTTTGAATTTGAATATGCAAATGCAATTAAGAGTTGCAACGCATTCCCTAGATGTTAGAATTTCTTCGTCTTCTTCCCTCCTGGACATTCAAGGCCATCCTATTTATAGCACATTCTCCCATTAACTTCAAAAAGTGCGTTCCACAGTAATGCAGAATTTCCTCTACCTTCTCACCTGCTCATTACAAGCCAGACATTTAAGGAAGAATTCACCTAAAAGTTTGGATATAAAATAAATCATATAGATATAGCCTAGATCTCCTCCTAGGTCTGTATCTCCTCCATTGGGCATTGTCAAGGTGAAATAAATGTCTTAAAAAAAACTTTCTATTTTGCTGAAAATACTGATTGGACTAATTGCAATATAATTGCATTGGCCTAAATTCTAAGGCAGAGATAGATAGATTCTTGTTTTGTATGGGTGTCAGGGGTTATGGGGAGAAGGCAGGAGAATGGGGTTGAGGGGTAAAGTTAGATCAGCCATAATTGAATACAACTTAGATACAAAATGCTGGAGTAACTCAACAGGACAGGAGAAGGCAGGAACTGATTGGGGATGATCAACCATGATCACATTGAATGGCGGTGCTGGCTCGAAGGGCCGAATGACCTACTCCTGCACCTATTGTCTATTGTCTATTGTCTATTGACAGGCAGCATCTCTGGAGAGAAGGAATGGGTGACATTTTGGGTCGAAACCCTTCTTCAGACTTGAATAGAACGTGATGGGCTGAATATATGCTATAAGGAAAAATACAGCAATAAATGCGATGACAAGTGCAAAAGAGCAGAATGGCGTTGTCCAAAGTAGCGCAAAAATTATTAACGTATAATTACAGAATAACAGAATAACAGAACAGCAGAGTTAAGGGTATTTGGCAGAACCTCCAAGAAGGGAGTGTGCTGGCGTGTATCAATGATAGACACAAAGTGCTGGAGTAACTCAGTGGGTCAGGCAGCATCTATGGAAAAAAAGGGCTGAATATATGCTATAAGGAAAAATACAGCAATAAATACAATGACAAGTGCAAAAGAGCAGAATGGCGTTGTCCAAAGTAGCGCAAAAATTATTAACGTATAATTACAGAATAACAGAATAACAGAACAGCAGAGTTAAGGGTATTTGGCAGCACCTCCAAGAAGGGAGTGTGAAAGATGTAATCGGAAGGATCTGAAGATGCTGGCTTGTATCATGATAGACACAAAGTGCTGGAGTAACTCAGTGGGTCAGGCAGCATCTCTGGAAAAAAAGGATAAGTGACGTCTCAGGTTAGGACCCTTCTTTAGAGTGAAAGTAGGGGAGAAGCAGGGGTGCGGGGAATTAGAGGTGAGAAAAGACCAGGACAAATCAGGACTGGCAACAGTTAACCTCAGGCAGGGTGGTTCCTGCACTATCTTTAGTGTGATAGTAGTTATCAGGAAAATCCTGGCCACAGACTTTTGTGAGTCTTTCTGATCTATCGTGTTTAATATCCTCTGCTCCTATGGAGTACCTGACGCATAAAGAATCTTAGTGGCACCGTTTCTTTCACACTTTAAGGCTAATAAAATGCAAATACACAGCAAAACGTGGAAGCAAATAGGCAGATTTGGGTGGCATTTTAAGCCATTTGAGACCACATATTCTAGAGAGGTTCAATGTACACATTTTTAAAACAAAATCAAATGCTCAACTTTATAAGGAGGAAATACATAGTGATGTTTTCTAATTCCGCAAATTAAACTTTCCTACGTTGTTATATTAACCAGAATTGAAACAATATTGTGTTTGCTACAAAGCGCTTTGGAATATAGCTTTAGAAAATTACCCATGCAGCCCCCAGCACACTCACCCCAGCTCCCACTGCGCTCCAGCAAACTCTCCTTAGACTTTGCAAAGCCCATACAACCCATACTTTTTTTAATGATCAGTTCCTCCTCCACCCCACTAATCAATTCAATCAGGAATTTGTTCACCGTGGAACCCTATACTTCTCTCCAATTCCTCTGCTTTAAGTTGCCACTCTCCCCAGTCTTACAGAGTTCAAAATATCATTCTTTTTCTGTGTTTATCATGTCCTCTCAAACAAAATGAACATGAAACCAGAAATACTATCTCATATCAGGGTTTGGTTAAAATATCACTGAGAAGCAGTTTGCATGAATGACCACATTTCTCAAATTAAATGTCTCCAGCCTAAAGGGGCTGTCCCACTACGGTGACCTAATCCACGTTAAGAAGAGTGTCTTTGACCTTTAAGCTCGAGGGCACTCGCCTGGAAAACTTTGAGCTGGATCAACCGTCCGCGTTGAAACCGCGAGCGGGATCGACCGACCTCACACACACACACATCACAAAGGCAGGGGCCAGGGATAGCGGGGAGCGCTGTCTGAAATCCACACCCCCGATGAAGAGGAAGGTAAAAGATGGCTGCCACAGTGTATGGTGAGTCCTTTACAGAGCGTGGGGAGGGGGGGGGGGGGGGGAGAGAAGGAGAGAGAAGGAGAGAGAAGGGGAGAGAAACAAAATGCCCGGACAGCGAAGAAGATTGCCTATGGCTGCCCTCGACTGTCTGTAACTAAATAGCGACCCCACTCCACTGCACTATGAGTTAAAAAGAACCATGCCGACCAAATTTTACTCGCGGAACATGCTGAAAATTTTTCCACAACCTAGCTGAGGCCACGAGTATGCGGGAATTTCCCTCGAGCATGAACGAGAGTTCCATTGACCTCCTAGGACCTTGTGTCAACCATGATTCGAGGGCAAACTCTTCTAAACTCGCAGATTAGCTCGCCGAGTGGGACAGCCTCTTTACCTTCAGAATCCTACTTTTGAATTCAAGCTCAAAGTAGTGTTCTTTGTTCATTTTCCTCTCCCAAAATGCTTTGCTTCCCACCTCACACAGTATTATTCGCTCTACACCTACCCCCTCCCTATCTGTCCCCTATTTTATCTGAAGTAGGGTCTTGATCCAGAATGTCACCCATCCCCTCTCTCCAGAAATGCTGCCTGTCCCACTGAGTTACTCTAGCATTTTGTATCTATCTCCTGTTTTATCTTGTCAGTTCCTTTTAATGATATTTTGTTTGCTGGGACATGTTGGCTGGTGTTGGCAAGTTGGGCCGAAGGGCCTGTTTCCAGCTGACTGACTGACTCTATTTTACTTCCATTCTTTTCTAGTTTTGCTGCCATCTAGTTATTTTTTCAATCACTCTGACAATGTTTTTTGTCACCTTCATTCACATTATCCATTTCCACTACCTGATCTCCTGTTTCCACAAATGCATTCTTCTCTTTGCAAGTATTCATTCCCATCTCAGGAGGTAGTTTGTCATAAAAAATCTGCCTTCTCTATGTTGAGGTGACAATGTTAACCATTAATGTTGGGAACTTTATTGGAAGGAGATAGAGACGTGTCCCTGCACAAGGCATGTAAGATTGAAAACAAGGAAATAAATAAAAGTACATGGACTGGGCTCTGCCTGCATATGATGCTGGAAAATCTCAGCCCATCAGGCAGCATCTATGGAGAAAGTAGCAAAATAGTAAGATTAAACGAGAACTTACCAGTTCGAAGTTTGATCTTTATTTTATGAGGAGTAACGATGAGGGATTACGTGAAGAAGGCCCGCATGGCGCTGGAACGGCATACTTCAAAGCAGCGGCATGAAAAACACAGAACACAATAGCCGGAGTAAGATAGTAAGGCTCATCATAGATTTAGAACTACCAGATGATCAGTTACTTTATGAGGGTGTGGAGTGGAGGGCACGTAATCCCTCATCGTTACTCCTCATAAAATAAAGATCAAACTTCGAACTGATAAGTTCTCGTTTAATCTTACTATTTTACTTCGGAGTCACGTGAGTGACTACGTGAAGAGTTTGAAGCTTTCTGTGTTTTTCATGTCGTTTAGAATTTATTCCATACGACAGTCCGGCTCATTTAACACAGTAACGAGCGAATAACACATTTTTCCCCAAACATTGCCTCAAGTTATGTGATAAATTATTTCACATTATAAAGAATTAAAAGCAATGCCTTTCCATTGAAAGGCAAGTTTATCACAAAATAACCAATTGATATATATATATTTTGATGGCATGACAAAGCAACAATTATTAGAGAACCCAACACTCCGTGTCCAAACCTGACACCATGACTGGTTCCTTTTTACTTTAACATTAATTTACACCCTCCTGCGGCCTTGCATCTTTGCTCGAGTGGCTCATCCCGTGCCATTCGTGTGAATGCATCTACCTCATTAACGAGTGATTTTCCACCTTTCAGTGTCTAGTTCCACTGAGTGTATCCAATTTCTAAACCATCTAGAATACATTCCTCTAGAACCATCAGTTTTTTACTGAACCTAATGTGGTTTTTGTGTGTAATAAGCAGTCTCATTACCACAGAGACTCTTACCTACTGCAACATATTTAATCATCAATGTTCACACACACACACACACACACACACACACTCACACACACAACTTAAAGCCGACAGGATATGCTTATAGGTTTACCTTGGTTTCAGCTCCTCTTGTGTGCTTTGTTTGGTAGATTCATAAACATATATGATAATGCAATCTGTATCCACATGCAATTTATAACGTAACATTTGCAATGTTTGCACTCTTATATTGATACTAAAGTCATCAGCATTATTATTTTCAATGTTTAACTTTTTTGAATCATAGATAGAGTTAGAGTCCATTGCCTAAGGCAATTCAGGATTATTTATCTCCTGACTTTACAATTTTGGACAGATTATATATATAATATATATATATATATATATATATATATATATATATATAATCTGTCCAAAAATGTATCAGGAGATAAATAATCCTGAATTGCCTTAGGCAATGGACTCTAACTCTATCTATGATTCAAAATATATATATATATTCTTAATATATATATATATTTATTAATATTACATATATATCCCTTTCCATATCGGGATATTAAGAATGCACCTGATAACTTCTTGGTTAATATATTGTCCGTTAATAGGACGGTTAACACTCTGAGCCCTATTATTGTCTCTATCAATTAGATACTCAGAAAAATGCAATCTACAAGGAACTCACATATATCTAATATGATAAAATAACTTTACTGTATACACAGACCTCCAATTTCTTATAACAAAATATTGTTTTTTAGACTTATTTCTGCAAATTGCAGGTATAACACTTCTTTTATACATAATTATTTTATTGATATGTTGTTATATTAGTTAACATTCATAGACTTTTCTTTGACCATCAGCTGTTGTAATGGTCTGGTCAACCTGCAGATAGTCAAATTCATATTTTCATGTCATGGATGCTTTTGTACAACAATAAATTACTGCAGGGTTTCACAAACCTGGAGATCCCAGCGGGTGCAGCAGCATCCAAAGAGCGAAAGGAGACAGGCAAAGCCTCGGGTCGAGACCCTTCCTCAGACTTCAATAAATTGCTTCAACTATGAATCATCACAAGTAGTTCAACATCACACAATATTTATGAAACCATGAAGGATCCGTATTAGGCCACCAAAAATGCCTCTGGCAGTGTCCTGCTACATTTTCATCAGACACTGCCCTATCAAACAAAATGAGGAAACACAAAAGAACATCTTTTCCTCATGTAATTGGGAGAGAAAAGCATCCACGTTCCCTGTTCTTGTTTTACCCACAAGAAACATTTGAACGATCGGTGATTTAATCTGTATGCAACCAGATTAATCGTAAGTAATCCATATTAATGACAATATGTTTTTTCTCCCAAATTTGTTGTCTCCGATACCATTGTCTCTTCCTTAGAGATAAACAGGTGGACTAAACTTTAAATATGCCACATCTGTTTACTCAGATAATCCCATGATTGTTATTTGACTTATCTTGTGTGTTTTAACATATGCCACAGGGTGGTATTGTTCATCTTGATACGACATGGACACTTCCATAATAAAACAATCGATATTTATCCATAACTCCTTATACTTCAATAATTAATACAAATGTTTGGAACATTTCTTAGGACAAACCATTTATGCTCACCTGGTATTATTGTCTGCAGTCCCAACAAGAGATGTATCAATTATTCTTATAAGAATAGATAATATTCTTATCTTTAACCCAAACATTCACAGAAGCTGTACGTCATCTGTAACACTTGCTTCAGTTTGTAACAGCTGTTAATCTTATAGTTGAAGCAGCTTGTGAACCTTTTTTACATTACTTTAATAATGATAAACGTATCATTTGATATTTGCATAAGCCTCTTCACAAAGGCATACATATTCTTATAAGCTTTGTATTCCTTCTTTTGGAACTTTATTTATTCTTTACCTAACCTAATGGAGGGACAAAGCATGTCAACAACAATGAGACATATTTGTATCATGGAACAATTTTTCCCCCCTCTTATGGTGCTGAATTACTTCTAAATTCAGAATAGTAATTTCATGAATATTTTTTAATGCCTAAGCATACGCTTTATGTAATGGGTCAGGTCCTTGCCTTCCACCAGGTTTGTAATTGCAGCGCTAATTTGCAGCTGACTCTTATACCTTCCAATTTAAATGTAATCAAGATAACCCATGACCATGACCTCATTAGTGCAAGTGCTGATCTTTTATCAGCATAATTGTTCCTTCAGTATTCTGTTTAACAGCCTTGAACTGGTTTAATCCTTTGGACAATGTTTTAACTTGCACAGCTTGACCCACTTTAATTAATTTCAAGCACCTGTAATATTGATTAACACTTTGTTAATCGCAACTGTATTTCCATGTTCTAGATGTTTCCATTTTCTTACACTGTGAAAGTGTATATAAAATGATGTTTTGTATGGTTTAAACCATCAAATCTTTAAACTGAGGTAATTTTATAATATACATGTACGTACCCCTTCTTTATTGAAATTACTTTTGAGTGCAAACCTAAAATCAATTTTTAAGGTTTTCTTATACAGGTGAACCAATCCTTCCTTAGTTATATTAAATTAATGATCATAATACACCTGTAATCCCCCACAATTGGAGATTTCATGAACTTATTTTGTAACCAGATGTTTGCACCTCTTCAACGTACTTCAAGCCTTCTTTTCCCAATTATATGGGTTTGGATAAGGCTATGTTGGATTTGTTCTGCCTTTGTTTTGATCCATTATCAAATCTTTCATTGGATCATAGTTTTTCCCCCCAAGTTTAAAGATCTTTGCCTTTGTTTTGATCCATTATCAAATCTTTCATTGGATCATAGTTTTTTCCCCCAAAGTTTAAAGATCAGTAGTCTGTTCTTTTGTAATCAATATCTTTGATTTATCATAAGGCAGGTTTATTCCATAATAATCAGGAGTTTAACATAACCTGATTTGTATTGATCTGCGAATCTATAGTGCAGATTTGGTAAATTATATATATTTCTTCCCATTGAGCTCCACAAACTGATGGCAATTTATTTTATTTTAAAAGTATTAGTTATTTGCACAACGTTTTATTTTATTTTATTTTTCTTTTTGAATAATAATGCCATGCACCATTTTGAAATACTTTGAAATTGTATTTCTTATATCTCATATAATTTGAGACATGGATATCATAAACGGATTCTTTATAAACATTTTTAGGGTCAATCATTACAGTTTTTTTACCATGCATGGCCTCACTTATTTTTCACTGCTCTTAATTTTCTTTTCCTGAGTTGTTTCCCCCTCAAGGAGACTACCTTCAGAAAAATCTGAGGTAGATATTCGCACCATATTTCATCATATTTTTTCCCTTTTTATATGTGAAACCCCCTTAGGGTATGTTAGGGAATATTTCCATTATTTTCCGTCTGAAGGCCTTTATTAACTTTTTTTAATTACGGCCTTTCTGACTTATTTAAAATTTCCCCCCTTGCAAAAAGTTTGTGGAGCATCTTAACCTCCCTACCGTATTTTTAACGGTCACCAGTATCGGAACCGGCCCCGTAATTAATCTCCCGTCCCGATCGCTGGGTATTCCCCCGGGACGTTCTTTTTCAAACTCCGTTGTTTTAACAGAGTATTTCTGTTCTATTTTAATCTTTTACTTTACATTTGTTTTTAAATTCATTTTAAATCCTGGTTCAATACACCAGGCACGGAGTTTTC
Source organism: Okamejei kenojei (assembly GCA_035221665.1). Classification (NCBI taxonomy): domain Eukaryota; kingdom Metazoa; phylum Chordata; class Chondrichthyes; order Rajiformes; family Rajidae; genus Okamejei; species Okamejei kenojei. The sequence continues at coordinate 77,820,995 of CM069134.1, forward strand.
CAGACCCTAAAAGTTTTTCAACTGCACTTACCTGCCGATTCCGTACCTACCGCTGTCGAGGAGCTGCCTCTGCAGCTCCTGCTTCTGCCGTCAGCATCGACGTAATGCCGTTCCAGCGCCAGGCGGTCCTTCTTCACGTAGTCACTCACGTGACTCCGAAGTAAAATTAACATTTCAGCTCAATGACCCACTCATTAGACAAAAGCTCATCAGATTTTCTGATTAAAGGTCATCAACCTGAAACATTAATATATTTCTCTTTACACAGATGCTGCCTGATTTGCTGGGTGTTTCCTGTTTTTCATTCATATTTCCTACATCTGCCAAATTTTAATTGTAGTTATTGGTATCAGAAATGAACATGCAAATAGAAATAGAGTGGGAAATCTGAAGAAAGCTCAAAGCCAATTCTGGAAAGATAAATCCCTGTGGAACTTAAAAGAACTGGAGACCTAAGTATAATAAAAACTCTACTTAGTTTTCTAAGTGTCTTAGGATCAACATGGGGTAGGCATAATGATCTGAACAACTTTCAAAATGTTGCTTTGCCCTATGTTCTTCTCAGGTAATAACATTTTAGGACATTTGGCCACAAACTGATGCAAGGTTTGAAGAAGAGATTTGAGAAATACAAATCAGTGCACTAGGTGCATCTGAAGTTTTCTAGGTTTGACATGCTGCTTGTGGTTATTGATGGGAATACTGATGACTAAAGCAGAGGTAGTTTGATGATAACATATTTTACACAAATTTTGTCCTTGTAAATGTTTCATTCAATTCATTGCAAAATAGATGAATCAAAACGCATAATCTTACCAGCCCATCAAACTGCTTTTTTTTAGTTTAAGGGAAAAGTAATAATATGGTGCCCACATACTAACGTGGCTCCCTTGATGATGTTTTGTATGATTTCATCCCATTTTAATTAATAATAAAGAATACACTTGCATTTATATTCACATGAGCGCCTGCCAATGTTTCAAAAACAAAACTTTCAGTTCTAAATCAAATTATGCAGATTCAAAATGTCAAACAAAAGATCACTAAAATATCAAACGTTCAGATCCACACTCATTCTCAACCAATTACACTTGCCTGGGATCCAAGCACAATGAAGCTGATTTTTCTGGCCCCGTATTCCCACCTCAAATCAGAATCACATTTTATTACATAGAGAAACATAGAAAATAGGTGCAGGCGTAGGCCATTCGGACCTTCGAGCCTGCACCGCCATTCAATATGATCATGGCTGATCATCCAATTCAATATCCTGTACCTGCCTTCTCTCCATACCCCCTGATCCCTTTAGCCACAAGGGCCACATCTAACTCCATCTTAAATATAGCCAATGAACTGGCCTCAACTACCTTCTGTGGCAGAGAATTCCACAGATTCACCACTCTCTGTGTGAAAAATGATTTTCTCAGCTCAGTCCTAAAAGACTTCCCCCTTATCCTTAAACTGTGACCCCTTGTTCTGGACTTCCCTAACATCGGGAACAATCTTCCTGCATCTAGCCTGTCCAACCCCTTAAGAATTAATTAATTAAAAGATACAGAATGGAAACAGGCTCTTCAGGCCATTGACCCCATGCTGTCCATTGATCACCAGTACACACTAATTCTATATTATACCATTTTTGCACCGTCGCTACACACGAGGGGCAATTTACAGTGGCCAATTAACCCTACAATCATACCTGTCTTTGGGAAATCGGAGGAAACTGGAAAACCCGAAGGAAACTCACAAGATCCCAGGGAGAACGTGCAAACTCCACACATGCAGCATCCAAGGTCAGGATTGAACCCAGATCTCCAGCAGTTCTACCAGCTGCGCCACTGAGATTGCTCAGTCACCCATATATTCGCAGAAAAATCTCATCGGACCTGATCACAATTGACTAGTTCTTGCTGACTCTGCGCTACCACCCAGACTTGCAACCCACAGTTTCCTCACACATTCTCTGACCAATCTTGCAAACTGAAAACATTATTGTTATCAGGTAGAGTGTAAAGCTTTTGTTTGTGTGTTATCGGGTTAACAAAATACTATATATGATTACAATCAAGTTGTCCACAGTGTACAGATAAAGGATAAAAGGTACAATATTTAGTGCAAGGTAAAGTCCGATTAAAGATTGTTCAAAGGTTCCAATGAGGTAGATGGGACGTCAGGACTGCAGTATCTGATGAGACGACCGTTCAGTTGCCTGATTACAGCCGATGGAAAAACTTCCCTTGAATCTGGACGTATGCATTTTCAAACTCCTGTACTGCAGAGAGGAGAGGAGAGAAGAGGGAGAGACCAGGGTGAGACTGGTCCTTCATTACGCAGGTGGCCTTGTCGAGGCAGCAAAAAATGTAGATGGAGTCAAACGAAGGGAGGTTACTTTGCGTGATGGTTTGGGCTACGTCCATAACTCGCCACAATTTATTGCGGTCTTGGATGGAGCTGTAATTTAAGAAGTCTGACCAAAATGCAGTGGGGTCCTGGAACACAGGTAGGATCCCCCCCCCCCCTCGAACACAGGTAGGATCTCCCCCCCCCCCCCCCCCCCCCCCCCCCCCCCCCCCCCCCCCTGTTACCCCCCCCGCCCCCACCCACCCCCCCCCCCCCCCCCCCCCCCCCCCCCCCCCCCCCCCCCCCCCCCCCCCCCCCCCCCCCCCCCCCCCCCCCCCCCCCCCCTCTCTCCAGAAGCTCTCTCCTTCTGAAATAGCTATTAAATAGAGCAGAGATGGTTGTGTGAAAGCAGGAATGGAAGATCCAGGTGATGAATAATGGAAAGGAAAATAGAGTAGAATCATGTTTGCTGATTTTGAAGATTGGGAAAGGAGATTGGTTATAATTAACTGGACAAAACAAAGTAATAAACTGGGGTATTGTGAGAACTGTACTAGATAGAACTAGAGAAGAGACGAGCATGAATAGATACTGGAGAAAACACTTGGAGGAAAGAGTGGGTGCTGATCTGAGATCATGTGAGAAATGGAGCAAGGATTGGGAGGATTGAAAGTATGATGGTTTAAAAATCACTAAATACATTAATAAGTGCAGGATACAAATGAGAGGTGGAAAAGGTGAGCTATCGGAGCCTGGTTGGGACCCAGGAAAGTGGAAGGAGAAAGGAGGCTTCTAGGGTGGGTTTGGGGAGTTGGGAAGAATGCTGGCATGATTGGGAAATGGGAAGTGAGGCCAAGCAGGATCCGTGAATATAGCAAGTTAATGGAGCCAGAAGGAGAAGAGTTAAGTAATAGATCTTTTCACAGCTTAAATTTACAGAGTTCTCACAAACATATTGTCATACATAATCAGTACAATCCCTGATGGATCATCTCTACAGAACAATATTTTAATGATTAGTCAAGTTTTGCTTCTTATTTGTGTTGTTTTTTCTTAAGATAGCCCTTGGGAAAATTGTTGTTTTGGCATAAGAAATTAGATGCTATGATTTAAATGATTAATGGGAACAGTTCCTTTTAAATGAAAGATTCTGTGGTATAAAGGGACAAGTGTAATTTAAGAACTGTGAGTGGAGTTTTAAATAAGGGCCAGATGGTATGACTTTTGAAACATCGCTATAACAGACCTGTCATTAGTCTTCTATAAGGTCAGCTGGAACCTGAGCCTCAATCATTTCTACAAGTAGCACTGTTTTAGCACCTATTAACTGAAAATGGTCAGAAGGTTCTCTTAAATAATGTTTTTGTGGACAATCTATTCCTCCCTACTCCCATGTAGAACAGAATTGCATCCCAATAGAGTTTTCATCAGATGACTAATGGAGAGAATTGAATTTATATATGTCCCTAATCCATAACATGAAAGGTCTACTAGTCTGAAGCTGGGTCTCAACCTAAAACTTCACCCATTGCCTCTCTCCAGAGATGCTGCCTGCCCCGTTGAGATACTCCAGCTTTTTCAGTTACTCCAGCTCTTCAGTTTAAACCAGAATCTGCAGTTCTTTCCTACACATGTAAATTCAAGTGTGATTACCTAGCAATTTATCCAAAAAAAAGACACATAGTGCTGGAGTAACTCAATGGGTCAGGTAGCATTTCTAGAGAACACAAGTTATGTGTCGGGCTGGGACACTTCTTCAGTCTGATTGTGGTGGGAGAGGGGAGGGGGAGAATGCTCGAGGTGAGGAGCGACAGGACAAAGCATGGCAATTGATGGTTGGCACAGGTGCGGGGAGGGGGTAATATAGACTGATTATACGGTTGGCCAGCCTTTGATCGGAACATAACAGAATAGCACAATTGCTTAACAAGGTAAATGGTGGCAGAAGGAAAAGGAACGCTGCAGTACTACAGAATAAAGCAAGGAATGTTATGCCCTGCACTAGAAAATATACAGCATTCCAGGCACATTAATTATTCACTAAACAGCCCTCCTGTCCCAGTAAAATAGTATTGCTCATGTTTATTCAGTGAAAGTCAACTCACTGCATAAATATCTTATCTACAGTAGCAAGCGCCTGAAGAATAGCTTGTGTTTACAAAACTCACTGAGAGGAGAATCAGTGGGAGATCAAACCGGATGCACTTTAAGATGCTCCTGGTGATGTTTTCATCATAATCTCTTAATGTGCCCTTATCAAATTTCTCTCCTACTTTAACTTGCCTGTAATTTTCACAGTAATATTCTACCAGTATGACATCTAATTAAGAACATTACATTGTAGTGGGGCTCCAATGGAGTTTTTATTGGATGATGAAAGGAGAGAGTTGAATTTATATATATTTCTCTACTCTATCTCAAGCATCTCATAGTATTTCAAAGACAATAAAGTCTGCAGTAGATTCATGACATGTTAATATAGGGACTATTTTTCACACACTGATGTTTCCTACATTGCAATGATTTTTTTTGCCATCTTACTCACCGTTCTCCCCTACTCCAAGACACCAAATTTTGTTCCGATCAGTGAAATGCTAGAAAAGTTATGAAGGTTTAAAACATTGTGAGATCAGCAGATTGGTCTTCTCGCCTGTCGGTCACCATGATGATAATGCCCCTTCTGGGGGCCTGGAGAATAAAGCCCCGGAGGCCGGTCATGAGTCAGTCAGCCCACAAGACCGCGAGTGAGAGTTGAGTCCAGAACTCTGAGTCTTTGCCATGCTGAGTGAACTGTCAGTCTATGCTGTGCGCTGTGAGTGACTGAATTGTGAGTCTACGCCGTGCTGAGTGAACTGTGAGCCCACCAGCCATGGCTGATTCCAGAGGTCCCACTCATCTGGAAGTTCCGCCTAGTCCACAGTCGCACTCATACCGGAAATCCTGCTCAATCCACAATTGCGCTTATTCCGGAAGTCCCGCTCAGTCCAGAGATCGTGCTGTACATGTGATGGAGTGTGTGTGTGTGAGATGGAGGGTGCGTGTGTGTGTGTATGAGTGAGATAAAGGGTGCGTGTGTGTGTGTGATGGAGGGTGTGTGTGTGTGAGATGGAGGGTGTGTGTGTGTGTGAGATGGAGGATGTGTGTGTGGTTGAGGGATGGAGGGTTTGTGTGTGTGTGATGGATGGTGTGTGTGTGAGATGGAGGGTGTGTGTGTGTGAGATGCAGGGTGTGTGTGTGTGTGTGTGTGTGTGTGTGAGATGGAGTGTGTGTGTGTATGTGAGATGGAGTGTGTGTGTGTGTGGTGGTGTGTGTGTGTGTGTGTGTGATGGAGGTGTGTGTGTTTGTGTGATGCAGGGTGTGTCTGTGTGATGGAGGGTGTGTGTGTGTGATGGAGTGTGTGTGATGGAGGGTGAGTGTGAGCCCACCAGCTGTGAGTGAGTGAACTGCGAGCCCACTAGCCATGAGTGAGTGAACTGTGAGCCCAGCAGCCAAAGCGAGTGAACTGCAAGCCCACCAGCCGTGAGTGAGTGAACCGCAAGCCCACCAGCCGTGAGTGAGTGAACTGTGAGCTCACCAGCCGTGAGTAACTGAACTGCGAGTCCAGCTGCCATGACTGACTGAACTGCGCGCCCACCAGCCGTGACTGAATGAACTGTCGGTCCACCAGCCGTAAGTGACTGAACTGTGAGTCCAGCAGCCGTGAGTGACTGAACTATGAGTCTAAGAATCCATTTGGCCCACAATGCCCATACTTGTCCACTGGAAACCAGTCCCTTCGGTCCACAACACCCATACTAGCATTCCAGAATGCGCCCCCCCCCCCACTGGTCACCAATATTGGAATTGGTGGAGAGTAGGAATATTGCATTGGGGACCAGCCCTCCCATGTGAGAATGGGACCCAACGGGTCTCACTTAGTCTAGTATATTATCAAATGAATGGCATTTGAGCACATAGAACATAAAACCTATAGCAGTACAACACAGTAGCGAACCCTCTGGCTCACAATGCTGGTGCCGAACGTGATGTGGAGTTATGTTTAAGAAAGATCTGCAGATGCTGGAAAAATCGAAGCTAGACAAATAATGCTGGCGGAACTCAATGGGTGAGGCAACATCTATGGAGAGAAGGAATAGGCGACGTTTCGGGTCGATACCCCTCTTCAGACTGGTGTCACATGATCATTTCCCTCTATTTGGACAAGGTCCCACATAAGAGATTAGTATATAAACTTAAAGGACACGGTATTGGTGGTTCAATAATGATGTGGATAGAGAACTGGCTGGCAGACAGGAAGCAAAGGGTAGGAGTAAACGGGTCCTTTTCAGAATGGCAGGCAGTGAGTAGTGCTCAGTGCTGGGACCCCAGCTATTTACAATATACATTAATGGTTTGGACAAGGGAATTAAATGCAACATCTCCAAATTTGTAGATGACACCAAGCTGGGGGGTATAGTTAGGTCTGAGGAGGCTAGCAGGCTGCGGGGTGATTTGGATAGGCTGAGTGAATGGTCAGATGCATGGCAGATGCAGTAAAATGTGGATAAATGTGAGGTAATCCACTTTGGTGGCAAAAACATGAGGGTAGACTATTATCTGAATGGTGGCAGATTAAGAAAAGGGGAGACCTGGGTGTCATGGTACACCAGTCATTGAAAGGAGGCATGCAGGTGCAGCAGGCAGTGAAGAAAGCAAATTGTATGTTAGCATTCATAGCGAAAGGATTTGAGTATAGGAGCAGGGAGGTTCTTCTGCAGTTGTACAGGGTTTTGGTGAGACCACACCTGGAGTATTGCGTACAGTTTTGGTCTCCTAATCTGAGGAAAGACATTCTTGCCATAGAGGGAGTACAGAGAAGGTTCACCAGACTGATTCCTGGGATGTCGGGACTTTTATATGAAGAAAGACTGGATAGACTCGGCTTGTACTCACTGGAATTTAGAAGATTGAGGGGGGATCTTATAGAAACTTACAAAATTCTTAACGGGTTGGACAAGCTACATGCAGGAAGATTGGGGGAGTCCGTGCTATCTCCTTCTTCCCCACCCCTCTACCCAGCTCTCCCACAGCCCACTGTCTCCGCCTCTTCCTTTCTTCTTCCTGCCCACCCCCACGCCCCCACCCCCCCCACCCCGACATCAGTCTGAAGAAGGGTCTCGACCCGAAACATCGCCTATTTCCTTCGCTCCATAGATGCTGCTTCACCCGCTGAGTTTCTCCAGCATTTTTGTCTACCTTAAGATACTTGAATACAATCAGGATTCAGCTAGATAGAAATCATTGATTTTCTTCCACTGTGGACAATGAGGCCATAAATGTGTAAGAAGAAACTGCAAATGCTCGTTTAAAACAAACATACACACAAAAAGCTTAAGTAACTCAACAGGGCAGGCAGCATCTCTGGAGAGAAGGAATGGGTGATGTTTCGTGTCGAGACCCTTCTTCAGACTGACGACATATGATTTGGGCAAGAATGTTGGTGGGCTGATTAAGTTTGTAGATTATGTAAAAATTGGTGAAGTTGTGATTAGTGAATAAGACTGTCAGAGGATAGTTCAAGTTCTAGTTCAAATTCAAATTTATTTGTCACATGCACCTATTGGTAATTTACCATGCAGTGTTACAATTAAAAAAGAACACAATAGGCAGCATAATTCAACACAGATATCCACCACAGCATTCTTCACTGTGGTGGAAGGCAATATAGTTCAGACAGTCTTCCTCCTCCCTTGTTCACCCATGGTCGGGGCCCCAACCCTCCATAGTCCCCGCAATGGACGGCCCGATGTTCAAGCCCTCTGGTCGGGATGGTCGGAATGCCGACGTCCGGATGGGTCAAGCACACCCCACGGCCCAGAGCTCCCAAATCGACCACCACCTTACCGGAGACCGCGGCTTCCAGATGTTGCATGCCGCAGGCCAGCGGTCGGAGCTCTTCTCTGGTGACCCCTGGCAAGGTATCACCGCTCCACGATGGGAAGTCTGCTCCACACCTGCCGCCAGAAGCTCCACAGACCGAGGCTCCAAGATATAGTAAGATGAAGATCAGTTGAAAAATATGGGCAGAGAAATGACAGGTGGAAATTCATCCAGATATGTCTGAGGTATTGCACTTTAGGAGGCCAAATGTAGGAGGAAAAAGTATGCAGTAGATGATGGCACCGTGAAGAGAATAAATATTCAGAAGGATTTTGGAGTGCAAGTCCATAGATCCCTAAAAGCCATAACAAAAGTGGACAGGTGGTAAAGAAGGTCTTCAGCACACTTGCTTTGGAGCATTGAGTATAAAAGTAATTGAATGAAGTTGAAGCACTATAAAACTTTGGATATTCCTCATTTGGAATAATATGTGCAGTTCTGGTCGCCATAGTACAGTGATGTTTTTGGAGAGGGAGAGGAAAAGTTTTTGCCAGAAAGTTTCCTGGATTAAAGAGTATAGGTAGAGAGTGGACTAACTTGGATTGTTTTCTCTGACGTGTTGGAGGCAGACCAGATGCAAATATATAAAGTGATGAGAGGTACTCCTTCGGCCACCCACATCTGTGTCGACAGCCATCACTCGTACACCAGTTCTATCCTAGGTACAAGGGACAATTTACAGAAACAAATTAACCTACAAACCTCCACGTTTCTGGGATGGGAAAGGAAGCCAGAGCAACCCGGAGAAACCCACATGGTCACAGGGAGAATGCGAAAACTCTGTACTGACAGCACTCGTAGTCAGGATCGAACCCGGGTCTCTCATGCTGTAAGGCAGCAACTACTGCTGTGCCACTGTGCCATCCGTAGATTACCATAGTAACCAATAGGTTAATTTCTCTCTCTTAGTGCCCCTAGGCAGTAGGCAAGTGGTAAAATAAGATCTAAGCCCATAAGAAAGGAGGGCAGAATCGGCCATTTGGCCCATTGAGTATGCTCCACCATTCAATCATGGCTAATCTTTTTTCCCTCTCATCCCCATTCTCCTGCCGTCTCCCCCAAATCTGGATGGAGTTACGATTGTGGGACAAATAGATTTCATGGAAAAGATAGTGGGGAATGTTGTAGTTCTATGAGCTGGCATAGAACTGATGGGCCAAAATGTTCATCTATGTTTTATGGAAATACGCAACGAGCTTTTAATCGAATCTGACAGAAATTTCTCTCAAGATTTACTTGTGATCTTTTACCTCATGTGAGAGATTAAGTAAATTGGGGAGGGCCCACACTGAGTACTTGAGTAAATCCGTGGTCTCAGTATGAACTTTGAGACTCAGTCTCAAATCATTAACTCATGGAAAGAATCAAAAGACAAGTTTCTTCCACTTGCACTCATTAAAGCTGACAGCTAGCTAAAGTAAGAAGCGGACACAGCTATCAGAATCACAGAGGACAGCAATCCAGCCCGATCAAATGTAACTAAAGGCAGAGTGGAAAAGTAGAACGATAGAAAAACTGTGAAGTATATGTGAGAGAGAGAGAGAGAGAGAGAGAGAGAGAGAGAGAGAGAGAGAACATTTCTTAATAAGCAAATAAAGAAAACAATAGATTTTTTAGTTTATTTATTTTTTTAGTTTTAGAGATACAGCGTGGAAACAGACACCTAGTCCGTACCGACCAGCGATCCCCGCACACTTCACATTTACATTTTACAAAGCTGTAGTCTAATGCACTTGTCCCACTTAGGAAACCTGAACTGAAACCTCTGGAGACTTTGCGCCCCACCCAAAGTTTCCGTGTGGTTCCCAAAGGTTCCCAGAGGGTTTTGTCAGTCTCCCTAATGGTCGAAAGTGGTTTCTGCTTCATCTACGTTCCGGCGATTATTTCAAAAAATTCAAAACCGGCCGCTAGTTGAAGGTGATTGCCAGAGGTTGCAGGTAGTGGAAGGTAAGACCTCCCTGGTGGAATATAACTGGATGAAAAAAAGGTCTTACCTTCCACTACCTGCAACCTCCAGCAACCACCTTCAACTATCATCGCAACTGGCTTGACTAAAAAATTACCAATTTTTAAAACGGCAACCTAATTTTAGTCGTGGCCGGTTTTGATTTTTTTGAAATAATCGCCGGAACATAGAAGAAGCGGAAACTACTTTCGACCATTGGGGAGACTGACAAAAACCTCCGGAAACCGCACGGAAACCTTGGGTGGGGCGCAAAGTCTCCAGAGGTTTCCGTTCAGGTTTCCTAAGTGGGACAGGGGCATTAGGAGAGCAGGAGGAAACCGAAGAACTCGGAGAAAACCCACGCAGTCATGGGAGAACGTACAAACCCTTACAGGCAGAAGCCATAGGCAGGATCGAACCTGGGTCTCAGGTGCTGCAAAAGCTGTAAGGCAGCAACTACCACTGCGCCACCGTGCCACAAACTTTCTTACAGACTTTCTATAAGAAAATCATGTTGTTATATGACATGGTAACTGTGTGGGAGGGAATACAAGGCTGAAGATGTGATGTTCAGTGTGTTTCAGCTGGTTCAATGTATTTGTTTAAAACTCTCATGGATGTGCTGTGTAAATCCAAGATTACTAGGCAAGATATTTGATGGGGAATTTGTACTGAGATTTCCTTTGTAATATAATATTACAGGGAAAAAAAAATACAAGGGCAGCCGGAGATTACAAAATATGGCTGATGGGTGTAGACATGAGACAGCATTCTTCACTGTGGTGGAAGGCAATATAGTTCAGACAGTCTTCCTCCTCCCTTGTTCACCCATGGTCGGGGCCCCAACCCTCCATAGTCCCCGCAATGGACGGCCCGATGTTCAAGCCCTCTGGTCGGGATGGTCGGAATGCCGACGTCCGGATGGGTCAAGCACACCCCACGGCCCAGAGCTCCCAAATCGACCACCACCTTACCGGAGACCGCGGCTTCCAGATGTTGCATGCCGCAGGCCAGCGGTCGGAGCTCTTCTCTGGTGACCCCTGGCAAGGTATCACCCGCTCCACGATGGGAAGTCTGCTCCACACCTGCCGCCAGAAGCTCCACAGACCGAGGCTCCAAGATATAGTAAGATGAAGATCAGTTGAAAATATGGGCAGAGAAATGACAGGTGGAAATTCATCCAGATATGTCTGAGGTATTGCACTTTAGGAGGCCAAATGTAGGAGGAAAGTATGCAGTAGATGATGGCACCGTGAAGAGAATAAATATTCAGAAGGATTTTGGAGTGCAAGTCCATAGATCCCTAAAAGCCATAACAAAAGTGGACAGGGTGGTAAAGAAGGTCTTCAGCACACTTGCTTTGGAGCATTGAGTATAAAAGTAATTGAATGAAGTTGAAGCACTATAAAACTTTGGATATTCCTCATTTGGAATAATATGTGCAGTTCTGGTCGCCATAGTACAGTGATGTTTTTGGAGAGGGAGAGGAAAAGTTTTTGCCAGAAAGTTTCCTGGATTAAAGAGTATAGGTAGAGAGTGGACTAACTTGGATTGTTTTCTCTGACGTGTTGGAGGCAGACCAGATGCAAATATATAAAGTGATGAGAGGTACTCCTTCGGCCACCCACATCTGTGTCGACCAGCCATCACTCGTACACCAGTTCTATCCTAGGTACAAGGGACAATTTACAGAAACAAATTAACCTACAAACCTCCACGTTTCTGGGATGGGAAAGGAAGCCAGAGCACCCGGAGAAAACCCACATGGTCACAGGGAGAATGCGAAAACTCTGTACTGACAGCACTCGTAGTCAGGATCGAACCCGGGTCTCTCATGCTGTAAGGCAGCAACTACTGCTGTGCCACTGTGCCATCCGTAGATTACCATAGTAACCAATAGGTTAATTTCTCTCTCTTAGTGCCCCTAGGCAGTAGGCAAGTGGTAAAATAAGATCTAAGCCCATAAGAAAGGAGGGCAGAATCGGCCATTTGGCCCATTGAGTATGCTCCACCATTCAATCATGGCTAATCTTTTTTCCCTCTCATCCCCATTCTCCTGCCGTCTCCCCAAATCTGGATGGAGTTACGATTGTGGGACAAATAGATTTCATGGAAAAGATAGTGGGGAATGTTGTAGTTCTATGAGCTGGCATAGAACTGATGGGCCAAAATGTTCATCTATGTTTTATGGAAATACGCAACGAGCTTTTAATCGAATCTGACAGAAATTTCTCTCAAGATTTACTTGTGATCTTTTACCTCATGTGAGAGATTAAGTAAATTGGGGAGGGCCACACTGAGTACTTGAGTAAATCCGTGGTCTCAGTATGAACTTTGAGACTCAGTCTCAAATCATTAACTCATGGAAAGAATCAAAAGACAAGTTTCTTCCACTTGCACTCATTAAAGCTGACAGCTAGCTAAAGTAAGAAGCGGACACAGCTATCAGAATCACAGAGGACAGCAATCCAGCCCGATCAAATGTAACTAAAGGCAGAGTGGAAAAGTAGAACGATAGAAAAACTGTGAAGTATATGTGAGAGAGAGAGAGAGAGAGAGAGAGAGAGAGAGAGAGAACATTTCTTAATAAGCAAATAAAGAAAACAATAGATTTTTTAGTTTATTTATTTTTTTAGTTTTAGAGATACAGCGTGGAAACAGACACCTAGTCCGTACCGACCAGCGATCCCCGCACACTTCACATTTACATTTTTACAAAGCTGTAGTCTAATGCACTTGTCCCACTTAGGAAACCTGAACTGAAACCTCTGGAGACTTTGCGCCCCACCCAAAGTTTCCGTGTGGTTCCCAAAGGTTCCCAGAGGGTTTTGTCAGTCTCCCTAATGGTCGAAAGTGGTTTCTGCTTCATCTACGTTCCGGCGATTATTTCAAAAAATTCAAAACCGGCCGCTAGTTGAAGGTGATTGCCAGAGGTTGCAGGTAGTGGAAGGTAAGACCTCCCTGGTGGAATATAACTGGATGAAAAAAAGGTCTTACCTTCCACTACCTGCAACCTCCAGCAACCACCTTCAAACTATCATCGCAACTGGCTTGACTAAAAAAAATTACCAATTTTTAAAACGGCAACCTAATTTTAGTCGTGGCCGGTTTTGATTTTTTTTGAAATAATCGCCGGAACATAGAAGAAGCAGAAACTACTTTCAACCATTGGGGAGACTGACAAAAACCTCCGGAAACCGCACGGAAACCTTGGGTGGGGCGCAAAGTCTCCAGAGGTTTCCGTTCAGGTTTCCTAAGTGGGACAGGGGCATTAGGAGAGCGGGAGGAAACCGAAGAACTCGGAGAAAAACCCACGCAGTCATGGGAGAACGTACAAACCCTTACAGGCAGAAGCCATAGGCAGGATCGAACCTGGGTCTCAGGTGCTGCAAAAGCTGTAAGGCAGCAACTACCACTGCGCCACCGTGCCACAAACTTTCTTACAGACTTTCTATAAGAAAATCATGTTGTTATATGACATGGTAACTGTGTGGGAGGGAATACAAGGCTGAAGATGTGATGTTCAGTGTGTTTCAGCTGGTTCAATGTATTTGTTTAAAACTCTCATGGATGTGCTGTGTAAATCCAAGATTACTAGGCAAGATATTTGATGGGGAATTTGTACTGAGATTTCCTTTGTAATATAATATTACAGGGAAAAAAAAATACAAGGGCAGCCGGAGATTACAAAATATGGCTGATGGGTGTAGACATGAGATAATTGGTAATGATTTATCACTGGAAGATAAGATTATCTTTTGTACTTTCATGAGGAAGCTACCTTTCAGCAAAGGCTGAAATATCTGTTGTAAAGCCCTAAATCTTGCCAGGAATTCTGGGCTGAACTAGATTTATATTTATGTACAGAGGAAAGAGCAGCAATTTACTCACTGTAAAGCACAATAATTATTATAAAGACATCTATGGCAGGTTAACATTCTCAATAAATGCGGGGAACATGTTTAAAGAATTTTAATGGAAACTTTGCTTTTATTTAGCATGCCTATTACAAACAAAATTTGCTTCACAGGAGAAAATATGATAGATTCAGAACCCAGCTGTTTAAAGTTGTGCTGCCATGAAATTCTAAGGACCCTCAGGAACGATGGAAATTCAAGAACGCAAATATTAACCTGGTGACAATATATCCCTCATTTTGCCATTAAGCCATATGTACAAGAGTCAAGAGTCATGAGTGTTTAACTGTCATATCTACCGACAACCGAACAATAACATTCTTACTTGCTGCACCGGTGTAGATGATATGTGTATACACCTTTAATTGATAGTGTCGATGTCCATGCTAACCACCCCTCTACCAGTTAGTATAATTGTAACCCACACGCCCCTAGCTCTCTCTCTGGTGATTGTGACAAACCACGTACAGCTAGGGCTATATTATGTATGATTAATAAAGTAGTGAAGACCTTGTGAAGTAACATCGGGAACAATCTTGAGTTCCTTGCGATGTAAAGTAGTGAAGACCTTAAGGTGGACCTTGTGGTCCACGCAGCCAGTCTCACTAGTTGCCAGTACAATGCTCCCCGGCGACAGAGGGCAAGCCCTCTGCCGGGCTTCAGACCGCCTCAACGATGTCCGAATTGTAACTTTGTTTCACACCGTTGGGGAAAACCTGTAATTTCTGCAACAAGCCCAACCACTTCTCGGCAGCATGCCGTTCCCGTGAGAACCCTGCACAGCCACAGCAGAAACCGTCTCGCTACCTGACACATGATGATACCGCGTCTGGTTCCCATCTCCAGCATGATGAACTCCCCAAGGTCTGACTCTGACTCTTCTCAGAGCGAACTGAGTGTGTTTTTCTTGCGGGGTGCAGCTGCTCTGATAACGGACCCGACCGTCCGAGTCACGGTGAATGGCATGGCCTTCTCTGCAAAGGTGGATACGGGGGTCGCTGCTAATGTTATGTCAACAAGCCTGTTCAGGAAGATAAGAAATAATGAGCCCGTTTCAACAGACAGTGCTGTTTTGCGTGCCTATGGGGGTGGCTTATTTGTTCCTGTGGGGAGGGCCACTCTCCACTGCAAGGTGCTGAAGACCTCTCGGCCCCTCTCTTTCTTCCTGCTAGACGGTAAATGTGACCCCCTGCTCGGCGTGGAGGCCTGCCAGGACCTCGGATTGGTGAGCTTCCACGGCGATGTCCACCTGGTAGAGGCACCCCTGAATCCGCTGGCCGAATTCCCGAACCGGTTTGACTCAAAGCAGGGGAAGTTGCCCTGCAGCTACAAGATTGCCCTCAATCCCGACATCATGCCGGTCATCCATCCCCCGCACCGTGTGTCCTTCGCCATGAGGGACAAGCTTGAGTCTGCCCTTCGCAAGATGGTGGCCATGGGCATCCTGAAGCCAGTTTTTCTGGCCTGACATGCCTCGCTACTTCCGGGATAGAGTCTCCGCGTGCCCTACCTGCAACAGCCTTGCTTTGCAGCAACAGCGGCAGCTGCTCCTGTCGACTCTTACTCCAGCTGGTTTGAAGTTGACCAGCTCCACTTCCTCTCTTTCTCCGCGGTCATCGAGAAGTTGCGCCGCCACTTTGCCACCTTCGGTCGGCACATAGGCACACTGGCCAGCCTGCAGTAGGACAACGGCAGCCAGTTCACCAGTGCCGAGTTCCGCGCTTTTGTCGAACGATGGAACTTTCGTCATTACACCAGCAGCCCGGAATACCCGCAGAGCAATGAACTGGCCGAGCGCGCGGTCCGCAGTGCTAAAGGATTGTTGGAACGTTGCCGCCTATCCCGCTCCGACATCTACCTGGCCCTGCTGAACCTCCGCAACATCTCCCGCGACCATGCCCTGGGCTGCCCGGCTCAGCGACTCATGTCCCGAGTCACGAGGCCCACGGTCCCGGTGTCTTAGCAGTCCCTGTCCCCCTTCGTCTTTAAACCTGCCTTGGTCCGGAAACGCATCGCCCAAAAACACGGTATACAGAAGCGTTCCCATGACAGGTCTAGTCGTGTCCTCCGCCCTCTTCTCCACGGCCAGGTCGTCCGTATGAGGTCTACTTCTGGCCGTTACAAGCTGGCCGTTGTTATTGGTTCTGCCGGTTCCCCTCGTTCGTACCTTGTCAACCACGACGGAAGGGTGTACCGCCGGTCCCGCCAGCATCTCCGGCTCGTGAACGAGCCTTTCCCTCCCCCGGTGGCTCCTTATGCCCCCCCGCTGCCACTGTCATGGCCCAGTGCTTTGCCCGTTCCTCTGGGGTCACCCCCCCCCTCCCTCGTCCTCCTCCTGGCTGCGGTCCCGCTTTCTCCGGCTTCCTCGCCCTTCTCTTTGCCGTCCCCCCCGATGCCTTCATCGCCCAGGGGTTCTCTTGTCCGTAGCCCCCACCATGCCCCGGCGTCATCCCCGCTTGTTCCCATCGTTGAAGGAGGTGATGGCGAGGTGCGGACCCGGTCTGGTCGCCTGGTCAGGCCACCGGTCAGTTACGGCGATTACGTGTGATTCTGTATTCCCGTGCTTTACTGTTTGCATTCACCCTAGCGCATGAGACGTGGTCACCCTGTCACTCACTGTTTGTTTTGGTAGACGAAGGATGTAGATGATATGTGTATACACCTTTAATTCATAGTGACGATGTCCATGCTAACCACCCCCCCACCAGTTAGTATAATTGTAACCCATACGCCCCTAGCTCTCTCTCTGGTGATCGTGACAGACCACGTACAGCTAGGGCTATATGATGTATGATTAATAAAGTAGTGAAGACCTTAAGGTGTCTGTGTACCTTCTCTACAACCGGTAAATGCAATTACATGAGTATAGAAGTTGGGAGATCATGTTGCAGTTGTATAAGACTTTGGTGAGACCGCATTTAGAATATTGTGTTCAGTTTTGGGCACCATGTTATAGGAAAGATACTGTCAAGCTTGAAAGGGTTCAGAAAATATTCATGAGGATGCTGCCAGGACTAGAGGGCGTGAGCTATAGGGAGAGGTTGAGTAGGCTGGGTCTCTATTCTTTGGAGTGCAGGAGGATGAGGGGTGATCTAACAGAGGTGGACAAAATCATGAGAGGAATAGATCAGGTAGAGGCACAGTCCCTTGCCTAGAGTAGGGGAATCGAGGACCAGTGGAAATAGGTTCAAGGTGAAGGGGAAAAGATTTAATAGGCATCCCGGGGGTTACTTTTTCACACAAAGGGTGGTGGGTGCATGGAACAAGCTGCCATAGGAGGTAGTTGAGGCTGGGACTATCCCATCATTTAAGAAACAGCTAGACAGGTATGTGGATAGGACAGGTTTGGAGGGATATGGACCAAGCAGACAGGTGGATCTAGTGCAGCTGGGACATGTTGGCCGGTGTGGGCAAGTTGGGCCGAAGGGCCCGTTTCCACACTGTAACACTCTATGACTCTATGACTCTATAACATTCAGGAAACATATAATTACCAAAAATACAATAAATTAATAGCTGTATTACTAAATTAGTATTATTGTGCAAAACGCAAAGACTGTAATGGAACCAAAGACACATTCCATGAAAGTTCATAGTTGTTGAAGTTAGTGAGATGTGTAGTGTTCAAAAGTAACTCAACCGGTCAGGCAGCATCTTTGGAGAAAAAGGATGGATGATGTTACGGGTTGGGACACTTCTTCAGCCATGACCCAAAATGTCACCCATCCTTTTTCTCCAGAGATGATGCCTGACCCGCTGAGTTACTCCAGCATTTTGTGTCTATCTTTGGTATAAAACAACATCTGCAGTTACTTGTTTCTCCTGTAGCATTCAAGAGCCTGATGGTTGCAGGGAAGAATCTGTTCTTGAACCGGGTGGTCATGGTTTTTAATCTCCTGTATCTTCTTCTCAATGGTAGGAATGAAATGGGAGCGCAGCCAGGTGATGTGGATCTTTGATGATTTTGGCTGCCTCTTTGCCCTTATTCCCCCATTATCCTTCCCCCCCCCCCTGTCCACTTTCACCTAAATCCCTCCTCTGGCTTTATATTTCACTCTTCTTCTCTCCTTATAAACACCCCTTTGTCTCTTTGTCACCTTTTCGTCTTTGTCACCGTCTTGTTTAGTCTACTTTTATCACCGCTTTGTCACCTTTTTGAGTTTGTCGCTTTCTTGTTTAGTCAACTTTCATCATCGCTTTGTCTCCTTTTCATCTATAGTCGTTGTCAACACATCTGCAAACTTCCCTCCTCTGCATCCACCTATGACTTGTCTGGCTTTGTCCTTGTCTTTCCTCTTTTCCAGCTTCGTACCCACACTATAATCAGTCTGAAGAAAGATCCCAACCTGAAACATTGCCTATGAACTTAGACTCCAAGATACCTCTGCACATCAATGCTGTTAAAGTTCTTGCCATTAACGGGTTATGGTGGAATGAAGATATTCTGGCTGGAGCAATGACCAGTGGAGTTCCTCAAGAATCTGTGCAGGAACCTCTGCTGCTCGTGATTAAAGTGCCTGTCCCACTTTAATTACCTAATTCACGACCTATTTCAAGGGCCTGTCCCACATTCATGACCTAATTCACGATCTTTTTTGCTCGTGGACATTTTTCATCATGCTAGAAAAAATTCCCCGACCTACTTAATGCTACGAGTACCTACGACTAGCATCATGGCCTGCTACGACAAACCTACAACCTCCTACAACCTCTTATGACCTTGTGACGACCATGCTACAAGAATTAGTCAAGGGCAAACCCGGCAGATGTCGTGAATTAGGTCGTGAAAGTGGGGCAGGCCCTTAACCCGTGGACATTTTTCATCATGCTAGAAAAAAACGCCCCGACCTACCTGCGACCTACCTACGACCTCCTATGACCTACCTACGACCTGCTATGACCTCCTACAACCTCGTGACGACTATGCTGCGAGTATGAGTCAAGGGCAAACTCGACAGAGGTTGTGAGTTAGGGCGTGAAAGTGGGACAGGTCCTTAAAGGTTGTCACGAGGTCGTAGGTAGGTCATAGCAGGTCGTGATGCTAGTCGTAGGTACTCGTGGCATCAAGTAGGTTGGGGTGTTTTTTCAACATGATGAAAAATGTCCACGAGTAACAAAGGTTGTGAATTAGGTTGTGAAAGTGGGACAGGCCCTTTAGATTGCTGACAACACCAAAACTGGAGGAGTTGCAGACAGTGGAGAATGTTGTCAGAAGATACAAGGGATATACTTCTGATGCAGAAATGGGTAGAGTAATGGCAGATGGAGCTTAACCCAAGCAAATGTCAGGAGTTGCACATTTGGGCGTTGAATATAAGGAGAGACTACACAGTTAACGGCAAGACCCTTAACATCATTGATGTGCAGAGGTATCTTGGAGTTTATAGCTCACTGAAGGTCCTAGCACATGTGGAGATGGCGGTAAAGAAGGTATATGGTATGAAAGGGATTCCACCCATTTATTTTGTTTGAAACCATTTCCAAGGGTGGAAATATCCAATGCAAGAGGGCATAGATATAGGTTGAGAGGGGGAAAGTTTAATGTAGATGTGCGGAGCAAGGTTTTTACGCACTGGTGAGGGTTCAGAATGCATACTCAGGGAAATTGGCGAAGGCAAACTTGACAGTTAAGAGGCTTTTAGATAGGCACATGACAGTGCAGGGAATAGAAACATAGAAACATAGAAAAATAGGTGCAGGAGTAGGCCATTCGGCCCTTCGAGCCTGCAACGCCATTCAATATGATCATGGCTGATCATCCAACTCAGTTTCCCGTACCTGCCTTCTCTCCATACCCTTTGATCCCTTTAGCCACAACAGCCACATCCAACTCCCTCTTGAATATAGTCAATGAACTGGCCTCAACAACCTTCTGTGGCAGAGAATTCCAGAGACTCACCACTCTCTGTGTAAAGAATGTTTTCCTCATCTCGGTCCTAAAGTCCTAAAGGAATTCCCCCTTATCCTTAGACTGTGACCCCTTGTTCTGGACTCCCCCAAACTCCCTCAAGAGAAATTTGAGGTGCTGCTCCTCCAATTTATGGTGGGCCTCACCCTGGCCATGGAGAAGGTGCAGGACAGAAAAGTCGGATTTGGAATGGGAGGGGGAGTTGAAGTGCTGAGTCACCGCTTGGTCGCACCGATGTAGAGCAGCTGACATCTAGAGCAGCAGATGCAATAGATGAGGTTGGAAGAAGTACAGGAGAACATCTACCGCACATGGAAAGACTGCTTGGGTCCTTGGATGGAGTCAAGGGGGGAGGTAAAGTGACAAGTGTAGCATTTCCTGCGGTTGCAAGGGAAAGTGCCAGGAGAGGGGGTGGTTTGTGTGGGAAGGGATGAATTGACCAGGGAGCTATGGAGGGAGTGGTCTCTGCGGAAAGCCGAAAGGGGAGGAAATGGGAAGATGTGGCCACTGGTGGGATCCCGTTGGAGGTGGCAAAAATGTGGGAGGATTATTTGTTGTATGTGATGGCTGGTAGGGTGGAAGGTG
The DNA here is from genome assembly GCA_035221665.1 of Okamejei kenojei. Lineage (NCBI taxonomy): Eukaryota > Metazoa > Chordata > Chondrichthyes > Rajiformes > Rajidae > Okamejei > Okamejei kenojei. Next base: position 77,841,609 of record CM069134.1, read on the forward strand.
AGGACAAGGGGATCTCTGCCTTTGTTATGAGAGGGGGGATGGGGAGTGAAAGCAGAGTTACGGGGTATAGAAGAAACCCTGGTGAGAGCCTCATCTATACGAGAAGAGGGGAACCCCCATTCCCTAAAGAATGAGGACATCTCTGTTGCCCTGGTTTGGAACACCTCTTCCTGGGTGCAGATGCAGCGTAGATGGAGGAATTGGGAGTATGGGATGGAGATCTTACAGGAAGCAGGCTGGGAAGAAGTGTAGTCCAGATAGCCATGGGAGTCAGTGGGTTTATAGTAGATGTCGGTCAGTAGTCTGTCACCTGCGATGGAGATAGTGAGGTCTAGAAACGGTAGGGAGATGTCAGAAATGGTCCAGGTGAATTTGAGTCCGGATGGAAGTTAGTGGTGAAATGGTTGAAGTCAGTGAGTTCTGTATGGGTGCAGGAGGTAGCACCAATGAAGTTGTCGATGTAGCATAGGTAGAGTTCGGGTTAAGGGCTATGGTATGGTATGCGCGTGCCCATAGCTACACCTTGGATTTGGAGGAAATGGGAGGAGTCAAATGAAAAGTTGTTAAGTGTAAGAACCAGCTCCGCTGGGCGGAGGAGAGTATCAGTAGATGGGGATTGGTTGGTTTTGCGGTGGAGGAAGAAACGGAGGGCTTTAAGACCCTCCTGGTGGGGGAAGGAGGTATGGAGTGACTGGACAACCATGGTGAAGATGAGGGAATGGGGGCCAAGAAGACAGAAGTCATGGAGGAGACAAAGAGCATGTGAGGTGTCCTGAAAATAGGTAGGGAGTAAATTAACCAGCGGGGATAGGATGGAGTCAAGGTATGTGGAAATAAGTTCGGTGGGGTATGAACACGTAGAAACAATGGGTCTGCCAGGACAATCAGGTTTGTGGATTTTAGGGAGAAGGTAAAATCGAGCCATGCGGGGCTGGGGAACGATGAGATTGGAGGCTTGGGAGGGCAGGGAGCCGGAGTTGATGATCAGTGATTGTGCTAGAGATAGTGGCCTAGTGCTCGTCTGTGGGGTCATGGTCCAAGGATAAGTAGGAGGAGGTGTCTCCGAGTTGGCATGTGGCCTCAGCCTTGAAGAGATCAGTGAGCCAGACTACCACGTCACCTCCCTTGTCAGTGTGTTTGATAACACAGTCTGGGTTGTTGTAGAGTGAGTGGAGGGCTGTACGTTTGGGTGGGAGAGGTTAGAATGATAAAGGGGAGAAGTTGAGGCGATTGATGTCCCGCCGGCAGTTTAAAATAAAAAGGTCTAAAGCCGGTAGATGGCTATGAGGGGGAGTCCAAGAGGAGGGGGTCCATTGGAGATGGGAGAAGGGGTGTTGTGGGGAGCACAAGGACCCAGCACAGTTAGACCCCATGATGTCAGAGTCTGCAGCGTGGAGACTTCTGGCCTGGTGCTGAGCCTGAGGTCGGTCCGGGAGGCGGTGAGTGCTGGTGCTGCTCCTCGTGGCAAAAATGGCATCGCGGGACTCGGCCTGGTGGTGTTTGGGCAGGCGGTGCGGTCCAGTGTTGGGGCCTGGGGCCTGCAGGTGGTTGAGTCGCGGAGTGTTGCCGCCAGGAGCGGCCTGGAGGCGATAGGTTTATGTTATTTGGTGCAGTCCAGTTGGGCCAGGAATTGATTATTGAAGATGTGGTTCTGCCGTAGGATAAAGTAGAGTTGGGGTCCGGGTGAGTGACCCCCGAATTTTCCTAAAACTTCAAGTATCTTAATATCAGTACTGATCTTAATCACTGGTCGGAGCCTGCATCAAAAGAAACTTCACAGCAAAATTAACAAGTTCAAGGAGCTGTCATTGGTGTTAATACAAATCAAAACACAGATAATACAAATCTTAAATAACAGGCCAGACAGCATGTACAGAATGGGAAACAGTTAACATTTTCTTGTAAAAAAAGAGGCAGGATTTAGAGATTCATAAAGTTTATACCTTCCATGAGCATATTGCTTTGTCGAAAAGACACAGCTTTTCTTAACTCAGACCAACATGCTGAAATTTAAGACTAGCAGCTGTCAGGTTTGTCCATGATTTAGGAGACCTTGACATTGTTGTCCCTATCAACTTGAAACATAAGAAATAATGAAGGAAGAGACATAATGTGGTCTCTTATTTTTAGTATCCTTTTCCCAAACACAGACATAATCAGCACTTTCAAGAAACTCAGATGTATGCATCTGTTCCCTTGTCTAAGTTGGAGGAAATTGATGTGACATATGCTGTACCATGAGTTACAGGGTAGGAAACAGGAGCAAGATTTTTACCATTTGTAGCCTGGAGGTCAAATGATCTGCAAAATTATTTGGAAGTAATTATTCAGCTAAATACAGATTGCCAATTGCACTCTTGCAATAAAAAACTTACCAAGGTAAGGAACAAATTCAACTGTCAGTTATCATCTCACTTGCAAAAAAATAATATGAAATGAGTCAGATAAGGACTTGCACCAAACTGAAACCTAATTTCTGAAGGTTAATTCATGGTAGCTTATCTCTGTAATGGTCTGTTAAATGTGCTCCTTCTGGAAGCAAAGAGCTGAATAAATAATTCAGAAATGATTTTCTTTCTGAATATGTTTTCTTCATTTATTACTTTTTAAATAGTTCCCACATGGGAATGTGTGTAAAAGTGAGTTTACCTCTATCCTGAACATGATGGAAGCCATGTTTCCTCATTTGTTGTTTAAAAAGACCTAGGCATCTGTGAAGGTTATCAGTGAAGTCCAGTTACTTAACGACAGCTTTACTTTTTCAGATATGCATTCCAGATTTGGCTATCATTTGGAGTCATAGCTAGAAAGGTAATAACGGCCAGGTACATAACCAAGAAGAGTGTAATTATGCGGGGTGGCTTGTAGAGCTGCTGCCTCACAGCGCCAGGCACCCAGGTTTAAGGCTCATCTCGGGTGCAATCTGTGGGGAGTATGCATAATGTAGGTTTCCACAGGGTACTACCGATTCCTCCCATATCCCAAAGATATGCAGGTTTGTAGGATAATTGACTCTGTATAAATTGCCACTAGTGTGTACGAAGTGGACGGGAATGTGGGATGGTAGAGAACTAATGTGAACGGGTGATTGATGGTCTGTGTGGAGTTGGTAGGCCAAAGGGCCTGTTTCCATTTGTAGGAATGAACTGCAGATGCACATGTGTAGGAATAAACTGCAGGTGAAGATAGACACAAAATGCTAGAGTAACTCAACAAGCAGCAACTCAGGAGAGAAGGAATGGGTGACCACTCGGGTCAAGACCCTTCTATGGACTCAGTCTGAAGAAGTGGTCTTGACTTGAGGCATCATACATTCCTTATCTCCAGAGATGCTGTCTGTCCTGCTGCGTTACTCCTGCATTTAGGGCCTGTTTCCATGTTGCATCTCTAAACTAAATCAATAAACTGTGTAGTCACAGTCATTATTAAGGTGGGAGGTTGAGTGGGGGGCAGGCAGGGTTGGTGTGGTACAATTGCCACAACCAGAATGGAAGGGGGTTGGAAGGTGCAAAGAAGAACATTTGTGAGGGGTAAGAATGTATTCATAGTGGGGCATGCATTAGATGGATTTCCAGCAATGAACCACACAACACAACTGCTCAGGCAAGTCCACTTTAAGGAGACCCAATTTGGAGCTCAATCATTCACGGACAAAAATATTTAAAGTGATTTTCAGGCACGTTGTTCAGTTCAAAAGAAAGAAAAGATACTAGAAATTTAAAATTACACCATGTTCAAAATACTCAGCATATATGGAGACTGTTAATACTGTATGTTTCAGGTTAATGACACTTCAATAGAACTCTGGTACACAAAATCAGACACTACTGAGCAACAATTATAAACCATCGTGTAGGTCCAGGCTTGTTTGCCAGGGAGGCTCGTGCAGCACACATATAGAAAATTATAGACATTGACCTTGTAGTAAGACCACAATTAGTATTTAGGAATTATTTTTGAATTGAAATCTAAACAATGGTGCAAAAACTGTACCAAACAATTTCTTGACCAAAAGATTTTATTTGATTAAAAACTGGAGAACTATTTAAATATATGACATATCAACTGGAAAAAATAAAATAGATTTATTTCCATGCAACATTTTAATTTTAATTTTATTGGCTATGCTAGCTGAAATGATTTGAAATGTAAATTAAAATTTCAGAACAAGAGAATGTGGAAATGAAAAAAATGTATCTTTAAAACTTAAAATGAAATTGTGATTCTGAAAGACAGCAAAGTGATAGTTGGGAGAGGTCAGATAAAATGTTCAAATCTCATTTAGACAATGTATTGAAGTTTAGTTTAGTGGTTTGAAGGGAGAAATCATTATAATAAAATGATTCCTACCTCCAATATAGAGTCAGTATATTTTTGGTGTCACATATTATTCGCAAAGAGTCTACAAAATTGGTCACTCCATAATGACAGGAGTTTTATTGCATCAGCAAATGTATATTCCTTATTGAGCTTTAGGAGATGCTTTGGATTATTAATCTGATGGCAGTGTATGGGTTTTCTTATGAATACTTTATAAGCTTGGTGCATGTGCATTCACATGTAACAGGGAGCAGTTGGACAAGAGGATGAAAGTACAGGAATAGTTTAGCACAGATGCCAAAAATATCATAAATAAAAAGCTTTAGAGGAGCACCAGGAAAACATATCAAGAATTTAGCCTTGAGGTGAGTCTCGAGTAGCCTTGGAGCAAACTCTCCCACTCCTATTCTTGATGACCAAGCAATCAAAGATATTCAGCAGCCATATCTCTCGAATCCTTTGCAGCTTTCGCACATTCAATTAAAAATAAAAACAACTAGAATTAATATTTTCAAGGTGTTCAGTTCCTGCTCCAGAATTTTGCATTCTTCCATAATCTTCCACAATCCAACACCAACTGTAAATTTTAATTCAAACCAGGACATGGTATAATTGCCATTTACCAATGATAGAGTTAAGATTCAAGATTCAATAATCAAGAGAGTTTATTGTCATGTGCCCAGATAGGACAATGAAATTCTTGCTTTACTTCAGCACAACAGAATATTGTAGGCATAAATGAATACAGAACAGATCAGTGAGTCCATATACCAGTGAATATATATACACACATAAATAAGCATTTAAAGTGCAATTGGCTATTAAAGTTCAGATTTTTGTTTGAGTTGTGTTTAATAATCTGATGGCTGTGGGGAAGATGCTGTTCCTGAAATTGGATGTTACAGATTTCAGGCTCCTGTACCTTCTACTGGATGGCAGCGGAGAGATGAGTGTGTGGCCAGGATGGTGTGCGTCCTTGATGATGCTGCTAGCCTTTTTGAGGCAGCGACTGTGGTAGATCCCCTCAATGGTAGGGAGATCAGAGCCGATGATGAACTGGGCAGTGTTTACAACTTTTTGCAGTCTTTTCCGCTCCTGGGCGCACAAGTTGCCGAACCAAGCCACGATGCAACCGGTCAGCATGCTCTCTACTGTGCACCTGTAGAAGTTCGAGAGAATCCTCCTCAACATACCAACTCTCCATAATCTTCTCAGGAAGTAGAGGCACTGATGTGCTTTCTTTATAATTGCATCAGTGTTCTGGGACCAGGAGATATCTTCGGAAATATGCACGCCCAGGAATTTGAAACTCTTGACCCTTTCCACCATTGATATAAACGGGACTGTGGGTCCCCATCCTATCCCTTCCAATGTCCACAATCAGTTCCTTAGTCTTGCTGGTGTTGAGAACCAGGTTATTGTGCTGGCACCATTTGGTCAGTCGGTCGATCTCACTTCTATACTCTGACTCGTCTCCATCAGCAATACGTCCCACAACAGTGGTGTCGTCAGCGAACTTGATGATGGAGTTTGTACTATGACCAGCTACGTAGTCATAAGTATAGAGTGAGTACAGCAGGGGGCTGAGCACGTAACCTTGAGGTGCTCCTGTGCTGATTGTTATCGAGGCTGACACATTTCCACCAACACGAACAGACTGTGGTCTGTGAATGAGGAAGTCGAGGATCCAATTACAGAGGGATGCGCAGAGACCCAGTTCTGAGAGCTTGGAGGGGATGATTGTATTAAATGCTGAGCTGTAGTCAATGAATAACAGCCTAACATATGAGTTTTTGTTATCCAAGTGGTCCAGAGCGGAATGGATAGCAAGCGAGATCGCATCCACCATTGATCTGTCGCGGTGGTAAGCGAGCTGCAGTGGGTCCAGGTTTTTGTCGAGGTATGAGTTGATTCGCACCATGATCAGCTTCTCAAAGCATTTCATCACCACAGATGTTATTGCCACTGGTCGATAGTCATTGAGGCATGCCACCTTGCTCTTCTTGGGCACCGGTATTATTGATGCCCTTTTAAAGCAGGTGGGAACCTCAGAGCTCAGAAGTGAGAGGTTGAAAATGTCCGTAAAAACTCCAGCCAGTTGGTCCGCACAGGTTTTCAGAGCACGACCGGGTATACGATCAGGTCCAGGCACTTTCCGAGGGTTCGCTGACATTTGAGATGCCTCCTGATTTCGCCTTGTAGGAAGTAATAGAATACAAGTATTAAAGAAGGAACTGCAGATGCTGGAGAATCGAGGGTACACAAAAGGTAGGAGAAACTCAGCGGGTACAACAGCATCTAAGGAGCGAAGGAGATAGGCGACATTTCGGGTCGAGGCCCTTCTTCAGATCCAGTTTTCTGGAGGACTCAAATGGGTTTAATGGTCTTCTGCTAAGCAATCTCATCTGTGGGGAACTTCTTTACTCAGAGGGTGGTGGCTGTGTAGAATGAGCTTCCAGCAGAAGTGGTGGAGGCAGGATCGATTTTAACATTTAAAAGTAAAGTGGATAGGTATATGGACGGGAAGGGAATGGAGGGGTATGGTCTGAGTGCAGGTAGATGGGACTAGGGGAAAACAAATAGTCGGCACGGACTGGAAGGGCCGAGAGGGCCTGTTTCCGTGCTGTAATTATTATATGGTTACATGGTTATATGGTTGTGATTCTAGTGTGTCCCTCCTTTCTTGCAGTTTATCACAAATATTTCCATTTCCGTTTAGCATTTTCCAGATTTATTCTAGATTTTTTTCAAATAGAGCAAACCGCAAGTGACCAACCTAGATTTGCCCTTATCAAAGGTTACAATTGGCTTAACCTTATCATCAATTACATTAAATTTACACTATACAATTATACAAGGGGTGTCATAATAGAGCAGCCTTACAGAGCCAGAGATCCGGGTTTGATCCTGACTATCGGTGCTGTCTGTACCGAGTTTATACATTCTCCCCGTGACTACATGGGTTTTCTCTGGTTTCCTCCCACACTGTAAATATGTACAGGTTTGTATGTTAATTGACTTTGGTAAAGATTGTAAATTCTTCCTAATGTGCAGGATATTGTTAGTGTATGGGGATCGCTATCGGCGTGGACTCAGTGGGCTGTTTCGCGCTGTTTCCCTAAACGAAACAAAACTAAACTAAACGAAACGAAACCAAATTACTGCACAATGCTTTTGATTAAAGCCTCCACTTCCACAATCAATATAATAAAAAAACAGTTCCCAATATTTTAAATAATAAAAACTTCACCCATGTGTCATAGGCAATAGACAATAGACAATAGGTGCAGGAGTAGGCCATTCGACCCTTTGAGCCAGCACCGCCATTCAATATGATTATGGCTGATCATCCACAATCAGTAACCCATTCCTGCCTTCTCCCCATAGAAACAGAAAAATAGGCGCAGGAGTAGGCCATTCGGCTCTTCGAGCCAGCACCGCCATTCAATATGATCATGGCTCACTATCTAAAATCAGTACCCCGTTCCTGCTTTCTCGCCATATCCCTTGATTCCTTTAGCCCTAAGAGCAAAATCTAACTCTCTCTTGAAAACATCCAGTGAATTGGCCTCCACTCTTCTGTGGCAGAGAACTCCACAGATTCAAAACTCTTTGGGTGAAAGAATGTTTCCTCATCTCAATCCTAAATGGCCTACTACTTATTCTTAAACTGTGGCTAAGCTAAGTGAAGATCTGTGAAGATCATGCTAACAAAATGACAGGGTGTAATATAACCTAAGTGGATGTAATGAAGGAATTGAGCTTTGGGAACAGCTGAAGACTCAATAGGTTTTGCAGTGAAGTATCATGCTGAAGATGACACAACGTTTCATCTTTGTATTTGTGCTGAGCCAGGTGAGTTTGGCCCTAATTTTCTTAGATTTGTAAGAGGCAAAATGGTCTGCAGTCCGAATGGTTGTTAGAAATAGAAGTCAAAATAATTGTGCTTCACAATCAAATATCCTGTCTACATTCATTCTGAACACGCACATGAACAGTTAATAACGCAGATAAGGTTTCTGTGTGCAAACCAAGACCTGATAAAAAGGCATTATTGCCAGATGATTGAAAATTGGCAAGGTTTTTATTTTTATTTTTAAATCATGAGCATTGCAAAGGCACGGGGTCAAAATGGAACATTCCATTTGAGTTGCTTCTTCTTGAATGCTTCAGAGAGTATGAGAAATGAAAGGCAGACAGCATGAAATGTTGACTGATAACTGCACTACTCACTTAACAAGACTTTATCAAAGCACAATGACAGTGTGGCATAAAACACACTAAGTTTGTGCACAGCAGGTCCTGGAGTGCAGTCTCCTCTGCCCATGCATGAAAATAGATGCAATTTTGCCTTCTAATTCTCCCATGTGCTTTTGCATATCGATGCCTACTCAACCTACTGGACTGTTCTAGTTTTTCTTTCTATGTTCGGTTGTAAGCAAGTCCAATGTCATTAGTAGGGATGTTATTTGGAAAATAATTGGAGGGAAGTTGGAAAGGATGCAATTAAACATGAAATATAGGGGATGATTGAGGAATTATCATGGTTTTGTAGATTATCATTAGTTCTGTCTAACTAATTTGATTGAAGAAGTAACAGAATGTGTTGATGCGGACAATGTGATTGATATATCAACATGGAACTCACATTGGAGCTGCATCCAAAGGTTTAGACCTCATGAAATGCAAGGCAAGTTGGAAAATTTGACTTGGTAATAGAGGGTATAGATCATGGTGCAGAGACAGAGGGTTAGAGGGAATCTGAGGAAAGCTTTTCACCAAATGAGTGATAGTAGCGCAGAAGGCACTGCTCGAGAAAGTTCTGGAGTGAGAGATTCTCACAACATTTAAAGTATCTGGATGAGCAACCAAATCACCAAGGCACACTCAACCACAGGTCAGATGCGGGATATGAGATCAGTTTACATGGGTACTTGATGGTCAGCATGGACATGGTGGGACACAGGGCCTTTTGCTGTGCTGCATGGCAGTATGGTATAGAAACAGCATGAAGACAAATGTAGGTCCCTTACAATCAGAGACAAATTAATTTTTAATGGGAAAAAAGTAAATGGCAGAACAGTTAAACGAGTACTTTGTTTCTATCTTCACTAAGAAAGACACAAGCAATCTCCCAGAAATACTAGGGGACCTACGATCTTGAGTGAGGAAGGAACTGGAATCCACATTAGTTAGGAAATGCAGGTACAGCAGGCAGTGAAGAAAGCTAATGGCATGTTGGCCTTCATTGCGAGAGGATTTGAGTTTAGAAGCAAGGAGATCCAACTGCAGTTGTACGGGGCCCTAGTGAGATCGCACCTGGAGTATTGTGTGCAATTTTGGTCTCCTAATTTGAGGAAGGACTTTATTGCTATTGAGGGAGTACAGCGTAGGTTCATCAGGTTAATTCCCGGGATGGTGGAACTGACATATGATGAAAAATGGGTCGAGTGGGCTTGTATTCACTAGAATTTAGAAGGGTGAGAGGGATCTTATAGAAACATATAAAATTCTTAAGGGATTGGACAGGCTAGATGCAGAAAAAATTCCCAATGTTGGGGGAGTGCATAACCAGGGACAGTTAGTTTCAAATGTATATTATTAACAATTTAGTACATATTACCGGATCCCAAGCATGAGCAGAATCTTGGCTATTTTTTACTATTGCTATTCTGTAGATTTTCAGCTACCTGAAGGTGCAGATTTTCACAATAGTTAGTTAACTTAGCAAAGATCGGAGAAGTGCACTTTCCTGACTTAGGAGATGCAAAGTCATGATGAGCAGAAGTTTATTTAAAATGTTGATTTGCCTCATCACAGAAGAACTTGGGCAGAGAAGATCTGGTGCGCTGATGGGAGACTGACCCAAGATCAATTTTTCAACATGAAAGCTTCATTCCAATAACAGATTATTAAAGTAAGTATTTTTTTTTTGAGATTTTGTTGTTATCATTTTTTATCTTGGATGATATTTCACTCACTTTATTTTGTATTATCCTTCAAAGCCCAATATCCAAAGCCAAATATCCCTTTGATATGCTTGGTCCTGGCACCTCTGTGACAAACAGTCAATGAAGACCTTTCAGTGATTTATCAGCAGAAGACAGGTGACAGCCTGTGATAGCAACAAAGGAACTTTGACAACTCAATTGGAATAACTCTAACATAAGCTTTACAAGGATGAAAGGTGGTTAAAAGGAATTTTTCTATGGAAACGGGAAATAGTTATTAAAGATTTTGAGTATGTTGATTTTTTTTCCTGCTGTTAAAAGAGATACCAGCACTGCACAATGTAAATCCCCATGTGTTATACAAAGCCTGAGCATCAAACAGCACCAGGAATTATTTCAGTACCTTTTGCCAGGCCTTCCTTGGTCGAAAGCTGCCTATTGAATAGTAGCAGGAGGGATAACTCCATGAGTAATAATAATGTCAACTCTGCCCATTTGATGTAAAGTCTTGAAAACATATGTGGACTGTTAAACAGCAAGAAACATTTGTGCCACACAAACGTCAAGCAATGGTCATTCCCAACGCATAGAAGTTTAACTAATTCAATATCCTTGGCATTCAATATCATTGCCATTGCTAGATCATCCATTTGATCATCAAGATTTTGAAGATCAGCAATGACGACAAATGTAATTGAGCCCTATATAAGTTATCCTGGTTTCAAAAGCATATCTCTACAGGGGATTCTGCAATAAGTCACTCTACTTCTTATTCCTCAATAACTTTTTCTGGTTTTCATTTACTGTTCCTTTCACAGCCAGTACTCTTCTAAAAATGCTGCAGAGAAGAAGAGATTATCTTCTGATTTATATCTACCTGTTTTGTCTTATTCACTTTCAGTGATCTCTCTTCCCCTCTCATCTTGGATAAGGTTTTGACCAAAACTCAACATAGGAGGAGGTTAGTTTAGCCTAGCATTATGTTTGGCACAGACATTGTGGACTGAAGGGCCTAATCCTGTGCTGCATTTCTTTCCTTGCCAAACATTTTCAGCTCTAACTCATACCACATGGGTTGCTACTCCAATTCTCCCCTCCACAATTTGGACAATGCAGGATGGCAGATACATTCAAGCTAGCTAACATTTCTGGTGGTTCTGTTGACATTGCATCCTGAGATATACTCTTTATCCCATGCATTGCTATTTGTATCCTCTTGTCTATCTCTCTGCAAAAATTCTCACATACTACCTGAGAGCTGTCATGGTTCATAGTTCTACTTTTTTATTGCTGTATTCAGTGCTAGCAGATTAATTATTTTCCTTCCTTTCATGCGCCAAAAATCACAAATTTCAACAGATCCTGGATTCTAAAACCTCTCCTCGCTTTTCACTTCCTGTACTTTTCCCCACAACCCCCAATTCAAACCCCACCCCCTGTCATTTCCATACAATCCGTTCTGATCCAAATCACTCAGCCTTCAATAGCAGGTCATAACTTTAAGGTAGGAGAGGCAAAGTTTAATGGAAGTGCATGTTGTTTACACAGAGGGTGGTGAGTGCCTGGAACACGCTGCCAAGGCTGGTGATGGTGGCAGATATGACAGTGGCATTTGAGAGACTTTTGAATAGAAATATGAATATGCATGTAATGGAGGGATATGGTATCATGTGCCTCAATGACGCACCTGCCAATGCATTCCAGGCATTCACTAATCTAGATGTAAAATACTTGCCCAGCATATCGACATTACTAAAAGTCTCATCTTGACCACTTCCGGTTTGCGCTGTATATTGACTTTAGAAAAAACTCTACCATATATCACTATGATCTTTTGGCCATCTTACTCACAGTCCTCCTCCGCTGAGGCAGCCCTGAGGATTTTTCCGATTGATGAAAAATATGATTTGAGAAATCTAAGTGTATTACTTATTTTAGGAATATACTACATATACTCCCAATTATATAAAATAAATAACAATGAAATGTATAATGGATAATATTACAATTAACATAAATAGTATTAATCGATAATCAATATGTTATAATTTTATATATTACATAACTCTCAATGTCATATAAGAGTGTACTTGGTATATATTGTTTCTACAATAAAAAAAATATTTAAAAAAAAAAAAAAAAAAAAAGAAAAATATGAAAATGATGAGTGTTTAAAAAATCTTGAGATCAGCTGATTGGTTCTCTCGCCTGTCAATCACCACGATGAACGTAATGCCCCTGCCAGGGGGGGCAGGACTGTAATACCCCGGATGCCTGGACGTGAGTCAGTCACTCTGGAAGATCGCGAGGGAGAGTCCACGACTGTGATTCTAAGCTGTGAATCAACTGAACTGTGAGTCTGCAATGTACTTGCAATAAATGATTTGTTAGCAGGTTGAAATGTTATGAAATTGAATTTACTGCCCAGCACTCTGCTTTAAATGCTATGAAATTGAGCTTGCTGCCCTGCACTCTGCTTGAGATGCTATGACATTGCATTTTCTGGCTTGCACTCTGCTCGAAATGTCATGAAATTGAGTTTGCTGGCCTGCACTCTGCTTGAAATGCCATGAAATTGAGTTTGCTGGCCTGCACTCTGCTTGAAATGTTCTGAAATTGAGTTTGCTGGCCTGCACTCTGCTTGAAATGCTATGAAATTGAAATTTCTGGCCTACACTCTGCTTGAAATGCTATGAAATTGAGTTTGCTGACCTGCACTCTGCTTGACATGCTATGAAATAGAGTTTGCTGGCCTGCACTCTGCTTGAAATGTTCTGAAATTGAATTTGCTGGCCTGCACTCTGCTTGCAATGCTATGACATTGTGTTGGCTGACCTGCACATTGCTTGAAATGCTATGAAATTGAGTTTGCTGGCCTGCACTGCTTGAATTGCTATGAAATTGAGTTTGCTGGCCTGGGCTCTGCTTGAAATGCTATGAAATGGAATTTGGTGGTCTGCACTCTGCTTGAAATGGAAGTTGAAGGAATAGCCATGAGTGAACTGCCAGCCCACCAGCCCTGAGTGATCGACCGGCCAGCCCACCAGTCCTGAGTAACTGAGCTGCCAGCCCCCAGCCCTGAGTAACTGAGCTGCCAGCCCACCAGCCCTAAGTGACTGATCTGCCAGCCCACCAGCCCTAAGTGACTGATCTGCCAGCCCACCAGCCCCGAGGGACTCAGCTGCCAGCCCACCAGGCCTGAGTGACTGAGCTGCAGCCCACAAGGCCTGAGTGACTGAGCTGCCAGCCCACCAGGCCTGAGTGACTGAGCTGCCAGCCCAAGAATCCATTTGGCCCACAATGTCCATACTCCCCCTCTGGAAACCAGTCCCTTAGGCCCACAACACCCATACTAGCGCTCCAGAAAGCCCTCCCCCCACTGGCCAGCAATATTGGAATTGGTGGAGAGATGGAATATTGCATTGGGGGACCAGCCTTCCCGTGTGAACATGGGACACAACGGGTCCCACTTAGTCTAGTCTCCCTTAAACTTTTCCCCTCTCACTTGAAAGCTATGCTCTCTAGTATTTTATTTTTGCATTCTGCGAGAAAGGTTCTAGCTCTGTGCCCTATCTTTGCCTCTTTCAATTTTATATACCCTGCAACCTCCGACATTTCAGAGCAAACAATCCAAGTGTGTCCAACCTTTCCCTGTAGCTAATACTCCTTAATCCAGGCATCATTCTGGTAAACCTCCACTGCACTCTTTCCAAAGTCTCCATATCATCCAAAGTGCAACTCATCACACTTACTCGAATGAAACTGTCATTCACCTCCAATTTCTGTAGCTGATCTATATTCCACTGTATACTTTGATGATCTTCTTCACAATCTGCACTCCTGCAATCTTTGTGTCATCTGCAAATCTAATAACTAACACATCTATGTTTATGTCCAAGCCATTTATATATATCACATCAGCATTTGTGCCAGCACAGATCCCTACGGAACTCCACTGGACACAGACCTCCAGCCTGAACATTACTCCTCCCAGCACAACCTTTATCTTCTATCGGTAAGCCAGTTCTGAATCTATATGACCAAGTCACTTTTATTCCACTGCATCTTAATCTTCTGGATCTGTCTACCATTGGGGACTTTATAGAGAGGCCCACAGGAGCCGTTGGAAGAAGAGGAGGAGGGGGAGGAGCGACACCCGACCGGTAAGGATAAAAATCTAGCGCGGGGCTTGTTTTTCCAGAGGCCCACAGGAGCCGTTGGAAGAAGAGGAGGAGGGGGAGGAGCGACACCCGACCGGTAAAGGATAAAAATCTAGCGCGGGGCTTGTTTTTCCAGAGGCCCACAGGAGCCGTTGGAAGAAGAGGAGGAGGGGGAGGAGCGACACCCGACCGGTAAGGATAAAAATCTAGCGCGGGGCTTGTTTTTCCAGAGGCTTACCAAAATCCATAACGTTCCATTTGGAGAAGTGGGTTTTTTTTTGAGGAAGCCGCTGATTGGTGGAAGAGGACCCGAGGAAGCAGCTGATTGGGTGCAACCCCGGGTTTTACAATTTTACATTTCTGCCTTCTGGGAGTGAGGGATTCTGGGAGTTAAGGATTCAGTATTTAGTAGTAAAGTTTAAAGGATAAGTTTTTTTGTGTTTTTTTTAATATTAAATACAGTGTAATTTTGGGAGTAAGGTATGGCAGTAGAGATTGGGCCCCGTGGTTTGTTCAGACCTGCAACATGTGGGAGATCAGGGAGATGGTCGGGTGTCCCTGGTGACTACGTTTGCAGGAAGTGTGTCCAGCTGCAGCTCCTGGCAGACCGCATTGAACGATTGGAACTGCGGCTGGATTCATACTGGAGGCATCCACGATGCGGAGAAAGTCGTGGATAGCACGTACAGTGAGTTGGTCACACACACACAGGCAAAAGGTAAGAGGACAAGAAGGGAACGGGTGGCAAATAGCCAGCAAAGCAGTAGGCAGGTAGTGCAGGAGTCCCCTGCGGTCATCTCCCTCCTAAACAGGTATACCATTTTGGATACTGTTGAGGGAGATGGCTCATCAGGGGAATGCAGCAGCAGCCAGTTTCATGGCACCATGGGTGGCTCTGCAGCACATGAGGGGGGAAAAAAGAGGGGAAGGGCAATAGTAATAGGGGATTCAATTGTCAGGGGAATAGATAGGCGTTTCTCTGCGGCCGCAAACGAGACTCCAGGATGGTATGTTGCCTCCCTGGTGCAAAGGTCAGGGATGTCACTGAACGGCTGCAGAACATTCTGGAGGGGGAGGGTGAACAGCCAGTTGTCGTGGTGCATGTTGGCACCAACGATATAGGTAAAAAAAGGGATGAGGTCCTACAAGGTGAATTTAGGGAGCTAGGAGATAAACTTAAAAGTAGGACCTCAAAGGTAGTAATCTCCGGATTACTACCAGTACCACGGGCCAGTCAGAGTAGAAATAGGAGGATAATGCAAATGAATACGTGGCTTGAAAGTGGTGCAAGGGGGAGGGATTCAAATTTTTAGGGCACTGGGACCAGTTCTGGGGGAGGTGGGACCGGTACAAACAGGATGGTTTGCACCTGGATTGGAATGGAACCAATGTTCTTGGGGGAGTGTTTGCTAGTGCTGTCGGGGAGGATTTAAACTAATGTGGCAGGGGGATGGGTACAAGAGCAGAGAGGCAGGAGGGTGTAAAATGAGGGTAGAAGCATTAGGTAGCAAGGTGAAAAGTAAAAGTGGCAGGCAGACAAAACCAGGGCAAAAATCAAAAAGGGCCACTTTTCAGCAAAATTGTATAAGGGGTAAGTGCGTTGTAAAGACAAGCCTGAAGGCTTTGTGTCTCAATGCAAGGAGTATTCGTAATAAAGGTGGACGAGTTGAACGTGCAGATAGATATTAATGATTATGATATAGTTGGGATCACGGAGACATGGCTCCAGGGTGACGTAGGCTGGGAGCTGAACATCCAGGGATATTCAATATTCAGGAGGGATAGAGAGAAAGGAAAAGGAGGTGGGGTAGCGTTGCTGGTTAGAGAGGAGATTAACGCAATGGAAAGGAAGGACATTAGCTTGGAGGATGTGGAATCGGTATGGGTAGAAATACAAAACACTAAGGGGCAGAAAACGCTGGTGGGTGTTGTGTACAGGCCACCTAACAGTAGCAGAGAAGTTGGGGATGGTATCAAACAGGAAATTAGAAATGCGTGCGACAAAGGCAAAACAGTTATAATGGTGGTGACTTCAATCTACATATAGATTGGGTTAATCAAATTGGCAGGGGTGCTGAGGAAGAGGATTTTTTGGAATGTATGCGGGATAGTTATCTAAATCAACATGTAGAGGAACCAACGAGAGAGCAGGCTATTTTAGACTGGGTTTTGAGTAATGAGGAAGGGGGTAATTAGCCGTCTTGTTGTACGTGCCCCCTTGGGCAAGAGTGACCATAATATGGTTGAGTTCTTCATTAGGATGGAGAGTGACATTGTTCATTCAGAAACAATGGTTCTGAACTTAAAAGAAAGGTAACTTTGAGGGTATGAGACGTGAATTGGCCAAGATTGACTGGCAATTAATTCTAAAAGGGTTGACGGTGGATATACAATGGAAGACATTTAAAGACTGCATGGATGAACTACAAAAATTGTTCATCCCAGTTTGGCAAAAGAATAAATCGGGGAAGGTAGTGCATCCGTGGATAACAAGGAAATCAGGGATAGTATCAAAGCAAAGGATGATGCGTACAAAGTAGCCAGAAAAAGCAGCATACCAGAGGACTGGGAGAAATTCAGAGACCAGCAGAGGAGGACAAAGGGCTTAATTAGGGAAGGAAAAATAGATTATGAAAGAAAACTGGCAGGGAACATAAAAACTGACTGCAAAAGTTTTTATAGATATGTGAAGAGAAAGAGGTTAGTTAAAACAAATGTAGGTCCCTTGCAGTCAGAAACAGGTGAGTTGATCATGGGGAACAAGGATATGGCGGACCAATTGAATAACTACTTTGGTTCCGTCTTCACTAAGGAAGACATAAATAATCTGCCTGAAATAGCAGGGGACTGTGGGTCAAAGGAGGGAATTGAGTGAAATCCAGGTCAGTCGGGAAGTGGTGTGGGTAAATTGAATAGATTAAAGGCCGATAAATTCCCCAGGGCCAGATAGGCTGCATCCCAGAGTACTTAAGGAAGTAGCTCAGGAAATAGTGGATGCATTAGTGATAATCTTTCAAAAACTCTTTAGATTCTGGAGTAGTTCCTGAGGATTGGCGGGTAGCAAATGTAACCCCTCTTTTTAAGAAGGGAGGGAGAGAGAAAAACGGGGAATTACAGACCAGTTAGTCTAACATCGGTAGTGGGGAAACTGCTAGAGTCAGTTATTAAAGATGGGATAGCAGCACATTTGGAAAGTGGTGAAATCATTGGACAAAGTCAGCATGGATTTACAAAAGGTAAATCATGTCTGACGAATCTTGTGGAATTTTTCGAGGATGTAACTAGTAGCGTGGATAAGGGAGAACCAGTGGATGTGGTATATCTGGACTTCCAGAAGGCTTTCGACAAGGTCCCACATAAGAGATTAGTATACAAACTTAAAGCATACGGTATTAGGGGTTCAGTATTGATGTGGATAGAGAACTGGCTGGCAAACAGGAAGCAAAGAGTAGGAGTAAACGGGTCCTTTTCACAATGGCAGGCAGTAACTAGTGGGGTACCGCAGGGCTCAGTGCTGGGACCCCAGCTATTTACAATATATATTAATGATCTGGATGAGGGAATTGAAGGCAATATCTCCAAGTTTGCGGATGACACTAAGCTGGGGGGCAGTGTTCGCTGTGAGGAGGATGCTAGGAGACTGCAAGGTGACTTGGATAGGCTGGGTGAGTGGGCAAATGTTTGGCAGATGCAGTATAATGTGGATAAATGTGAGGTTATCCACTTTGGTGGCAAAAACAGGAAAGCAGACTATTATTTAAATGGTGGCCGATTAGGAAAAGGGGAGATGCAGCGAGACCTGGGTGTCATGGTACACCAGTCATTGAAAGTAGGCATGCAGGTGCAGCAGGCAGTGAAAAAAGCGAAATGGTATGTTAGCTTTCATAGCAAAAGGATTTGAGTACAGGAGCAGGGAGGTTCTACTTCAGTTGTACAGGGTCTTGGTGAGACCACACCTGGAGTATTGCGTACAGTTTTGGTCTCCAAATCTGAGGAAGGACATTATTGCCATAGAGGGAGTGCAGAGAAGGTTCACCAGACTGATTCCTGGGATGTCAGGACTGTCTTATGAAGAAAGACTGGATAGACTCGGTTTACACTCTCTGGAAATTTAGGAGATTGAGAGGGGATCTTATAGAAACTTACAAAATTCTTAAGGGGTTGGACAGGCTAGATGCAGGAAGATTGTTTCCGATGTTGGGGAAGTCCAGGACAAGGGGTCACAGCTTAAGGATAAGGGGGAAATCCTTTAAGACCGAGATGAGAAAGACTTTTTTCACACAGAGAGTGGTGAGTCTCTGGAACTCTCTGCCACAGAGGGTAGTTGAGGCCAGTTCATTGGCTTTATTTAAGAGTGAGTTGGATGTGGCCCTTGTGGCTAAGGGGATCAGAGGGTATGGAGAGAAGGCAGGTACGGGATACTGAGTTGGATGATCAGCCATGATCATATTGAATGGCGGTGCAGGCTCGAAGGGCTGAATGGCCTACTCCTGCACCTAATTTCTATGTTTCTATGTTTCTATTAAATGGCTTACTAAAATCCATGTGGACAATAACAACAACCCTCAATTATCAGCTTTGTTACCTCCTCATAAAACTCGATCAGTTTAGTAAGACACGACCTGCCATGTGCAAAACCGCGCTGACTGACCCTAATTAACCCATTCATTTCCAAATGGAAGTAACTCTTCCCCAATAGCTTCCCTACCACTGATGTGAGGTTCAATGCCATATAAATTCCTAGATTATTTCTTCTTCTCTTCTTAAACAAAGGAACAACATTAGCTCCCCTCCACTCCTTCAGTACCTTGCCTGTATCTGGAGAAGATGCAAAGATCTTCATCAAGGCTCCCACAATCTCCTCGCCTATCCCTCTCATTAACCTAAAACAGATTCTGTCAGAGTACTAACATTAATATTTAAGGGCAGTTTGAGATTAAGAAGGAAAAGATGTTGCATAGTCTTTTTCTGTTTTCTGTTTTGGATAATTTAGGTCTAATGTATCTATAAGTTATGTTTTTCGGTGTTGTCTGAGTTGATGTGCTTGTGATACTGCTGCAAGCAAGATTTTCATTTTAACCGTGCCTCAGCATGCTAGCACATATGACATTAAATTTTTGACTTGGCTTTTGACCCACATCGCCCATGCTTACATTTACTGATCGTATTTGTCTGCATCATAATGTCTTCTCTCTTAAACTTAACACCACAGCCTATGAAATGAAGATACTAAATGCCTTTTTTTTAAACCAAAATTATGCTTGCCTTCATTGGTGCAGTATAAGGTGCAGAGGGCGATGTTGCAGCTTTATTTAATTTTGGTTGAGCTTGGAGGCTTTGGTAAGGGGAGAGAAGAGGTTTACCGGAATGCTGCCTGGATCAGAGGGTCTTAGCTTCAAGGAGAAGGTGGACAAACTTGGATTGTTTTCTCTGGTGCGTCAGAGGTTGAAGGGACATATAGACAGAGAGTCAGAACCTTTATCTTTGTGTGGAAATGTCAAGGACTAGAGAGCATAACTTTAAGGTCAGATGGAGAAAGTTTAAAGGAAAAGTGTGAGGAATTTTTGCACAGAGAGAGGTTGGTGACTAGAAATTGCTGCCAAGGGTGGTGGTAGCACCAGATACGATAATGGCGTTTAAGAGACTATTTAGATAGGCATGTGCATATGCAGGGTATGGAGGGATATGAATCGCATGCAGGCAGAGGAGATGAACAGCATCATGATTGGCACAGACATTGTGGGTCAAAGGGGCTGTTATTGTGCTGTACAATTCTATATTCTATGTTCTATGGATTTGCTCTCCAAGGCCTTCTGAATCTTCCCATTACATTACACTTTCCCAGAAATACCCCAAGCCACTTTTCATGTAGTTAATTGTTTAGAGGTGCAGACAATGTTGTTATATTGACACATTTGTTTGATCCTGTCATAAAACTTTGGCTGAGGGTCTGAGTAGACCAGAACATTTTAATTGCATTGCATAATATTTGAAATAATAGAAATGGGGTCCAAATGTGACCAGTCTATGCAAGTTTACAGAATGCATCATTTTTTGATGTTGATATTCATAAAACACTCATTTAAAATATTGGAACACTGACCTTGATACCTTATTGACAGTTTCACAAATGATACAACTACACCTGTCTGTTATTTCTGTACAAAGTAATAGAAATGTGGAGATTAATCCCTCTAGTACCTAAATGTTGATAGGGTGGAAATTGGACGTGCACTGCCTCATGCACTTTAATGCTTGATAAATTACTGATGGCTGCAATTTTTCAATTTCCCCAGAGCGACCATTTCCAACTCAAAAATGTTGATGTAAAAAGAGAAGCTGACACTACAGTAATAAATTAATAAATAACCCTCACTGCACTTCACATTAAATAGCTGTTTGTGAAGTACTTGGGATATTTTAAGATGACATAATTTAGGATTATATTTTAGGCATTATGTAATTTCTCAACATTAACATAGAAACATAGAAATTAGGTGCAGGAGCAGGCCATTCAGCCCTTCGAGCCTGCACCGCCATTCAATATGATCATGGCTGATCATCCAACTCAGTATCCCGTACCTGCCTTCTCTCCATACCCTCTGATCCCCTTAGCCACAAGGGCCACATCCAACTCACTCTTAAATATAGCCAATGAACTGGCCTCAACTACCCTCTGTGGCAGAGAGTTCCAGAGACTCACCACTCTCTGTGTGAAGAAAGTCTTTCTCATCTCGGTCTTAAAGGATTTCCCCCTTATCCTTAAGCTGTGACCCCTTGTCCTGGACTTCCCCAACATCGGGAACAATCTTCCTGCATCTAGCCTGTCCAACCCCTTAAGAATTTTGTAAGTTTCTATAAGATCCCCTCTTAATCTCCTAAAATTCCAGAGAGTATAAACCGAGTCTATCCAGTCTTTCTTCATAAGACAGTCCTGACATCCCAGGAATCAGTCTGGTGAACCTTCTCTGCACTCCCTCTATGGCAATAATGTCCTTCCTCAGATTTGGAGACCAAAACTGCACGCAATACTCCAGGTGTGGTCTCACCAAGACCCTGTACAACTGAAGTAGAACCTCCCTGCTCCTGTACTCAAATCCTTTTGCTATGAAAGCTAAACATACCATTCGCTTTTTTCACTGCCTGCTGCACCTGCATGCCTACTTTCAATGACTGGTGTACCATGACACCCAGGTCTCGCTGCATCTCCCCTTTTCCCAATCGGCCACCATTTAAATAATAGTCCGCTTTCCTGTTTTTGCCACCAAAGTGGATAACCTCACATTTATCCACATTATACTGCATCTGCCAAACATTTGCCCACTCACCCAGCCTATCCAAGTCACCCTGCAGTCTCCTAGCATCCTCCTCACAGCGAACACTGCCCCCCAGCTTAGTGTCATCCGCAAACTTGGAGATATTGCTTCAATTCCCCTCATCCAGATCATTAATATATATTGTAAATGGCTGGGGTCCCAGCACTGAGCCCTGCGGTACCCCACTAGTTACTGCCTGCCATTGTGAAAAGGACCCGTTTACTCCTACTCTTTGCTTCCTGTTTGCCAGCCAGTTCTCTATCCACATCAATACTGAACCCCTAATACCGTATGCTTTAAGTTTGTATACTAATCTCTTATGTGGGACCTTGTCGAAAGCCTTCTGGAAGTCCCGATATACCACATCCACTGGTTCTCCCTTATCCACGCTACTAGTTACATCCTCGAAAAATTCCACAAGATTCGTCAGACATGATTTACCTTTTGTAAATCCATGCTGACTTTGTCCAATGATTTCACCACTTTCCAAATGTGCTGCTATCCCATCTTTAATAACTGACTCTAGCAGTTTCCCCACTACCGATGTTAGACTAACTGGTCTGTAATTCCCCGTTTTCTCTCTCCCTCCCTTCTTAAAAAGTGGGGTTACATTTGCTACCCGCCAATCCTCAGGAACTACTCCAGAATCTAAAGAGTTTTGAAAGATTATCACTAATGCATCCACTATTTCCTGAGCTACTTCCTTAAGTACTCTGGGATGCAGCCTATCTGCCCTGGGGATTTATCGGCCTTTAATCTATTCAATTTTACCCAACACCACTTCCCGACTGACCTGGATTTCACTCAATTCCTCCTTTGACCCACAGTCCCCTGCTATTTCAGGCAGATTATTTATGTCTTCCTTAGTGAAGACGGAACCAAAGTAGTTATTCAATTGGTCCGCCATATCCTTGTTCCCCATGATCAACTCACCTGTTTCTGACTGCAAGGGACCTACATTTGTTTTAACTAACCTCTTTCTCTTCACATATCTATAAAAACTTTTGCAGTCAGTTTTTATGTTCCCTGCCAGTTTTCTTTCATAATCTATTTTTCCTTTCCTAATTAAGCCCTTTGTCCTCCTCTGCTGGTCTCTGAATTTCTCCCAGTCCTCTGGTATGCTGCTTTTTCTGGCTACTTTGTACGCATCAACCTTTGCTTTGATACTATCCCTGATTTCCCTTGTTATCCACGGATGCACTACCTTCCCCGATTTATTCTTTTGCCAAACTGGGATGAACAGTTTTTGTAGTTCATCCATGCAGTCTTTAAATGTCTTCCATTGTATATCCACCGTCAACCCTTTTAGAATTAATTGCCAGTCAATCTTGGCCAATTTCACGTCTCATACCCTCAAAGTTACCTTTCTTTAAGTTCAGAACCATTGTTTCTGAATGAAACAATGTCACTCTCCATCCTAATGAAGAACTCAACCATATTATGGTCACTCTTGCCCAAGGGGGCACGTACAACAAGACGGCTAATTACCCCTTCCTCATTACTCAAAACCCAGTCTAAAATAGCCTGCTCTCTCGTTGGTTCCACTACATGTTGATTTAGATAAACTATCCCGCATACATTCCAAAAAATCCTCTTCCTCAGCACCCCTGCCAATTTGATTAACCCAATCTATATGTAGATTGAAGTCACCCATTATAAACTGTTTTGCCTTTGTCGCACGCATTTCTAATTTCCCGTTTGATACCATCCCCAACTTCTCTCCTACTGTTAGGTGGCCTGTACACAACACCCACCAGCGTTTTCTGCCCCTTATTGTTTTGTAGCTCTACCCATACCGATTCCACATCCTCCAAGCTAATGTCCTTCCTTTCCATTGCTTTAATCTCCTCTCTAACCAGCAACGCTACCCCACCTCCTTTTCCTTTCTCTCTATCCCTCCTAAATATTGAATATCCCTGGATGTTCAGCTCCCAGCCTACGTCACCCTGGAGCCATGTCTCCGTGATCCCAACTATATCATAATCATTATTATTATTATTATTATTATTATTATTATTATTATTATTATTAGAAAACATATAACATTGTTTTCTTTCTTGAAGTCTTGAAGTTCTTGAAGTTCCAGAACTAGTTTCATGAATGGGAAATTAATCTCAAATTAATAAAAGGATATTTGTATCACCCCTGCCAACACTGTGAATTCTAACTCTGAATTACTTCTCAGTGCTTCAACTCATTATGAAGCCAGTACTTGTGCATGTCTCTCTTCCCATGTCTTCTCCAATCCCCAGTACAGGTTGCCATCATTTTAGACATTTGATTCTTTAATTTCTTGCTTTAACCTTCACCACCTCTCCTCTCCCATGGGATGGTCATTAAAACCTACTTCTCTAACCAAGCTTTCCTTCACCTGTCTAAAATCTCCACGGATCTGGTCTTAATTTTATCTGATTATCATCCAGTGAAATAACATTAAAATAATGTATAATTGCAGCCCCTTGTTACCTTGTGTATTATAGTTTCATTTTATTATGCTCTTATCTTGAATTATTTCAGAAATGCAACATTTTTCATCTCTTTTGTTAATAATTGGATTATTCCCTTTTTCTTTACAGCTTCCCAAGTTCCTTTACTAATTTTGATCGTGGAATTGCAAAATTGGTCTCCAATTGAGTAAAAAGCTAAGATTTTGTCCTCAGCCTGTTAGCCCATTGAAGCTGAATAATGGAAGTGTTGAAATAAATCATTCCTTAAGGCTCTTGAATCAATCATTAATGTTGCTTTATTCATTTTTATTAAGAAGAAGCTGGTTGTCATTGAGTTATCAAATCAGATATTTGCACACTGAGTGTATCAAATATATAGCCCATAAGCAGACCCTTTTAAGCAAGGCCTTTGATAAGGTGGTGCACATGAGGCTGCTTCAGAAGATGAGAGGCCATGGTATCAGAGGGAAGATGGATAGCATGGATAGCAGGTTAAATGTAGAAAGAAACTGCATATGCTGGTTTAAACAAAAGATAGACACAAAAAGCTGGAGTTACAGTGGGACAGGCAACGTCTGAAGAAGGGTCTCGACCTGAAATGTCACCCATTCCTTCCCTCCAGAGATGCAGCTGTCCCACTGAGTTACTCCAGCTTTGTGTCTATCTTTGGATGGCAGATGGCTGAGAGTGGCAATAAGGGAGGTTTGCTGGTTGGCTGCCAGAGCCCAGTGGTGTTCCGCAAGGGACAGTGCTCAGGCCACTATTCTTTACGTTTTACCTCAATGGTTTGGATGAGGGAATTGAATGCTTTGTTGACCAATTTTACAGATGAATGAATGAATAAGTTTATTGGCCAAGTATTCACATATAAAGAATTTGCCTTGGTACTCCGCCCCCAAAGTGATAACATGACAAACTGACAGTTGAGAATGATACATAAAACATTAAACATTATTAATAAAACATTATTGATCAAACATGTGAATTAAATAAAATGCCAGAGCAAAAGGAGGTTACAGATTTTTGGTTATTGAGTAGAGCTACTACTCGTGGAAAAAAGCTGTTTTTATGTCTGGCAGTAGCAGCTTTGACATTCCGGAGTCGCCTTCCAGAGGGAAGTGATTCAGAGTTTGTGGTCAGGGTCAGAGGGGTGAGAGATGATCTTACCCGCTTGCTTCCTGGCCCTTGCAGTGTACAGTTCGTCAATGGAGGGAAGTTTGCAGCCAACAACCTTCTCAGCTGATCAGACGATTCCCTGCAGCCTCCGGGTATCGTGCTTGGTGGCTGAGTCAAACCAGACCATGATGGAGAAGGTGAGGACAGACTCCACAATGGCCATAGAGCATTGCACAATTTTTGCCTGTGGCAGATTGTGCTTCCTCAGCTGCCGCAGGAAGTTCATCCTCTGTTTTACCTTTTTGACTGTGGAGTCGATGGTAGCCCCCCACTAAAGATGATGGTTCCCAGGAACTTAAAATACTCCACAGATGTGACTGTGGTGCTGTTGATGGTGAGTGGGGTGAGGGGAGAGGGAGCTCTCCTAAAGTCTGCAATCAATTCCGCTGTCTTAAGATTATTCAGCTCCAGGTTGTTGCGATGGCACCAGGAGACCAGCTGTGTAACTTCCTGTCTGTAGGCAGATTCCTCCCCATCCTGGATCAGTCCAATCAGGGTTGTGTCATCCGCAAATTT
This sequence comes from Okamejei kenojei, assembly GCA_035221665.1. NCBI lineage: Eukaryota > Metazoa > Chordata > Chondrichthyes > Rajiformes > Rajidae > Okamejei > Okamejei kenojei. The sequence goes on from CM069134.1 coordinate 77,867,495, forward strand.
GAGAAGCTTGACAGAGGTGTCAGTGGAGGTGCAGTCATTGGTGTAGAGGGAGAGAGGAGTGGGGAGAGTACGCAGCCTTGCAATGCTCCTATGCTGAGGGTTTGCAGGTCCGAGATGTGCTTTCCCAGTTTCACATGCTGCTTCCTGTCTGTCAGGAAGCTGGTGATCCACCGACAGAGGCACAGTCAACTCGGAAAGTTTGGAGTGTAATAGCTCTGGCACAATGGTGTTGAATGCAGAGCTAAAATCAGCAAACAAAATCCTCGCATAGGTTCGCTGGTGGTCTATTTGCTGGAGGATGAAGTGCAGGCCCAGGCTGACTGTGTCAACCACAGATCTATTGGTCTGATATGCAAACTGCAGAGGGTTCAGCAGGGGGTTTGTGATATTTTTCAGCTTGGCCAGCACAAGCCTTTCAAGGGTCTTCATGACTACAGTGGTCAGTGTGACAGGCCTGCAGTCATTAAGACCAGTAATCCTAGCCTTTTTGGGTACATATACAATAATGGAGATTTTGAAGCAGGCAGGGACAGTACAGATTTGCAGGGACTGGTTGAAAATGTAGGTTAATTGGCTTGGTATAAGAGTAAATTGTCCCGTGTGTGTAGGATAGTGTTGGGTATGTGGGTGGGGATCGCTGGTTGGTGTGGACTCGGTGGGCCGAAGAGCCTGTTTCTGCACTGTATCTCTAAGCTAAAACCTAAGTGATTTTCTTCCATTATTCCCCTTTCTTTGCTGTCCCCCACTCAGGTGTGCATTCATATTTTCCACTATAACATATCCATACCCCATTGGCAAGTCAAATTTCACTACACCATTTGGTGTATGTGATAATAAATGTCCTTTGTCCTTTGTCCTTTGTCCTGTCTCTGCCCATCTATACCCTTCCTTTGACTTCACATCTTGGTTCTCATCTCTCCTTCCATCATTTTGCCTGCATTTCATCACTAGCATTTCTCCACATATCTACCTATCTAACCGCCCGCAACTATATCCACCTATCGCTTGCCATGTATTGTTTCATCATCATCTTTTTGTCCAGCTTTCTCCCCAACCTCTACCCACTACAATCAGTCTGAAGAAGCGTCCTGACCTAAAACATCACCTGTCCATATCCTCCATAGATGCTGCCTGACCGGTTTAATTATTCCAACACTTTGTGTGTTTTGTTTGTATTGTTTATTTTGGATCTCCAAATCTTCTGACAAAACTATACAAGGTCTGATCTCCTCTGCAACTGAGTGTGAGTTGGCAAGAGAGGGATGACAAAGCAGCAGAGGAAACTTTATAATTCAGTATAAAACACCATGAATAAATGAAGAACGTTAACTCGGAAGTGGCAGTGATGCAGTTGAACAAAGGGAACTATGAAGGCATGACAGGGGAGCTGACCAAAGTAGACTGGAAAGGGATCCTAGCAGGAATGACAGTAGAACAGCAATGGCAGGAATTTCTGGGCATAATCCGGAAGACACAGGATCATTTCATTCCAAAAATGAAGAAAGATTCTAAGGGGAGTAGGAGGCAACCGTGGCTGACAAGAGAAGTTAGGGATAGAATAAAACTAAAAGAAAAGATGTATAACACAGCAAAGAGTAGCCGGAAGCCAGAGGATTGGGAAACTTTCATAGGACAACAGAAGGAAACAAAATGGGCAATACGGGCTGAAAAGATGAAGTACGAGGGGAAGCTGGCCAGGAATATAAAGAAGGACAGTAAAAGCTTATTTATATATGTTCAGGGAAAAAGAATAGCAAAGTCAAATGTGGGTCTCTTGAAGGCTGACACGGGAGAAATTATTATGGGCAACAAGGAAATGGCAGAAGAGTTGAATATGTACTTTGGATCTGTCTTCACTAAGGAGGACACAAATAATCTCCCAGATGTACTGGAGGACAGAGGATCTAAGGGGGTAGAGGAACTGAAATAAATTGGGTAGGCTAATGGGACTGAAGGATGATAAATCCCCTGGGCCTGATGGTCTGCATCCCAGGGTCCTCAGGGAGGTGGCTGTAGAAATAGTGGACGCATTGGTGATCATTTTCCAATGTTCAATAGATTCACGATCAGTTCCTGTGGATTGGAGGATAGCTAATGTAATCCCACTTTTCAAGAAAGGAGCGAGGGAGAAAATGGGGAATTACAGACCAGTTAGCCTGACTTCAGTGGTTGGAAAGATGCTGGAGTCAATTATTAAAGAGGTAATAATGGAGCATTTCGATAGCAGTAAAAGGATTAGTCCAAGTCAACATGGATTTATGAAAGGGAAATCATGCTTGACTAATCTTCTGGAATTTTTTGAGGATGTGACAAGTAAAATAGATGAAGGGGTGCCAGTGGATGTCGTGTATCTAGACTTTCAGAAAGCCTTTGATAAGGTCCCGCACGGGAGACTGGTGACTAAAATTAGAGCACATGGTATTGGGGGTAGGGTGTTGACATGGATAGTTTGCGGATGAAACGAAGCTGGGTGGCAGTGTGAACTGTGAAGTGGATGTTAGGAGATTGCAGGGAGACCTGTACAGGCAGAGTGAGTGGGCAGATGCAGTATAATATAGATAAATGTGAGGATAGCTAATGTAATCCCACTTTTCAAGAAAGGAGCGAGGGAGAAAATGGGGAATTACAGACCAGTTAGCCTGACTTCAGTGGTTGGAAAGATGCTGGAGTCAATTATTAAAGAGGTAATAATGGAGCATTTCGATAGCAGTAAAAGGATTAGTCCAAGTCAACATGGATTTATGAAAGGGAAATCATGCTTGACTAATCTTCTGGAATTTTTTGAGGATGTGACAAGTAAAATAGATGAAGGGGTGCCAGTGGATGTCGTGTATCTAGACTTTCAGAAAGCCTTTGATAAGGTCCCGCACGGGAGACTGGTGACTAAAATTAGAGCACATGGTATTGGGGGTAGGGTGTTGACATGGATAGAAAATTGGTTGGCAGACTGGAAGCAAAGAGTAGGAGTGAACGGGTCCTTTTCAGAATGGCAGGCGGTGGCGAGTGGAGTGCAGCAAGGCTCGGTGTTGGGGCCTCAACTGTTTACCATATATATTAATGATTTGGAAGAGGGAATTAGGAGCAACATTAGCAAGTTTGCGGATGAAACGAAGCTGGGTGGCAGTGTGAACTGTGAAGTGGATGTTAGGAGGTTGCAGGGAGACCTGTACAGGCAGAGTGAGTGGGCAGATGCAGTATAATATAGATAAATGTGAGGTTATCCACTTTGGCGGCAAAAACAAGGAGGAAGATTACTATCTCAATGGGGTTAGGTTAGGTAAGCGGGAGGTATAGCGGACCTGGGTGTCCTTGTACACTGGTCACTGAAAGTTGGCGTGCAGTTACAGCAGGCAGTGAAGAAAGCTAATGGAATTTTGGCCTTCATAACAAGAGGATTTCAGTATAGAAGTAAAGAGGTTCTTCTGCAGTTGTATAGGGCTCTGGTAAGACCACATCTGGAGTATTGTGTGCAGTTTTGGTCGGTCTCCTAATTTGAGGAAGGACATCCTTGTGATTGAGGCAGTGCAGCGTAGGTTCACGAGATTGATCCCTGGGATGGCGGGACTGCCATATGAGGAAAGATTTCAAAGACTAGGCTTGTATTCACTGGAGTTTAGAAGGATGAGGGTATATCTTATAGAAACATATAAAAGGGCCACAGTCTAAGAATAAAGGGGAGGTCATTTAAGACTGAGGTGAGAAAAAATCTTTTTTACCAAGAGAGTTGTGAATTTATGGAATTCCCTGCCACAGAGGGCAGTGGAGACCAACTCACTGGATGGATTTAAGAGAGAGTTGGATAGAGCTCTAGGGGCTAGTGGAGTCAAGGGATATGGGGAGAAGGCAGGCACAGATTATTGATAGCGGACGATCAGCCATGATTACAATGAATTGCGGTGCTAGTTTGAATGGCCGAATGGCCTCCTCCTGCACCTATTTTTCTATGTTTCTATGTTTCTATGAATAGTTCAATCTTAAGTGTAGAATGATGAAATAAATATCATTATCTTCCTCCCTTTCTCCAACAGTGCCTTTCCAATGACAGTGAATATCACAGCGATATATTGCTCTTGGCATGTGGTATTGTAGGAATCTCCCTCATGGCACTCTCTGCCCCAGGAACATTTTCTCACTTCATATGTTCATTTCCTGTTTTGTGAAGAGAAATGTTTCCTTTCTTGGGTACCAAAGGCTGTCTATTCTGGGCACACATTAAGCAAATGAAAATTCTTAGTATACTTTAGTTTAGAGATGCAGCATAGATGCAGGCCCTTCAACCGACTAAGTCCACACTGATCAATGATCACCAGTACATTAGTTCTATCCTACATCCTACATGCTACGTTTTTGCAGAAACCAATTGACCTAAAACCTGTACCCCTTTGTTATGTCGGAGGAAACCGGAGCTGCCGGTGAAAACTTAGCTCCTAAACGTCATAAACTCCGTACAGACACTACCTGTAGAACGGATCAGATCCAGGTCTTTTGCGTAGTACGGCACCAATTGCGCAGCCTGGAAGAACAGTGTGGTTAGGCAGGCAGAAATTCTAACCCCAATAGTTTGGCCAAGCGTTAACCTGTCGGGCATTTGTATCCTGCATCATTCACTCCTTCGTCAGTATAAAAAACTTGCCCATGTGCAACTTACCGAGTGTACTGGTGCAAGCGGCTTTTTTTGCAAGTCAGACATGCATCTCTGTACTTTTTTAGCAGGGCTGAGCCCTCATGCCTGTGCTCCAGAATTCAATCTATGCCCACAAGTAAAGGGGACTGTCAGTGTGACTTTTCATTCCACCCACAGATAGAATCATGGCAACTTAATTTCAACTGGAACAATATTTTCACATTGGAGGGTGGAGTCTTTGGAAAAAGCCGCCAGATAAGTTAGTTGAGGCAGGTACCATAACAGTATTTAAAAGGGCCATTGATAAGGAAGGGTTAGGGATATGAACCAAACACAGGAAATGGGACTATCTTAGGTGGGGCATCTTGGTCAGCATAGACGAGTGGGGCCCAAAAAAATCATCATTCTGTATGATTCTTATGAGTCCAATTCCCAAAATTAGTTCAGGTTGTTACTGGATGACTTGCTGCAGATCTACAAAAGAATAGCTGCACAATCCCTAAGGTGTTATCAATAGTGCGAGTTAAACATCAGGTTACAAAGACAGAGATGAGCAAAGTGTATAAAATGTAGCGAGCAATCCTTGAAAAATAAAGCCTTTTTTCCATCCATCTATTTATATTTCTTTTCTTTTAAATGCCATTGATTTTTGACAATTTCTCGTACGAGCAACAGCAGCACATAATACAGAACGTCTGTTATTACTGCCAAAACTCATTTGTTTGAAGGAAAACTCTGTTTGATGTTTCCAGTAATCGAACGGTTTAAATAACATTCAGTCATCACAGCAATACTTGTGAGGTGATTATTATGTTCAACTATTAATGTTGGAAAATGAATTTGAACTTTTATTTTTAGTATTAAGCTAAATACAAGATTTATATTAATATATATATATATATATATATATATATATATTAAATTGGATACAAAGAGCCTCTTTTTTTCCCACAAATAATGTTTTTTTCCATTATATAATGCTGAGGAATCTCAAAGATTTAGTCACTAGCTGTCCAATGACCTGAACGAGTTCTACTGCAGGGTGATAAACAGAAACTTAACCCTGGTACCCCCACGCCCCCTCCCCAATCACCACTTCACACCTACTTAAAGCATGACTCCAGTCTGCAAAGACTGGACCCTTTCCCACACACCCCTTTCCAATCACCACTTAACACCCACTTACAGCCGGGTTTCACCCCATTGGTGTAAATTTTCTTGTAAGATACGTTAATACAGCAAGAAAAGGCTAAATTAGACACTCAATCGTGAAAAAGGCATTATCTTCCTGAAATCGTCAAAAAAGGCATGAAAAGGCACATGGCATGTATGGCAAAATCCTGGCTCTACTGATTACAAATGGATGCTTTCATGAACCATCTTTGATTTTGGCATTTAATTCACAGCAGTGCTGCCAATAGTAAATTTGATTTTAGCAGAGCACAGTAAATGAAGTCATGATGATACCTCTGGAGGCTTCAGGACTGTTTCAAGTCGTTACTCTCTGTAATGATTCAGTCTGGAAATATTAGCACGAGGATAAGCTCTTCATATGGTTTATGGCTGAAAGAGAGCCCATTTCCATTTATGCATCATAGATCCATGACCCGTAATAATCTTAGATACTAATTCCAGGGTCATCATGGTGGCGCAGTGGTAGATCTGCTGCCTCACTGCACCAGATCCATCCTACCTATGGGTTCTGTTGTGTGGAGTATGACATCATGGGTTTTCTCCAGGTGCTTGGCATGGACTTGGTGGGCTGAAGGGCCTTTTGCCATGCTGTTTCTCTAAACTAAAATAAACAAATACAAATGTATTGATGATAGTCAAAAACAAACTGTACTGGCTGAAAATCTAAAATAAAAATAGATCAGTAGGTCAGGCAGCATCTATGGATCTAAAAGTTTTTCCACAAGATATACAGTAAATCACAGCTTCAAAAATATTATATATTATAATATATCTTGTATATATCTTGTATATATATATATATATGTATATGTATATATATATATATATATATATATATATATATATATATATATATATATATATATATATATATATATATATCACCAATTGGTGTATGTGATAATAAATGTCCTTTGTTTGTAGAAACAAACTATCTGACATGATGCCCCCTGTGTAATTATTCAATGTGCCCTTATAAAGTCTCAATTGCTCCAACTCTGGCAAGAATTTGATTCACCGTATATTGTCTTAACGAGTTTCATGGATCTCTCCCCAGCAGAGAAGCAAATAAAACTACCCAAAGGTCTCACTGCAGTTCTGTTCTACATTATTTATCCTTAACTGCTTGTCTTCATTGGCATGCACGCTCAAAGAGTTAAGGAGCCATCACGTTCCAAGACAATGTTCAATCATCTCTATCTGACACATCAGCAGTCTCCTGGTTGGACTGCTCACTAGCCTACCTGTAGTTAAAAATAGATAGACTCAAATGGCCTGATTGGTGCAGCTGACAATAAGCTTCTCATCATTATCAGAATTCTGACAGATGATGTGAACCTGAAGCAGAAACCATTTCTCTCCCATTATGAATAACAATGTTAGATATTTTGGTGCAATTTTAGAAGTCTACAGCAAATGATAAGATTAAAATGGTTGTAACAGAGTTATATACATCTATAATTAATAGCAAGGTCCTGCATTCTTTAAAGATTGCTTTCCATTTCCACAATTATTTCCACAAAGTGACTAGTCTGCTTGCATATTTATTGACTAGAATCATAATGGGCTCCTTTTGACTAATATTGTAACTCTACCATTTATTTCTGAAATGGTTTCCAACTTATGCACATGAATAACTTTGAATTAATAGAAAACATCCCTGCTGTAACAAAATAGCCTGACAAAACTTCAATAACACGTCAACCATTACATTTGAGTTCAAATAAAAATTTAATCGGATTTGTTATGAATTGGCCAACACAGCATGTGTCAGAAAGCAATTTTTTTTCAGACAGAAGGCAACTTTATAGAAAAGACCATAATCCTTTTTATTGTCAATGGGAGAATTAGAAAAAAATTGTTGGGCACAGTCACATTATTTTTGAAATCCTGTCAGATTTATTTCAACTTTATGCATAATATCTTCATAATAAGATGGAATGATGACATTTCAACAACATTTTATATTTTGTAAATGCAATATGAGGTACAATATCTGTTAACAGGAAAACTCGTATAATAATATAGGAACAAGAAATAATTGGGGTAGGATGTACAGATGTAGTTTACGTGACATCGGTTACAGCTCAGGCCACGGTCGTCTGTCTCTTTGTCAGCAGGTTAATGTGTTGACCTGTGTACGTGCTGTTCTGACGGCAATGAACCAAGATTCTGTTGGATCTTTCAGGTGGATAGAACAGATCTCTTTCCATTATTTTGAAGGGGAGCAAGTGAATTTATGGGCGTGACATGTGGAGGAGGTGGTGGGGGGAGGAGTGATGTGGGTGCTGTGGGGTGGGGGTGGGAGGGAGGGAGTGGTGGGGGTAGGGGTGGTGTGTGGGTGCTGTGGGGGGCGGGTGTGGGTTGGAGGGTGTGGTGTGGGGGAGTGGTGTTTGGGGGAGAGGGTGGTGTGGGAGGAGGGGGTGTTGTGAGGGGATGGGGGTGGGGCATGGGGTGGTGGGAGGTGTGGAGTTGTGTGGATTTGGGTGGGGTGGTGTGGGGAGGGGGGTGGGGTTGGGGCGGTGTGGGGTGGGGGGTATGGTGGTGGTGGAGGGTGGGGTATGGGGTGATGGGGAGGTTGGTTGGTGTGGGTTTGAGTGCGGTGGTGTGGGGGGTGGGGAGGGTGGGGTGGTGTGGGGAGTGGGTGGTGCAGGGCGTGGTCTGGGGGTGGTGTGGTGTGGGGCAGTGGGGTGGGGGTGTGGTAGTGGTGGGGTGGAGTGGGGGTGGGTGGGGTCGGGGTGTGGTGTGGGGAGTGGGTGGTGCAGGGGGTGGGTGGTGTGGGGTTGGCTGGTGTGGTGTGGGGGGTGGGGTGAGGTGGTGTGGGGGGGTGGGGGATGTGTGGTGGTGGTGGGGTGGAGTGGGGGTGTGGGTTGTGGGGTGGTGGGGTGATGTGGGGAGTGGGATTTGGGATGTGCAGGGGTTGGGGAAGTGTGGGGAGTGGGTGGTGCAAGGTGTGGTGATGGGGGTTGTTGTGGGAGGTGTGGTGGTGGTGGTGGGGTGGAGTGGGGGTGTGGGTGGGGGGTGTGGTGGTGGTGGGGTGGTGTGGGGGGTGGGGTTGCAGAGGGTGGTGGGGTGGTGTGGGGAGTGGGTGGTGCAGGGGGTGGGTGGTGTGGGGTTGGGTGGGGTGGGCTGGTGTGGTGTGGTGATGGTGGGTGTGGGTTGTGGGGGGTGATGTGGTGGTGTGGGGGGGTGGGGTGGGTGGGGGGTGGTGGGGTGGTTTGGGAGGGGTGAGTGGTGCAGGAGGTGGGGTGGTGTGGGGTTAGGTGGGGTGGTATGGGGTTGGGTGAGGTGCTGTGGTGTTGGGTGGGGTGGTGTGTGCGAGGTGCAGTGGTGTGGGAGGATGGGGTGATGTGTGGTGATAGTGGAGAGGTGGGCGGAAATGGGGAGGGGTAAAGGGGGGTGTGGGTGTGTGGGGGGGAGGGTGTGTGGGTGGGGAGGAGAGGGAGGGGGAAGGAGGGGTGTGGGGGGGTTAGACTCCACTCAGTGGCCATGAACCACTGCACCACACAGCACCCCCTGACTCCACACACGGCTTTCCCGGCTCCACCCAGCTACTTTCCCGACTCCACACAGCGGCTTTCCCGACTCGAGTCTTGCGCACTCAATCAGCACTTGTGGACTCAGCCCCGCCTCTGGGGATTTTATTCTCCGGGTGCCGGAGGGGCATTACCTTCATGGTGAATGACAGGCGATAAGACCAATCTGCTGATCTCACGATTTTTTAAACCTTCATAACTTTTGTTATCTTCTGCGATCGGAACAAAATTTGGTGCACTTGGAGGTGAGTAAGGTGGCTTAAAAATCCTAGCGATAAGGGGTACAGTTTTTGTGCACATTTTATTAAAACGCAGACCGGAAGTGGTCATGATGAGAGCTTTAGTAATAGTATAGATAGATATAAGATAGGTGACCTTGCCATTATTTATGCCTCAATGGACACCAAGAAGAGGAGATAATGTAGTCGTAATTAACCAGCTGCTTATTAAAACTTGCTGCCCACACAATGACTGCCATGTTTCCTACATTACAACAAGAACCATACATCACAACAACTCCAAGATGTCAAGAGATACAACGATTATTTTGTTTTTTTTTCGAATCTGGGATCTGCCTAATATTGTAATTATACAATATGTGTGACTGACACAAAGTATTCATATAGTTTTCAGTTTAGTCATTCAAATATCTTTGCTCTGGTACAAATAAAAATCAGTAGTTTTTCCTAATAATCCATTCTCTCTATGGGATACATATACATTTGGATATTTTCATAAGATTGTGGTTATTTGTCAAATATACTTTGCCTTCATCTGAGACAAATACACTGACACCTTATTTCTCAGGTTGCTGCACTTCAAACAACTTATCTCATTAATAATTTATTCTTATGATATGCCATAAACAGTAATCTATCTGTTGTATTATTCTTAGTAGACCCTCTAAACTGAGTGTTTGAATTGGGTTAATTAATCTGAATTTATCCTAGCAGTGAACTGCAGAAGGGTCATTGACCTGATACAATATCTATGTTTTTTTTCTCTCCCTATAGATGCTGCTTGAACTGCTGAGTATCAGTGTCATCTGTTTTTATTTCATCTTTCGAGCAGGTTTCAGCTTTTTGGTATTTGAGGCAGGTACAATAACATCAGTTTAAAGACATTTGGACAGGTAAATAGATAAGAAAGGTTTAGGGGGATATGGGCCAAATGTGGGCAATTTGGGATAGGGCATCTTGGTCAGCATGAATGAGTTGGGCCGAAGTGCCTGTTTCTGTGCTATGTGTGCAGTATTTTGCCATTTGATTGTGGTTTAAATCAGGATGCCCATTGTGAAATAAATTTGATCCTCTCTCTGAAAGAATTTCTGATTATCTCTTTTACTTTGTTCACCTTCAATGCTTTTTGCTTCCCTTCTTGTTTCTTATAACGTTGACCTACTCTTGTTTCTAGAATAACACTCATGAAGATTCGTCAACCTGAAACATTGACTAGGGAATCAAGAACCAGAGGACATAGGTTTAAGGTGAGAGGGGAGAGATTTTATAGGAATATGAGAGGCAACATTTTTACACAGTGGATGGTGGATATATGGAATGAACTGCCAGAGAAGTTAGTTGAGGCAGAAACTATAACAATATATAAAAAGCATTTGAACAATTACATGGATAGGAAAGGTTTAGAGGGATATGAGCCAAACACGGGCAAGTGGGACTAGAGTAGATGGGGCACCTGGTCAAGCTGGGCCAAAGGGCCTAATTTTGAGCTGTATTACTATGACAATGACAAGGTTTCACCCATCATGGATGCCGGTTTTGCATATTCAGTTTATCTTTTTATTTGAGATATACAGTGTCTGCACCTGATAGCTTTTCAAGAAATATAACTAGACCTGTCCTGAACTCTACATTGGCATTATCAGTATACACCTGAAGTGTAAATCGGTAGATATTTTCTTTCATTTAGACCAAAAACCTTCTTTCCATGCTTGTCACATACAATTATCTATGACTGGTCATATGATTTATAGCTGTTTGTGGTTACTTGAGTTGGATTACTTCTTTGCATGTATCACTTGCTAAAGTTTCATGGGTATCATAAAAATGGATCCTAACCCAAAACATCACTTATCCATGTTGTCCAGAGATGCTGCCTGACCCACTAAGTTACGCTGCCTGACTTGTTGAGTTACTCCAGCATTTTGTGTTCTATGCAAGATTCCAGCATCTGCAGTTCCTGATGTGTCTGATTTAAGACATTGCCTGCTTGCCCTCTCAAGTGGTCTCAGATTTCTAGTTACTTATATTTGAATTAAAGTTTTTCTTTTCCCATTAGCAATGTTGGAGACAGATTTTTCTTTAACTCTATACAGTAGTGATATTCCAACCAATTATCGTTATTTCACTGCTTTTATATTAACTTTAATCTTTACAAATGGCCATTACCGTTTACATCAATTCTAAATAAACCCATTTATTTTTTGAGGCTGCATAAATAGAAATAATTGTGGCTCTATTTCTATTTCTATCTCTAAAAGCCCATTGTGAGTTAGAAAGTGTTATTTGCAGCTGGCCATCCCTTGTCTTGTCATTTCTGTGAAGCTATTTACCAATTACCTTGTCAATTGCTGTGAGTCACATGGAGAAGCTCATGGAAATATTTTTCTGCTCACAAGACAATCACAGTTCTTTATTGTCAGCGGAATCCTTAAAGTAAAACCCATTTGAACATCAATCCCAATTGCAAATAATTGGATTTGATAGTAGGTATTCCGGAGAAATTGTGAGACCCTATGAAATACCAAAGCAAAATCTAGTTTGTATACATGCCCACACACAAACACATATGTGTGCACACATGCACACCCGCACACACATGCGTGCATGCACACACACACACACACACACACACACACACACACACACACACACACACACACACACACACACGTGCGCACACACACACATATGGTATTAACACAAATTGCTCTGCAAAGAGTAATCCAACCAAGACCTCAACAGTGGAATAGGCAGAGGACGATGGCTGACCTTAGAGGAGCATCACTACAGCTGGGCAGGCAGATGAAGGATGCAGCAGAAAAGGGTCTCCGGTCGTCTTGGACTTCATGGCACTGGATCCTGATCCAGATCTGTCAAGGATCGTGGTGTGGCTTGATGTGCACCAGTCTCCCCACGTTAAACAAAGTCATGCACAGGCGTCCTCCATGTAGGGAATAGCACCCTGGAGACACCCATGGTCAGCCGCGACCGAAGGAGGCTGAAGAAGAAAGAGTGGATGGCATTAAACTATTTTAATTACACTGAAACCTAAGTCTAGGGTTTTTCAGTTTTGATTCAAGGAGAGCAATACATGTGATTATGCTTTTATGTATGTTATGGATGCATGTTTGAAGTGTTTGAAATTATGGATGGATTTGGTTCCATCCTGTTTGTCAAGCTCAACTGAGAGATATGAATGGAAGAGTCAGAAGACACACACAAAAATATACTGAGGCAAAGAATTAGGTTAGATGTTTAAAATTAATTCCTTTCACAGTGAGCATTGGTCTCAAGAACAAACTATCAAAACGTGCAATGAATGTAAATTCACCAGAGCCTCACATAAGGGAGATGAATTAGTTCCTGAGAGATGAAGACATTTCCAGTTATAGGGGATACGTCAGAATACAACTGGGAATAATAGAATTTATGAGTTTCAGCCCTCACTTGAAGCTGCCTGAATCCCCAAGGATTCACTTTGCACACAAAGAATATGAGAAGGTGAAAGTCCAGATATCTGGAGATGCTGATCAATTGAAATTACCAAGGCTGCGATTGATAGGCATGAGATAGTTAAATATATCAGGGGAGGCGGAAGGGGTGGAGAAGTTGAGGAATCGATCAGCCATGATGTTATTGCATGATGGAACATGCTCTAGGAGCAGTATGGAGTCCTGTGTATCATCATTGTTTTGCATCAGTCCTCAGCATTCTTTCCAAATGGAATTAATTATTTTTCTCTGGTGCTTTTACCCAGGAGAATTCTCTGTGGGAAGAAAAAGAAATCCTGAAAGGAAAAGAATGCATACAGATTTTACTTCGGAGTCACGTGAGTGACTAGGTGAAGAAGCCCGCCAGCCCATATGCGTGTCAATACGTCTAACGCATGGTGCCACGACTGGCTGGTAGGCGCGTCGCTCCACCAGCTGTAAGTTTAAAAGACCCACAGGTAAGTTCTCAAACTTGTTCTGAGGTTGTTTGTTCACTAATTCTTGATTGCAGCGCTTCAAGTACGAAGTGATGGACAAATCAAGGGTGAAGTCCAGATGCGCCGTGGGGAGACCAGCTATGGAAGACCGCGGGAGTGCAGTTAGCGGGCGGCCGTCGATTTCACCATCCGAGTCGGGCGGCGCAGCCAGCGAATTCAGACTTGGTGCCTATGGAGAGCACCTTGGCTAGCCTGAGAGGTGGAAAAGCCAAACAGAAGTCCAATAGGCCTGTCGACTCAGACGACAGGCCAAGAGGGGTCGCCTCCTACATTTGGGTAGCGTCTTCGGACGTCTATCCCGGATGGAGCATCTGATGGAAGGGATGCTCCATCATGATATACTCCAAGGAACGGAGTCATATCAACGCGGGTCCCGCGGCAGCGCCTGGTGCAGGGCTGCATAATGTCTCCCTCTCTGAGCAGGGGAGCATACAGAGTCAGTTTTGAGCTGACATGCAGTTCGGTGGAATATCCGGGGGGCATACCATGATGCACGAGCCGCGTGAAGCGGAATTGCCTGCTATGGTATCAACATTTGCGATACCGTCGCAAATTGGGGAGCCGCTGGATGAAGAATTGACGGCCAGCATTAATTACCTCGCTTCACATCAGCTCCAGGAGCAGGTATTGGTGGAAACGTACATGAGGTACCACACGCCTGTCAACTGTGCTTCACTCAGAGTGCCGGCTGTAAACAGCTTGATCTGGAGTTACATTGGTGGGGGCATCAAAACCCAGGAGGTGAAACTCCAGAGGATCCTGAACTTGCTAGCTTCAGGCATCATGGCCTTTGCCAGGTCGGTGGATGGAAGGATGTGCAACAAGATGCGCTGGCATTAATGTGCAACGCACATTTTGAGATCAATTACTTCCGCAAGAATGCCATCCGCCTGCCCTGAATCCCAAGTTTGCAGGATTATGCAGGGCCAGCAATGTACAGCCGCCAAACTATTTGTTTGGGGAAGATCTGCCAAAGCAGGTCAAAGACCTGGACGATGAGGCGAAAGCTGTGGGGCTAATCAGAGCTCCACCAACGAACAGAGCTTCGTCATTCCAGCAGCAGCACCCCTACACTTCCACCAGCAGCAAACGATTCACATAAACTGGTGGCAGCACGAAGACCGAACGCTTTGGGCAGAGGTCTTTTTTAGGGCAAGGCCCAGACGAAGATGAGCAGTTCGCGCACTCCAGCAGCTGTACCCCCCAAACATCGGGGGCGGAAATAGACACCGCAAATCCACCGGTAACCATGGAGGTAGGTGGGTCTGGTTCTTTCCAGAACATGAGGTGTGTGGGTCAGTCACATGTTGGTGGGAGATTACGCTTGATTTTGAATGAATGGCATTGGATAACAAAATATTTGTTTATACTGCACAGTATAGACGGGTTCCAAATCGAATTCCTTTCGGATTCACTTCCACCCACCCAGCATACACCAAACCAAACCTTTGTTCATTCATAACAGGATGTTTGGATGTACAAGCTGAAATTCAGTCATTATATACAAAAGGGGTAATTGAGAAGTCGAGTCATGAATCTCACCAATTTGTTTCCAATATATTTACAAGACAAAAGAAGGATGGAGGATGCCGAATCATCCTTGACTTGACTCGGCTTAACTCCTTTGTGCAGTATAGACATTTAAAAATGGAAAACTTTGTTACTGCCAAACAACTGGTTTCAAAGGGATGCATCGATCTTAAAGATGCATACTATTCGGTACCCATTCATAGGGATCACCGGAAATATTTGAAATTTAGCTGGATGGGGATACTATGGCAGTTTAAAGCGTTGCCTAATGGGTTGACCAGCCCCCAGATTATTCACAAAATTGTTGAAACCAATACTTGGGCTACTATGAGCTCAAAATCGTATAGTGATGGCATACTTGGATGATGTCCTAATCATAGGGAAAACTCTGAAATTAGCTAAATTAGCTATTAGCCACCAAACTCTTGTTTGAGAGATTAGGGTTTCTCATCCATCCAGTTAAATTGAAGTTGACACCATCTAGAGTTATTGATTATTTGGGATTTACCATTAACTCTATTCACATGTCTGTAACTCTGCCTTGGGGCAAGAGATTGGAATTAATAGAACAATCTGCAACAATCTCATTGTGAAGCAGCAACCTTCTATTGGACAAGTAGCCAGTATAATTGGCAAATTAGTGGCTGCTTTTCCAGCTGCAAAATTTGGGCCTTTGCATATCAAAATTTACAACGTGCAAAGGAGCAGGCACTCAAACACCATGCAGGTCACTTCAATAGACCTATGCGATTGCCGGCTGAAGCCATTGCTGAGTTACAATGGCAGACGTCCAATATTCGGCATTGCTCCAGTAATATTTTCATCACAATCCTTCAGTTATATTACAAACTGATGCTAGTGCTCTGGGATGGGGCGCTGCTGATACCATCTCTAGCTGTGGTTGCAGATGGAATACGCATGAGTCATCAATTCTTCAGTTGCATGGTATTAACTGCTTAGAGTTGCTGGGAGCAATCTATGGATTAAAGGCTTATTGTGGGAATATGCACCATCTGCATGTTCAACTTCAGATTGCCTACACCACAGCAGTGGCATACATTAATCACATGGGTGGAATCATGTCAGTATCCTATGATAAATTGGCTATCCTCATTTGGCACTGGTGCATTGCAAGAAACATTTGGATTTCAGCTACCAGGTAGGTTCAATATGGTGGCGGACACCAGGTCATGGAAATTCAATGACAATACAGATTGAATGTTGAATCATACCGTGTTTAATGATATTATCACTCGGTATGGAACACCGGATATAGATTTGTTTGCATCCATACTCAATCACCAGTTACCAAAGTATGTTGCATGGGAACCAGACCCAGGGGCAATGGCGGTGGATGCATTCTCGCTACATTGCGGAGGAATGTTCTTTTATGCATTCCCCGCATTTTGCCTCGTCAGTCGGTGCTTGCTTAATATCAAGCAAGACTCTGCCTCAGGCATTCTGGTAGTGCCTGACACACATACTGGGAATGATCACAGAACCTTTTATGGCAGTTCCCAAATGCAGAAATCTGCTAGTTCACCCCGTGACTGGGGAGAATCATCCACTGCATGATTGGCTCGATGTGTTGGTTTGCAGACTCTAAGAAGACCTTTCCTGGGGCTCGGACTATCTGATCGTATGGTGGACATGCTCACTTTGGCCTGGAGAGACAGTACCAAGAAACAGTATATCTCCTATATTAAGAAATGGGAAGTGTTCTATTTACAGCACTCATAACAAATGTATAGGAATTTCTCTCGAAACTTTATTTTGATGAGAGATTGAGTGCTTTAAATTGTGCCAGGAGTGCTTTGTCATCATACTTGTCAGGATCGGGACACCGCTCTGTTGGGTCTCACCCACTAATATCCAGGTTCATGAAGGGCATCTTCAACTCGAATCCTCCCAGGCCCAGATCCTCAGAAATATGCAATGTAGGCGTGGTACTAATGCTGCTTCGCCGGTGGGCCCCAGCAACATCCCTGTCCCTGGCCCAGCTCACTTACAAAGTAGTGATGCTCATGTCACTCGTGTCAGCGCAACGGGCCCAGTCATTGCATAAGCTGCGGCTGGATAGGATGATCACATCTGCCAATAGTATAACATTTTATGTGTATGATTTAGTTAAGCAGAGTAGACCAGGTACTTCCGGCCTCAAACTACTTTTTATGGCATACCCCATGGACCTCCGGTTATGTGTGGTCACGCACCTCCAACAATATATTAAGGTCACCAAGAGCCTTAGGGGGTCAGAACTAGCAATGTTTGTTAGTCACAAGAAACCTCATAAGAAGGTTCCAGTACAGACTATCTCCAGGTAGTTAAAACGTGTTCTGGCTTATGCAGAAGTAGAAACTGACGTTTTCAAATCTCACTCCACCCGGGCTGCAACTATTTCAGCAGCGAGGGTTATGGATGTCCTGCTGGACCACATCCTAACGGCTGCAGGATGGTCAAACGGGCACACTTTTCAAACGTTCTATAATAAACCCATAGCCAGACCGTGGATATTTGCCAACTCCAATTCAAGTTACGTTTTATAGTTTCCTCTCGGATGAGAGGTTTTACTATTGTTATTTTTGTCCATTAAAGCATCAGCATGTTTTAAATCTATGTCATGTCTGAATGCATTATTAATTTCACTTATCCTTGGTCAACTAATACAGTGTGTGGCATGGACTCGTGTCCAAGGCATGAATTCACAGAGCTTTGAAATCTTCACATAGTCACTCACGTGTCTCCGAAGTAAAATAGTAAGATTAAATGAGAACTTACCAGTTTGAAGTTTGATCTTTATTTTAAGAGGAGGTACGATGAGGGATTACGTGCCCTCCGCTCCCAACCCTCTTCTCATAAAGGTCAGCTGGTAGTTCTAGTTTCTCGAATCTTACTATATTCAGTTCAACAACTGTTATCTGTGACTTCACACCGCTGCTTTGAAGGTTGACACGCATGCGGGCTGGCGGGCTTCTTCACGTAATACCTCATCGTAACGCCTCATAAAATAAAGACCAAACTTCAAACTGGTAAGTTCTTGTTTAATCCTACTATTTATTTCTATAATTCCACATAGAATGTGGCCATTTGGGCATTGAGCTCATGCTAGTTCTCAGCTCTCACATACCTCTAATTATTTTCCTGTAACCTAGATTTCCACACACCAAAAACACACCATCATATGTGTGTTCATCTCTGGCCTTTGTCCAGCCATCTATCTATCAACATCCCCCTCCCCCCCACCCCCCGCCCCTCTCCCCCCTGCACTCTCTTGACTTTGTTCACCAATGACCTGCCATGGTTGACCTGCCCCTCCACTCTTCTACCTTTCTTCCCTCACACCCCTGAATCAGTCTGAAGAATGGTCCCGACCCGATAAGTCACCTCTCCATGTTCTCCAGGGATGCTGCCTGACCCACTGAGTTACTTCAGCATCTTTGAGATTTTCCATCATTACTCTCCGCCATTGTTACCAGGAAAATTTGGATCCAATTTGCCAATTTTCCCTGTATCCTATGGATCTTAAACCTTTGGTCCAGGATCCCATGTGGGACCTTGTCAAAAGTGTTATTAAAGTCAATATGGACCACATCAACTGCAACACCCTTATTGAAAGATTCAATCAAATGGTTAGACAAGATCTCCCCACTGCAAAACCGTGTTGACTACCTTTGATTTCTAACTATATTAATCCTATCTGTCATTTCTTTCCCATTAATTCCCTACCAGCGGATAAATTCCCAACCACTGACTTTAGTCTCAAAGTTAATGTGAAATTCTATCATGAATGGGCTTTTTCCCAACTGAATTCTTTACTATGCGTTGAATGATCAATTCAATTTAACTTGGTGAGACCAGATCTGAAGTTTCTTTATTTTGTCCGGATGTTTCATCAAATAAACTGTTTCAATACATCCAACAAAATTCTCAACACTTTCATTGCTACTTTAGTTGATCCAATCTATATGAAGATTAAAGTCACTCACAACCTCTCCAGTACATTTGCTGTAGGCCCTTGTTATTTTTGAACATTTTTTCTGCATCATGATTTTTAGGGGGTAGAATAGGGGTAGAAATCCCCCAGTGATTTATTTTCCTTGCTCTTTCGTACCTCTCCTCAAAATCATTCTACAATCCATCACTTCTTGAGACGTTCCTTTCTCATCTCGTGTAGGAAGAAACTGTAGATGCAACCAAGATGACAATTCCTTGGTACCAAACATTCTGTACAGAAATAATTGACCCATTTTGTATTTCCCCTGTTGTTTAGGTGCCTCAAAAACTCCAACCATCCCCAATACTTTGCCTTCAGGGAAATTCCTGGAAAGGAGATAATATAATCCTTCATGAACAGAGACATATAACCTCCTTTCCCTTTCTGCCTATCCTTCCAAATTGCTGATCTACTTTCAGAGGGGGTTCTTCCAGGGCAGTAATTGATAGCTTTCATACTTTCAAATTACGTCTCCATGGGCCGGTTTAATGGTTACGTTGGCATTCAAAACATTTACAATTTGATATTTCATTAGAACAGGTTATGGCTTATTGCCCATATGGGAGCCATTTTGTGACAGTGATTCATTTCCAATAGGTTACGGATATCCAAAATGTCATCTGGTGTGAAGAAATCATGCACAGCTTTTAAATTGTGTGTTTTGCAATTCTGTATTGTGTATGTGTGAGGGGAGCATGCACCTTGCATTATCTGTCTGAAGCTGTGACAGCCACACATCACATTGTTTATTATCAAGCGATCAAAAGAAGATTAAAGCTGTTACTGTGCCGTCTTCTCTCTCCCCTCTGTTCACCTATCTGACTTTCTATGTGTTTGTCTCTGCTACATCTGCAGTTGCGAGAGAAAATGCTTTGTTCCAGTCTGTCCTTTTTATTCATTTTACTGTACATTGTTCCCCCTTGTATCTTCCCTTACAGAACTTTGCTAGACATATTGTTGTATAGTATGGATTAAACTGATAGAACAATGTGATTAGGAAGCAAGACCTAAATTATTAACTTCAGTTACAGACAGTATGAAGTCTAACCAGGTACCAGTTATGGTTTTAAGTTCAATTAGGTCTGGTTTTATGCATCAGATGAATGCCACTTACTAGTCTCCAAACTGCTGTTAGCCTTTCACTCGCTAAAACAGGAATGATTTCCTTCTTTTTCCATTGCCATTGTATTATTCTATAATTATTCCTGTAATATGAAGAGCATCCTACATTTTCCAGTCTGAAGTAGGGTCCTGATGCCAAACATTGCCTGTCCATTTCCTCCACAGATGCTGCCTGACCTGCTGAGTCCCTCGGGCATTTTGCTCCAGATTCCAGCATTTATAGTTATTTGTGTCTCCAGCATACATTTCTTCCTCTCTTACTCAAAGGAAATGTCTTACTGGGTGGGTGACCAACATTTCCCATTTCTGGTTACCATACCATGGGAGAGATGTGATGGTGCTGGAGAGATGGTGAAAGTGATTCACCAGGGTGTTACCTGGAATAACTCAGCGGGACAGGCAGCATCTCTGGTGGGAAGGAATGGATGAAGTTTCAGGTTGAGTCCTTTCATCAGTCTGAAGAAGGGTCTCGATCCGAAAAGTCACCCATTCCTTCTCTCCAGGGATGCAACCTGTCCCACTGAGTTACTCCAGCATTTTGTGTCTACCTTTGATTCTGACCAGCATCTGCAGTTCTTTCCTAAACATGTTACCTGGAATAGATCATTTTAGTTATCTGGATAGGCAGGATTTATTTCCCCTGGAGCAGAGGAGGCTGAGAGGTGACCTAATAGAGATACATAAAACTGTGAGAGTGATGGATAAGTTGGAGAGTAAGAATCTTTCTCCCAAAGGTGGAGCTGTCCAAGGCAAGAGTGTATAGGATTTAAAGTGAAAGATAAAAGTTTAAAATGGGATCTGAACGGAGAGTTCCTTCGCACAGATAGTGATTAGAATCTATATTGAGATGTCCAAGGAGGTAGTAGAGGCAGATAATTTCACAAGATTTAAGAATCATTTGGACAAGCAATTGAATTAACAAAGCATTGAAGCCTATGGACCAAATGTTGGTAAATGGGACTAGTGTAGATGAGTACACCAATAGACATTGATATGGTAGGTGCAAGGGGTTGTGACTGTGCTGATGACTTAATTACTTTATTTACTTCTGTGCAAGCTATTTTCTTTCACCTACCCATCAATCTCTCAAAACGCACCAAGAGCAGTAACATTCTATCGTCATCAATTCATCTGCTGGTGTATCGTTGAGATAAGGTAGAACACTAGAGCATCTGGGATGGCGAGGGGGGGGGAGTCTGCATTAACTGGGAAAATGAATAATTCCCACACAGACAGCTCTGGAGTTTGGGATTGCACCAAGTGACTGAACTGTGCAACAGCAGCACAAACTGTTACCTTACTACCTCACAAACTGTTGCTTTGCTCAGTATTGACCAGAATTCACTGCAGCATATTATTCACAATTCTCCCATTCACATTCCCTCCAATATAGTTTGATCTTAAAGTCAAAACGAGTGTCCCAGCTCATCTGTCAGTGCGGTATGGGAACCTTATCTCTTTGTCTAGCTTGTCACCATCCTGTTATCATCTCAACTAAGATAGTGTGACAGTGTTAAAATAAGGCCAGCATCTGCATAGTCAATATTAAATCTCAGTAGAAGTTGAAGATCCCATGACACAATTCAGAGAAAAAGAAGCATTTTGTGCAATGTCCTGACACAATTTTTATTCTTCTGCAGAAACACATTGAGGAATAAATCAATGTTCTCAGGCACAACATGCCGGTTAACTCGAAGACAGACACAAAAAGCTGGAATAACTCAACGGGTCAGCCAACAACTCTGGAGAAAAGGAAAGGGTGACATTTCGGGTGAAGGCCCTACTTCAGACTGAGAGTCATCAGGGGAAAGCGAAACGAGAGATATAGACGGTGAAAAAAAGAATGAAAGTGAATGAAAGATAAGCAAAAAGGAACTATGATCAATGAAAGTTGGAGTCACAATGGTCCATTGTTAGCTTTTGGCTGGGTGATAATGAGTTACACAGGCAGCAAAACTCAACAGGACGACAGTACAGACAGTGAAACCCAACAGGATGACAGTACAGACAGTGAAACTCAACAGGACGACAGTACAGACAGTGAAACTCAACAGGACGACACGACAGTGACGAAACGTCTGTTTTGTCGGGCTTATTTGTGGGTTCTCTGTCTACTCGGCCCCTTCCAATTGTTAATTAGGAGCTGAATTTCTGTGTAAACAGTTCATAATGAGCACACCAGATACAGTCCCCAGTCCCATCCCATTCGAGATTCCTCAGGCAAGCCTGCAACCCCAAGAAAAGGGAAAACATTTTAAAATATATTTTAATCGTGTACACTCAGTGCCAATGGGGCCTACCTGGAGGGTGAACCCACATTTGCTGGGGTTCACCATTGAACCCACATTTGCAATGCCAATTTTCACCCCCTCATTTGTTCATTCATCTCGTTGCTGTTGGCGCACCTTTCTGTGTGCAAATTCACTGCTGCATTGCCTACATTATGGCTGTGACTAATAATGACTCATTGGGTATTTTTAAAGTGGAGATTGAGAGGCTCTTGATTAGTAAGCACATCAAGGGTTACAAAGAAAAGTCAGGAGAATGGAGTCAAAAAAATAGATCAGCCATATTTGAAAGGCAGAGCAGACTCGATGGGCCGAATGGCCTAATTCTGCTCCTATGTCTTATGAACTTATCAAAATGTTTCAATGCCCATGAGGGGTTTTAGCTAAGTGGTTAGTCCAGGGCGTCAGAGTGGCACAGTGGTTGAGTTGCTGCCTTAAAGCGCCAGAGACCCGGGTTCGATCCTGATTACAGGTGCTGTCTGTACGGAATTTCTGCATTCTCTCCGTGACTGCAAGGGTTTTCTGTGAGTGCTCCGGTTTCCTCCCACACTCCAAAGAAATACAGGTTTTTAGGTTAATTGGCTTTGATTTAAAAAATTGTAAATCGTCCTCAGTGTGAAGGATAAAGTTAATCCATGGGGTGATCACTGGTCGGCGCCACATCAGTGGGTGAATGACCTGTTTCCATGCTATATCTCAAAAGTCTAAAGTTAAGTTAAGTGCAATATCTCTATTGTCCATTGCACCAACTGTAGAAAGATGTTGCGGACAACTTTGTTTTGGAAGTTGTTTGTTAGTCAAAACAATTGCAGAGCTGCGACTTTAACACGCACCTAGCAATGATGAAGAAGCTGCATTTTTGCTGTTAATGCACCGTCTGTGGACCAGAATAGAAATGGCCTACGGCAGCAACTTCTGGCTTTTTGGATATGCCAGTGGGAACGAGTGCCAAAAGATTATTATAAAGGGAGTACTGCTCGGCAAGCTTTGTGAAGTAATGGTACTAAATATTCCTTTGTTATACATGGCACATATTAGAAGCTGTGTTGGGATGGCTATTAAAGTTCTCCATTAATCCGGCGAGCTCGAGTCTCAGAAAAGTAAGCACACTGCTGATGCCTGACATTTCCATTCTCTACCTTGGCCTATTCAAACTAAATTAGGTGTCAAATTCTAGGCAATTTTCTTACATGAAGCTTGTGAGTGCTGAACAGTAGACATTGATAGACAGAACTCAATTCAAATTTGACCTTTAGTTATGGGAGAGAAGGTCTCCATTTGCTTTTTCTGGGCCAGATCTGAGTTCACAGCCTTACACTAAACATCAGCACCTGTATTATTCGGATTTTGACACATGCCCTCTGGTTACTTTTTTAAAATCTGTGATTCATACATCTCATTCTTAACAGAAATTCATTTCAGAATCATTTTCATTATTTAAGGATCCTCATTGTTTTCCATGGAAACTGATAGGTTGAATTATATCAGACAGCCCATACACCGAACTGCAAGGACCAGTGATGAAATCACTGACCAGCATTGATATGGTCTCTGCATCAGAGATGTATTGCGCCCTGAATATTGTTCTCCATCTCAGCATTGAAATGGCAAAAAGTGAGATCTTTAAATCCAACCCTAAGCCAACAAAACCATTTGAATTGAAAGTTGTTCCCTTTTCCAATGTATTTAGTGTAAAGGGAGCATTGCTCAGTAGGTTTTTTGATGTAAGTGTACTAAATATCCCAAAGACATGTGGGCTTGTATGTTAATTGGCCTCTGTAAAATTGTCCCTAATATGTAGAGTGTGGATGAAAAAGTCGGGATTCAACGGAACTAATGTGAACAGGTGATTGATGGTCGGCATGAGATGAAGGGTCTGTTTCTACTCTGCATGTCCAATAATTTAAGGCTAGAGCTCACTGCATAAAAAATAAAAGCAAATAGAAGCATCATCCCACCCCTATCACTAGAGGGTCAAATAGGAAATGAATTCTGTCTATCAATGTTTGGTCTACAGCACACATGAGTTTTATATGAGATAATTGCCTTTATTTTTTTTCTCTCTCTTCTAGGGTTTTGAGTCTTTGCAACTCCCGTACGCAAAAGGAAAGTGTAAGTTAAACTACGGAACATTTTTAAAGTAGCAATCGATTGTTGACAAGCACAGGGGTGACAGATTACCTGGGGTAAACACGTGCAAATTTAAGGTCACAATCAGATCAGCCACATTCTTAGGATGGCAGAGAAGATCAGCAGGTGAGCCATTGCCTCATAGCACAAAATACCTAGGTTCAATCGTGACCTTGAGTGCTGTCTCTGTACAATTTGTACATTCTCCCCATGATTATGCTTGTTTCCTCTGGATGCTCTGCTTTCTCCCATACACCAACAATGTGTGGATAGATTAAATTAATTAGCAACTTTAACTTGCCCCAAATCTGCGAGTGAGTGGTAGAAACTTGGGGGAGTTGATTGAAATACGGGCAAAATAAAAAATGGGATTATGGTAGGGTAGAGTAAAGTGATGGTTGGCATATACTCAATGAACAGAAGTATCTGTTTGTTTGTGCTGTATATCTTATTGAATGGCATACAGGATGAATGGACAGACAATTCAGCTCATGTTCCACTTGTTGTTTAATTTGGATGTAGCTTAAAAATTTGAATGCTAAGTAAAGTGACGAAAAGGAAGCTTGTAATTTCTAAAAAGAAATAAAGTTTTACACATAGCTGTGAAGAAAAATTGTTGAAATTCTATTCTTAACAATGAGAGAAGCTCTCTTTTAACCAACAAATGACATTGGAAAATTTGGCAGAGGGCAGTTAGGTTTTAATCTAGTCAAGTGTGAGGTGGGGCATTTTGAGTGGTCAGATGGAAGAGGGAAACATACAATAAATGGGCGGCAAGGTGGCACAATGGTTGAGTTGCTACCTTAAAATGCCAGAGACCTGAGTTCAATCCTGACTACGGGTGCTGTCTGTATGGAGTTTGAACATTCTCCCCATGACCTGCGCGGGTTTTCTCCGGGGTGCTCCAGTTTCCTCCCACACTCCAAATACATACAGGTTTGTATGCTAATTGGCTTGGGTAAACATGTAAATGATCCCTACTGTGTCTAGGATAGTGTTAATGTACGGAGATCACTGGTCAACACGGACTTGGTGGGATGAAGAGCTTGTTTCCACGCTGTATCTCTAAACTAAGCTGAACTAAACAAAATGGCAAAGTCCTTTGGGGCATTCATGCACAGAGGAATCTTGGAGTGCAAGTGCATAGCTCCCTGAAACTCCCTGAGTTTGAAAACGCATACCTCCAGATTCAGGAATAGTTTCTTCCCAGCTCTTATCAGCTGGAGTGCAGTCCTGACCCATCTACCTTTTTGGAAATCTTGGAACTCTCTTTAATCAGACTTAATTGAACATATTATATCTTGCACTAAATGTTGTACCCCATATCTTTTATCTGCAAATGGCTTGATTTTATTCATGTGTAATCTTTTCTATGCCTGGACAATATGCAAACAAAATGTAGAACACAGTATTTCAGTACACAAGACAATATTAAACTAAACTAAACTAAACAGCGGAGTGAATAGGAAGGTAAAGAAGCTATCTTTGTTGAATAAACACAGTATAGAATTTGGAAAATCATGTTGCAGTTGTATTAAACACTATTTAGGTGACATTTGGAATATTGTATGCAGATTTTGCATCCAAAGATGTACAGGTTTGAATGTTAAGTGCCTGTCCCACTTGGGCGACATTTTCGGTGATTGTCTGAAAAGAGGTTGTCGCGGCGTGGTCGGGGCGTGACACGGCATGAGATGGTGTGACGCGGGGTGACGCATGTAGTGACGCGCGATGTCTCCCTGTCGCCCCAGGATTTCGGAATGTTAAAAATCTTCAGGCGACATCTGGGTGTCTTATCATGTCGTGCACCCTGTTGCACACGTGTACTGTCCTGCAGATGACAGCCTGTGACACGGGTATATAAAGCGCCGACTTATCCATTAAAAAGTTATTGGTCCTTAGATTTATTGCAGATAAGTTCATTTCCAATGTGATTATTATACTTCGGTGTAACCTTCTGGTGTTGTGAAGGTGGGTGACGTCGAGTGTCTTAGCTTGACGTAACAGTGACGTGGAGTGTCATACAACTTGATGGTTTTTAGGGCGTCAGTCACTGACATTCACAGTTGCCGAAAAAAATCGCAAAGTGGGACAGGCACTTTAATTGGCTTCTGTGAATTGTCCCTAGAGTGTAGGATAGTGCTAGTGTACAGGGTGATCACTGGTTAGCATGGATTCAGTGGGTCAAAGGGCCTGTTTCCAAGCTGTATCTCTAAAGTCTAAAGCATATTTAGTACATTACATTTATTTATTAATCACAGGATTTAATGGGTTAAAAATAAGGTGCTTCCTTAGACCACTTTTGAAGATTGAGCTGATAAAAATATGTTCAAAACTAAATTATACCAATTGTTCCATCTGGCTATTTTCTAAGATCTGCAGAATAATACAACATGTTGCTCAATGTCAAATCTTTCACTCACCACTTATAAAAAGCAAAAAATAAATTGCATTTTTATGCTTTTGATGTTA
The DNA here is from genome assembly GCA_035221665.1 of Okamejei kenojei. Lineage (NCBI taxonomy): Eukaryota > Metazoa > Chordata > Chondrichthyes > Rajiformes > Rajidae > Okamejei > Okamejei kenojei. Next base: position 77,894,612 of record CM069134.1, read on the forward strand.
TAAATTCCATTAATTTTCCTTTCACAAGCTCAGCACATCTGCAAAGAATTCAGAACCAAAGAAATATGTCACACTGTGATAATGCAGACTATTTGCATGCAAACAGTTATACACAAGCAAAAGTGAGATTAATATTAGACAGGACAAAGCAAAAACTTTTTGATCTTGATCAAGTAGTGTTGTGAGGAATTTTAGGAGCACTTGACAGGCGAGTGCATCTATAACTTATCTACAATTCATCAGAAATGCGGTATTTCCAACAAGCAGTGTACTGAATTGTTGTGCAATTGGGCATGGAAGCCCTGAAGGGTGTAAACCTTTAGGTGCAGAGGTAAAACCGCTACCGATGAGAAAAGATTGATATCTCAAGATATCAAGATATTTACAAAGCAGCCTTTTCTCGGCAGACACAGCCCTTGGAATAAAATGGAGATAGGCTTTTGCAGAGTGGCCGCCTGAAGTGGCCAAACAGCCTCTCACACAATGAGGTGTGATTTCCAATTAGTGTTTGAGTGGTCAGTGCTGAAGCTTTATGAATGAATGAATGAATATGTTTATTCATATACAAGGAATATTGTATATTCATATACAAGGAATTTGCCTTGGTGACAACATGACATACAGTGACAATTAAGAATGATACATAAAACATTAAACATTAATAATAAAACACTATTGATTAAACATGTGAATTAAATAAAATACCAGAGCAAAAGGAGGCTACCGATTTTTGGTTATTGAGTAGAGCCACTACTCATGGAAAAAAGCTGTTTTTATGTCTGGCTGTGGCATCTTTGACATTCCGGAGTCACCTTCCAGAAGGTTCAAAGAGTTTGTGGCAAGGGTGAGAGGGGTCAGAGATGATATTACCCGCTCACTTCCTGGCCCTTGCAGTGTACAGTTCATCAATGAAGGGAAGGTTGCAGCCAATAACCTTCTCAGCTTATCGAACGATTCGCTGCAGCCTCCGAGTGTCGTACTTGGTGGCTGAGCCAAACCAGACTATGATCGACAGACTCTACGATGGCCGTATAGAAATGGACCATCATTGCATGGCAGATTATGCTTCCTCAGCTGCCGCAGGAAGTACATCCTCTGTTTTGCCTTTTTGACTGTGGAGTTGATGGTAGCCCCCCCACTTAAGGTCCTTGGAGATGATGGTTCCCAGGTACTTTAAACACCACAGATGTGATTGTGGTGTTGTTGATGGTGAGTGGGGTGAGGGGAGGGGGAGGTCTCCTAAAGTCTACAATCAATTCCACTCTCTTAAGAAAATTGAGCTCCAGGTTGTTGCAATGACACCAGGACGCCAGCTGTGACACTTCCTGTCTGTAGGCAGATTCCTCCTCATCCTGGATCAGTCCAGTCAGGGGTGTGTCGTCTGCAAACTTGAGAAGCCTGACAGAGGAGTCAGTGGAGGTGCAGTCATTGGTGTAGAGAGAGTAGAGGAGAGGGGAGAGTACGCAGTCTTGCGGTGCTCCTATGCTGAGGGTTTACAGGTTTGAGATGTGCTTTCCCAGCCTCACATGCTGCTTCCTGTCTGTCAGGAAGCTGGTGATCCACCGACAGAGGGGTTCAGTCACAGTCAACTCGGAAAGTTTGGAGTGTAGTAGCTCTGGCACAATGGAGAGCTAAAATCAACAAACAAAATCCTCGCATAGGTCCCCTGGCGGTCTAGGTGCTGGAGGATGAAGTGCAGACCCAGGTTGACTGCATCATCCACAGATCTATTGGCCCAATATGCAAACTGCAGAGGGTCCAGCAGGGGGTTCGTGATATTTTTCAGCTTGCCCAGCACAAGCCTTTCAAGGGTCTTCATGACTACAGAGGTCAGTGCGACAGGCCTGTAGTTATTAAGACCAGTAATCCTTGCCTTTTTGGGTACAGGGACAATAGTGGAGACTTTGAAGCAGGCAGGGACAGAACAGATTTGCAGGGACTGGTTGAAAATGGCTGTGTTGACTGGTGCCAGTTGTTCGGCACAGAGCTTGAGAGTAGAGGGGGAAACATTTGAGTGACTTTGGTGAGGAGGCTGGGCAGTAAAAAGGCAAGATCACAAGGCGGCATGGTGGTACAGCAGTCGAATTGCCTCCCCACAGCACCAGAGACCCAAGTTCGATCCTGACTACGGTGCTGTCTGTATGGAGTTTGTACATTCTCCCCATGACCTGCATGCGTTTTATCTTGTCCTCCCACACTCCTAAGGCGTCTTGGTTTGTAGGCTAATTGGCTTGGTAAAATTGTAAATTGTCTTTGGTGTGTGAAGGATAGTGTTAGTTTTCGGGAATCACTGGTCGACACGGACAGTGGGCCGATGGGCCTGTTTCCACGCTATATCTCTAAACTAAACTAAAATAAGGTGCAGACTTTCTAAATTTCCCCATTTAGCTGTATTGTAGACAGGATGTTAGTTAGGGCTGTTTATTTCTCCTGCAGGGTGTAGGAGATCAGGGAAACCTTCAGTGTTTTTGGTAATTACTTCTGCAGAATGTGCTTCTGGCTGCAGCTTCTGACTGACCACAGTGAGCAGCTGGACCTGCAGTTGGACTCACTCAGTAGCATCCATGATGATGAGAACATCATAGAGAGGAGTTTCAGTGTGGTGATCACACCTAAGGTGGAGGCAACAGGTTCCACAGGGCTGTATGCTGAGCTCTCTCCTCTTCACCTACACACCTGTACTCCCTCTTCACCTACACACCTGTACATGGTACTAACACCATCATCAAGTATGCAGATGATACAATGGTAATTGACCTCACCACCGATAACGATGAGTTGGCCTATAGGGAGGAGGTCCAGCTCCTAGCAGCATGGTGCGCTGTCAACAACCTGGCCCTTAACACCAAGAAGATCAAGGAGCTCATTGTGGACTACAGAAGGTCGAGGGGTGGCACGCACACCCCCATCCATATTAACGGGATGGAGTTGGAACATGTTTCCAGCTTCAGGTTTCTGGGGGTCAACATCTCTGATGACCTCTCTTGGACCCACAATACCTCAACACTGATCAAGAAAGCTCACCAGCATCTTTTCTTCCTGAGGAGACTAAAGAAGGTACATCTGTCTCCTCAGATTCTGGTGAACTTCTACCGCTGCGCCATCGAGAGCATCCTTACTAACTGTATCATAGTATGGTATGGCAACTGCTCTGTCTCCAATCGGAAAGCACTGCAGAGGGTGGTGAAAACTGCCCAACGCATCACCGGTTCCTCACTCCCCTCCATTGAGTTTGTCCAGAGCAAGGGATGACTGCGAAGGGCGCGCAGCATCGTCAAGAACTGCTCTCACCCCAACCACAGACTGTTTACCTTCCTCCCATCTGGGAGGCGCTACAGGTCTCTCCGTTGCCGGACCAGCAGGTTCAGGAACAGCTTCTTCCCTGCGGCTGTTACCCTACTTAACTCTGCACCTTGGTGACTGCCAGTCAACCCCCCCCCCCCCCCCCCCCCCCCCCCCGACACTCCTTACCCCAGTGACTGATCTCTCCCCCAAAGTTTGCGTACTGCTACTTTATATGCATATATATATTTTACTGGTCCATTATTCTGTGGTTGCACTTCTGGGTAAGATGCTACCTGCATTTCGTTGTCTCTGTACTTGTACACTGCACAATGACAATAAAGTTTGAATCTGAATCTGAATCTGAATATTGTTGTGTGACTAGCAGGATCATCAGGAGGGGTTGTGCAGAGATGGCAGGATTTGCCTCTGGCCATTCGCTTATTAGAGAATGGCCAAACTCAACCAGGCAGGTGTCTGAAGTGTAAATGGGGGAGCATGTTGCAACCAGTGAATGCCGTGCTATTCGTTTAAGAAAATAATGAAAAATTTAAGATTGGTCCATATGTTAAAGTCCTGAATTGGGGTAAGGACAATTTTGATGGTATTACAAGATACAAGATAGAAAATACATTTATTTCTCACATGTGCCAGAGATAATGTGTGGAATTCAGGCCCTTCGGCCTACCGAATCCATGCTGACCAGTGATCACCCCATACACCAGCACGAACAATTTACAGAAGCCAATTAACCTATAAACCTGTACATCTTTGGGATTCGGGCCGAAACCGGAGCACCTGGGTAAAATCTACGCGGTTATAGGGAGAACATGCAAACTCTATACAGACATAACCCGAGGTTAGGATTGAACCTGGGTTTCTGGAGCAGTGAGTTTCACGATTACCATTAATGAGACAAGCTTTTTATTAAATTTTTAAAAATCCAAATTTAATCTACTTTTATAGAAATAATGTTCAAATTCCCAAGCACGGAGATTCGAACAAACATGCTGAATTCTGGCCATAAAACCAGTAATTTAATCACCACCTCACCAGAACACTGATTGCAAAGCAGGGAATGGGATTGTCAGTGATTTATCAGATAAAATGTTGAGTCTGGAGTTGCAGCCACCTGCCCCCATGCCCAGCTCAGTTCATACTCAATGCTTTAGAAGCACACACTTTGTGGGTTCAGCCCCCACCTCCCTCACCCCTGCCCCACCATCTCTTGCTTGGTGTCTGTTATAAATGGAATGAATGTTAAAATGACAGAAAGCATCAAGTCAACCAACTAATTTCTTGCACATGGATTGGTGGCCCTGTCAACCTGTCAGCCTTTGCTAACCCCAAACATGGACTGTTTCTTTTCTATATTCTTTACTTTTTAGTTTCTAACACAAACCTAACACATGTTTCTGGGAACAGCACAAAGTACTGGAGGAGCTCAGTGGGTCAGGCAGCATCTGGGGAGGGAATCTGAAGAAGGTTGCCTGTCCATTCCCTCCACAGATACTACATGCTCAAGATTACAGCATCTGCAGTTTCTTGTGTCTCCATGTTTTTCTGGGCGTTAAGATCTGGTTCTAAAAGGAGTGTGTGCCATTTTTTGTTTGCATCGGTACATCAGCAACCTGGAGATGAATTCATATAGTCTATACCTGGACAGTAAGCATTACCAGCCTTTGAATCTAACTGAGTCTTGAAGGTCACATTTGCATAACACTTAATGTTGAGCACTTAACCGATAGAGAATTACTAAAATTCAGGTAGATATATTTGTATCAATACAATCGGTGCTGGAGGAAGACTTATGAGTAAAATGTATTAAATGACCTGACAGATTTATGCATTTGGTTTTAGATTTCATGGTTATTTATTGTGCACTGTGTAATTCATCAGATTTTACTGCAGATTTTAGACTGGGCTATAATGTAATGGCAGGCATTAGAGATGCATTTACTACAGGTCGTATAGTACCAAAACAAATGATCTACATCTCACTTCAAATTGTAAATGTGCATTGTAGTGGAGCATAATATGATACCTGTAGAATTTACTGAAAATATGCAGATATATAAAGATAACACCTAAAAATACTTAAAATGAATCAGTACTTGAAAAAAAGTTTAACTTTTGCTTCATCATGTGGCTCGTTACATCTTGAAACTGCAACCCGTTATCTTCTCCAGATAGTGGCCAAACTATTTTTGTCTTTATTTTACATTAACTGATCTCCCATGACATTGTGTGGGATCAACAACATGGTTGCAGTATTAAGCTGCTACGATGAGTATGTTGGAGGCAGCAGTGAGTATGTTGTGCTTGGATATATCTGAAAAGGGTAGCAAAAAGAGGAGGGCAATTGTAATAGGGGACTCTATAGTTAAGGGTCGGATGGGCGATTCCGTGGACGCAGTCGGGAGACCCGGATGGTAGTTTGCCTCCCTGGTGCCAGGGTCTCGCATGTGTCGGAACGTGTCCAAAAGATTCTGAAAAGGAAGGGAGAGGAGCCTGATGTTGTGGTACATATAGGTACAAATGACATAGGCAGAAAAAGAGACGAGGTCCTGAAGGGAGAATTTAGGGAGTTGGGGGGAAAGTTAAGGAGAAGGACCAAAAGGGTAACGATTTCAGGATTACTGCCTGTGCCACGTGACAGTGAGAGTAGGAATGGAATGAGGTGGAGGATAAATGCGTGGCTGAGGGACTGGTGCAGCGGGCAGCGATTCAAGTTTTTTGATCACTGGGACCTCTTTTGGGGAAGGCATGATCTGTACAAAAAGGACGGGTTGCACTTGAACCTGAGGTGGACCAATATCCTGGCAGGGAGATTTGCAAAGGCTACTGGGGAGACTTTAAACTAGAAAGGCTGGGGGGAGGGACGGGTAGAGGGGGCTAGGGGACAGGGTGTGGGGTAAGAGGCAGAGAAGGGAAACACTCGGACCCAAAATGTAGGCAAGAAAGAGGAAAAAGGTAATAGACAGAGAATAAGGGATGGTGGGTTTCTAAAATGTGTATATTTTAATGCTAGGAGCATTGTAAGAAAGGTGGATGAACTTAAAGCCTGGATTGACACTTGGAAATATGATGTTGTGGCAATCAGTGAAACATGGTTGCAGGAGGGCTGTGATTGGAAACTAAATATTCCAGGATTTCGTTGCTTCAGGTGTGATAGAATGGGAGGGACCAGAGGTGGAGGTGTTGCATTGCTTGTCAGAGAGGATATTACAGCAGTGCTTTGACAGGATAGATTAGAGGGCTCGTCTAGGGAGGCTATTTGGATGGAACTGAGAAGTGGGAGCGGTGTAGTAACACTTTTAGGGGTGTATTATAGACCGCCAAATGAAGAATGTAGAAGAGAAATGGAGGACATTTAAAGGGGAAATTGTAAGAGTACAGAATCTTTATGTCCCTGTTAGGTTGAAAGGAAATAGTAAAAATTGGAAAGAGCCATGGTTTTCAAGGGAAATTGGACACTTGTTTCGAAAAAAGAGAGATATCTACAATAATTATAGGAGGCATGGAGTAAATGAGGTGCTAGAGGAGTATAAAGAATGTAAAAAGAATCTTAAGAAAGAAATTAGGAACGCTAAAAGAAGATATGATGTTGCGTTGGCAAGAAAGGTGAAAGTAAATCCAAAGGGTTTCTGCAGTTATATTAATAGCAAAAGGATAACGAGGGAAAAAATTGGACCATTAGAGAGCCAGAATGGACAGCTATCTGCAGAGCCAAAAGAGATGGGGGAGATATTGAACAATTTCTTTTCTTCGGTATTCACCAAGGAGAGGGATATTGAACTCTGTGAGGTAAGGGAAAAAGGTAGAGTAGCTATGGAAACTATGAGATTCAAAGAGGAGGAAGTACTGACACTTTTGAAAAATATAAAAGTGGATAAGTCTCCAGGTCCTGACAGGATATTCCCTAGGACATTGAGGGAAGTTAGTGTAGAAATAGCAGGAGCTATGACAGAAATATTTCAAATCTCATTACAAACGGGAATAGTGCCGGAGGACTGGCGTACTGCGCATGTTGTCCCATTGTTTAAAAAGGGTTCAAAGAATAAACCTAGCAATTATAGACCTGTTAGTTTGACGTTAGTGGTGGGCAAATTAATGGAAAGGATACTTAGAGATAATATATAAGAATCTGGATAAACAGGGTCTGATCAGGAACAGTCAACATGGATTTGTGCCTGGAAGGTCATGTTTGACAAACCTGCTTGAATTTTTTGAAGCGGTTACTAGGGAAATTGATGAGGGTAAAGCATCCATATGTTGTCTATATGGATTTCAGTAAGGCCTTTGACAAGGTTACCCATGGATGGTTGGTTAAGAAGGTTCAATCTTTGGGTGTTAATGGCGGAGTAGCAAGATGGATTCAGCAGTGGCTGAATGGAGATGTCAGAGGGTAATGGTGGATGGCTGTTTGTCAGGTTGGAAGCCAGTGATCAGTGGGGTGCCTCAGGGATCTGTGTTGGGTCCACTGTTGTTTGTCATGTACATCAATGATCTGGATGATGGGGTGGAAAATTGGATAAGTAAGTATGCAGATGATACTAAGATAGGTGTCGTTGTGGATAATGAAGTAGATTTTCAAAGTCTACAGAGAGATTTGGGCCATTTGGAAAAGTGGGCTGAAAGATGGCAGATGGAGTTTAATGCTGATAAGTGTGAAGTGCTATATCTTGGCAGGACAAATCAAAATAGGACGCACATGGTAAATGGTAGGGAATTGAGGAATGCTGTGGAACAGAGAGATCTAGGAATAACTGTGCATAGTTCCCTGAAGGTGGAATCGCATGTAGATAGGGTGGTAAAGAAAGCCTTTGGTGTGCTGGCCTTTATAAATCAGAGCATTGAATATAGGTATAGGGGAGTAATGTTAAAATTGTACAAGGCATTGGTAAGACCAATTCTGGAGTATGGTGTACAATTTTGGTTGCGTAATTATAGGAAGGATGTCAACAAAATAGAGAGAGTACAGAGGAGATTTACTAGAATGGTGCCTGGGTTCCAGCAACTATGTTACGAAAAAGGTTGAACAAGTTAGGTCTTTATTCTTTGGAGCACAGAAGGTTAAGGGGGGGACTTGATTGAGATCTTTAAAATGATGAAAGGGATAGACTAGTTGACGTGGATAATCTTTTCCCATTGAGGATAGGGAAGATTCGAACAAGAGGGCATGACATGAGAATTAAGGGATAGAAGTTTAGGGGTAACGTGAGGGGGAACTTCTTTACTCAGAGGGTGGTGGCTGTGTGGAACGAGCTTCCAGCAGAAGTGGTGGAGGCAGGATCGATTTTAACATTTAAAAGTAAAGTGGATATGTATATGGACGGGAAGGGAATGGAGGGGTATGGTCTGAGTGCAGGTAGATGGGACTAGGGGAAAACAAATGGTCGGCACGGACTGGAAGGGCCGAGAGAGCCTGTTTCCGTGCTGTAATTGTTATATGGTTATAAGGTTATAAAAGGCTTTCTGATATTCTATGTGAAAATAATCTAACAATTGTGTTCCGTGGAAAATTTGTAGTTATTCATTGCTTGCATACACATTTACCTCCCTGTGGAATAAAACTTTTTTATATCAAGCTGAGAATTAATAGGATGCATTTATATTGTACAAAAAGACATAAAATACTGGAGGACCTCAGCAAGTTAGCAGTATACTAGACTAAGTGGGACATATTCTCACATGGGAGGGCTGGTCCCCCAACTCAATATTCCACCTCTCCACAATTTCCAATATTCCACCACTCCCGCATAGCCTCCAACTGAGCAGGCGCGGCTGACGGGTTCCCATTGCGATGCCCCTGATCCCCCCTCCTCCACCACTCCGCCACTTGCCCCCCTCCCCACGCACTCACTCCATCCCCCCCTCAAACCCCCCCCCCCCCATCCACTCTAGGCGCCACGGCAGCACAGCCATTCCCTCCCATTGGGTTCCCATTGTGACATAGAACACGTAGGTATTACTGCGCAGGTGCAGCTGACAGGCACGGCAAGTGGAAAAGGGATTTATTAACGCTTAAAATATGAATGACTCATAATATAACAACAATCTAAATGTTAAAGAGGAGATGTTTAACAATAAATATGTTTATTCAGTCCATTCTTTCTTGTTGCATCTCTTGTTGCGTTCTGCAGCCAGGGGAGGTGGATGGCTTCAGGCAGGGGCTGTTGGGGGGCAGTGGGGGGAGCATCCTGCAGCCTGGGGAGGGGCACGGCTTCAGCTGGAGCTGTTGGGGGCCGGTGGGGGAGGGGGGGAGCATCCTGCAGCCGGGAAGCGGGACGGCTTCAGGCAGTGGTAGCGGGGGAGGGGAAGGGGCTTTCTGCAGGGTTATTATGGGTGTTGCGGGCTGAAGGGACTGGTTTCCAGAGGGCTACTATGGACATTGTGGGCCGAATGGATTCTTGGGCTAGCCCTGCAGCTGGGGATGGGGAGGCTTCAAGTGGGGGCCGGCGGGAGCATTCTGTAGCCGAGGAGGGGGAAAGCTTCAGGCCGGGGCCGGTGGGGGGGGAGCATTGCCGTGGCCTACCGCTGCCGTGGCCTACCGCTGCCGTAGCCTGCTGCTGGGGGGTGGGGTGGGGGGTGCTGTATGAGGGAAGGGGGATGGTGATGTGTGGGGGGGGTGCTGTATGAGGGAAGGGGGATGGTGATTCTGGACTCACAGTTCACTCAGCCAGGGGAGGAGGGGGGTGGTGTGCGGGTGGGTGGGGGTGGGTAGGGGTGGTGTGTGCTGACTGACAACACTCTAATACCACTGGCAAGTGTGAAACTAATCAAATAATTATTTTAAATCCTTCAGTGTGGAGATGATCATTTGTAAGCAGCCCTATGTTCATGCTTTCTATCATTTGAGTGATCGTTGGTATGTTGTGTGTGCCTTCTGAACAAAACATTTATAAATGAAGATGGGGATCTACATAATTACCATATTAAAATTGAAAATGCTGAGAATACTCAAAAAGTCAAACTACGCCAATGGTTAAAGAAATTTGACCGTCACAAATGAAAGTAATGACAGTTTTTAATTCATAAGCAAGAACAGGATGGAAAGTGGTGACCTGAAAAAGTATTGCTCGGATAGAAATTGATTGATAGAATGATACACCATGGAAACAGGCCCTTTAGCCCACCAAGTCCTTGCCAACCATCAATCACCCATTCACACTAGTTCAATGTTATCCCGCTTTCTCCCGCTCTTCCTACATCCTAGGTGTAATTTACAGTGGCCGATTAACCTACAAAAGCCCATGAGTTTGGAATGTGGGAGGAAACCAGTGCACACACAGGAAACCTATGCATTTACGGAGAGAACCTGCAAACTCCACACAGCTCCCGAGGTCAGGATCGAACCCAGGTCTGCAGTTGTCAAGCAGCAGCTCTACCCCCTGTCCCACATGCCACCCACTACAATAAAGTGGAAGCAAGGGAATAAAAGGCAAAAGAGATCATGATGCAAAATGAAAATGGTGGTGACAGGCAAACTAAAAGAAACAGTTGATGGATCTTGTACAACTATGTAACAAAAAGCAGAATTAAATTAAAAGGAAAACAAAAAAGGTAATAATTTTTGGATTGTTGTTTAAGCTTATAGAAATTGATATTGGGAAAATAAAACCAGATATTCACGTTCACAAGTTATAGGAGTTGAATTAGGCCATTCGGCCCATCAGGTCCACTCCATCATTCAATTATGGCTGATCTCTGCCTCATAATCCCATTTTCCTGCCTTCTCCCCATAACCCTTGATACCCGTTCAAATCAATAATTTGTCCATCTCTGCCTAAAAAATATCCACTTACTTGGCTTCCACAGCCCTCTGTAGCAATGAGTTCCTCATATTAACTGCCCTCTGACTAAAAAAGTTCCTCTTCACCTCCTTTCCAAAAGAGCACTCATTAATTCTGAGGCCATGACCTCTGGTCCTAGTCTCTCCCACCAGTGGAAACATAATTTCCACATCCACTCTATCAATGCCTTTCATTATTCAGTAAATTTGAATGAGGAACCTCCTCAACTTTCTAAACTCCAGCGAGTATAGGTCCAGTGCTGTCAAACGCTCATCATATACTGACCTATTAATTCCTGGAATAATTCTTGTAAACCGCCTCTAGCCTCCCCAGAGCCAGCACTACCTTCCTCAGATATGGGCCCAAATTTGCTCACAGTACTCCAAATACGGCCTGACCAGTGCCTTACAGAGCCTTAGCATTACATCTCTGTTTTTGTATTCCAGTCCTCTTGGTATAAATGCTAGCATTGAATCTGCCTTCCATTTGATTGCATGGTTCAGACATGTGTAGAGCAAATGTGTTTGAATTTATTGTAAGCTGTCACCAGCATGGTGGTAATAGGGGACAGTTACAGTGATAGAAATGCCAAATAAATTGGAATAGGACCAGTGTCTTGGCAATTTAATGGGGAGAGCGTTCAGGTATAGTGAAATTTAGAAAATGTAAGGAAAAAGGGAGGACAGTGAAATGGATGCTAAAAAACAGAATGTGACAGGCAGGGATAGAATGCATAAGTTTAATAGTGCACCTACAAATGAAATCAAAACATGGAAAATAGAAAAAAAAGACAAATTCAAAGGTGCTTTATGTGAACGCATCCACCAAGTAACACAGAAAAATGAACAAATGGCACGACGATATTAGATCGTTTGATCTGGAACCCATTGCAGAGAATAGCTTGCAAGATGACCAAAGTGATTTTGCAAGGATATTTAACATTTTGGGAGCATGAGTAGAAAGAAAAATTGGAAAGAGGGTAATTATTAATAAAGGATAAGAATTGTAGTGAGCAAAAATTTTGATCAGAAGAATAAGTGCAATTAGTTCAGGCGGTTTCAATCCTCGCCCCAGATATGGCCTTCTTAAAACCAGCAAATTAACAAAGCAACACGATCATATACCGGATGCCATTCGCCAGCTACCGGGTGCACCAATAAATCCCTTTGTTTAGGAACAGCCATCAGGGGTTGTGTCATCAACTAAAATATCAAAGTGAACCATGGCAGAGTAGGCCAGTCGGGTATCACCAGCACCCCTGAAGCGGCATCCGGCTTGATTTTCAGCAGACATCAACTTGTGAGACAGAATGGTGGAAATGGATATAAAAACATACCACCCCAATGTAGCGAGAAAGCGTCAATCGCTACTGCCCCAGTATCTGGTTCCCACAACACATATTTAGGTAGCTGGTGGTTTAGTCTGGATGCAAACAAATCGATATCTGGCCTTCCATGTTTGACAATTATATCATTGAATACATAGAAACATAGAAACATAGAAAATAGGTGCAGGAGGAGGCCATTTGGCCCTTCGAGCCAGCACTGCCATTCATTGTGATCATGGCTAATCGTCCGCTATCAATAACCCCGTGCCTGCCTTCTCCCCATATCCCTTGACTCCACTAGCCCCTAGAGCTCTATCCAACTCTCTCTTACATCCATCCAGTGATTTGGCCTCCACTGCCCTCTGTGGCAGGGAATTCCATAAATTCACAACTCTCTGGGTAAAAAGGTTTTTTCTCAGCTCAGTCTAAATGACCTCCTCTTTATTCTAAGACTGTGGCCCCTGGTTCTGGACTCACCCAACATTGGGAACATTTTTCCTTCATCTAGCTTGTCCAGTCCTTTAATAATTTTATATGTTTCTATAAGATACCCCCTCATCCTTCTAAACTCCAGTGAATACAAGAATACAATACGTCCTGATTCAACATCCACTTTGTGTTGTCATGGAATTTTCATGACCTGGTGTCTGCTACTATATTGAATCTATCTGGGATAGATATCTATCGAGAGGGCCTGTTTCCGTGCTGTAATTGTTATATGGTTATATGGTTAAGACCATGGAAGGTTGTTCAAGCACCACTTTGCTGAAACTACTGGAGACATGCCGAATCCACCACTGCAGATCAGTAACAGCATCTGCTGATAACTGCATGGGCCTATTATAATGGCCCGAATGTATCCTGAGTGCCTGTTCCTTTGCCCTCTGTAAGTGCTGGTAGTGCAAAGGCCCATACTGAACTGCTGGAAAAGCTGCCACTAATTTTCTGAGCAAACTGGCCACCTGTATGATTGAAGGTTGTTGCTCCTTTAAAAGCTTAGTGCAACCATCATTTAGCTCCACCCTTTTCTCCCTGGGCAGAGTCACTACCATGTTAAGTGAATCAATTGTGAAACCCAAATAGCCAATTGTTTTAAGTGGTGTTAATTTGGATTTTATTTCGGAGTCACGTGAGTGACTTTGTGAAGACCCCGCCAGCACGCATGCGCGACATATCGTCGCTCGCATTGCAACCGACAAGCTGGGAGGAGCACTGCTCCTCTACCGGCAACTTTAAAAAGACCCTCCAGGTAAGTTTTGCTAACCTTGAGTTGGTTTGGCGCTCTGTGTTTCCAAAATCTTCTATTACAGAGCACCCAGAGCCGAGTATGGAGAAGGCGCGAAGCAAGAAAAGGGCTGCTTCCAGGCATGCCACAGAGGGCCGCGGGACCTTGGAGAAAGTTCAGCAGCCAAATTCTCCAGAGCTAGCCGTTTACGGCAGCCCCTATTCCGTTACAGTCCGGAAGACTATCGCGGACTGGCGGGAAGGCCGCGCGGAAGTCAGGTAGCCTCGTTCTATCGGCAGGCCCCGACTCTCCTCCGCTACAGTCCGGAAGACTGCGGATTGGCGGTAGAACCACGTGGGAGTTGGGTAGCCCCATTGATATGGCAGGCCCCAACTCTTTACCGCTTAAGTCCGGAAGACCGCGGACTGGCAGCAAAACCATGCGGAAGTCACGTAGCCCCGTTAACACGGCAGGGCCCGACTCTCCACTGCGACAGTCTGGAAGACTGCGGACGGGTGGTAGAAATGCACAGAAGTCGAGTAGCCCCATTGATACGGCAGGCACTGACTTTCCACCGCTACATCCCGGAAGACCACGGACTGGCTGCAGGTCCGCGCGGAAGTCGTGTAGCCCCATTGATACGGCAGGCACTGACTCTCCACCGCTTCAGTCCGGAAGACCGCAGACTGGCAGCAGATCCGCGCGGAAGTCGTGTAGCCCCGTTGATACGGCAGGCACCGACTCTCCACCGCTTTAGTCCGGAAGACCACGGACTGGCGACAGATCGGCGTGGAAGTCGCGTTGCCCCATTGATACGGCAGGCACCGACTTTCCACCACGACAGTCTGGAAGTCTACCACGTACTGGCGGTCACAGCCCCGTTGACTCGGCTGATTCCAGGGACGACGACCTGCCGTTCGCAGATACCCCGCATGGAGCGGATGATGGAGCAACTGCTCCAGAGGGACCTACGCCAGCAGGAGCATGGTCCCCGTGGACCTCATCACAGGCCCACAACAGTATCCTATCCAGGACTGTCCAATGTCTCTCCCTCCTCGGAGGGGAGTGCCAGAAATCAGGGCTGCGCTGACTTTGAAGAGGGGTTGACAGAAGACCCAAAATTGCAGGGGATGCAAGAAGAGGAACTTCTGGGGATGGTGTCCAAATTTGCAGAGCCATCCCAGAAAGGGCAGCCACTTCATCCGCGGTTAGCAGCAAGTATTAATTACTTGACTACGCACCAGCTACAGGAGCAGGTAATAACTGAGACTACAGCCAAAGATTTGGCCCCGGAGAACTGCGTGTCGCTGAATGTGCCTACTGTCAATACCCCCATTTGGGGAAACATAAGCCCTGGCATCAGGGCACAAGAGTTAAGAATGCAGAAAATTCTAAAATTGCTAACCGCAGGAATCACTGCATTTGCCAGGTCCATTGATGGCACAGACATGACAGAGGAGCAACAGGACGCATTAGCCCTGTTCTGCAATGCACAATATGAAATTAATTGTTTCAGGAAGAGCACGATCCATCCCACGCTCAACCCCAAATTTGCGGGGTTGTGCAAAGCCAGCGCTACGCCGTCGCCAAATTTGCTGTTTGGGGATAACCTGTCTAAACAGGTCAAGGACCTGAATGAGGAAGCCAAAGCAGTGGGCATGATAAAACCACCTTCCACCAACAGGCCAACAGCATACCAGCGGCAGCATCCCTATGCAACACCCAACAGGCCCCGCTTCCACCCAGACAGGATGACGGGTGCAAATCCAAAGGTCGCGCCATACACACAAAGGTATTTTTTAGGCCAGAGCCCAGTGCGACCTGCATGGAAGATGCGTCAACCCGACACCATAGCCTCCACTTCCAAAGAACCAAGGACGGAAGACCAAACACCACCGGTAACCACGATACACGATGACCTGGGATATCGGACTGGTCTTGTCTCTACTCAGGAGTTGGGCACCAGTCTCGAATCTCCCACTGGCTAAGCTCATCTACAAAGTGGTGATACTAATGGCACAACGGGTCCAGACCCTCCACAAATTAAAACTGGATAGTATGGTCTCAACTCCCACCAAAGTAACCTTCTTTGTCGATGCGTTACTAAAACATCACGGACCAGGAACAACCAGTCTAAAATTGGAATTTCTGGCATATCCTGTTGATAAATGCCTTTGTATAGCCACCCACCTCCGACATCATATAGATGTCACCAAAAGTATTAGGGGTACGGAAGTAGAACTTTTTATGAGTTTTAAACGCCCTCACCATAGGGTAACTGTTCAGACTATTTCCAGGTGGCTCAGGGTGGTGTTGGGTGCAGCAGGGGTAGACACTGACGTTTGTAAATCTCATTCTACCAGGGCTGTGTCCACGTCAGCGGCGAGGATCATGGAGGTTCCCATGGACCACATCCTCGCAACAGCGGGTTGGGCCAATGATTATAATAAACCTGTGGCCACACCAACAATGTTTGCAGACACTGTTTTATGTTCTTTTTCCTAAAATGCCCCAAAGTTAGGGGTTTATTGTTTGTTTATTAATAAATACATTATTATTTTTCAGCTCTGTTTTCAAGTCTGAAATACGTTAACATACTTTCTCCATCAGTCATTACGGCAGTGTGTGAGCAAGGACTCGGTTCCATGGCATGAAATCACAGAGCTTTGAAATATTCACGAAGTCACTCACGTGACTCCAAAGTAAAATAGTAAGGTAAAACGAGAACCTACCAGTTTGAAGTTTGATCCTTATTTTATGAGGAGTTACGATGAGGGATTTTGTGCCCTCCGTTCCCAACGCTCTATCATAAGGTCAACTGGTATGTTAGTTTCTCTTAAATCTTACTATCTTCAGTCAATACTTCTATCTGTGATTTCATACCGCTGCTTTGAAGAATGTCGTTCATGTGTGCTGGCGGGGTCTTCACGAAATCCCTCATCTTAACTCCTCATAAAATAAGGATCAAACTTCAAACTGGTAAGTTCTCGTTTAATCTTACTATTTCTCTAGATGAATGACAAACTCTAATTTTTCCAATGTTAATTTAACAACTGCCACAGATGCTTCAGCTTATCACTTGCTTTTCCTATAATTAAGATATCATCCAGATAAGCCATAACTACGTGACCCTGAGCTCTAAGTAACCCCAGTACTGGTTTTAACAATTTAGTGAATATTCTAGGAGCTGAAGTTAACCCATTAGCCAGTGCCTTGAATTGCCATAATTGATCCATCCAGGTAAATTTTAAATACTTTCTATCCTCCAAATGAACAGACACTGAGTAATATGCATCTTTCAGATCTATGGTTGCCATATAACATCCTCTGGAAACCAGTTGTTTGGCAGTTACAAATGTTTCCATTTTAAAGTGTCTATACTGTACAAAAGGGTTTAGATTTGTCAGATCCAAAATAATTCTACATCCTCCATCCTTTTTTGGTCGGGGAAAAATATTTGACACAAATTGATGGACTTGGTGAACCGTTCTCTCAATTACTCCTTTATTACACAAATTTTCAAGTTCAGACTGAACCTCCATTATATCTGTTTGTGAAAAATTGAGTGTTCTGCTAGGAACATGCTGGAGAGGCAAATCCCCATTTGGATCAAACTCAATTCGAAACCCTTGAATAATAATAATAATGATAAATGGATCTGAGGTAATTTGCTTCCATTCCTCATAGAACAGATGTAATCTACCCCCAACTTTCCGCTGTGTTATGCTTAATATGTTCCCATGAGAACCAGGCCCACCTATCTCCTTGGTAAGTGGTGTGACCTGCTGTCCCCGGTTCCCGGCGGGAAGCCCACGTTTGTTCATGTTCCCGCTGCAGAGTGCCAACTGTGCCCCTGCGTCGACGGCCGGCTTGTTCCTGGTGTAGACCCAGAATCTGCACATCTTCTGTAGGGATATCTTCTCCTTACAGGTTTGCCAACCATCGTTGACTTAATCAAGCCCACCATTTTTGCCTCACCATCCAACTCCTTGGCGCATTTCGCAAGGTCTTCTCCAAAGAATGAGTTGGGTGGTTGCACGTTGGTGCACTTATAGAGCGCTGGAAACTTTGGGTTGATGGTGGGCCAAATAGAACTCTTCCTGAGACAGTTAATCTCAAAGTGGGCGCTGCACAGCAACGCTCGTGCCTCTTGATGCGTCCCCGACACATGCCCTTCATCTATTGTTCTAGTGAACGCCGTGATTCCTGAACCCAACAGCTTCAGGATCATCTGCAGCTTTATTTCTTGGACACGCATGCCTACGCCCATCTGACCCCATATTATCTGGTGTACTGCTGGTACTTTTAACAAGACGCGGTTCCTCGGGGTCTCGTGCTCTTTGTCGGTCTCGTCCATGGTAAGTTCCTGGAGCTGATGGGACACCATGTAATTTATTGTGGAGGCCAGCTCTTCTCCCAGCAGCTCTCCTGACTCTGACGGGACAGCGAATCATGCTACCAAAGATGGAACATCTGGCAGCTGCCGTTCTTCGCCTGGCTCATCTTCACCGTCAGAATCGGGGTAAGAACTCAGCTGACCCATTGCACGCGCCTCATCAATGAGGGTGCTATCAAGCAGCCCTCTACTAGGTGCTTTTCACACAGAGAGTGGTGAGTCTCTGGAATTCTCTGCCACAGAAGGTAGTTGAGGCCAGTTCATTGGCTATATTTAAGTGGGAGTTAGATGTGGCCCTTGTGGCTAAAGAGAACAGGGCGTATGGAGAGAAGGCAGGTACAGGATACTGAGTTGGATGATCAGCCATGATCATATTGAATGGCGGTGCAGGCTGGAAGGGCCGAATGGCCTACTCCTGCACCTATTTTCTATGTTTCTATGTGCTGCTGGTGCCTCTTCTCCAGCCTGCCGTTGACATCAATCCTCCTCCTGGAGTGTGCCCTGCAGGAGCACTCTGTGCAACAGGTGTTCCATTTGGGATAGCCGTTCAAAAATGGTATCCAGCCCCGGAGGGGAATCTTCCCCCGATTCTGTGGGCCCGGCAGATTTGTGTGTTGCCTTGCGCCCAACTGGCGCTGGCTCCGTGCTTTGTAGCACCAAGTCTGCAGTCGCCCCGCTCTCCGCTGGCGACTGTGCAGGGGTATGAGGCAGCCGTTCACAGCCCGCACTCCCGCGGCTGTCTACAGATTTTGCTCCTGCTCGCCTCGCCTCTTCCCCTTGCCTGTTTTGTCCATGGTGAGCTGGGAAACAAAAACGGCACCACAGCAAATGGACTCTTACTCCAGCTAAGTTTTTTTGGCACTTACCTGGAGTCTAAATACTTACCGCTGGAGGAGCTCTGTCCTCGCAGCCTCCGTGCGACAATGCAGCTGACGTAATGACGCGCATGCACACTGGCGGGGTTCTTCACGGAATCACTCACATGACTCCGAAGTAAAATTGTTTTGTATTCCATTTCCAGGATGTGAGCATTCTAACAAGATTAGATTTATTGCTTAATCCTAATTGCCCATATGAAGATGGTGGTGAGCCTCCACCTTGATTTTGCTGCTGTCCTTCTGCTGAAGTTACTTCTAGAATGTTGTGAGGTAGGGAGACACAAGTTCTTATGGTAAAGGGTGAGGTAAAGAACAGTAAGAACATTTAATGCTCCAATGTATTTAACTACATAACCTATCCCCTCTCCCTTCTTCCCACATATAAACCCCAACCTCTTTCTCTCCCTTTGTCAAACCCCTCTCTATGCCATACCTGGACGAGCACCTGTTTCTTCCCTCCCCCTCCTTTTTCACCTACATTCCTTCCTCTAGCTTCATAACGTATCAATCTTTTTGGTTCACACCTGTCTTTTCATCTCTGGCCATTGTCCAACCATCTACCCATCAAAAAACCCTCCTAACCTGTATCAACCTAATACCTCCTAGACATTGTCCCCCTCACCACAATCAGTCTGAGGAAGGGCCCTGACCCAAAGCATCATTTTCCCGATGCCGTCTGGCCTGCTGAGTTATTCCAGCACTTTGTGGCTTCTCTTGATTAGCTCATTGCTGTTTGTTTGACAATTTATTGTCACATTTCCAACAACACAATGATTTAAACATGCTTCAATGGCCATACTCCCTTGCTTTAACATTTTCTATTTATTAATTGTTGACAGATAATATTTGGACTTGGAATGATGAGTAGTTTTTTGTGTGGATTAGTGTGGCATTTGATGTCAGTGTATTTAGAACACACAAAAAAACTGTGATTAGCGCTGATCTCACAATTGAAATATACCGTTACAGAATCTCATATATTATGAATGTGTCATGGCAGTAAATTCAATCAGTTATTTTGTACTTTTTGGGGTTTTACTTAAAGTGCCTCTGTTTTTTAGTCTCTCTATTTGTCATGATGAGGTTAGAATAATTTCTCACCGAGCTGACAGCATGAACAGCCTCAGTGAGATATTAAAACAAGATGGAGCTAGAGAGGTGCTTGAAAAATGGAAACTTCTAATCATTCACTAAATATGCATTAAAAACAATGGAAAGAGGGAAATATTCTCTCTCTCTCTCTCTCTCTCTCTCTCTCTCTCTCTCTCTCTGGCATACACACATGAACACACACCCATGCAAACACACACACATATACAGACTCACAACATAAATAATGAGATTTTATTTTCACAGCATCTTTGACAATTTGTCCAAGTAGCCATTCCTCGTGAAGTAAACCGTGCAGCTGAACATACAACGGTGAAAGAATAAAGGCAGCAGCGCCTGGATTGATCATCTCCAGGAAGGATGAGTCTCCCTGCAGATAGACACAAAATGCTGGTTTAACTCAGCGAGATAGGCAGCATCTCGGATTGAGACCCTTCTTGTCCCCCTGCAGTCTCTGAATGATGCAGTCTTAACTACGGTACTGATTTTCACATTGAATCTCATATCAGAGTGAAGTTGAAACTTCACCCCAGAACCGTGTGCACTGAATCCAAGCTGCACATTACAGCAACGTCCTGAGGGGGGGGCGATGTGGTGGTGCCCCGTTGCAGACAACGATAGTAGCATGGTTGTGCAGACTCGTGTCTTGTGGGATCGAGTGTGGCTCCGGAGTCCAATGCGGGAGCAGGGGAGGCACATGAAGGATACTGTGGGGGGAATTAGAACTGTAGACTTCCTCGTGTCTCTGACACTAATGAGTCGGCTTTAGCGAATGTCTTCAAAACTGCTGATCGCCTTCCTAGTAGTTGTACGCCACCCAGTCCTGTCACTGGCATGGAGGTGGTCCTTGATGCCGTCTTTGAACCGTTTCTTTGGGCGCCCTGGGTTCCTTTGACCCTGTGACAGAACTCCATACAGGAGTTAACGAGGCATGTGGGATTCATCCATCTGGATCACATGGCCTGTCCTTTGAAGCTGGGCCTTTATGATCATTGCTTCGATGCTCATGAAGCCAGACCGGTCCAGCCCCTCCACGTTGGCCACCCTGTCTTGCCAGCGAATGCCCATCATGGACCGCAGAGAGTGCATGTGGAATTTCTCAAGCTGGCGGATGTGATTCCTGTACAAGGTCCATGTTTCACATCTATACGGCAAGCTGGAGAGTACAGTAGACTTTCAGCGTGGTTGGCAGCTTGATGTTGTGATGGTTTAACACTCGTGCTCGCAGTCGCAGTGCTTGACTGGCCTCGCTGACCCTGGTCGATGTTTCTTTGTCCAGTGAGCCATCAGAAGAAATCACGCTGCCCAAGTACTTGAAAGCATTAGCTGTTTTTAGCTGTGTGTTGTCAATGTGTACATTTGGTGGTGGTGCTGAAGAGCCTGAAGTGCTGGAGGTCTTACTGAGACTGACATTAAGACCAAACAGCTGTGCCACTTCTGCAAATCTGGACACAATAAATCTGGACACGATAAAGTCCAGAGGGAGTGACATACTGCTCGATGCACTGTCCTTAGGCTGAAACATCAAACCAAAGGCCCATCTGATCTTCTGGATGGGTGTTAACCTCCCACAATGGGAAACGTTCACCCTGGAGTTAGACTCAATGTTAATTACTCAACTAAAACAGTTTTGGTCATTTGCAATTTTACTGAAAGTTATGATTTAAATACATTTTACATCAACTACTTTTATTTAATTGGTGTATATGTTTAGCACATCCTTCTTTAAGCCCTGGCAATTGAACTTCTTGGCAAAGTTCAACAGCAAAATTAATTGCAGGAAGTCTGACTAATTTTTATTTTGCATGCTACCCAATAGAATCAGATAATACTATACATAAATGCAATCAAGTCAATCATAAATACAATAGGCAGAGCAGAGGGGAATATGCTGATAGAGATTCCCAGCATTGCACTACATCAGTTCCATAGACAAACTCTGGTGTCTACAATGGGATAGAGGTGATCAGACAGTATCATTGTTTATGGAAGGACAGTTCAGATGCCTGAGAGGGGAAGAAGCTGCTCCTGTAAAGGGCCTATCCCATGGCGATTTTTTCGGCGACTGCCGGCATCATTGACTGACGTATCAGGGTCGCCAAAAGATTTTGAACATTTAAAAATCCAACAGCGACAAAACAAATGTTTCAACATTTGAGGAAACATCAGTCAATGATGCTGGCAGTCGCCGAAAAAATCGACATATAGGACAGGCCCTTTACAGGTTGTGTGCATTTTCAGGCTTCTCCACCTTCTGTCTGATGGGAACAGGGAAAAGAAGTAATGATCGGGGTGTGAAAAGTCTTTAGTTATGTTACACTTTTTCCAAGGCAGCATGAAGTGTAGTTGGAGTCAATGGTAGGTAGTCTGTTCTGTGTGAAGGATTGGAACACATCTACAAATCTCTGAAATTTCTTGCCATCTTAGGCACTGTTCTAAACCAAGCTTGATGTATGCTTTCTGTGGTACAGAAAAGTGCACAAAAGTAAAATTGCAAAAAGTAGCAACTGTTATTCCTTAATAAACAGTGCTCTAAAATGGCTCAAAACTGTTCAGGGCTCCTGGGAAAATTAGCACATACCAATTAATCTTTACAATTGTCAACACCATGAATTTATTTGACAATCAAAGCAGTGAGGCAGCTTTGCATGAAGCTACTTCCCAGTCTAATCAATTTCATTTCATAATTCTGAAGACTTACAGAAGCACACTACAAAAAAAAAGTTTGAAACAAGCTTATCGTCATTTTCTTTCATAGAGTCATAGTCAAGCAGCGTGGAAACAGGCCCTTCCGCCCAACTTGCCCACGTAGAGCAACATGTCCCATCTACATGTCCCACTTGCCTGAGTTTGGCCCATACCCCTCTAAACCTATGCTATCCATGTAGATAGACACAAAAGTGGAATAACTCAGCGGGACAGGCACCATCTCTGGTGAGAAGGAATGGGTGGCATTTCAGGTCGAGACCTTTCTTCAGACTCCTATCCATATAACTGTCTGAATCTTTATGAAAGATTGTGATAGTACCTGCCTCAACTACCTCCTCCCGCAGCACATTCAGTACACCCACCACACTTTGTGTGAAAACCTCAGGTTCCTAATAAATCTTTTCCACCTCACCTTAAATCTATGTCCTGTGGTTCTTGATTCCTCTACTCAGGCCAAAAGACTCTGTGAATTTACCTGATCTATTTCTCTCATAATTTTGTACACCTCTATAAGATCACAACTAATCCTCCTGCACTCCAAGGAATAATGTCCTAGACTGCTCACTCTCACTATGGCCCAGGCCCGCGGGTCCTGGCAACATTCTCGTAAATATTCTCTGCACCCTTTCCAACTTGACAACATCTTTCTTATAACGTACCCAAAACGGAACACAATACTCCAAATGTGGTCTCACCAACGTCTTATATTACTGCAACATGACCACCCTACTTCTGTACTCACTATTCTGACTGAACCCTGAACCAACATCTCAAAACAAGGGAAGACAAACTGATGAACACAGCGGCAGACAAGCAGGCATGCAGAAAGGAGTGCAACAACTTAATCAGACCAGAGACCACACACAAATGTGATCTTTGGGACAGAGACTGTCACTCCCGCATTGGTCTCTTCAGCCACAAGCGACACTACTCTAGCCGAGGTTTGGAGCAAGCAGCCAACAACTAGGATGCATCACCCAAGGTCAGTACAGACTGAGGGGGGCTTATGACTCTGACTGCTGAAGACCAATGTGTCGAAAGCATTTTTGATCACCCAATCTACCAGTGACGCCACTTTCAAGGAACTATGTGCCTGCACTTCTAGATCCCTCTGCCCTACAAAACTTCCCAGAGCCCGAAAATGCAATATGTAGGCTCTGCCTAGGTTAGACTTTCCAAAATGCAACATCTCACTTTTCTCTGTGTTAAATTCCATCAACCATTCCTCAGTCCGCCTGACCAACTGATTAAGATCCTCTGGCAATTTATGGTAACCATTTTCACTATCTACAATAACACCAACGTGTATCATCTGCAAACTTACTAATCATCCAAATCAAATAGCAATGGGCCCAGCACCAAACCCTGAGGCACACCACTGATCACAGGGATTTCAATTAAAAATAAGCCCAGACTGATTTAGTGTATTAACCTGAAATGTCTATCGTCCCTCTTCCTCCACAGAATCTTCCTCTTGCAGTTTGTCTTTTGCTAACTAAATTCATAATCTGTCAATCCTCAATCCTCAACATATTTCTTCAAATTCAGAGACAACAAGGTGGGTGCCACAGTGGTGCAGTGGTAGATTTGCTGCCTTACAGCGCCAAAGACCCAGGTTCAGTCCTGACTACGGGTGCTGTCTGTAAGAGTTTGAACATTCTTATCATGATTGCCTGGGTGTTCCCCGGGTGCTCCAATTTCCTCCCACATGCCAAGATCTACAGTTTCGTAGGTTAATTGGCTTTGGTAAAATTATTGTAAATTATCCCTAGTGTGTAGGTGGATCGCTGGTTGGCGTGGACTTAGTGGGCCAAAGGGCCAGTATTGGAAAGACATTCTTGCCATAGAGGGAGTACAGAGAAGGTTCGCCAGACTGATTCCTGGGATGGCAGGATTTTCATATGAAGAAAGACTGGATAGACTTGGCTTGTACTCGCTAGAATTTAGAAGATTGAGGGGGGATCTTATAGAAACTTACAAAATTCTTGAGGAGTTTGACAGGCTAGATGCAAGAAGATTGTTCCCGATGTTGGGGAAGTCCAGAACAAGGGGTCACAGTTTAAGGTTAAGGGGGAATTCTATTAGGACCAAGATGAGAAAAATAAAATTCACACAGAGAGTGGTAAATCTGTGGAATTCTCTGCCACAGAAAGTAATTGAGGCCAGTTCATTGGCTATATTTAAGAGGGAGTTAGATGTGGCCCTTGTGGCTAGAGGGATCAGGGGGTATGGAGAGAAGGCAGGTACAGGGTACTGAGTTGGATGATCAGCCATGATCATATTGAATGGCGGTTCAGGCTCGAAAGGCCGAATGGCCTAATCCTGCACCTATTTCCTATGTTTCTATGTTATGGGTTGTATCTCTAAACTAAATTAAAACTAAACTAAACAAAGACCTGGCAGGAACTTGTTGCTTTCTGCCCAGTCTCAAAGGGGCTTGTAACCAAAATAAATTTAGAGCTGTTAGAAGAAGAATTAACAAAAGAAAAAACCCAAAGAAATATGCCTGAGATTACAGAAGATGCCAAAGATTAGGCAGTGCTGCCAGCTGCCAGAGCTCTCAAGTGGCAACACGCTAATGAGAGATTCATGAATCTTCCCTCAGTCTCTCTCAAACACATCAGCAGTCTCTCCATCCATGTAAACAAGCTCTCACAACTACCATTTGAATGCCCTCACAAAGCCCAACTTAATGGCATAGCCAAACACATTTAAGCAATCCAAGAAGAACAGATTTTCTATGCCAAAATACCACGGACATTTCCACTTGTCAATTGTCTGTAGGAATAATTGAACAGGTTCACATAGACATACAATGTGAAGCTGTTCTTGTCTTCTGGGCTTGTTTCATTATTCTGACACTGAGTGAATGCACATTTAGCTTCAGAAAAGAAGAAAGTAGAAGGCTAATGCACCTACTAGAAACATAGAAACATAGTAAAATAGATGGAGGAGTAGGCCATTCAGCCCTTCGAGGCAGCACAACCAATCAATGTGATCATGGCTGATCATCTAAAATCAGTATCCTACTTCTGCTTTTTCCCCATATCCCTTGATTTATTTAGCGCAAAGAGTTAATCTAACTCTCTCTTGATTACATCCAGTGAATTGGCCTCCACTGCCTACTGTGGCAGGGAATTCCACAGATTCACAACTCTCTGGGTGAAAACATTTTTCCTCATCTCAGTCCTAAACGGCCTACCCCTTATTCTTAAACTATGACCCCTCTTCTGGACTCCCCCAACATCGGGAACATTTTTCCTGCATCTAGTCTTTCCAGTCCAATAATAATTTTATATGTTTCTATAATATTCACTCTCATCCTTCTAAAATCCAGTGAATACAAGCCCAGTCGACCCATTCTTTCATCGTATGTCAGTACCGCCATCCCGGGAATTAACCTGATCTACCTCCGCTGCACTCCCTCAATAGCAATAATGTCCTTCCTCAAATTAGGAGTCCAAAATCGCACACAATACTCCAGGTGCGGTCTCACCAGGGCCCTGAAAACTGCAGTAAGACCTCCTTGCTTCTATACTTAAATCCTCTCACAATGAAGGCCAACATCCCATTAACTTTCTTCACTGCCTGCTGTACCTGCATGCTTACTTTCAATGACTGATGTACAAGCACACCCAGGTTATCACTCTGTTAATGGTTAATTTTCCTAAACTGACATCATTCAGATAGTAATCTGCCTTCCTGTTCTTGCCACCAAAGTGGATAACCTCACATTTAGCCACTCATTTGGTTATTACATACATTCTTGGAGAGCTTAAACTATAATAGTAAGATTAAATGAGAACTTACCAGTTTGAAGTTTTCCTGCATCTAACCTGTCCAACCCCTTAAGAATTTTGTAAGTATCTATAAGATCCCCCCTCAATCTTCTAAATTCTAGCGAGTACAAGCCGAACCTATCCAATCTTTCTTCATATGAAAGTCCCGACATCACAGGAATCAGTCTGGTGAACCTTCTCTGTACTACCTCTACGGCAAGAATGTCTTTCCTCGGATTAGGAGACCAAAACTATACTCCATGTGTGGCCTCACCAAGACCCTGTACAACTGCAGTAGAACCTCCCTGCTCTTATACTCAAATCCTTTTGCTATGGATGCTAACATATCATTCACTTTCTTCACAGCCTGCTGCACCTGCATGCCTACTTTCAATGACGGGTGTACCATAACACCCAGGTCTTGTTGCATCTCCCCTTTTCCTAATCGGCCACCATTCAGATAATAGTCTACTTTCCTGTTTTTGCCACCAAAGTGGATAACCTCACATTTATCCACATTATACTGCATCTGCCACTCACCCAACCTATCCAAGTCACCTTGCAGCCTCCTAGCATCCTCCTCACAGCTAACACTGCCCTCCAGCTTTGTGTCATCCGCAAACTTGGAGATGTTGCCTTCTCTGTACTCATCCAGATCATTAATATATATCAGGGATGAGGGATTACGTGAAGAACCCACCAGCCAGCATGTGTTGCAATCTTCAAAGCAGCGGTGTGAAATCACAGATAACAGTTGTTGAACTGAATATAGTAAGATTCGAGAAACTAGAACTACAAGCTGACCTTTATGAGAGAGGGTTGGGAGCGGAGGGCACGTAATCCTTCATCGTAACTCCTCTTAAAATAAAGATCAAACTTCAAACTGGTAAGTTCTCGTTTAATCTTACTATTTTACTTCGGAGTCACGTGAGTGACTATGTGAAGATTTCAAATCTTCCATGCTCCACCTGGACGTACCCATGGAGGGGAACCCTCCTATTTTCTTCACGCAGCTGGCGTGTCGTGGAATGTTCCCCCGACATACCACCAAACTACGAGTCAGCCCAAAACTGACTACCTACGCTCCTCTCCTCAGAGATGGAGATATAATGCAGCCCGGCACCAGGCGCTGCTGCAGGCAGCCAAGACCCGCGCTGATATGACTCCCCTCTTTGGAGTATATCATGGTGGAGCATCCATCCCATGAGATGCTCAATCCAGGAAAGACGTCCGAAGATGCTCCCCACTGCAGGAAGCGAACCCTCCTGGCCGTGCTCGTCCGAAGTCCACCGGCCTGCCGAGCCGGGTTTCCCCATGGAGCTGGGATTCCCTGCGGCTTTCGTAGCCAGGTTTCTCCAAGCCGGGTGCCCCCCCCGAGCTGGGTCTCCCCACGGAGCCTAGATTCCCCGCGGCTTCCATAGCCGTGTTTCCCTGAGCCGGGTTACCCATCACGGAGCCAGGATTCCCCACGGTCTCCGTGGCCGGGGATCCCCGAGCCGGGTTTCCCTTCGCAGAGCCGGGATTCCCCGCTGTCTCCGTGGCTGGGGTTCCCCGAGCCGGGTTTCCCCTGTGGAGCCGGGATTCCCCGCGGTCTAGGTAGCCAGGGCTCCCCGAGCCGGGGTTCCCCGCGGAGACAGGATTAGACCCCGGACCGACATCCAGCAGGAACTCTGTAAAAGAGCTTCCTGCAAGAAAGCACAACCTGAAAAATAAGTTCAAAACTTGCCATCAGGTTTTTGAAACTTACCACTGGAGGAGCAACGCGCCTACCAACCAGTCGCGGCGCAATGCGATTGACATAATGACGCGCATGTGGGCTGGCGGATTCTTCACGTAGTCACTCACGTGACTCCGAAGTATAATAAGCCCTGATGCTTTCCAGCTGAATGACATGAACTGGGCATGGAGAGATGTCAGAGAGTTATTGAGTCCTCGTGTGTCGTCAGCTGATACACAGACTACTTATGGTCGAACCCTCATCAGCAGCTACGAGGGCTGGCACGTGACGTCGTGGGCTACGGGGAGTGTCCTGCTACTTAAGCTTATCTCAGCACGAGACCTGGGCAGTCAACAGGGAGCTGAGCCTGAGAGAACAACCTCGCTCAGCTACAGCAGCAATGATAAATACGTTAGCGGACCAACTTAACATGTAACACTTGAATAAAACGACTGCTTGAACCTGCCTGATGTCTGGCCTTATTCACCATGTTTGGTGCCGCTACACTAGTGTCATACAGCACAAAAGCAGTCCCTTCGGCCCAACGTGTCCATGACGACCAAGAAACCCGATCTAACGGCCCACAGGAGCCGTTGGAAGAGAAGGAGGGGGAGGAGCGACACCCGACCGGTAAGCTTAAAAATCCAGCGCGGGGCTTGCCGAAATCCATAACGTTCCATTCGGAGAAGTGTTTTTTTTGAGGAAGCCGCTGATTGGTGGGAAGTGGACTAGGGTAAGCAGCTGATTGGCAGTCAGATTTCAGCAGTTTGTAGTGTACTTTGTATTGTGTTGATATTGTATCCTGTGTAAGGGGGGAGTATGAAGGCCAGGGCAGTGTACTGTTGTGGATGTCAGATGTGGGAGGTCAAGGAATCTGATAGCCCTCCAGACATCCACATCTGCGCCAGGTGTGTCGAAATGGGGCACCTAAAGGCCTGTGTTAGGAACCTGGAGCAGCAGCTCAACAACCTCCGTCTGGTCAGGGAGAGTGAGGAGGTCATAGAGAGGAGCTACAGGGAGGTAGTCACTCCAAAACCACAGGAGGCAGACAAGTGGGTCACAGTTAGGAAGGGCAAGGGGCAGAGGCAGGGGCTAGAGAGTACCCCTGTGACTGTACACCTTGAAAATAGGTACTCCAGTTTGAGTGCTGTTGGGGTGGACAGCCTACCTGGGGGTAGCAACAGCGACCGGGCCTCCGGTACAGAGACCGGCCCTGATGCTCAGAAGCATAAGGAAAAGAAGAGGAGGGCATTAGTAATAGGGGACTCCATAGTTAGGGGGTCAGATTGATGATTCTGTGGACGCAGTCCGGAGACCCGGATGGTAGTTTGGCTCCCTGGTGCAAGGGTCCGGGATGTGTCTGAACGTGTCCAAGATATCCTGAAAAGGGAGGGAGAGGAACCTGAGGTCGTGGTACATATTGGTACCAATGACATAGGTAACAAAAGAGAAGAGGTCCTAAAAGGAGAATTTAGGGAGTTAGGAAGAGAGCTATGGAAAAGGACCACAAAGATAACAATCTCAGGACTACTTCCTGTGCCACGTGACAGTGAGAGTAGGAATGGAGCAAGGTGGAGAATAAACGCGTGGCTGAAGGACTGGTGTGGACGGCAGGGATTCAAGTTTCTGGATCATTGGAATCTCTTTCGGGGAAGGAGTGACCTGTATAAAAAGGACGGGCTGCACTTGAACCCAAGGGGGACCAGTATCTTGGCGGGGAAATTTGCAAAGGCTACTGGGGGGACTTTAAACTAGATAGGTTGGGGGGAGGGACTCAAATAGAGATAGCTAGGAGACGGTGTCTGAGGCAGGAGGCAGAGAAGGGAAGCACTCAGACACAAAATGTACAGGGGGAAGAAGAAAAAAATAATAAACAGAGAATAAGAGGTGTCTTAAAGGTGTGAGCAGAGAGAAAGAGGTTTATAAAATGACAATAGAAGCAAGTGGTAGCAAGGTGAAAATTAATAGTGGCTGGCAGACAAATCCAGCAAAAAAATCAAAAGGGGCCACTTGTAACATAATTGTATAAAGGGTAAAAGTGTTGTAAAAACAAGTCTGAAGGCTTTGTGTCTCAATGCGAGGAGCATTTGTAATAAGGTGGATGAGTTGAAGGTGCAGATAGCTATTAATGACTATGCTATGGTTGGGATCACGGAGACATGGCTCCAGGGTGACCAAGGCTGGGAGCTGAACATCCAGGGATATACAATATATACAGGAGGGATAGACGGAAAGGAAAAGGAGGTGGGGTAGCGTTGCTGGTGAGAGAGGAGATTAATGCAATAGAAAGGAAGGACATTAGCATGGAGGATGTGGAATCGATATGGGTAGAGCTGCGAAATTCTAAGGGGCAGAAAACGCCAGTGGGAGTTGTGTACAGGCCACCTAACAGTAGTATTGGAGTTGGGGATGGCATCAAACAGGAAATTAGGAGTGCGTGCAACAAGGGTAACACAGTTATAATGGGTGACTTCAATCTGCATATAGATTGGGTGAATCAAATTGGCAGGGGTGCCGAGGAAGACAACTTCTTGGAATTTATGCGGGATAGTTTTCTAAACCAGCATGTGGAGGAACCAACGAGAGAGCAGGCTATTCTAGACTGGGTATTGAGTAATGAGGAAGGGTTAGTTAGCAGTCTTGTTGTGCGTGGCCCCTTGGGCAAGAATGACCATAATATGATTGTTCTTCATTAGGATGGAGAGTGACATAATTAAGTCAGAAACAAGGGTTCTGAACAAAGGTAACTTTGAAGGTATGAGTCGTGAATTGGCCAAGATAGACTGGCAGGTGAGTTTTAAAGGGTTGACAGTGGATGTGCAATGGAAGGTATTTAAAGACTGCATGGATGAAGTTCAAAAATTGTTCATCCCAGTTTGGCAAAAGAATAAATCAGGGAAGGTGGTGCATCCATGGAAATGAGGGAAATCAGGGATAGAAAAAAAATAAAGATGAGGCATACAAATTGGCCAAAAAAAGCAGCCTACCAGAGGACTGGGAGAAATTCGGAATCTAGCAGAGGAGGACAAAGGGCTTAATTAGGAAAGGGAAAATAGATTACGAAAGGAAACTGGCAAGGAACATAAAAACTGACTGCAAAAGTTTTTAAAGATATGTGAAGAGAAAGAAACTAGTTAGAACAAATGTTGGTCCCTTGCAGTCAGAAGCAAGTGAATTGATCATGGGGAACAAGGACATGGCAGACCAATTGAATAACTACCTTGGTTCTGTCTTCACTAAGGAAGACGTAAATAATCTGCCAGAAATAGCAGTGGACCGGAGGTCAAATAAGGTGACGGAACTGAGTGAAATCCAGGTTAGCCGGGAAGTGGTGTTGGGTAAATTGAACGGATTAAAGGCCGATAAATCCCCAGGGCCATATGGTCTGCATCCCAGAGTGCTCAAGGAGGTAGCCACGAAAATAGTGGATGCATTAGTGATAATTTTTTAAAACTCCTTAGATCCTGGAGTAGTTCCTGAGGATTGGAGGATAGCTAATGTAACCCCACTTTTTAAAAAAGGAGGGAGAGAGAAAGCGGGGAATTACAGACCAGTTAGTCTAACATCGGCAGTGGGGAAACTGCTAGAGTCAGTTACTAAAGATGGGATAGCAGCGCATTTGGAAAATGGTGAAATGATTGGACAAAGTCAGCATGGATTTACAAAAGGTAAATCATGTTTGGCGAATCTTATAGAATTTTTCGAGGATGTAACTAGTAGAGTGGATAAGGGGAACCAGTGGATGTGTTATATCTGGACTTCAAGAAGGCTTTCGACAAGGTCCCACATAAGAGATTAGTATATAAACTTAAAGCACATGGTATTGGTTGTTCAATAATGATGTGGATAGAGAACTGGCTGGCAGACAGGAAGCAAAGGGTACGAGTAAATGGGTCCTTTTCAGAATGGCAGGCAGTGACTAGTGGGGTACCGTAAGGCTCAGTGCTGGGACCCCAGCTATTTACAATATACATTAATGATTTGGACGAGGGAATTGAATGCAACATCTCCAAATTTGCAGATGACACCAAGCTGGGGGGTATAGTTAGGTGCGAGGAGGATGCTCGGAGGCTGCAGGGTGATTTGGATAGGCTGAGTGAATGGGCAGATGCATGGCAGATGCAGTATAATGTGGATAAATGTGAGGTTATCTACTTTGGTGGAAAAAAACATGAGGGTAGACTATTATGTGAATGGTGGCAGATTAGGAAAAGGGGAGATGCAACGAGACCTGGGTGTCATGGTACACCAGTCATTGAAAGTAGGTATGCAGGTGCAGCAGGCATTGAAGAAAGCAAATGGTATGTTAGCATTCATAGTGAAAGGATTTGAGTATAGGGGCAGTTGTACAGGGTTTGGGTGAGACCACACCTGGAGTATTGTGTACAGTTTAGGTCTCCAAATCTGAGGAAAGACATTCTTGCCATAGAGGGGGTTCAGAGCAGGTTCACCAGACTGATTCCTGGGATGTCGGGACTTTCATATGAAGAAAGACTGGATAGACTTGGCTTGTACTCACTGGAATTTAGAAGATTGAGGGGGGATCTTATAGAAACTTACAAAATTCTTAAGGGGACAAACAAGCTAGATGCAGGAAGATTGTTCCCGATGTTGGGGGAGTCTAGAACAAGGGGTCACAGTCTAAGGATAAGGGGGAATTCCTTTAGGACCAAGATGAGGAAAACATTCTTGAGAGTGGTGAGTCCAATTCCGAAGGTCGTTGAGGCCAGTTCATTGGCTATATTCAAGAGGGAGTTGGATGTGGCTCTTGTGGCTAAAGGGATCAGGGGTATGGAGAGCAGGCAGGTACGGGATACTGAGTTGGATGATCAGCGATGATCATATTGAATGGCGGTGCAGGCTCGAAGGGCCGAATGGCCTACTCCTGCACCTATTTTTCTATGTTTCTACGTTTCTAAGGTAGACCTATTTTCCCTCGTTTAGTTCATATTCATGTACCTGTCCATTTCCACTATCCATTTCCTATCCATGTACCTGTCCAAGTGTTTTTTACATGCTGCTTTTGATTAGAGGTACATTTCTTCAATTATTGTGATATGAATGGCATAATTTAATGAAAGTTTGCATGATATTCATCATTTCTGAAGGATTACATTTGCTTCAATAATCCAGATGTATCTGGTGAATTATTTTTAGCTTTTCAGAGACGCTGGTTACCCAAATAGTTTAACAAAATAATTAATCTCTTAAAACCATTTGCAAGATACCCTGCAGCCGGGTGATAATAGGATTAAATTGCTTTCATCATTTGTTGTTGGGTCTCGGATTAGCCATGTGTTGTCAAATTGAATATTGTCACTATTTCTCTTTGATACATGTGCCTCCAAGCCAGCTCATGGGATTTGTGGGGAATTTGTTCACTGAGCATAAAAGTTAAATGAAGACTGGAATTGTGCCGACAAATAACACTTCCAGTAAAGTTTAGTTGGATACAACTCAATACCTGATGGACATGGGATGATGGCAGAAAACTGATTTGAGTCCATCAATAGTGTACAACATTATGTGTGTGCAGGATCATTGAAAGAACTATCCAATTATATATTATAGAGTCATAGAGAGTCATAGAGTGATAGAGTGTGGAAACAGGCCCTTCGCCCAACTTGCCCACACCAGCCAACGTGTCCCTGCTACACTAGTCCCACTTGCCTGCGTTTGGTTCATATCCTTCCAAACTTGTCCTATACATGTACCTGTCCAACTTAAATGTTGGGATAGTCCCAGCCTCAAATACGTCCTCTGCCAACTTGCTCCATACATCCACCACCTTTTGTGTGAAAAAGCTACCCCTCAGATTTCTGTTAAATTTTTTCCCCTTCACATTGATCCTATGATTTCTGGTCCTCAATTCCCCTACTCTGGGTAAGAGATTATCTTCCGTTTTCTTTTGCAGTTGGCTCTGCAGAAATTTTTGTTTCAAGATACGTCGTCAGCATGAAGTCACCTTTGAAGATGATGAACACACTATCAATCATAATGCAAGGACTGATAGATTATTGACAGATTTCCTTTCCTCCTTAACAATTGTCTCTATTTGTATTTGGTTTGAATTATCTCTGCAGCCATATTCCTTGTTAATAATACACAACTACCTGACGTAACTACCAGTTACGTTAATTGTCCTGTTTGTAGAATGATTCCAAATTCCACTTTACTCTTAGTAAGAGCTTTGCTATAACTTCTTAACTAAATTTTACTTAGGTAAACAAATTTCTCATGATACGTGCAACTGATTACTAAAGTTTACATATTTAAAATTAATAGTAAGATTAAATGAGAACTTACCAGTTTGAAGTTTGATCTTTATTTTATGAGGAGTTACATTGTTGATTACGTGAAGAAGACCCCGTCAGGCCGCATGCGCGTCAATCTTCAAAGCAGCGGTATGAAATCGCAGTTAACAGTAATTGAAGTATAATATAGTAAGACCAGAAATCTACAACTACCAGAAGACCTTTGTGAGAGAGGGTTGGGAGTGGAGAGCACGTAATCACCAACGTAACTCCTCATAAAATAAAGATCAAACTTCAAACTGTTAAGTCCTTGTTTAATCTTACTATTTTACTTCGGAGTCACGTGCGTGACAACATGAAGATTTCAAAGCTCTGTGATCATGCCGTAGATTCAAATCCC
This sequence comes from Okamejei kenojei, assembly GCA_035221665.1. Classification (NCBI taxonomy): domain Eukaryota; kingdom Metazoa; phylum Chordata; class Chondrichthyes; order Rajiformes; family Rajidae; genus Okamejei; species Okamejei kenojei. The sequence goes on from CM069134.1 coordinate 77,929,485, forward strand.
GGCGACTCACTGCATCAATTGACTCAGAATGCGTAAATAATCAACAATGCATTAAACCATAACATTGATTTAAATGTATTAACGGTTTATTTTTATAAAGAAAACAATAATAACCCCTCTGTCCCAGGGGGAAAGCTATAAAACTGAACTTAAAACAGAATTGGCAAATACCCCTGGTTCGGCAATCGGTTTATGATAATATTTTTGAAACATCAATTCACTTGACCATCCTGCGATCGCGAGGATATGGTCTATGGGGACGTCCATTGCCCTGGCCGATGATGTTGATGCCACCCTGGTGGAATGAGATTTAAAATTGTCAGCTTCAATACCTGCATAAACCAGAACCTGCTTCAGCCACCTTGAAATAGTCTGAACCAATACCTTACTATGCGTTTTTTTGTGGCTTATCAATAATGCTGATTCCGCACCTCTTAGGGTTTTGGTGGCCTTGATGTAATATAGCAAGTGTGACACCACACATAGGAGTGAATCCGTAGAGTATGCCGAAAAGATAATCTTAAACCCTGTCACCTGTCTGCTCTGCTTGAGTAGATCATTGATGTAAAACGTAATGGCATCTGCAGATACTTCCATCCTGTCTAGTCGCAGCTTCTGCAATGTCTGCACCCGTTGTGCTGAAACCAGTGCCATGAGTAGGTATGTTACAAAACTTACCTTCAGAGGCGCTGCAGTTCTGTCACTGGCCGTGTGCGCGACTTTGGCACCTTTGGGGGGGGCGGGGTTAAAATGCGGTTTTCCTCTATTTTCTCGGGGTGCGAGCTTTTCCTGAAGATTCGTTCCGACTGTGACATTTTTTTTTAATCGCCTGACAATTTCAGCGCTGGAGTAAAATAAAAATGCTTCTAATGCCGTGAACGCTGACAACGGGGACGGATTTCACATAGGGGACTCGAACGCTGTTTATTTTACATATAAACGTGCTTCTTAAGATGACCTTAATCCAAATTTCATGTTGCGAAACGGTGATTTATTCCCCATACGAACCAGCAATATTTTTCGTGCTGATATGGGGTTTAAATTCATTGCAACCGCAACGTTCCAATCGATCGCGTTCCATAAAATTCTACTCGCAAGATGATTTAAATGGCCATTAATCTACGGGAATTAAACACTAAATTCCTTCAATTTGGCCTATAAATTAATGACAATGAGATTTAAAAATCATGTTATATTGTGAATTATTGGTGTGAATGTTATTTTGACACTTAGGCAATTTAAAAATATTAATATTTTCTTAAGAAATGGGTAGATATTTAGATCTAGTAACTGAATTTTGTAATTAGCTACAATTGGGTAACTAACAAATTATATGTTTTAATTTCAGGTCATCCAAGTAAGATTGTTTCATATTCGTTTCAGAATGCTTCAATCTATAATAACTGAAAATTTCTTTCAGTTCTCTTAATTTTTAAGAAATTATGCGCTTTTGACTGTCCTCAAACACAACCTTTGTGTTGTCAATGGAAAAGCAATAGGGAACAAGATGCTAATTTCTGAGTATGAAAATGGCCATAACTGTTTTAATACTGAAGATATGAAAGTGAATTAGGTGTCAAATTAAACTTCTTTTTGTGCTTTATCTGATGGGATAAATTGCAGACTTGATTTTTTAAATCTAAAAATTTTCTAACATTGCTACCATGAGCATGACTACCTTCATGGTGACTTTGGGCAAAGGCAGGGCTATGACAGGAGTCCACTGATGAAGGAGCAGAAGTAATTTGCTTATATGCCAGATTACCGAATACCTGAGCCTGGGAGGACTGGAATTAAAAATTCCCTTCATAAATCTAGAGATCAGAGGGCATGACCCCACAGAATATTGTTCTGATCCCATCTATAAGTATGAAGACAGTGCACTTCTGGCTGTATTAATCGCACTATAGCTTAACGTTCGACCGAAATGGAGAGTTGACAGGAACTCTAGCACATCTGAGATGGCTGCCATGTGATATGAAATATTCTGCCGTAAGCAGAACACCTCCCACTTCCTTATATAAGAGTTGTACTGCTTTTGGTTACTATCCCTCCAGGCCACAGTAATAACATCCACGGTGCGACCGGATAGTCCTCTCTCCAGGTATGGCCTTCTTAGAATCTTCAAATTAATAGATCAATACGATCATGTAAAGGGTGTTGCTCACCAGTTAAAGGGTGCACCAGTAGGTTGCTATGTTTGGGAACAGTCATAAGGGGCTGTGTCATAATCTGCAAAACGAGAGGGAACCATGGCTGAGTAAGCCAGTCGGGTACCACCAATACTCCTGAGGCGGAGTCCTGCTTGATTTTTTGCAGACACCGACTGATGAGGCAAAATGGAGGAAATGCATACAAAAACATTCCACCCCACTGCAGCGAGAATGCATCTACCGCTGCTGCCCCAAAATCTGGTTCCCATGAAACATATTTAGGTAACTGGTGGTTTACTCTGGATGCAAACAAATCGATATCTGGCATCCCATACCGAGCAACAATATCATTAAACATCTAATGATTCAACATCCATTCTGTGGTACCCGACAGTTGGTAGTGCAGAGGTCCAAATGGCACAGCTGGAAACAAAGCCACTAATTTACTAATTAATCAAGCTGGCCACCTGTCTAATTGAAGGTCATTGCTCTTCAATGAGCTTAATACAGCCTCCATTTAGCTGCAGCCTTTTGTCCCCTACAATTAGGCCATTACAATATGACCCTGAGCTCGAAGTAGCCCCAATACTGGTTTTAACAATTTGGTAAATAATCTAGGAGCTGAGGTTAATCCATTAGGCAGTGCTTTGGATTGCCATAATTGACTCATCCAGCTAAATTTCAAATATCTCCTATCATCGCAGTGAACAGACACTAAGTAATATGCATCTTTAAGGTCTATGCTTGTGATATAACATCTTCTGGGAAGCAGTTGCTTCGCAGTAGCAAAAGTTTCCATTTTGAAATGTTTATACTGTACAAAGGGGTTAAGGCACGTCAGGTCGCGTATGATTCTGCATCCTCCTTTTTTGACCTAGGAAAAATATTTGACACAAATTGGTGGAGTTGGCGAACCGACTTCTCAATTACCCCTTTTTTTGCACAATTTTTCAAGTTTTGCTTGTATCTCCATATTCTCTTTCTGTGAGAAAATGAGTGTCTGGCTTGGAACGTGCTGAGGGTGGACACAAATTGGGATAGAATTCAATTCGAAATCCTTGTATACTGCACAGTATAAATGAATCTGATGTTATCTCATACCATTCTTTTAGGAACAAGTGTAATCTCCCCCCAACTTGTAGATGTTTTTATGGAGGCAGAGGAGCAGGCCCACCTACCTCCATGGTTACCGGTGGAATTTGTTTCCCCCGGTTTCTGGTGGGAAAATTCACGTTTGCTCATGCCCCAGTAGCAGTGCGCCAGCTGCGCACACTCGTAAATGACCGGCTCATTCCTTGACCGGCCCCAGTCTCTGCAACCCGTCGGTAGGGGTACTGCCGCCGAACCGTTCTGCTGACCATTGGTGCTTTGATTAACCCCACCGTCTTTGCCTCGTCGTCAAGCTCCTTCACACTCTATCGCAAATAGCAGATTAGGCGGCTGAACATTGCTGGGCTTACACAGCGCTGCAAATTTAGGGTGGATCGTAGGGTATATGGCACTTTTTCGCAAACAGTTGATTTCAAAATGTGCATTGCACATGAGGGCTAAGGCATCCTGCTGTGATTCAGACAGTCCCTCGTCCACCGATCTGGCAAACGAAATAATGCCTGCGGCGAGCAACTTCAGCACCCGCTGGAGCTTCATTTCTTGTGCCCGAATACCAATGCCCATATGGCCCCATATTACTTGATTCGCCACCAGTACTTTCAGTAGTAGACAATTAACTGGGGTTTCATATTTTTTCGCTGTATCGTCCATCAGCTCTTGCAGCTGATGGGAGAGTAAATAAATTATGGTCGTTGCCAATTCCTCACCCAACGGCTCCCCGGACTCTGTGGGGACGGCAAATCTTGCTGCCAGACATGGTATTTCGGGCTCATGCCCATCATCCTTTGGATTCTGCTCACCCAGAGATTCGGCATCAGAATAACCCTGACCCGTCAAGCTTTCCTCCTCCAAGAGGGAGAGATTGAGCAGTCCTATTCCAGGCGCTGCTGGTGTGGGCTCTCCTGTAGGCTGGCACAGATACCACTCCTCCTCCCGGAGTGTACACTGATGGAGCATCCTCTCCATTAGGAGCTCCATTTTAGATAATCCGGAAGGGAACCCTCCTGGCCCGACTCAGCTGAGTCCATGGGCCGTGCAGACTTTCTAATAGACTTACGCCCCAACAGCGTGGCGACAGTGCTCAAAGGCAATGAGTCTGCAGTCGCTGGCCTCCCTGCCACCGACAGAACAGGTGAACTGGGCGGGCGCCTGCTACCCGCACTCCCGCGGTCTGTCATGGTTTTGCTAGCGGTTCGCCTCGCCTTCATCTTTGATGCTTTCTCCATGGTTTGAACTTGATCTGAAAAACAAGCCCCACTCCAACAAGAAAGCAACCTCCGACTAAGCTGAGCACTTACCTTGAGGTTTTTAAACTTACCGCTGGAGGGGCGCTACTCCACCTAACCGGTCGCTGCGCCAGTGCTTCTGACGTTAATGACACGCATGTGGCCTGACGGGGTCTTCTTCATGTAGTCACTCACGTGACTCCGAAGTAAAATGGCACAATACTCCTCATACAGAGTTATTAGAGTCTCTGGAACGCTCGGCCTGAGAGGGCCCTGAATGTTGAGCCCACAAATAATTTTAAAGGGAACTAGACCAGGTGCTGATCCATTGGGCCCGTAACCCAAGGCAATATTCCACCACTGACCCATAGCCCCACGCAGGCACGGCTGAGGGGGTTCCCGTTATGACGCCAGAGATCCCCGTTGTGACGCGACTCACGGCAACCCTCCGTTAACTGTGCCATCCCTCTTCCTCCCTCTATCCTCCTCCATTCCCCCTCATAGCCCTCCTCTTCGTCCTCCCTCTTCTTTTCCCTCCTCCTCCCCTCCCCACTCTCTCCCTCAACTCTCCCTATCTCTCCTTTCCCATCTCCTCAGACACTCCCTCCCACCATAACTCCTCTCCCCTACCCACCCCCCCCCTATTTCCCTGCTCCCTCTCCTCACCTCCCCCCATCCACTCTGCCACTCTCCCTCCTCACCTCCCCCACTGCCGTCCTCTCCCTCTATCCCCCCTCCCCATTGTTCCTCCTCACCTCTCCCACTTTCCCCTCCATCTCCCTTCCTTACCTCCTCCTCTCCCTCTATCCTCTTCTCCCCCAATCCTCACCTCCCCCCTATCCTACCTCCCCACAATAAAAATCCAGATGTTTTATTAAAATGAAACATCTGTAGTGGCGCCACACATCGTGAATAAACAGTTTCTTTATTCATGCACTATAAGTTAGATATACATGCATGTTTAGTTCTCTAACACTAAAGTCATTGTTGGTGCAGCAATGTTGCCTCGTGGGCCCGAGCTGGGCTCTTGCTGGGGTGGCAGGATACTCATGCGAAGAGAGAAGAAGAGGAAGAGAGAGGGCAAGAGAGAGAGAAGGTTGACCCGGAGTCCGTTACATAAACTAGGGCACACCCCTAAACCCCGTGACAAAGCCGGGTAGAGTTTGAGGGATTTGGGAGGGGGCACATCTTCAGAGGGGAGTGCTGCTTCTCGAACCTTGCTCCCGGCTGCAGGCTACAGTCAGGATCCGAGAACGGGATGGGGGGATGGGGGGATGGGGGCTGGGGCAGCCTGCAGCATCGCACACACACCAACCACCCCCCCACACACACACTGACCACCCTCTTGATATTGTATTAATATTATTAATTGGCTCCTTTTACCCTACCTCCACCCTATCCACCGACGCATAGCCCCCAACTCGCAGGCACGCATAGAGAGCGAGGGGGGTAGAGGGAGGGGAGGGAAGAGAGAGAGGACAGAGAGATAGTGGGCAGACAGAGAGGGTCAGAGACCGAGAGAGAGGGGCAGAGACAGAGAGAGAGAGAGAGACAGAGACAGAGACAGAGGGGCAGAGACAGAGGGGCAGAGGCAGAGAGAGAGAGTGGGGGAGAGAGGGTTGAGAGAGGGGGGAGGAGATGGGGGAGTGAGAGGGAAGAGAGGGGAAAGGAAGGGGGAAAGGGAGGGGGGAGGGAGATGGGGGAGAAAGGGGGGCTCGAAGAGGGAGTGTGAGGGGGCAGAGAGGGAGTGGGGGTGGCAGAGGGAGAGAGGTCGAGTTTGAGTGGTTGGGAAGGGCTGGCTCCCAAATGCAATAATCCCTGGCTCCCTCGCTCCTGGCTGCAAAACCCACCTGTCCCCTTCCCGTTTTGGGAAGGGAGGGGGGCAGAGAAGGAGGGTTGAGTTTAAGGGTGGGGGTGCGTGTCGTCAGAGGGGAGTGCTGGTTTCCAAACCTTGCTCCCGGCTGCAGGCTGCAGTCAGGGCCCGAGAACAGGTGGTCTGGTTGTCGGGGGGGGGGGTGGGTTACGTCATTCGCAGCGCGAGCAAGTAGACAGCGGGGTTTTTTTCAAAAGTCTTGCGAGCAGTGCGGCCTGGGTGACGTGACACACCTAAAACTTAATTTCTAAAGTTATTTGATATTTTTGAACATTTTCATAAATATTCAGGAAATAAAGAATGAATTTTTCAGGTAAGACAATTTTGGACTCCATCCGATAAAACTGGACAAGAATATGTAAAAATATTAAGGTAAGGGCGTCGATTTTCAGAGCAGATGTGATCACGCACGCATGCGCGCGCGCACACACACACACACACACACACACAGTTTTAAAGTTGTTTGAAGTTGTGTTTAATAGTTTGGTGGCTGTGGGGAAGTGGCTGTTCCTGAACCTGGATGTTGCAGATTTCAGGCTCCTGTGCCTTCTACCTGATCGCAGCGAGAGATGAGTGTGTGGCCACGATGGTGTAGGTCCTTGATGATGCGGCCATCGTTTTTTGAGGCAGCGCCTGCGATAGATCCCCTCGATGGTAGGGTGGTCAGAGCGGATGTTGGACTGGGCAGGATTTACAACTTTTTGCAGCCTTTTCCACTCCTTGACCCTCAGGTTGCCGTACCAAGCCATGATCCAACCGGTCAGCATGCTCGAATAACTCTAAATTGGCCAATATTAACAGCATAATTGGGCTATATTTATAATTTGGCTATATTTATTGGAAATTTATATTTTTCCAATCCAGGCTTATATCTCCTCAAACATTAACCACTCCTGACACACTCACTTTTGATGTATTCAACAGCAGGCATCAGCACTGAATTTCTATGGTGTTTGCTATTTATGTTCAGATGCAGAGTTTAAAAATACCATCTACTGTAACAAAATTATATTGGTAACCAGATGTTAATGGTGTCACTGTTTATAATTTAAAGCAATTGGAGTGTGACAACAATTAATGCAAAACAACTACTCTGCAGTAGATTACGAGATTGCTACAGATGTTTCTTTCTTTCTCTCATCTTACAGATTCTCAGAGAGGTACAGATCCATAGAAAACTTCTGCGCTTCAGTGCTTTTTATAAGTGCCCACTGTGCATAACATGGCAGCTCCCTGTTCATGTCCAATTCCAGGGGGAAGAGCAAGAACTGTTACATCCCCTTTGTACACAGAGCATACTATTTTGTCTTATTCTGACATTGCCACTTGGACAAAAGGAAAAATAAAGTATATTTCACAAAATCAAAACTTCCAGAAATGCTTTGCAGCCAATGAAACCTTTTTTAAAGTGTAATCACCTTTGCAATAAGAGAAATACAACAACTAATTAAGTTCAGACAACAGGGAGATGCACATGTCCCGATAGTTACATGCAAAAATTCCAGTCAGCATAGTCAGGGGACTGAGCACATAGTCTTGAGGTGAATTCATTAATGAATAGGAATGAATGAATAAGTTTATGAATGAATAGGTTTATTGGCCAAGTATTCACATACAAGGAATTTGCCTTGGTGCTCCACCCGCCATTGACCACATGACAAACAGTGACAGTTAAGAATGATACATAAAACATTAAAAATTAATAATAACACTGTGCTCACTGTGTTAATGGTTAGAGAAGGAAGTGCTGGTACCAATTATATCTTTTTTGTTTATTTGTTTTACAGCTCCAGCTACAGTTTTTTCCAGCTCCAGTTCCATCTCCATCTCCATCTCCATCTCCATCTCCATCTCCATCTCCATCTCCATCCAGCTCCACCTCCAGCATATCATTTTTTTTTTGTTTTACAGCTCCAGCTTCAGCTCCAGCTCCAGCTCCAGATCCTCCAGCTTAGAGTGAGTAGAGCAGGGGACTAAACACATAGTCTAGAGGTGCTCCTGTGATAATGGTTAGAGAAGGGAGTGCTGGTGCCAATTACCTTTTTTTGTTTATTTGTTTTACATCTCCATCTCCAGCTCCAGCTCCAGCTCCAGCTCCAGCTCCTCTTTTTTTTGTAAATTGTTTTATAGCTCCATCTCCAACTCCATCTCCAGCTCTATCCACATCCCCATCTCCATCTCCACCTCTATCTCTATCCCTAGCTGTTGATCCATCTCCATCTCCATCTCCATATCTATCACAATCTCTATCTTTATCATTTCTATTGGCCAACCAATAATTATTTTTTGTATGCATTGCTGAAACGAACAGGCCAAAAGACTTGTACCAAGTCTAATTTCCACACTGGCATTCAGAATTTTAGTAAGTCTTGTTCATTTAATTCTAGCAAGTTATTAAAGTAACTTTTCAATTTTCATATAATACAGAATGGCTCATACACCAGCAGAATGTGCCAAGAGCTACCGTGATCGCCAGAAGAATGACCCAGCGCTGAGAGTGCAGTACCTTGAAAAAGAGTGGAATCGCAAGAAAGCGAGCTATGCTCCAGTTGCAGAGAGAAGTGTGCGGGAACCGAGAAAAATAAGAAGCAGTTGGTGCGAAAGTTCAAAGACATATCGTGCTCGCCGCCATGTCCAGCTTCCAGACAGTCCACCAGTAACGCCAGTGATTCAAAATGCTGCAGATCTGCCTCCTCCAACTCCATGACGACCAGTTGATCAGAAGACCAAAAGAGGCCGTAAGAAGTCAAGAAAGATCAAGCAAAAGCCTACAGACAACTAGAGGCCATAAAGTGACAATTACAGGGACAAACAAGACTGGTGGAAAAGTGGAAGAAGAGATTCAACAGGGTGAAAGAACAGTTGCTTGAGAGCGATTCACTGTGCTTGAAAACGAGGAAGCTCCTAAGACATTGTACAGTGGACAGAGCTGTCGCCAAAACACTTGTCTTTCACCATGCACTCCTTGATGAATTGCGTGACAAGCGTCGGCAGAACAATGTGCAGCGGAATAAACAGAAGATAAGAAGAATCACCGCAAGGAACATCATAAGGAAATACAGGATGGTTAAACACATGTCATCGGCGCTTGGCATTAATGCACATGGTCTTAACCAGAAAGATGTTGGCAAAAACTTGAAAAATGCAAGGATCCAGAGAAAGGACAGGGTGAATGACAAAACAAAGAAGATGGTGAGTGACTTCTTTGAACATGACGACAACAGCCAACTAATGCCAGGCAAGAAAGACTTGATCACGAGAAATAAGATACAGAAGCAGAAACGGCTGTTAAATGACCACTTGACAGTTCTTCATGCAAAGTTCCTGTGTGAACATGAAACAGTGACAATGCATTACTCTACATTCTGTAAGATGAGGCCTTAGTGAAACCAACAACCTAGCGACCTAGATGCTAACATGTGTAAGAGATGTGCCAACATGAACCTTATGAATCAGAAACTAGCTGTGGAAAGATTAATAATGACTGTTGAAGAATCAATGAAGTCAGCCGTTTGCGACATCCATAACAAAGCTCGCATGTATGGTGAGTGCAAAACATGCCAGGGGAAACAAGTACATTTCCAGCTGCCTGCACATGACAAGGATGTTGATTACCATTGTCGGGAAACAAAGGTAATGCAGTTTGGTGATGGAAAGTCATCCAATGTAACTGTGAAAGAGACTTTTAAACTTCCTCTCGCCTCACTGTGCGAGAAATATGAAGCTGAGCTGAAGCACCGCTATACAATGCATCGTTTCAACATTTTCCATCAGTATGCAGAGCTTAGGAAGTTGAAGGCTAACCTGGATGAAAAGTCTGTTGTAGTGCACATAGACTTCTCAGAAAAGTTATTAATGATATAGATTAGGACTCAATAGAAATTAATTCCTTGGCAAGAGTGAGGAAAATAGATTATTTTGGCCAATGAGGCAATACAAGTTATGGTATAATTATGATAATGTCATACCTTGGATACCACCAAGTGACCAACAGGCATCACCAGGTTACTGTATATTTCTGGAAAGGCGTTCTTGTACATTTTCACAATATTGATTTTACTTCGGAGTCACGTGAGTGACTACGTGAAGAAGGCCCGCCTGGCGCTGGAACGGCATTACGTCGACGCTGACGGCAGAAGCAGGAGCTGCACAGACAGCTCCTCGACAGCGGTAGGTTCGGAACCGGCAGGTAAGTGCAGTTGAAACATTTTTTTTTTAGGACTGGAAAACTCCGTGCCTGGTGGAAACCAGAATTTTAAAGGATTTTAAAAACAAACTAAAAGTTTAAATTGAACAGATATACTCTGTTAAAATAACGGAGTTTTGAAAAGAACGTCCCAGGGGAATACCCAGCGATCGGGACGAGAGATTAATTATGGGGCCGGTTCCGATACTGGTACCGTTAAAATTACGGTAGAGAGGTAAAAATGCTCCACAATCTTTTGGCAGGGAATTTTAAAAGACAGAAAGGCTGTACTTTAAAAAAGTTAATAAAAATCGCGATATGGAGAAAGTACTCCAAAATATAAAAAGAGACAAGGGTCACAGTACCCAAACAGCCCAAAAAAAGATCCTGAGGGGCTTGAATATACAAAATATGGCTATGTGCCAAATTGAGAATTGAACCCTGGATTAGGGTGGAGGAAGTCTCTTTGGATATAATTCCAAGTGGATCAGGGCTGCAAAAGACAGACCCTGCAAGTGGTGATGTGAATTATGAATGCACACCACAAATAAAAAAGTGAGGCCAGATGTGCCTGAGATAGCAAAAGATTTTTGCTATATCTAAAGGAAGTGGTGAGGCTATGGAAGAAAACCTAGCTGCCAACATTAATTATATGGTATCTCACCAACTTCAAGAATACGATAAAACTTTTATGTTTTATTAAAATATCAACGGTAAATCCGTTTATAAATATCCATGTCTCAAATAATATGAGATATAAGAAATACAATTTCAAAGTATTTCAAAATGGTGCAAATAAGTAATACTTTCAAAATAAAATAAATTGCCATCAGTTGTGGAGCTCAATAGGAAGAAATATATATAATTTACCGAATCTGCACTATAGGTTTGCAGATCAATACAAATCAGGATATTAAACTCCTGATTATTATAGAATAAACCTGCCTTATGATAAATCAAAGATATTAATTACAAAAGAACAAACTACTGATCTTTAAACTTTGGGGAGAAAAACTATGATCCAATGAAAAATTTTGATAATGGATCAAAACAAAGGCAAAGATCTTTTTAACTTGCGGTTTGAAAAAACTATGATCCAATGAAAGATTTGATAATGGATCAAAACAAAGGCAGAAGTTGTATAATCCAAACATAGCCTTATCTAAACCTATATAATTGGGGGAAAGAAGGCTTGAAGTACGTTGAAAAGGTGCAAACATCTGGTTACAAAATAAGTTCATGAAATCTCCAATTATGGGGGATTACAGATGTATTATGATTGTTAACCAATATATCTAAGGAAGGATTGGTTCACCTGTAATAAGAAAACTTTAAAAATTGATTTCAGGTTTGCACTCAAAAGTAATTTAATAAGAAGGGTAGTAACATATATATTATAAAAATTACCTCAGTGTAAAGATTTCATGGTATAAAAACCATACAAAAACATCATTATATTTACACTTTCACAGTGTAAGAAAATGGAAACATCTGGAAACATGGAAAAACTGTGTGTGATTAACAAAGTGTTAATCAATATTACAGGTGCTTGAAATTAATTAAAGTGGGTCAAGCTGTGCAAGTTAAAACATTGTCCAAACAATCAATCAGTTCAAGGCTGTTAAACCGAACACTGAAGGAACAATTATACTGATAAAAGATCAGCACTTGCACTAATGAGGTCATGGGTTATCTCGATTACATTTAAATTGGAAGAGATAAGAGCAGCTGCAAATTAGTGCCTGCCATTACAAACCTGGTGGTGGGTAAGGACCTGACCCATTACATAAAGCATATGCCCAGGCATGAATAAAATATTTATAAATTACTATTCTGAATTCAGAAGTAATTCAAGCACCATAAGAGAGGGGGAAAATTGTTCCATGATACAAATATGTCTAATTGTTGTCGACATACTTTGTCCCTCCATTAGGATTAGGTAAAAAAAAAAAATAAATAAAGTTCCAAAAGAAGGAATACAGAAGCTTATAAGAATATGTATGCCTTGTGAAGAGGCTTATGCAAAATCTCAAATGATACGTTATTATTATTAAAGTAATGTAAAAAAGGTTCATAAGCTGCTTCAACTATAAGATTAACAGCTGTTGCAAACTGAAGCAAGTGTTACAGATGATGTACAGCTTCTGTGAATGTTTGGGTAAAGATAAGAATATTATCTATTCTTATAACAATAATTGATATGTCTCTTGTTCAGACTGCAGACAATAATACCAGGCGAACATAAATGGTTTGTCCTAAGAAATTTTCCAAACATTCGTATTAATTGTTGAAGTATAAGGAGTTATGGATTAAAAAGATCGATTGTTTTATTATGGAACTGTCCATGTCGTATCAAGATGAACAATTCCACGGCTGTGGCATATGTTAACAATGGTCAAATTTGGGAGAAAAACATATTGTCATTATTTTGCATTACTTACGATTAATCTGGTGTATACAGATTAAATCACTGATCTTTCAAATGTTTTCTTGTGGGTCACAAGATAAGTCAAATAACAATCATGGGATTATCTAAGTAAACAGATGTGGCATATTTTAAAGTTTAGTCCACCTGTTTATCTCTAAGGAAGAGACAATGGTATCGGAAGATAACAAATTTGGGAGAAAAAACATATTGTCATTAATATGGATTACTTACGATTAATCTGATTGCGATCTTTCGAATATTTCTTGTGGGTAAACCAAGAACAGTGAAGGTGGATGCTTTTCTCCCAATTACATGAGGAAAACATTTCTTTGTGTTCCTAATTTTTTTGTTTAATAGGGCAGTGTCTGATGAAAATGTAGCTGGACACTGCCAGAGGCATTTTGGTGGCCTAATACGGGTCCTTTATGGTTTCATAAATATTGTGTGATTTTGAACTGCTAGTGATGATTCATAGTGGCAGCAATTTATTAAAGTCAAAAAAGGGGTCTCGACCTAGGTCGTTGCCTGTCTCCCTTCGCTCTTTGGATGCTGCTGCACCCACTGGGATCTCCAGGTTTGAGAAACCCTGCAGTAATTTATTGTTGTACAAAAAACCTCCATGACATGAAAATATGAATTTTACTATCTACAGGTTGACCAGACCATCACAACAGCTGATGGTCAAAGCAGTCTATGAATTGTTAACCAATATAACAATATATCAATAAAATAATTATGTATAAAGAAGTGCTATACTTGCAATTTGCAGAAATAAGTCTAAAAAACAATATTTTGTTATAAAGAAATTGGAGGTCTGTATATACAGTAAAGTTATTTTTATCATATTTAGATATATGTGAATTCCTTGTGGATTGCATTTTCTAAGTATCTAATTGATAGAGCCAATAATAGGGCTCAGAGTGTTACCGACTTATAAACGGACAATATATTTAACCAAGAAGTTATCAGATGCATTCATAATATCCCAATATGGAAAGGGATTATATATGTAAATGTTAATAAAATATAATATATATATATATATATATATATATATATATATATATATATATATATATATATATATATGTGTGTAGTGTGTGTAGTGTATGTGTATATATATATATATATATATATATATATATATATATATATATATATATATATATATATATATATGATATATATATATATATATATATATATATATATATATATATATAATAGATATATATATATATGTGTATATGTATATATATCTGTCCAAAATTGTAAAAAAATATAAAGGCAGGAGATAAATAATCTTGAAATGCCTTAAGAAATGGACCTCTAACTCTATCTATGATTCAAAAAACTTGAACATTGAAAATAATAAATTCTGATAACTTTAGTATCAATATAAGAGTGCAAACATTGCAAATGTTACGTTATAATTGCATGTGGATACAAATTGCATTATCATATATGTTAATGAATCTACCAAACAAAGCACACCAAGGAGACCTGAAACGAAGGTAAACTATAAGCATATCCTGCCGGCTTTAAGTTGTGTGTGTGTGTGTGTGGTGTGTGTTGTGAACATTGATGAAAATGGTTTGCAGTAGGTAAGAGTCTCTGTGGCAATGAGACTGCTTATTACACACAAAAACCACATTGGGTTCAGTAAAAACTGATAGTTATAGAGGAATGTATTTCTAGATGGTTAAAAAATTGGATACATTCAGTTGGAACTAGACACTGAAAGGTGGAAAAAAAGCACTCTGTTAATGAGGAAAATATACATTCACAGGAATTGCACAGGATGAGCCACTCGAGCAAAGATGCAAGGCCGCAGGAGGCTGTAGATTACTGTTAAGTAAAAAGGAACCAGTCATGGTGTCAATTTAGACACGCATGTTCGGTTCTCTATAATTGTTGCTTTGTCATGCCATAAAAATATATATATCAATTGGTATTTGTGATAAACTTGCCTTTCAATGGAAAGGGCATTATTTTCATTTTTTATAATGTGAAATAATTTATCACATAACTTGAGGCAATGTTTGGGGAAAATGTGTTATTCGCTCGTTATTTGTGTTAAATGAGCCGTACTGTCGTATGGAAAATAAATTCTACGACACGAAAAACACAGAAAGCTTCAAACTCTTCACGTAGTCACTCACGTGACTCCGAAGTAAAATAGTAAGATTAAACGAGAACTTACCAGTTTCGAAGTTTGATCGTTAGTTTATGAGGAGTAACGATGAGGGATTACGTGCCCTCCACTCCCCACCCTCATAAAATAAATGATCATCTGGTAGTTCTAAATCTATGATGAGCCTTACTATCTTACTCCGGCTATTTGTGTTCTGTGTTTTTCATGCCGCTGCTTTGAAGTATGCCGTTCCAGCGCCAGGCGGGCCTTCTTCACGTAATCCCTCATCGTTACTCCTCATAAAATAATGATCAAACTTCGAACTGGTAAGTTCTCGTTTAATCTTACTATTAAACATGGTCACTTTCATATTAAGCTGTACACTGTTAAACTGTTAAACACTGTTATTTAAGAATTGTTATACACGCTTTGGATTTGCTTTGAGAACTATTCAAAATTGTATAGAGTGTATTGAAAATTCACCCAAGTAAACAAGGTTCTATCTACAGGAGCTGCCTTGGATTTTCACATGAAAAAATTGATACAAATGAATGAAACACCAGTGTTAAGGAAACACTAATCCATGTTCATATGTTGCTTCCTGTTCTCAACCTTTAACAAACTGTTGGAGCCTTAAGATAGTTTTAGTTAATTCCGCCACCGGACACTCCCAAACTTGATCATCTCCATCACGCTGAGTCACATCTGTCACATGAGTATTTTATGCTCATAATGTGTAAAATAATACAACAATGACCATAATTATCAATTGTAATTATTAAATGAAGTATGCTTCTGCCTATTCATCTGAAGTCAATATTGTTTTAGAGGAAGTTGGTGAAAAATTATGTGACGGTTACCATTCTTGCTGAAAATCATCACTTTTTTGGCAATAACCTGTTATGGAGGCTTAAAATCAATGCGTTAGACTGAATTTTTTTTTAAAATGATTTATTTGAGGAAGATACTCTATAATTTGAAAGACTGGGAAAAAATGTTGATTTTATATTCTTAAATCAGTTATATTTTACAGTGTTGTTCATCATAAAAATGCAATGGATATGATATGACTGCATGCACTGGAAAAAGAAGAGGAAAAAATAAATTTTAGTTCGGAGTCACGTGAGTGACTACGTGAAGAAGCCCTGCCTGGCGCTTGATCGGCATTACGTCGACACTGAAGGCAGAGCAAGAGCTGCAGAGGCAGCTATTCTACAGCGGTAGATAAGGGGCCCGCAGGTAAGTGCAGTTGAAATACTTACAGGGCATATCCAAACTCTTGGCTATGAAGAAAAGAAAATACTCCGGGGGGGGGAAAAACGGAGTTTAAAAAGTTAAAAAGGCAAATAAATACTCCGGGTGAAAAAACGGAATTTAAAAGTTAAGATGGAAAAACTCCAGTGGGGAGGAAAAAATATAAAAGTCAGAGAGGCCATGATTTAAAAAGTTCCAATAAAAAAGGCCTCCAGACAAAAAAGCTTTATGGTTTAAAATTAATGGAGAAAGACTAAAAAAAAATTCAAATAAAGGGTTTAAAAAAGGCCCAGAATATTCCCAAAAAACAAACCCTGAGGGGTTTCCATATATTAATATATATGGTGGAATTTATCAATGTGGGAATATCTACCTCGGATTGTTTTGGAGGTAGTCTCCTTGAGGAACAACTCAGAAGTAATTAGGGCAGTAAAAGAATATGAAAAAACTGACCATAAAGGTGCATTGATAGTGGTGGCTGGTCATAAAGTACCCACCACAGCACAAATATATAGATATATACAGGTGTACTAGGTACGATACCTGAATGAAGGAGTGAGTCCATGGAAAGTGACCATGGAAACCAAAATTAATTGGTCTCTCACCAAAGCTGTAATGGTTGAAACAGCAGAGTTATTGATAAAACTTTTTATGTTTTATTAAGGTATCAACGGTGAAACCGATTATGGTACCCAAGTCTCAATTATATGGAGACATAAGGAAATACGATTTCAAAGTATTTCAAGCCGGTGTGGCATCACTACTTATGTAAAACAAATAAAACATTGTGCAATAACCAAAACATTTAAAATATAAAGACAAATTGCCATTAGTTTGTGGAGCTCAATGGGAGAAAAATATATAATAATATGTGTGTGTGTGTGTGTGTGTGTGTGTGTGTGTGTGTGTGTGTGTGTGTGTGTGTGTGTGTGTGTGTGTGTGTGTGTGTAATCGTTATTGGGACCAATTTTGCACTTTAGATTTGCAGGTCAAAACAGATCAAGTTATATTAAACTGATTATTATGGAGTAAACCTGCCTCAGGATAAATCAAAAGACATTGATTACAAAGGAAAGACTAGCGGTCATTAAACTTTGGAAAAATTATGATCCAATGTAAGATTTGTTAATGGATCAAAACAAAGGCAGGAGTATGATAAATAAACATTTATCCAACACAGCCTTATGTGAACCAATATGATTGGGAAGAAAAGGCTTCATGTACATTTGAAGAGGTGCAAAAACTTGTTACAGAAGAAGTTGATGAAAATCTCCAATTGTAGGAGATTACAGGTGTGTTATGATCAATGATATGGCATAACAAAGGGTTGATTTATTTAATGTGTAAAGGATCTACAAAAAATTTGTAGAAGGAATTGGTTCACCTGTATAGGAAAACCTAAAAATTGATTTTAGTTTTGCACCCAAAATATCTCCAATAAAGAAGAGGTACGTAAATTTGTATCGTAAATTTCCCCAGGGAATAGAAGATGTGGTGGTAAAGCCATACAATACATCATTTTAAATACACTTTTATAGTGTAAAAAAATTTTATTAAAAATGGGACATCTTCAAACATTGGAAAAACAGTTGTTATTAACAAATTGTTAATCATTATTTATAAGACTCAAAGGATTGGTATTTAGTACCAATTTATTATCATATTTGCAGGTGCTTGAAATTAGAATGGGTCAGCTGTGCAAGTTCAAGACATTGTCTAATGGATATTAAACTCAGTTCTAGGCTGTTCACATAATTACTGGAACAACAATTGCACTGATAAGAAGATCAGCACTTGCACTAATGAGGACATGGTCATGGTTTATCTTGATCACAACATTTTTAATTGGAAGGTTTGATCAGGAGTCAGATGCAAATTAGTGCAGCAATTACAAGCCTGTTAGAGGGAGGGTCCTGACCCATCCAATAAAACCTATGTTTTAGGCATTCATAAACATTCCTAAATTACTATTCTGGATTTAGGAGTAATTCAGCACCATATGAGGGGGAAAAATGTTTTCCGAGATACAAATATGCCTCATTGCTTTGTTGACAAACTTTGTCCCTCCATCAGAGAAGGAGCTTAGGTAAAAGAGTAAAAAAGCTCCAAAAAAGGGGAAACACAAGCATTATAAGAGTATGCAGGCCTTTGTTGGCAGGCCTGTGCAAATACCAAAGGATATGTTATCAGATTTAAAGTAGTGGATAGAAAAGGTCTTCAAGCTACTTTAAATATATAAGCTTAGGAGCTGTTGCAAGCTGAAGCAAGTATTATCAGATGATGGATAGCTTCAGTGATTATTTGGGTTAAGATAAGAATAATATCTGTTCTTATCAAGTTAATATTTGATACTCCCTTGTTTGGGACTACAGACAATAACACCAGGTAATTGCAAATGGATTGTCCTAAGAAATGTTCTCCAAAAATTTGTATTAATTATTGGAGTATCAGGAGATTTATGGATTAAATGCCTATTGTTCTATTATGAAAGTGTGCATGTCATATCAGGTGAACAATACCATGTCTGTGGCATATATCAATCACATGAGTCAAGTAAGATCATTGTCAAGTGATTATCTGGGTAACCAGATGTGGTGTATTCTAAAAATGTTTTAGTCCAGCTGTTTATCTCTAAGGAAGAGATAATGTTGTCGCAGACAACAAATCAGGGGAAAAACATTGCCAGTAATATGGATTACTTACCATTAATCTGGTTGTATCCAGATTAAATCACCGATCTCTCAAATGTTCTCATGGGAAAACCGAGAACAGGAGCGGTGGATGCATTTCGCTAAATTACATGAGGAAAGATGTTCTTTTATATTCCTCATTTTTGTCTGATAGGGCAGTGTCTGATGAAAATGTAGCAGGACGCTGCCAGGGGCGCTTTGGTGGCCCAAACCGGACCTTCATGGTTCTCATTAATGTTGAGACTGATGTTGAACCAGTTATGATGACTCATAGTTGCAGTAATTTATTGTTGGACAAATTCATCCATGGCATGAAGATATGAATTTGGCTATCTGCAGGTTTGACCAGATCATTATAACAGTTTGACAGTCAAAGAGGTCTATGAATGTTTAACTAATATAACAATATAACAATTATGTACAAAAGGAATGAAATATCTGCAATTTGGAGAAATAGTTTTAAAAAACAATATTTGTTTATATGAAAATGGAAGTCTTTTGCAGACAGTAAAAGTTATTTTATCATATTAGATATATGGGAGTTCATTGTGGATTGCATTTTTTTCCAGCATCTAAGTGATAGAGCCAATAATCATAAAGTTTATCGTCCAATTTAGGAAAAAATTGCTAACCAAGAAGTTATCGGGTTCATTCGTAATATCCCGATATGAAAAAGGGATATATATATGTATGGTATATATATATATATATATAAATATATATATATATCAATATATATATAATATATACACATAACACATACATATATGTATTTTATTGGGATTTATGTGATAGACCAACACAAATGTATTTTATTGGTGCCATGGTGGCATAATTGTGAAGTGAAAGGAAAATGACAAATGGTTTCCAAATTTTATTACAAATAAAAAACTGAAAAGTGTGGCGTGCAAAAGTATTCAGTACTTTGTAGAATCACCTTTCGCTGCAATTATAACTGCAAGTATTTTGGGGTATGTCTCTACCAGCTTTGCACATCTAGAGACTGAAATTTTTGCCCATTCTTCTCTGCAAAAATTGCTCAAGCTCCGTCAGATTGGATGGAGAGCGTCCGTGAACAGCAATTTTCAAGACTTGCCAGAGATTCTCAATTGGATTTAGGTCTGGACTTTGACTGGCCCATTCTAACACATGAATATGCTTTGATCTAAACCATTCCATTGTAGCTCTGGCTGTATGTTTAGGGTCGTTGACCTGCTGGAAGGTGAACCTCGCCCCAGTCTCAAGTTTTGCAGACTCTAACATGTTTTTCTTTAAGAATTGCCTCCCCTGTATTTGGCTCCAAATCCATCTTCCCATCAACTCTGGACCAGATTCCCTGTCACTGCTGAAGGTAAAAGCATCCCCACAGCATGATGCTGCCACCACCATGTTTCACAGTGGGATGGTGTGTTCAGGGTGTGCTGTGCATGTTAGTTTTCCGCACCCACATAGGCGTTTTGCATTTTCAGGCCAAAAAACTTCAATTTTTATCTCATCAGACCAGAGCACCTTCTTCCACAATGTTTGTGTTAGTGTCCCCCACATGCGCTTGTGGCAAGCTGCAAACGGGAACTTCTTATGGCTTTGTTTCAACAATGGGGCTTTCTTCTTGCCACTCTTCCTATAACCAGGCCCGATTTGTGCGAGTGCACGATTAATAGTTTTGTCCTGTGGACAGCTTATTCCACCTGAGCTGTGGATCCTGCAGCTCCTCAGAGTTACAATGGCCCTCTTGGCTTGCTGCTTCTCCCTGATCAATGAACCTCCCTTGCCCGACCGACCTGTCAGTTCAGGTGGACGGCCATCGTGTCTTGTAGGGTTATGCAGTTTGTGCCATACTCTTTCCATTTTCGGCATGATGGATTGGAACAGTGCTCCATGAGATAGTTCAAAGCTTGGGATATTATTTTATAACCGATCCCTGCTTTAAACTTCTCACAACATCTACTTTATCCCTGACCATGTCTGGTGTGTTCATTGGGGCTCTCTTTGAGCCGCTGTTTGTGCACTTAATGAGCTCTTACCAAACCTGCTGGACGCCTTTGCTGAAACAGCTGTATTTTATACTGAGATTAGATTACAACACAAAGTGGACTATATTACTAATTAGGGACTGTGAGTTTTTATTTAGGGGTATCAGAGTAAAGGGGGCGAATACTTTTGCACGCCACACTTTTCAGTTTTTATTTGTATAAAAAACATTTGAAATTGTGTGTGTGAAAACCCTGCTGTGGGTGTGTGTGTGTGTTTGGGGTGTGGTGTGTGTGTGTGTTTGGTGTTGTGCTGTGTTCGTGTGTGTGTGGCCTGTGTGAAAACCATGGGTCTTTTTCTTCATTCCAATTATGCGCCATCTTTGTGTTGGTCTATCACATAAAATCCCAATAAAATTATTTACGTCTTGTGGTTGTAAAAATGTCAAAAGGTCGGAAAAGATCCACATAAGCGCGGTGTATTTGTGGGTGTGTGTGTGTTCGTACATTTTTCACACGAATACACACACTACACTCACAACACACCACACCACATATACACCACACATGTTTAGATTACATGTCGTGAGTGTGTATTTTAAAAATGTATGCACTTAATAGATAAGATATATTTTTTATATTCTCTGGACCAAATTTGAATTACGAAAGTTGGGGAGATCAGCATAAGGTCCCGACTTGCATTTAGGCTATGGACTCCAATTTATCCGCGATTCAAAAATTTAACATTGCCTTGGAATAAGGCTCATGACTTTAGTATCAGCATAAGGTGCAAACATTCGCAAATGTTCGTTATATAATTGCATGTGGCTACATATTACACGTATTTTATATGTTTATTGAATTTACATCTAACCATTACATTAATTTTATATATTTATGAAATTTACATACTAAGCAGGCAAACAGAAGAGCTGGAAACAAGGTTATTTATAAATTTTCTAAGCCCCATATCTGTCGGCCAAAATTGTGTGTGGGTTACATTCCGACTCAATATGTTTTTTAAAGTAGGTTAAGAGTCCTTCGCGGTGGTGAGACAGCACTATTCATTACTACACAAACACCACATTAAGATCAGTTTAATTAAATACTGATGGTTATAGATATTTATATTCCTAGTGGTTGTTTTATAACATGTTGTAAAACTCTGAGTGGAAACTAGACATTGAGTGTGGAAAAATCTCTCCGTAAAGGAGGAAGTTACTTTCACAGGAATTGGCACGGATGGGCCACTCGAGCAAAGATTCAAGGCGCTGGAGGGTTTGTAAAATAAATATTAAAGGTTACAAGGAACCAGTCATAGTGGTCCAGGATTGGACAGGAGTGTTTGGGTTCTCTGTAAATTGTAGCTTTGATTTTATACTATCAAATATATTATTAATTTTTATTTTGGTGATAAATTGGCCTTTCAAAGGGCATTATTCATTCTTTTTATAATGTGAAAAAATTTTATCACATAAACGTAGCAATTGTTTGGGAAAAAAGTGTTTCTTTGCTCATTACTATGTATTGATTGACCAGAGTTGTAGTATGGAATGAGTCTACGAACATAACTAACCACAGAAGCTAAACAAAATTCTTCATGTAGTCAACTCACGTGACTCCGAAGTAAAATAGTAAGATCCAAACGAGAACTTACCAGTTCGAAGTTTGATCGTTATTTTTCTGAGGAGTACGATGGTCGGGATTACGTGCCTCCACTCCCGACCCTCATAAAATAAATGATCATCTGGTAGTTCAAAATCTATGTTGAGCCTTTCTATCTTACTCCGGCTATTATGTTCTGTGTTTTTCATGCTGCTGCTTTGAAGTATGCCGATCAAGCGCCAGGCGGGGCTCTTCACGTAATCCCTCATCGTTACACCTCATAAAATAACGATCAAACTTCGAACTGGTAAGTTCTCGTTTAATCTTACTATTAAATTCACTAAAAGATTGCACCAAAGATATTTTTCCCATTGTAGAGAGGTCCATCTATGTGAAACAACATTCAAAGTTGCAAACATTTATGTTTTATAATCGGTTTTCCAGAAACTTAAAGGTAAACACTTATTGACGAATCACCCAGCCACTGGAAATATCGTATCTGATCTTCTTCGACTTTATGTCTTTAGACCTTTTATGGCCACCCAAAATGGTAGACATAATTTGTCACTACCTTTTGGCTGGGTAGTTCCGAGAGCAAGAGAAAGAAAAAAAAAGGCATTTCTTTTCATTGGCGCTTTCTGACATTAAGAGATGTTGCGATTCAGCCACCAGCAATGAATGCTGACACCTCATGGTGCCCCGCAGGAGAAGAGGCACTCCAATTGAGCCGATAAACAAGACTGTGACAAATAATGCTGACATATTGTCAGAACAAAAGACATGACTCAGCTTTATTCCTGTGTGCAAATGGAAACCTGCCAACAACCATGACAAATGACCTTAGTCTGACAGTACACATCAGTGGCTGAGCATTCATTCATCATTAAATTGGAGCCCTGCATGTAAAATGCAGCCAAAGCCTGAAAGAAGCTTTTCATGTTCAGGTCCATGAAATTCAAGACAGAGATAAAGCTGTTGAGGAAATGGTTATCGAAATATTGATAGGTCTATGGCCTCCGGGCAACATTACACAGAAGTGAGTATCAGAAATACGCCTGGCTTAGAAAGTTTCCATTTCTGCACAAGCTACTTTTTTTTTAATTAGTTACAGTTGCATTTCTCAGATTTATGGTTTAAGTGCATTTCACTACCCTTCCATACTATTTAAGTAGTAAATAGCCTTCCCAAGAAAATCTGACAAAAAGCTACATTTGGGTGGCTTAATTTCAGCATAATTTTCTTTGGAAAAGCACTCTTCTAGTAATGTCAGCTTGCAGGAAACCTCTCTCTCTGCCCCTATTATCTAGAGTCGAGTCAAGAGTGTTTTTATTGTCACATGTCCCACATAGAACAATGAAATCCTAACTTGCAGCAGCACAACAGAATATGCAAACATAGTGAATAGTACACTGTAAACAATATAATCAACGAGAAAAAATGTTCAGTGTGTATATATATATATATGGAAATGCTAAAGCTGTGTTGCCTTTGGTTTGGAAATGCTAAAGCTGCGTTGCCTTCGGTTTGGAATTGCTAAAGCTGTGTTGCCTTTGGTTCGCATTTCCAAACCAAAGGCAACACAGCTTTAGCATTTCCAAACCAAAGGCAACACAACTTAGCTTTTTTCCCAAACCAAGGCAACATAAAGAAACATGCTTTAGCCATTTCCAACCTATATTTTAAAACCACATTAAGGCACTGACAGGTCAGTAAAACCAACACAGTTTAGTAGACATGTGTTCAGTGTTATTCACAGCTCAGACTGAGAATTGCGACCTCTTACTCCCCCATCTTGCAGAGAACTGATTCACTCAACACTTCCAGGTTTTACAGTCCCTCCGGAAGGGGCATGGCCTTCAGGAGAGAGAATCTCAACATTTTTTAAACACTAAAAACTCTTTTATTTTTCATCGATGGGAAAAATCCTCTTGTCCTGCGCAGCGGAGGGGGACTCTGAGTAAGATGGCTAAAAATCACAGCTGTAAGTGGCAGCGTTTTTTCTAAAATAAATATACAGAACAACAGGATGTGGTCAAGAGGAGACTTTTGGTAATATGATACAAATTATTTGTATAATAATTATATATATATTTATATAAAACATGCATAAATATCTTCTCTCCAGTGATGCTGCCTAACCCACTGAGTTACTCCAGCATTTTATGTCTATCTTCAGTATAAACCAGCATCTGCAGTTCCTTCCTACACACACATATATATATAGCTCCTGTTGCAGTACCTTCCTACGCGCACATATATAAATAAACATGTACATATTTATATATATATATATATTTATACACACTCATACATACACATAAGAAAACAATATATACACACACTCATACATACACATAAAAACAAACAATAATAGTTCTATAGTATAAATTAAACCATTGAGCTTAATAAAGCTATTTTACTTATGTGACAAAAAAAAATCATAATTGCCATTTATCAATTACTTCGCCTTAGGAGCAGAGAGAACTTGCTGACGAACGAAAACTTGCTGCAGAGGAATTGATGTTGCAGCTTCACCTCCCAAATCTAGGAAGAGATCATACCAAGGGACTGAAGTCACTTTATGTTTGTGCAGGTCAAGGACCTAGTGGATGGAAAGATACTGTCATATTTTACTTGTTTATCTTCCATGAGAAACATTCATGCAGTCCTCTCCTTTAAGGGATTATTTAAGTGGGAAGTGAAGAAAGAGTGAATCATGAAAATAATGTGTTTAATGAACAGAAAAGCCTTTTCAACGGTTCAATAAATCTAATTAATTACCAATTCAAAATTAACAAAGTATGGGCATATTAATTGGAATAAAGAAAATACAGGTAATTTTAGAATGATACTAACGATGTTCTTGTGAACTTCCAAAGGTTTAAAGTTAATTTTTGTCGTGTAATAGATGTGCATTGGAAACAGCCCTTTTGGCTCACCAAATCCACCATTAATTACTCCTGGCAGTCACGGTGGCACAGCGGTAGAGTTGCTGCCTTACAGCAAAATGCAGCGCCCCAGACCCAGGTTCGATCCCATTATGGTGCCGTCCTGTAATGGAGTTGAACTTTCTCCACACCCGTATCTGCGTGGGATTTCACTGACATCCCTCGGTTTCCTCCCATACACAGCAAAAGACGTACATATTTGTCGGATAATTGGTCTTGATAAAAATGTAAAAATTGTCCAAGTTGGCGATATGCAGAGTACTGCCCTGCCGACTACAAAATTCAGAAGGTTCAGAGGTAACATGTTGTAGGACATAAAGCACTCGAGTAACTCAGCAGGTCACACAGCATCTCTGAAGAACATGG
This sequence comes from Okamejei kenojei, assembly GCA_035221665.1. Taxonomy (NCBI): domain Eukaryota; kingdom Metazoa; phylum Chordata; class Chondrichthyes; order Rajiformes; family Rajidae; genus Okamejei; species Okamejei kenojei. The sequence goes on from CM069134.1 coordinate 77,955,428, forward strand.
ATAGGTGACATTTCAAGTCGGGTCTCTTTTTGACTAACACATTCTTCTAACGCTTGTATCTTTTGGATATGGGAGGATAACAAAGACTCTGAGAAAACCCTCATGGTCACAGAGGGAATGTGCAAACTCCAGACAGACAATACTGGAGGCATAGGTTAAACCCAAGATGATGGGGCTGTGATGCAGTAACAGCACTTAGAACAAATGGCCTAATTCTGTTCCTATCACTTATGACCTTATTTCTGAGGAGAAGGTAGGAGAATAGGTCAGGACAGAGAGATAGATCAGCCATAATTGAATGGTGGAGTAAATTTGATGGTCTGAATGTCCCAATTCAGCTTCTATCAAATGACTTTAAGGAACCCCTTTTTTAATTATGACCTACCAACTGTGCCGCTGCCAAATATGTCATCCAATCGGCAACTTTATCCTGTACAAATATCATTATTCAATATGGAAACGATCATGGAGCTTTGTCATCTCATTAGCAGTTTAATTGTCCACTATCATTCATGAATATTTTAAATTCCCTTCCCATTCCCATACTGGTCTTTCAGTCCTGGGTCTCCTCCACTGTCAGAGTGAGGTCTCACACAAAATGTAGAACAGCACCGCATATTTTGCTTGGGCTGCTTACCCAGCAGTATGAATTTTGATTTTCTCTAATTTAAAAAATTTAAAAAAAACCTGCATTCCCTCTTTCTGCCGCACCCCCCACCATTGTCGTCCTGCCAGTTCACTGTTATCAAAACCTTATATCCATTCGTTATTACCTCTTCCACAGCCTACATTGGACCACTGTGGGCTCCACTTTCCTTGGCCATTGGTGCTGGCTCCGATTTGTTCTGAATCTTCATACCTTCTAGTTTGCCTCCTCCCGACTCTCAGTATGAAGAAGGGTTTCGACCCAACATACGCCACCATTCCTTTTCTCCAGAGAATGCTCCTGACCCCTGAATTAACTCCAGCATTTTGGTGTTTAATCATTCATGAATAGAATGTGTCTAGACACTGTTGTCTATGACTGTATAGTTGACTGCTTAACTCTCTGTCCAGGAACCATAGGAAAAAGAGGATTAGGGTGGGTAACTGCATGAACATACAGTGCATCAGGTCGTAATTTCGGACCTCCTTTCACTTATTCCCACAATTTATGTTATGATCCAGCCTATACTAAAATGGATTACATTCTTTGTTTTAATCATCAAACTGCACAACAATACCCCATAATAGAAAGCAAAACACAGGTGTTAGAAAGTTTGCAATTAATTAAAATAAAAATAACTGAAGTACCACATTTAACGTAAATTATTCTGACTTTTCTACTCAGTACTTTGTTGAGGACCTTTGGCTGGTGATGAAAGCCTCAGTCTTCTTGGTATGACGCAACAAGCTTGGCACACCTGTATATGGGTAATTTCTCCCATTCTCACTGCAGAGCCTCTCAAGCTCTGTCAGGTTGATGGAGTGTCATGCACAGCAATTTTCAAGTCCCTTCCAGAGATGCACATTCTGTTCAAGTCCTGGCTCTGGCAGGGCCACTAAAGAACATTCACAGACTTGTCACGAAGCCACTCCTGCTTTGTCCTGTTGGAAGCTGAACCTCCACCCCAGTCTGAGGTCCAGAATACTCTGGAGCAGATTTTCATCGAGTTCCCTCCTGTACTTTCTCCTTTCTATCTTTTTCACTCGAACCTGATTTGTCTCCCTCCCAGATTCCTGCGGTGAAAACATCCCCTACAGCATGATGCTGCTACCACCATGCTTCACCGTAGGTATGGTATTGGCTAGGTGATGAGCGGTGCCTGGTTTTCTCCAGACATGATGCTTGCCATTCTGAAAGAGTTCAATCTTGGTTTCATCCACCAGAAGAATCTTTGTTCTCATTCCATTTGGCAAACTTGAAGTGGGCTGTCCAACTGTGTTTTAACTGAGAGTGTCCTTCCGTCTGGCCACTCTACCAGAAAGGCACTAATGGTGGAGTGCTGCAGATATAGTATCCTTCTGAAAGTTCTCACAACTCCACGGAGGACTCTGGAGTTCTGTCAGCAAGACATTGGGTTCTTGGTCACCTCCTGACCAAAGCCCTCTCCCCCCAGATTGCTCAGTTAGGCCAGACGGCAGCTTAATGAAGAGTCCTGGTGGTTCCAAAGTTCTCATTTAAGAATGACCCCCCGGAGGCCACTGTGCACTTTGGGACCTGCAATGCTGCAGAAATCTTTTTATAAACCCTTCCCATTTAAAGTGTCTGGACACAATCCAGTCTCGGATGTCTATGGACAATTCCTTCACATTCAGGCTTTGTTTTTGCTCTGACATGCACTTGTCAACTAAGAGACCTTATATAAGGCCAGTGTGTGGCCCTTTCCCAAATCATGTCCAAGTCAATTTACATTTATCCACTGTGACGTCCCAATCAAGGTGTAGAGACATCTCAAGGATCATAAATCGATGAAACCTAAGAATCATTTTTCAGTGTCACAGCAAAGGGCTGAATACACCCCGTAAATGTGATATTTCAGTTATTTCCTTGTAAATTACTGTCAACAATTTCAAACACCTTTTTTCACTTTCAATTCTGTGGTATTGGGTGTAGATTGATCATTTAAAAAATGAATTTAATCCATTTTAAAATAAGGCTGTAACATAACAAAATGTGGAAAAAGTGAAGTGGTCTGAATACTTTCTGGATGCACTGTATTCCATTCAGGATATTATGGCCTGATTTTAGCTCCATGAATTGGCAATGGCTTGATGAGTATTCATTACCGTTTCTTTTGAACATTTTAAAATATGGCAACCAACATGTTCATACTTCAGCTTCAGCAAACCCAACAGAAAGAAACCTTGTCCCCGTAAAATAAAAATAAAAATCTCTTTAACCTGTAGCTGTCAGCAACCTCCACTTTCGAGACATAACACATTTCCAAAGGATGCCGACATCTTGTGCCATCTGAACAATGTCATGTTGTGCACTTTGATATAATTTAATATAAATTACAGGAAATTATGTTATGAAATGCCGTTCAATGTAGCATCGGCAACTGGTTAAGCACACATTTCTGAACAAGTACAGAAAGTCAATTATTAAGCAGATATATCATATTATGGCATGTTTCCTGAGTTAGGATTGGCTTATGTGAAGAGAAATGTCCTCTAATAATATGATGCAGTGTTTCTGTCTTGCACATTAAGATTAAGTTAGCCCAAAGGAACGTAGAATTTTTTTTATTAGCAATTTAAATTCACTCTGACTGATGCTCCTAAAAACTACTAATCAAGACTATCTGCCACATCCTGTCGATCTAACCCCGGGCCAATTTTCTTCACAAACTTTGGCCTGTCATATTAAGACCTAGACTCTTATACTCCTTCCTCCCTTGAACTATCCTGCAATTATAACCACAGATGTCAAAACCTTCCAGATACACACTCTCGTCTACTAAAAATATTCCATATTTCCATTCAGCCTTTCTTTAAAAAACTCTAAATGTCAAAGCGATTTCTAAATTCCTTGATGACTGAGCATTATTTCTGTGTTGCTTTGTTAAATGCATGAAATATGATTATGTTCAAGGGAAGCATGCAGCAAGCTGGGCTCAAAGCTGATGTGCGTGTGGCTTAAAATACAGTCAATGGCTCACGGCGAGACCTGCCTTGTATCTAGATAGACACAAAATGATGGAGTAACTCAGCGGGACAGGCAGCATCTCTGGAGAGAAGGAATCGGTGACGTTTCAGGTCGAGTCCCTTCTTCAGACTGATCGCATCTGCAGTTCCTTCCTACGAACCAGCATCTGCAGTTTCCATCCAACACATTTTGAAACCCATTCCTTCCGGAAGTGGTGGCGCTGCCTGACAGCTGCAGCTCGCCTGCAGTCCGTCTGTTTATCATTTTCTTTTTGTTTTCTCCTGTCTGTTTTAGTTAAAATTATGGTTTATTAGGCTGTGAAAGGGAGGAGGAGGGTGGGGGGGAGGGGGGGGATGGTGGGAGAACAGGGTTTTAGTCTCTCTCCTTTGATGGGATGAGCGACTATTGCTTGTCGTGTCCCCCGTCAAACCGTCTCCGTCTGTGCTGAGGCCTAATGGTCGGAACTGGTGGCCACGAGCAATGGGCGGGGACGTTCAGCATTCCGGCGGCGGTGGCGGCTGGCTTCAGAGCTGCGTTGCATCCACAGTGGCGTTTCCAGCGGGACCTGCTTCAGAGCCTGCGGTGCTCCTGCGTCGTTTCAGCGTTGGCGTTCCAGCGGCGACCTGGCTTCAGAGCTGTGTGCTCCAGCGTTCAAGCGGCGACCCGGCTTTAGACTGCGGTGCTCTCAGTGTTCCAGCAGCAGACCCTGCATTAGAGCTGTGGCGACGTTCCCGCATTCCGGCGACGGCGGTGGCGGCAAACCTGGCTTTCGGAGGCTCGGCCGGCGGTGCCTAGTGGACGATAACAACGGAGGCCGGATCGCTCAGTGCAGAGGAGAACAAGAAGGGAAGAAGCCAAAGACATTAATAAGACTTTTGACTTCCACCCATAAAGGCAGTGAGGAGAGTCCTGGTGAAACGCACTGAGGTGGATGTTAATATGTGTTTATTACTTGTGAGTTTTGTTTACTAATATATGGATTGCAAGGCAACTAAATTTCGTTCAGGACGGGGGGGGGGGGGGTAAGGGGGGCTGAATGACAGAAAAAAGATACTTTGACTTGAACTAATTCATGGATGCTGCCTGTCCCCGCTGAGTATACTCCAGCATTTTGTTTGAACTTACTTTTAATGCTGCAATCAGCAGATCCTTCCTGCATATCCTGGCCATGTACCTTGTTGATTGTACTGAGGGGAAGAGATGCTCCAAGATCCAAACACTACCTAGATATTAAAAAACAAAAACCCTTCTTGAAATAATTGTTATCGCTCTGTTTCATACAGATTTTTCTGCATTTTAACCTATCTTTCAAAAAATGAAGAATGTGTTATTTAAATACTTTGGCTTGTCTAATGATCAGTTATGTTCCATATTCAAAGGATACGGTTCGACTTTCACTTTCACTACTAATTTGCTAATCTAATTAAACCCTTCATTTGGATGAAAAGATATCAGAACAGAATAAAAGGTAAGCAGAATAAATGAGCTTCTGCAATGCCAACGAGCTCAGGCTACTGCAATTCTACAGCAACAGAGTATAAATCTGCAGAATCTTGAGGAAATTAGATGCCAGCTAACAACCGTGATGAAAGATAGTGACACCCTCAATAGGCAGTTAGAGGTTTGATAGACAGTGTTAAAAGAAGCTTTCCAGAGTCCCCAAGAAAGATATAGCAATATGAGTTCAAGATTTGCCCGAAATTTTCCAATGAGGTTACATATGAAGTTTGGTTTAATTATTGCCCTAAGTGGAACCAAAGGTGCAGTGAAAAGTTCTTGTTGCCATGCTAAGCAATGAGCAGAAAGACAATACATGGTTACAATCAACCATTCACAGTGTACAGGAACATGATAAAGGACAAACTCTTTAAACAACCCCAAGTCAGATGTGACTTAGCCCAATAACAAACAAGTTCTCCCAAATGCAACCTTACGAGTTCACCGATTATTCTGTAATTCGCATACTCCAATTTAAACCTTCTACAAGTCCAGACTTTATGGAACTGTAACAAGGAAAAAAAATTGAAGAGGGTACGAGCAGTGGAATGTTGTCCTATATGGATTTTAGTAAGGCCTTTGGCAAGGTTCCCCATGAAGGTTGGTTAAGAAGGAGTTCAATCTATGGGTGTTAATGGCGAGTAGCAAGAGGATTCAACAGTGGCTGAATGGAGATGTCAGAGAGAAATCGTGAAGGCTGTTTGTTTGTCAGGTTGGAAGCCGTGAACCAGTGGGGTGCCTCAGGGATCTGTGTTGGTCCACTGTTGTTTTGTCATGAACAGCATAAGATCTGATGATGGGGTGGAAAATTGGATAAGTAAGTATGCAGATGATACTAAGATAAGGTGGTGTTGTGGAATAATGAATAAATTTCAAAAGTCCTACAGAGAGATTTGGGCATTTGGAAAAGTGGGCAGAAAGAGGCAGAGTGAGTTAATGCTGATAAGTGTGAAGTGCTACATCTTGGCAGGACAAATCAAAATAAGGACGTACATGGTAATGGCAGGGAATGAGGAATGCCTGGTGGAACAGTGGGATCTAGAATAACGTGGCATAGTTCCCTGAAGGTGGAATCGCATGTAAAAGGGGGTAAAGAAAGCCTTTTGGAGTTGCTGGCCTTATATAAATCAGAGCATTGAATATAGGAGTAGGGAAGTAAAAGTTAAAATTGTACAGGCATTGGTAAGACCAATTCTGGAGTATGTGTAACAATTTATGTTCGCCAGTTTATAGGAAGGATGTCAACAAAATAAGAGAGAGTACAGAGGAGATTAACTAGAAGATGCCAGGGTTCCAGCAAACTAGTTACAGAGAAAGGTTGAACAAGTTAGTGTCTTTAATCTTTGAGTGCAGAAGTAGGGGACTGATTGAGGTCTTACAATGATAAAGGGATAGACAGAGTTGACGTAGATACGTTTTTTCCCATTGAGGGTAGGGAAGATTCAAACAAGAGGCATGCATGAGACTTAAGGACAGAGGTTTCGGGTAACGAGAGGGGGAACATTCATTACTTCAAGGGTGGTGGCTGTGTGGAATGACTTCCAGCAGAAGTGGTGGACAGGAACGATTTTAACATTTAATGAGTAAAGTGGATTGGTATATGGACGTGAAGGAATGAGGGTATGTCTGAGTGCAGGTAATGGAACAATGGGAAAACAAATATCGGCACCGGACTGGCAGGGCCGAGAGGGCCTGTTTCCGTGCTGTAATTGTTATATGGTTATATGGTTATATGGTTATCCCTCTTAAACAATCTTAAAACTTACAAAGTTGTCATATTATGTTATCATATTTAAGTTGTCATATTTTGTTCTTCATACAAATTCAGTGGACATATCTCCAGCTCCAAAAAATCTGACAGTGACTGGTGGACCTTAGATTCTATTTATAAATGTCATTCTAGTCAAATGAAATAAGAAGGTGAACTTAAGATGATTGAAGAGCCAAAAGGGAAATGAGAAGAAATCTTTTCACACAGCGTTATTAAGAGACCTGCAAGGATGGTAGAGTGAGTTCCATAGGAACATTCACAGAGCAATTTAACACCTACTTGAAGAAGACTAACTTGCAGGTTGCTAGTGTCAAAGTGGAGTTGTGGACTTAAAATTCAAAGTGCAAGCAAAGGCAAAACTGATTGAACAATTGTAACTCAACTCTTCATTGCACTTCATTGAGCATATTTTAATTTAAAGGCTAGACTGCAATTACTTCAGTATGATCTTAGGTAGGAGCCACAACAGGCATTCGAGAAAATGGAGAAACAAAGAACTGCAGATACTGGTTTATGCCAAAGATAGACACAAAGTGCAATAGTAACTCAGCGGGTTAAGCAGCAACTCTGAAGAAATAGGATGGGTGACGTTTCGGGTCACTTTGAAGAAGGGTCCCTTCCTGAAACATTTCCCATGCTTTTTCTCCAGAGATGCTGCCAGACCCCCTGAGTTACTCCAGCAATTTGTGTTTATCTTAGGCATTCAAAAAAGGCCCTTCAACCCTTGTCTTTAAGATTATTTAATGCATAGATCTTAAATGGAAAAGTTCTGCAATGACACTCTAACCATTGATCTTAAGACCTCATTAATTAATTTAGAAAAAAGAGTCTCCTTGGTTTAAAATGGCTACAATATCTGTAACACAATTTCATAGACATGTAGAAAATATAAAGATTGATGAGGCATGGAAAGAGTGGTAAATGGTTGGTTGCTTGTGTAACCATTTTACTCTGATGATTATTATCAGAACACCTCATGTGGGAAACTGGGGTATATCACTGACATGACACCAATTGCTGATCCTAAGAGCACATTTAAAGTGGATTGGCTTCATCGATTATGTACACTATGATGGGTAATAAAACTATGTATTGTACATGAAGGAATGACCCACAGTGCTCTCGGCTTTGTCCTTATTTAAACCTTTCTCTAAAAAGTTGTACTTCAATAAACCCCCCAAAAAACTGATGTTTTGAAATAAAAGGTGAATGACGGAAAGGCTGAAGGGAAGACATCGGAGTTTTCAGCACTATGAGGAAGAGCACTCGATTAATTTTTGTCATTGTTAGATAATCTTGAAATCATTTTTTAGTTGTCTCCACAGTACAACATGATTTTAAAACCTAATTGCTCTTTTACGATTTATCTCAAATTTCCTTCCTATTCATTTTAGCCTTGGGGCTTCAGGCAGCTTTGATCAATAATCTCCATGTCATCTTCAAGCCATCAGTGTCGTATAATTTGCAGCAGGTGTATCATTATCATCAAAGCTTGTGCATTAAAAAAAAAATTATTGCAATGAGGCTTACAATGCAGAACAAAAGGCTTCTCAGCTCATCATTGCTATGTTAGCTCAATGGCATATTGATGATGGCACGGACTTTTTACTCAGACCATGCAGCCAACCCTTGGTTATTCCTGAAAAATTCTTTGAGTGCTCAACATCAACAATGATGGACGAAGGAAGATAACGTTTGCCATCACTGTCATCAGGGTGTTGGAAGGCACCATGTTCATATGGTGCTGAGGAAAGCAGACATTGGTCCGAGCAAAAAGGCTGTAGAGTTTTTCAAAGAGGAGGTTGAACACACTATAACTTTTGTTCAGAATCCTCAGATGTACACGATTCCCGACTGGTCCCTAAACAGGCCGAAGGATATCAATGACAGCAAGTACAGTCAGGTCCTGGCCAAGGTCCTTGAGAGCAAACTGCATTGATCTGGAACAGTTGAAGAAGTTCCTCACATGCAAAGGGTCTACAGCACATCTGGGATCTCACGTGCATGGCCAGTACACCAAGACCATGGGTCGGAGAGGATGCACAGTAGGTGTGCCCAAGAAGATGTAAACAATTCACCTGTCTGAAGGTATAGGTACATTACCTAAACAACCCTCCACAATTGGCTGAAATTCTTGCAAGTGTGCAAGGTAATACATTTTGGGTCGTAATAAAGCGACGGTCAGTGCTCGTTTGTTTAAATTCAGAAAAAATGTACGCGGTGTGAATAAGAGCAGATATATCCTGAGAATAAGAGCAGATATTTTTACGCTTAACAGATTTACAATGGGTGGTACTGCAAGGTGGTAAACACATTGATCGCACTGAAAACACACGGGATACTGATCAGTATTGGAACAGTTCAATATGTCCGATTCACATATAGCATGACTGAAGCATTGTACCTCAGAAATGGGTCAATCCTAGTGTATGGTGATAAAACTTGGATGTTAGATCGTGGCACGTGATTGTGATTGGCATGTTCCTGGCTATTCTGATCTGGCAGTGTATCGAATGATTAAACCAAGATAAAACCGTATTGAATGTGCAGGGACAAGATCAGCACATCAAGGTCACCAATCATGAAATTGACATATTTTCCTTGGACTGTAATTGGGAATTGCGAAGGAAGTGTACTTGAGGATCCCTACAATATGGGTGTCCAATTGAGATATGGGGACAGTTGGAATTTTAATGTGAGAGTATAAAAAAAGAGTCACATGTGGACTGATCATAAAAATGGGGTTCCATTGCATACATACAGTATGGTAGGGGATTTGCTGACCCCAAGCTGATTGGGATCAAATCTGGGACTGGAATCAATTACCTCTATATGTTGTTTCACCCATAGAGTTGCTTTATATCGCATATAATTGTTATACTTCTTTGTATTGCAGATATCTCACAATCTATTATTTTTCATATCTTTAAATGTCAGTTTAGGGGAGTACTATGTTATCCTATCTGCAAGATTTGTAGGTTAGTAGATGGGGGGGGAGGGGGAGAGGGCATTCATGTAATTCTATCAAGACACTCAGTAGCATATGGTGAGATCATCTTGGCAGAATAGGCAGAAATGGGCAGATATCCTGAAGGGGGGGTACACAAAAAGCTGGAGAAACTCAGCGGGTGCAGCAGCATCTAAGGAGCGAAGGAAATAGGCGACGTTTCGGGTCGAGACCCTTCTTCAGACTGGTCAAGGGATCAGGGAAACGAAGATATAGACGGCGATGTGGAGAGATAAGGAACAATGAGTAAAAGATATGCAAAAAAGTATCGGTGATAAAGGGAACAAGCCATTGTAAGCTGTTTGTGGTGTGAAAATGAGAAGCTGGTGCGACTGGGGTGGGGGTAGGGAGATAGAGATAGAGGGAATGCCAGGGCCCGAGGGCTGAGGGAGAGGTGGGGAAGGGGGGGAGGACAGCAAGGGTTAACAGAATTGAGAAAATTCAATATTCAAGCCCAAAGGATGCAGACTCCCCAAGCAGACTATGAGGGTGCTGTTTCCACCAGCTTGCGGTGTTGCTCACTCTGGCCGTGGAGGAGGCCCAGGACCGAGACGTCGGATGTGGAATGGGAGGGGGAGTTGAAGTGCTGAGCCACCGGGAGGTCGGTTGGTTATTGCGGACCGAGCGGAGGTGTTCGGCGAAGCGATCGCCAAGCCTCCGCTTGGTCTCACCGATATAGATCATCTGGCATCTGGAGCAGCGGATGCTGTAGATGAGGTTGGAGGAGGTGCAGGTGAACCTCTGTCGGACCTGGAAGGACTGCTTGGGTCCCTGAAAAGGAGTGGAGGGGGGAGGTGAAGGGACAAGTGTTGCATTTCTTGCGGTTGCAAGGGAAAGTGCCCGGGGAAGGGGTAGAGTGGGAGGGGAGGGAAGAATGGACAAGGGAGTTGCGGAGGGAGCGGTCTTTGCGGAAGCAGACAGGGGGGGAGATGGGAAGATGTTGCGGGGTGGAGGGGTCACGTTGGAGGTGGCGAAACTGGCGGAGGACTATATGTTGTATTTGCCGGCTGGTGGGGTGAAAGGTGAGGACCAGGGGGACTCTGCCCTGTTTGCAAGTGGGGAATGGGAGCGAGGGCAGTGTTGCGGGGTATGGAGGAGACCCTGGTGCGAGCCTCATCAATAGTGGGGGAGGGGAATCCCCGTTCTCTGAAGAATGAGGCCATTTGTGATGACCTGGTGTGGAACACCTCATCCTGGAGCAGATGCGGCGTAGACGGAGAATTGGGGAATAGGGGATGGAGTCCTTACAGGAAGCAGGGTGGGAGGAAGAGTAGTCCAGGTAGCTGTGGGAGTCAGTAGGTTTGTAGTGGATGTCGGTCAGGAGCGTATCACCTGCAATAGAGATGGTGAGGTCAAGGAATGGTAGGGAAGGGTCGAAATGGTCCAAGTGTATTTGAGTGCCGGATGGAAGTTGGTGGTGAAATGAATGAAGTCAGTCAGTTGTGTGTGGGTGCAGGAGGTGACACCAAAGCAGTCGTCGATGTAACGGAGGTAGAGGTCGGGGATGGGGCCCTGGTACGCCGAGAACAAGGATTGTTCGACGTACCCAACAAAGAGGCAAGCGTAGCTGGGGCCCATGCGTGTCCCCATAGCTACGCCTTGTGTTTGGAGGAAATGGGAGGAATCAAAAGAGAAGTTATTGAGGGTGAGGACCAACTCTGCTAGGCGGAGGAGGGTGTCAGTGGACGGGTATGGGTTGCTCCTCTGGTCGAGGAAGAACCGGAGGGCTTTGAGACCGTCCTGGTGGGGGATGGAGGTGTAGAGTGACTGGACGTCCATGGTAAAGATGAGAGGATGGGGGCCTGGAGAATGGAATGCACGGAGCCGACGGAGAGTGTCTGAGGTTGTCTTGAACATAGGTGGGGAGGGATTTAACAAAGGGGGATAGGATGGCGTCAAGGTATGTGGAAATGTGTTTGGTGGGGCACGAACAGGCAGAGACAATGGGTCTGCCAGGGCAGTCGGGTTTGTGATTTTTGGGGAGAAGGTAAAATCGGGCCGTGCGGGGCTGGGAAACGATGAGGTCGGAGGCTCGGTGGGGTAGGGAGCCCGAGCTGATGAAGTCGGTTATGGTGCTCGAGATGGTGGGCTGGTGTTCGTCAGTGGGGTCATGGTCCAGGGGTAAGTAGGAGGAGGTGTCCGAGAGTTGGCGCACGGCCTCCGCTTTGTAGAGATCGACGCGCCAGACTACCAACGGCACCTCCCTTGTCGGCGGGTTTGATAACCCAGTCTGGGTTGTTACGGAGTGAGTCGATGGCAGTACGTTCAGGGCTGGAGAGATTTGGAGTGAGACAGGGGGGTGGAGAAGTCGAGGCGGTTTGATGTTCCCCGACGGCAGTTCTGGATAAATAGTTCTAGAGCCGGAAGGCTACGAGGGGGGGTCCAAGTGGAGGCGGTGGGGAATGGGTGGGGACGGGGGGACACAACATCCCTCCATGTTTTGAGAGGTGGGGGACAAACCCCCCCCATGTTTTGTGAAAAATGTTGCAGCAAAACCGAAGCCTCCGAAGTCGAGTCGCAGCCGCAACGCCACCACAGCCTCCGAAGTCAGCCAGCTGCATGATGGTAAGTCCACAGGCTCTGCGACTGGAGCCTTCAAGGTTGATTCCAGTTGGAGGCCACCAGCTCCTAGAATCTACCAGCCCGGGACTAGCTGCAGTTCCCAGGTCAGCTCGCCTGCTCTGGGACTGGCTGTAGCGCCCAGGTCGGCTCGCCTGCCCCGAGACTGGCTGTAACGTCCAGGTCAGCTCACCTGCCCCTGGACTTGCTGTACCACCCAGGTCGCCCACATGTCCCGGGATTGGCTGCAGTTCCCAGGTCGCAAAATCTAATTGAAAGAAAAATGCCTGCGGGATGGATGATTTCGGGTTACGGACCGGATTCGGCCCATGGGCCACAGGTTGCCGACCCCTGTCCTAGATGTCAGGCCTCATTGTGTCTTCTCATGTTTTAAAAGTGATTTCTGCCCCTGCTGTAGACTGACAACTCCAAGTGGTGGAATGTAATGCAGGGCTAAACAGACTGTGTTAGCTAAAATGGAGTTGTCAGCTAACATCCATATGCTTGTTTTTCAGCTAAATTAACAGCACCATTTGTCATCAAAGCAGGATTGCTTACTAAAACAATTAGTTGTTATGAAAGAATGCTTGGGCTAACTTATATGAACAAGGAAATCACGAGGTCTCTCATTACACAGCAGCAATGATTCATAGCATGAAGATAAGATAAACTTTTATGTTCCAAGAGACATCCGTAACTAACTAGGCACCTGATACGATCTGAAATAACTTTTAAGGATAGCCATAACATATAACTTAATCAACTGTGTAGGAAGGAAATGCAGATGCTTGTTAAACCAAAGATAGACACAAAAAGCTGGAGTAACTCAGCGGGGCAGGCAGCATCTCTGGAGGAAAGGAATAGGTGACATTTTGGGTCGTCGAAGAAGGGTCTCAAAATGTCATCTATTCCTTTTATCCAGTGATGCTGCCTGATCCGTTGAGTTACTCCAACAATTGGTGTCAATCTTTCGTGTAAACTAGCATCTGCAGTTCCTTCTGACACATCCAGATGAAGAGTCTCAACCCAAAGCACCAACTGCCCAATAACCCCTCTTTCTCCTCTTTTTGGTATGCCATGTTTTCCAGCGTTCTGATCAAAAGTGAAAATCCTAATTTCACCTTGATATCTAATCACTCCACACCTCCATCTCTTGTCAAGATTGCTTGACAGCCCTTCACTTATTCCTTGAGCAAAGGCTGAAATTATCTACATTCACCACTCTTTTTGTTTGCCCGGTTAAACTTGTTCTCTCATTGAATAAGGCAGTCATGGGTTACTGATTCCGGTTGATCAGCCATGATCACAATGAATGGCGGTGCTGGCTTAAAGGGCTGAATGGCCTCCTCCTGCACCTATTTTCTATGTTTCTATGTTTAATATTTCCCTTTTAACACCATTCCCTTTCTCCAAATAGAAGCCAAACCAACCTCCTAACAAGATAAATAGAGCCGTCATTGCTTCAGTCCAATTCATGCCCCTTGTGTCATTTTTGTTTCTATAACTGCAGATGCTAGTTTACACAACAGATTGATTAAAGTATTGGTGCTTCTTTCTGCTCTAATACAAATCTCATATATTTTTCATCAACGTTATTGCCAATTTACCTACTTCCATATGTGCATCCTTTAGTCATGCTTTAATCTCCAGCAACATCTACTCCCCTTTTCATGACGTCTTACCATGATGCAAAACCTACCCCTTTACCTTCTCATCATTCCAGGACCAAATCATTTTTTACAAGGTTAAAGCCAATGGTAAATGTACTTCTAAAATCCTATGGATAGGAAATTACAAAGCTTCACAAAGTATATGTCTTAAGCAGGTACCTTTAAATGCCATAACAAGGATTTTTTCTTTGTTCAAAGAAGGGTCCAGAGCTCAAAATGTCACCTATTCACATTCTCCTGAAATACTGCCTGACCTGTTGAGTTACTCCAGCATTTTGTGTCTATCTTTAAATGCCATTGTTTTGAATTCACTGATCTACCTATCTGAGTGGTGGCGCCATCGTTTGTGGGAACCTCCCAGAGGCTCTCTGTCCTTTCATCCTTTTTGTTATTTTTAGTCTGTCAAGAGTTTGTTTTTGGAGGTCTTTTTTATGTGGGGGTTGGGGGGGGGGGGAAGGGGGAAACCGTTTTTCTCAGTCACTACCTGGTCGAGGATGCATCTTTCCTCCGAGCCGCATCTTCGCCCCCTCCTCGCGAACTACCATTGGATTGGTGCGGCCTTTCCTGCCGGAGACTGGCCAGAGCTTCAGCGGAGGCTCAACACTGAATTCCGTCGCAGAGCAGGACGACACCTTACCGGGATTGCTGTGTTGGAGCTCCGGAGTATTGGGCCTGCCGACTTGAACACTGTGGAGCTGTGGTCTGTGGTCTGCTTCCAGCCATGGGCGGCGCTGACTTTAAACATCGTGGAGGCCTGGGATCTTTTGCCGAGGATCGCCAGTGTTGAAGCTCCGCCCAGCTTGGCCTGTGGACTTCGGGAGCCGCGATCTCCGGTAGGAAGCAGCCGATTCGGAAACTCCAAGCCACTGAGAGTGTTCTTCAGTTCCGATACCGGAGTTCCATCATTCCGGCGAGAGGGCCTGAAACATTGGGCCGCCGTTGCGGCGAATGCGGAGGCCTCAATAGGCCCCGACCACTGATGAACAAGAGGAAGAGGACTGAACTTTGTTGCCTTCCCTCTCAGTGGGAAACATTGTGGGGGGATGTTTTTATGTTTTATGTTAAATTCTATAATGTTGTGTTTATCTTATTTGTGTGCTGCTTGGTAACTCAAATTTCACTGCACAAATTGGTGTATGTGACAATAAATATCCTATGTCCTTTGGCCTTTGCCCTTTATCCTTTTGCCCTTGTCCTATAGCCAGAAAGTTGATTTGTTAACATTACTAAGGAAAGCCTGCCAGAATATTGGCCAACCATATTCGCAAATCTCCTTCTGCTTATCTGTGACCACTAAATATTTAAGAAAGAATTGCAGATACAGGAAAAATCTAAGGTAGACAAAAATGCTGGGTGAACTGCATCTATGGAGAGAAGGAATAGGTGACGTTTCGGGTCAAGACCATTCTTCAGACTGCTAGGGGCGGGGGGTCGGGAAGAAGAAAGGCAGAGTTGGAGACAGTAGGCTGTGGGTGAGCAGGGAAGGGGAGGGGAAGCAAGGAATACCTGAAATTGGAGACGTCAATGTTCATACCGCTGGGATGTAAACTACCCAAGCTCCTCCTATTTGCGGTGGGACTCACTCTGGCCATGGAGGAGACCCAGAACAGAAAGGTCGGATTTGGAATGGGTGAAGGAGTTGAAGTGCTGAGCCACCGGGAGATCAGGTTGGTTAATGCGAACTGTACGGAGGTGTTGTGCGAAGTGATCGCCAAGCCTGTGCTTGGTCTCACCGATGTAGAGCAGTTGACACTTAGAGCAACAGATGCAATACATGAGGTTGGTGGAGTTGCAGGTGGACCTCTGCCGCACCTGGAAAGACTGCTGAGGTCCTTGGAGGGAGTCGAGAGGGAGGTAAAGCGATAAGTGTAGCATTTCCTGATGTTGCAAGGGAAAGTACCAGGGGAAGGGGTGGTTTGGGTGGGAAGGGAAGAATTGACCAAGTAGTTATTGAGGCAGTGGTCTCTGTGGAAAGCCGAAAGGGGATGACATGCGAAGATGTGGGCAGAGGTGGGATCCCGTTGGAGGTGGCAAAAATGTCAGAGGATTATTTGTTGTCTATCTATACTATTCCTAAAACTCTCATCTTGACAGGCGCTGGGGGCGGGAGCAGCTGAGTGAGTCTGGAGCCAGGTCCTGGAGCCAGGAGTGTGGTCAGAGCCAGAGCCGGGAACAGGTGAGCCCACACACCCCCCCCCTCCCCTACACCCCCCTCCATCCCCCACACCCACCCTCCCCCATACACCACCACACACCCCTCCCAAACACACCCTCCCCCACACATCCCCCTTTGCCCACACCCCCTCCCTAACACCCCACCCCCTCCCTCCCCCACCACCACCCTCCCCCACACTCCCCCCTCCCCACACATCCCCCTCCCCCACACACCCCCTACACATCTCTCGCAAACTACCCCACACCCCCCCATACACCCCCTCCCTCACACCCACACCACCCTCCCCACACTCCCTCACACCCACACCCCCTCACACCCACACCCCCCTCCCCACACTCCCCCACACTTCCCCCTACCACCCACACCCCTACCTCCTCCCACATACACCCCCTCCCCTAACCCACAAGCCCTCAAACTGCACCCCACCCACATATGTGGAATATTACATTGAGGAATGGGTTGCGTTGGGGGACCAGGGCTCCCGTGCGACTGGGTCCCACTAAATCCCTAAATACTTCACTTTCACATAATCAGTTCTAATCACTTCGGGGCTCTCCTACAGATAGAACTGATTTTACTTAACTATGCACAATTTATAACCCGCATTGATTTTCATGTTTTGCTGTTCGGCAGTAACAAGGAATTGATAAGTGTCAAAGGATCAGCAGAAATTATGACACACTTTCCCAGTCTTTATTTGGTAAAAATAAACTGACAGTGGATATATCAATAAGTATCAGTATGAATTAATAAATGTCACAAGAGAACGAGAATTCAGTTATTGTTCGCAATGGCTTACTGAAAGCTCTGTTCATTATTCTACTGTGCGGACTGGTCAATTACAACAACTAAATCAATCAAACCTCAGAAACCTCAAATGGATCTCTGGGTCAGCAACCAATGTACTACTGTCATCTGTCATTCAGTTATTTTAAGTCTTACACAATAATTTTCCGATAAATTTACTGAGCATTATTATTCTGCAAACTGAGCTCCCTCATCTTCCCAAACCACTCCCACATTCCCTGTACGCAAGTTTTTCCATTCCGGACACCAATGACTTAGACTGGGGTGAGTCCTCACAATAACCCGTACCAATAAACAAATAAACCTTGATGTATAAACAAGGACCTGCAGATGCTGGTTTACAAAAAAAGACACAGTGCTGGATTAACTCAGCGGGTCATGCAGCATCCCTGGAGAACATGAATTGGTGACATTTCAGATCGGGAACATTCTTCAGCTTAATTTCCAAAGCTCAGCTACCGATTGTGATGAGTCAAGTGGACAGGGTGAGAAAATGGTCAGGAGTGCTACATCCTTTGTGGCAGAACTTAGCTTATGTGGACATGAAACCACGGCCTTAAAATGGCAAACACCTCACTTACAAGGAAGACTGTATTTAAACCTTTGACTGAAGTTTTAATGGGTGACTTCAATCTACATTTAGATTGGTTGAATCAAATGGGCAGAGATGCTGAGGAAGAGGATTTCTTGGAATGTATGTGGGATAGTTTTCTAAACCAACATGTAGAGGAACCAACGAGAGAGCAGGCTATTCTAGACTGGGTATTGAGTAATGAGGAGGGGTTAGTTAGCAGTCTTGTTGTGCGTGGCCCCTTGGGCAAGAGAGACCATAATATGGTTGAGTTCTTTATTAGGATGGAGAGTGACATAATTAAGTCAGAAACAAGAGTTCTGAACTTAAACAAAGGTAACTTTGAAGGTATGAGACGTGAATTGGCCAAGATAGACTGGCAAGTGATTCTTAAAGGATTGACAGTGGATGTGCAATGGAAGGTATTTAAAGACTGCATGGATGAACTACAACAATTGTTCATCCCAGTTTGGCAAAAGAATAAATCAGGGAAGGTAGTGCATCCATGGGTAACAAGGGAAATGAGGGATAGTATAAAAACAAAAGATGAAGCATACAAATTAGCCAGAAAAAGCAGCCTACCAGAACCATATAACATATAACCATATAACAATTACAGCACGGAAACAGGCCCTCTCGGCCCTTCCAGTCCATGCCGACCATTTGTTTTCCCCTAGTCCCATCTACCTGCACTCAGACCATACCCCTCCATTCCCTTCACGTCCATATACCTATCCACTTTACTTTTAAATGTTAAAATCGATCCTGCCTCCATCACTTCTGCTGGAAGCTCATTCCACACAGCCACCACCCTCTGAGTAAAGAAGTCCCCCCTCACGTTACCCCTAAACTTCTGTCCCTTAATTCTCATGTCATGCCCTCTTGTTTGAATCTTCCCTACCCTCAATGGGAAAAACGTAACCACGTCAACTCTGTCTATCCCTTTCATCATTTTAAAGACCTCAATCAAGTCCCCCCTTAACCTTCTGCGCTCCAAAAAATAAAGATCTAACTTGTTCAACCTTTCTCTGTAACATAGTTGCTGGAACCCTGGCAACATTCTAGTAAATCTCCTCTGTACTCTCTCGATTTTGTTGACATCCTTCCTATAATTAGGCGACCAAAATTGTACACCATACTCCAGAATTGGTCTTACCAATGCCTTGTACAATTTTAACATTACTTCCCTACTCCTATATTCAATGCTCTGATTTATAAAGGCCAGCACACCTATCAATTCCCTACCATTTACCATGTAAGACTGGGAGAAATTCAGAGTTCAGCAGAGGAGGACAAAGGGCTTAATTAGGAAAGGGAAAATAGATTATGAAAGAAAACTGTCAGGGAACATAAAAACTGACTGCAATTTTTTTATAGATATGTGAAGAGAAAGAGATGAGTTAAAACAAATGTAGGTCCCTTGCAGTCAGAAACAGGTGAATTGATCATGGGGAACAAGGACATGGCAGACCAACTGAATAACTACTTTGGTTCTGTCTTCACTAAGGAAGACATAAATAATCTGCCGGAAATAGCAGGGGACCGGGGGTCAAATAAGGTGGAAGAACTGAGTGAGATCCAGGTTAGCCAGGAAGTGGTGTTGGGTAAATTGAATGATTAAAGGCCGGATATTCTGCATCCCAAAGTACTCAAGGAAGTAGCCACAGAAATAGTGGATGCATTAGTGATAATTTTTCAAAACTCCTTAGATTCTGGAGTAGTTCCTGAGGATGGGAAAATAGCTAATGTTACCCCACTTTATAAAAAAAGGAGGGAGAGAGAAAACGGGGAATTACAGACCAGTTAGTCTAACATCGGTAGTGGGGAAACTGCTACAGGCAGTTATTAAAGATGGGATAGCAGTACATTTGGAAAGTGGTGAAATCATTAGACAAAGTCAGCATGGATTTACAAAAGGTAAATCATGACTGACGAATCTTATAGAATTTTTCGAGGATGTAACTAGCAGAGTGGATAAGGGAGAACCAGTGGATGTGTTATATCTAGACTTTCAGAAGGCTTTTGACAAGGTCCCACATAAGAGATTAGTATACAAACTTAAAGCACAAGGTATTGGGGGTTCAGTATTGATGTGGATAGAGAACTGGCTGGCAGACAGGAAGCAAAGGGTAGGAGTAAACGGGTCCTTTTCAGAATGGCAGGCAGTGACTAGTAGGGTACCGCAAGGCTCAGTGCTGGGACCCCAGCTACTTACAATATATATTAATGATTTGGACGAGGGAATTGAATGCAACATCTCCAAGTTTGCGGATGACACTAATCTGGGGGGTAGTGTTCGTTGTGAGGAGGATGCTAGGAGGCTGCAAGGTGACTTGGATAGGCTGGGTGAGTGGGCAAATGCATGGGAGATGCAGTATAATGTGGATAAATGTGAGGTTATCCACTTTAGTGGCAAAAACAGGAGGGTAGACTATTATCTGAATGGTGGCAAATTAGGAAAAGGGGAGATGCAACGAGACCTGGGTGTCATGGAACACCAATCATTGAATGCAGGCATGCAGGTGCAGCAGGCAGTGAAGAAAGCAAATGGTATGTTAGCATTCATAGCAAAAGGATTTGAGTATAGGAGCAGGGAGGTTCTACTGCAGTTGTACAGGGTTTTGGTGAGACCACACCTGGAGTATTGCGTACAGTTTTGGTCTCCAAATCTGAGAAAATACATTCTTGCTATTGAGGGGGTACAGAGAAGGTTCACCAGACTGATTCCTGGGATGTCAGGACTTTCATATGAGTAAAGACTGGATAGACCTGGCATGTAACTGCCAGAATTTAGAAGACTGAGGGGGGATCTCATAGAAACTTACAAAATTATTAAGGGGTTGGACAGGCTAGATGCAGGAAGATTGTTCCCGATGTTGGGGAGGTCCAGAGCAAGGGGTCACAGTCTAAGGATAAGGGAGAATTCCTTTAGGACCGATATGAGGAAAACATTTTTCACACAGAGAGTGGTGAGTCTCTGGAATTATCTGCCACAGAAGGTAGTTGAGGCAAGTTCATTGGCTATATTTAAGAGGGAGTTAGATGTGGCCCTTGTGGCTACAGGGATCAGGGGGTATGGAGAGAAGGCAGGTACAGGATACTGAATTGGATGATCAGCCATGATCATGTTGAATGGCGGTGCAGGCTCGAAGGGCCGAATGGCCTACTCCTGCACCTATTTTCTATGTTTCTATGTTTCTAAGTTTTCATTGTTGAATGTGCAAAATGAGCATTCAACATTGCTAGGCCATAAATTATGTTTTTTTATTTATATATTTACATGTAATAATACTAAACCTATCCTTAGTGTACATTTTCTCCTGAAAGGATGTGTAGGAAGGAACTGCAGATGCTGGTTTAAACTGAAGATACACACAAAATGGTGAACTCAGCAGGACAGGCAGTATCTCTGGAGACTAGGAATGGGTGATGTTTCGGATCGAGACCCTTCTTCAGTCTCGACCCAGAAATGTCGCCCATACCTTCTCTCCTGATTGGATGTTGTCTTTTAACTTATTTTTAGTTGTGATTTTTATGTACTTTTTTAAGTTTGCAGCTTCAAGATTGCTCCTAAAGGAGATGCCTCACTCTCAGTGTTTTATTTGCCTAAATAAGAATGTATTTGTTGAATTGCCAAGAATGCGATAAGGGAACCTCCTTATTTAATTTCAGCCCAGTGCTATCATCAAATGCATTTATTTGATCAGCCTTTATTTAAGAGCAGTATAAATACTTTCTTTAGGTTTAAGTAAAGAGCCAATGTGTCCATCAGCACTGCTGAAGATCTTCCTTTCAGAAAAGAAGAAAGAGGATTGCAGAGCTAAACTACAATGGTTATATCAGGGATGGAAAACCACCAGTGATTTCAGGAACCAGGAGGGTATAACGGCTGTTGTAGGAGAGCGTTTGCAATGGGATATAGGTCCATTGATTCGTCAACCAATTTTCTCAATTTATATTTTCTGATCATTCCTCCATCAAATCTCTCAAAGCATTGGTATCAATTCTGTAAATTACTTCTGTACTCAGTACGAGATTTAAATACAGCTTTAATCAGCACTGAAACTTAAAAGCATGGAGGATGATTAGTTGTCAGTACATCCTGGCTGCTCCACCTGTCGGTGCTGAGAAACCAGTGTTAGTATAAGTGTTACAGTAGGGTGGAGTTAGAGATGCTGGCTGGTGTGTGATTGGTTAACATGCAACATCAATCTACATCCTTCCCCCTAAAGATTAATGTGAAAGGGCACCCGTGCCATGGGGTTAAACATACTCGCCTTATCTGTCTGGTGGTCTACTAACATGGCCCGAGCACGTGCGGACCAAACCTTCCCCCCCCTCACCTGAAAGATGAGACAGAGAGCTTGGAGGCGAGAATGACGTGGAAGAGGCTTGTGGTGACCGAAAGGGGAAACATGCGGTGGGTGAGGCCCCGTGGTTAGTGGAGACCGCGGGACGTGAAGGGGTGTAAGGCATGCGGGGATGGGTGGAAGACTTTGCAAAAGGCGGCTGGAACTGGAGCGGTGGAGCATAGGGACCAGCAGGCGGTGGTTGAGGCTCCCTCACAGCCAGCAGGTGTTGTCGACTTCTCCGGTATACCGCTCCCTCACAGTCAACCAGGTAAGACCGTGGCTCATCAGTCGGGGTGAGAACCGTGCCCAGACGGGAATGTCCAGTTGAAGTTCGTAGGCGGACAGCCTGACCCGGAAGTAGAAGCTTGAGTGGTCTGCTGGAACTGTCGTATGAACGTTTCTGGATATTGTGCTTCTCTGGTAGACGTTTCTGGATAGTGGTGGGCTTCAGCACCTGAGGAACTAGTTGCTGTTGTGTGCTGGGTACCGGAGGCCTCGTCAATCTCGACATTGGTGATCCCAGGGTTCCGTCCCTGGCAACGTTTCTGAGATTCAGGAGATCGAGATAAACATCATGACTTTGAAATCTTTGCTAGCTCCAGCAAGTGTTTGGCGCTTCTGATGAAAGTCCATTACTCTGCGGGTACTCGGGACTGCTCGTGACGAAGTTCCATCAGTCTGGAAGTTCCATCGGTCTGCGAAAAGCTTGAACATGTGGCTGGTAAACTGCCGACCGTTGTTGGTTCTCAGGCTGACGGGAGCGCCAAAGGTAGAGAAGTGTCTTTTCAGCTTCTGGATGACCATCTCAGATGTGAGAGAGGTCAGTTGGTCTAGTTCAAACCAATTAGAAAAGAAGTCGACTAGAATGAGGTAGTGCTTCCCGCACCATTCGAAAATGTCTGCTGCTAGCGATGTCCAGGGCAGAGCTGGTGGAGGTTGTTGCAGAAGGGGCAGCTGCTGCTGATGAGACGCAAGTCTGTTGCAAGTGGGGCAAGAGGTTACGCGGTCCCGGATGTAACTGGCCATTCCCGGCCAGTAGAACAGACTACGGGCGCATGCCAGTGTGGCATCAGCTCCTGGGTGACCGCTGTGTGCCTCTTTGAAGTATACATCTTGTAGCGATGAGGGTATCACTACCTTGTGACCCTTGACGACAACCCCATCCTGAACAACCAGTTCATCACGAACCAGGAAGAAAGGCTGCACCTCTGTCGGCGTGTTGGATTGTCTGTCTGGCCAGCTGTTTTGATGATGGAGGAGAGGATTTGATGCGTTTCATCAGTGGCGGTGTGCGCGGCCAAAATGCGCAGTTACTTGCTGGAGACTAAATCGACATCGAGGACCATGAAATGTTCCTGTTCATAGGGATGTTGTTCGCAAGATGCCCAAGGTGCATGGGAGAGAGTGTCAGCGACGTGCATGTCCTTACCCTTAGTTTAGGTAATAGAGAAATCGTACCACTGCAGCTGCATCATCATACGCTGCAAACGAGCTGCGCGGCGTGAATGGGCTTGTTCAGGATTGTCACCAGTGGTTGGTGGTCCGTCTCGACCGTAAAGGTGTTGCCAAAGATGAAGTCGTGGAATTTGGAGCGAGTAAAGACGACGGCCAACAGCTCCTTTTCAATTTGCGCATAGTGGTGTTCCGTGTTGGTCATGGTGCGAGAGGCATATGGGACAGGTAGTAGAGTGCCTTTGGCAGATGGTTGCAAGCAGGCTGCGCCAAGCCCGAATTTCGAAGCATCACAGGTGATTATCACCGGACGTTTCAGGTAAAAAAAAATTAGGGTCGGTGCACTGGTCAGTTTGGACTTCAAAACATCGAAAGCAATCTGATGTTGCTGGATCCATGACCATGCTGTGTCCTTTTCTGTCAGCTCTCGCAGTGTGGAGCTTAGTTCGCTGAGGTTCGGTATGAACTTGCTGAGATAGTTTACCATGCCCAGAAAACGCTGCACGCCTTTCACGTCTGTGGGGGCAGGCATTTCTGTGATGGCAGTTGCCTTCTTTGGATCGGGTTTGAGACCATTGGGAGTGAAGATGTGGCGATGTAGGAAACCTCTAGAACCCGGAACTTGCACTTGTCAGGTTTGAGCTTGAGGTTGATCTTGCGTGCGCACTCCAAGATGAGCCTGAGATTGTGGTCGTGCTCCGTTGCATCTTAGCTATACACGAGAATGTCATCGACAATTATGGCACAAGGTAGGTCCTCGAATAACAGCTCCATAGTTCTTTGGAAGACTTCACTGGCAGAGTTGATTCCAAATGATTCCGAAAGAGTTCCGAAAGGGTGGCCATTCCGACCTTTGCCGTAACATCCTCGACAGTCTTCATGGGATGGTGTGGGCGCTTAATGGCAGTGTTCAGTTCTTTCGAGTTGAAGCACAAACGGATTTCAATTTTTTCCTTCTTGACTGTGGCAATCATGGTTGAGACCCAGTCGGTGGGGTCACTGACTGCTTCAATTATGCCTGTGGAGGCCATGTCTTTCAGCGCAGAGTGAACCCTGTCAGTCATGGCAAATGACAATCGGTATGGAGGTTGGATGACGGGTGTCACTTCGGGGTCAATAATAATCTTGTAAGTCACGGGCAACTTGCCCAGGTTATTGTTGAAAAGATCAGGGAATTCACTCAGAGGGTCCAGGGAAATTTGAAGCTTGTGGACCATTTTGTCAAAGGAGATCAGCCCCAGTTCCTGACAGGCCCGGTTGCCAAGCAAAGTAACTGAATTAAAGTTCAAGACATAGAAGGTCAAATTCCTCGTGGTTTTTTTCAGCACACATTTCAAGTTGGTTTTGCCCAGGGGCACCAGCATCTCCCCTCCGAAAGCATGTAGAGTGGATTTGTGGCCTGTTAGTTCTTATCTTGTTGAAGAGGTTGATTAACATTGTGTTTACTTTCCCCCCCATGTCGAATTTCACGCCAAAATGGACGTTGTTTACAGTTACTGTCACGGTCGGATCATAATTCTTAGCAGTAGCAAGCTGTAGCGAGTAAACAGTCGGGTCCTCTTGCGAGTTAATTGGAGCCTGTTCGGAGCAGGTTCGAGCTGGAATTGGGGAGTGAAATTGTTGCTGTCTCGCTGCAAGAAATTGAGATTAGACCTGAAGCTAGGCGAATTCTTCCTACGGGCCCGACTTGCTGCCCTACATGCAGAGGCAAAGTGATTTAACTTTTTACAGTAATTGCATGATTTACCAAAAGCAGGGCAAGCTGTTTGTCTGCTGTGTGAGCAGTTGCAATTTGAGCATTTCTTCTGAGTATCGCCACGAGCTGCCTGACTAGCGTGGGTCATAAATCACCTGTTATCTATGTTGGTTCGCTGCCTAGTGAGGCCCGTCAGATTGATGGTTTTGGTTTTGTGCGAACTGTCTATAGGGTCGATGAATTCTGCTGACCTGCATGTGTGTGCTGCTTCCTCCAGTGTCAAATATGGCTCTCAGAAGCTCTGATCTGACCTGTAGATCACTAATGCCATTCACTAAAATGTCCCTTGTTAACTGATCAGTCCGCTGATCGACCGGCATATTCTGGAATCGGCTGCGCTGGGCTAAATACATTATGTCTGAGATAAACGAGTCTACTCATTCACCAGGGAGATGATGGTGAGAGAAGAACTTTGCCCTGTCCAAAATGTGATTTGAGGGCAGGTCACAGATCTGGCTACATTTACACAGCAGAACATTGGAGTCATCAGGAGAGTCAGCTGGGGTTATTACCTGGTCGTTGGCATCGCGGACTGCCAGATCATTCGAAGATCTGTTCTGGATTGTCGAAGGGCATCTGGGCCCATAAGGTTGAGTAGGAGAGAAGCCTTGACAGCATCAGGTTCATTTCGGTGTGCAATGTTCATGTAGTATCGGTAAACAATTTCAAATGTGGTCCAGCGTTCACTGATATCCACATCAAAGACGAGATGGTCAGGCTTATGACAGGAAGAGGCCATCATAAAGCAAAATAAAAACTCATAAAGGGGTAAAACAAAAAACCGTAATACAGAAGGAGTGGATCCAATCCCACTTCTGACACCATGTAAATGACTTCTGTACTCAGTACGAGATTTAAATACATCTTTAATCAGCACTGAAACTTAACAGCATGGAGGATGATCAGTTGTCAGTGCATCCTGGCTGCACCAACTGTCGCTGCTGGGAAACCAGTGTTAGTATAAGTATTACAGTAGGGTGGAGTTAGAGATGCTGGCTGGTGTGTGATTGGTTAACATGCAACATCAATCTACAAAATCCATCTCCTTGTAACCCATTCATTACTTTCCCTTGCCTCTGATCCCCACCCACCCACCACCCTTCTAATGCCACCCACCTAATTAGGGTTTATGCATAGTTAATATTTCAACCGTTAAATCATTGAGATGTGGGAGGACACTGGAACATCCAGGGGAAACCCACATAACCACACGGTGAGCATACCCACCTTTCATACCAATTTCATGCAGAAAGCCCCCCAGAGCCAGATCAAACCTGGACAACTAGAATTAGTGGCAGGCAGCAGCACTACCAGCTGTACCATTGTTCTATGGACATACATTTGGAGGGATGGGGAAGGGTGATTTAAAGATTGATTTATGGGTGGCGTAGTGGTAGATCTGCTGCCTCATAGCACCAGTGACCCAGGTTCCATCCTGAATACGGGTGTAGCCTGTACGGAGTTTGAACATTCTCCCTGTGACCATGTGGGTTTTCTCCGGGTGTTCCAGTTTTCTCCCACACTCCTAAGACATATAGGTTTGTAGATTAATTGGATTTGGTAAATGTTGGAAATTGTCCTTAGTGTGGAGGACGGTATTAATGTATGGGGTGATCGCTAGTCAGCGCGGATTTAGTTGGTTAAAGGGCCTGTTTCTGCACTGTATCTCTAAAGCTTTATTCTGGCATCATGAGAGGGCATTAAAAGGAGGACATTTGTATTCATTTATTATTCCCCAAATATATTGAAGTATCTCCTGTTGATAATCATTAACTGACTTGGTTTAGAAAAGTCTGGCATAATTTATTCTGTTACTTTAACAATGCTAACAAAACTTTATTACGAATGAATCATTTGAGGTGGAAATTACCAGAGAGTTGGTGACACACAGCTATTCCCATAGATTTCCATCTCTTTCCAGTTCTCCCCATGTGAAGAAGGAAGTAATAAGGGTCATTAGTTTCTGAAAGATTAATTTCCTTAAAGATGCTGTTCACAAAGCAACGCCCTGTTTCAAAGAGCAAACAAAAAACAAATTGCTGGAGGAACTCAGTGGGACAGGCTGCATCTGTGGAGCGAAATGTGTCATGTGAAGACTGTAACTCTGGACTGAGAAAGTGGAGGAGAGATAGCCAGCGTAAAGAGATGAGGAAGGGTGGGGCAAGGGCAGGCATGCCTGACCTGCTGAGTTACTCCAGCATTTTGTGTCTATCGGTGTAAACCAGAATCTGCAGTTCCTTCCGACACATGATGTAAGGAGGGGTGGATTGGTGGGTGGAGTCGAGTCGGGGAAAGACGGGTGGGAATAATAAGAAGCTGGGACGTAATTGATGGAGGTAACCATCAGGGGCTGTAGATGATAGAATCTGATGGGAAAGGAAGGGGGAGTATGGGAGGAAATAATGGAGGTGAGGTAGGCAGATAGGAACAGAGGGAGGAGTGTGTTGGTAATGGGCAGACGGAGTAGGTGAGGAGGAAGTTGGTGAGATGGGACAAGGAACGGACGATGTGAGTAGGAACATCTAGTTAAATAGCGGGCTGGAGGAGGAACAGGTTTCCTAAAATCAGATAATTCAATGTGTTTGCCATCAAGTTGTGGACTACCAAGTTGAAATATGAAGGGTCTCGACCCGAAACGTCGCCTATCTCCTTCGCTCCTTAGATGCTGCTGCACCCGCTGAGTTTCTCCAGCTTTTTGTGTACCCAAGTTGAAATATGAGGTGTATTTTTTCTCCTGTTTGCATTTGGCCTCAACCTAAGGAAGCCAAGTATAGGCAGATGGGTGTGGAAGGGGAAAAATAATTAAAATAACTATCAACTGGGAGCACTTGGTTGTCTTGGTGGGTGCAGCAAAGGTGTTTGGTAAAATGGTCACCTAGTCTGTACTTGAGATCACCAATATAGAGGTGATCATATTGAGAGCACCAAATGCAATAATCAAGGTTACAGTAGGTCTGTGTGAATCCCTCCCTCACCTGGAAGGACTGTGTGGGTCCGTAGGTGGTAGTGAGGGTGGAGGCTCATAAGTTCATGTTCATAAGTGATAGGTGCAGAATTAGGACATTTGGCCCATCAAGTCTACTCTGCAATTCAACTATGGCTAATCTAACTCTCCCTCTCACCCCCCTTCCCCTACCTTTATCCCATAACCCCTGATTCCTAACCCTTGAGGTGTATGGACAAAAGTTGCACCTCCTATGGATACAGAGCGAAGTGCCTGGGGAGAGGGAGTGATGGGTGAGTGAACTAGAGAATCATGGATGGGGAGGGAACACCTAACAATGAACATTGACCTCTAATTTTAGATAGCCCTTGCTTTCTCCCTCCTTCCCCTCCCCTTTCCCAGTTCTCCCACAAGTCCCACTGTCTCCGCCTACTTCCTTTCTTCCCCCCCCCCCCCCCCAATATCAGTCTGAAGATGGGTTTCGACCCGAAACGTCACCTATTCAAAGTCAAAGTCAAAAGTCAAAAGAGTTTATTGTCATGTGTCCCTGACAGGACAATGAAATTCTTTCTTGCATCCTGGAGGTGCAGATCACTAACAGTCTGACCTGGCCAAATAACATCTCATCAACAGTTAAGAGAGCGCAGCAGCGGTTGCACTTTCTGCGCCGGATGAGAAGAGCTCACCTCCTCCATCCCATCCTCACCACTTTCTACAGGGGCACCATAGAGAGTATTTTGACCAGCTGTATCTCTGTCTGGTTTGGGGACTGTAAAGCCTCCGACTGGTAGTCTGTGCAGAGAGTGGTGAGGACAGCGGAAAAAATCATCGGGACTTCTCTCCCCTCAATCGGGGATATTGTGACCAAACGTTGCATGTCTAAGGCCAGCAGTATTATAAAAGACCCCACACATCTCCATCATGGACTGTTCACTCTGCTGCCCTCGGGCAAAAGATATCATAGCATAAGGAACAGAACATCAAGGTTCTGCAATAGCTTCTTCCCACGAGCCATCAGACTCCTGAATGCCATGTAATGGGCTGCCACCATTGTCTAGTTATCCTTTTATCCTTTTATCCATTTTTATTCATGTTATCCTTCTGTTAATTATCGTGTTGCACAGGGAGCCAAATGCAACGGAATTTCGTTTGGAATTGCATATATCGATGTATTTCTAAATGACAATAAAGTTTGTTTGACTTTTTGACTTCACTTGGCATAGCACAACAGAACAAAGTAGGCATTGACTACAATTATATACGTAAATACACACATGAATGAATAAATTGATCAAGTGCAAATAACAGATGGAGGGGTATTAATGTTCAGAGTTCCTATTCCTTCTCTCCATAGATGCTGCCTCGCCCGCTGAGTTTCTCCAGTATTTTTTGTCTAGCTTCGATTTTTACAGCATCTGTAGTTCTTTCTTAAAGCTAACAAGTGGTGTTGTAGTTGGAATGTGCAGGCAGAAATGTCAAAGAACCAGTGTGGTGAAATGTGTGGAGTAGTGGCACTCTATTCTGATTCTATCTGGGACGAGGCAGTGTAAGAGAGGATGTGCAGGAAATAGAAGAGATGTGGGTGAGTGTACCATCAATCACAGCGGGGGAGGAAGAATATTCCTGAAAAAGGCGCACATCTCTGATGTCCTGCAGTGGTAGGCTTCATTTTCAGAACCTGTCTGATAGATTTTACTTCTGAAGTGTGGCTTATTCTTTACAAACTCTTCTCCAAAATCAATTGCGAACTGCCCTTCATGGTTGGAAAGTATGAATCTTTGGAGATTTTCCTTTACTTTTTCATTCATGTTCCTTGCATTCGTTCCCAAAATATTTAATTTCATACCCTCATATTCATTATTTGTCTACCCATTGTTTCATGTGCTCCTGTGAAGCATTTTAACAACTTACTCACTGCTTGACACATGAAGTATCCTACTGTTCGTTCAGTAAACTTACTGATTCAGTACTCCCCATTATCCTGGTCACTTATACTGTTGCCAACATTTTACTTTATCTTAATCTAAATTCAATTCCTCAGGCTGCTAAAAAGAACTTTGAATGTTTATTCTCGAGATTAATAATACAAATTTAAATGTCCGGTATTGCATTTAATTTGCTGTAGAGCATAATTTGACTAGTTGATTCATTCCTGTGATAGCA
This sequence comes from Okamejei kenojei, assembly GCA_035221665.1. Taxonomy (NCBI): domain Eukaryota; kingdom Metazoa; phylum Chordata; class Chondrichthyes; order Rajiformes; family Rajidae; genus Okamejei; species Okamejei kenojei. The sequence continues at coordinate 77,985,784 of CM069134.1, forward strand.
ACTGTGACACAATATTGAAAGTCAGAGACAGCAGCATGAGATATAATGGGTAATTTCATGATTAAATGGCACTAATAAATATTTGCTCTTCACGGTTATCAGTTTCTCAGCAACTCACAAACTCAAAGAGAAATGTGTTACTTTAACCATTACAGTATGTGAAATTGCTGATAACAGTTCATTCCATCACCATTTTTAAATCAGAGGATGTATATAATCAACCCATATGTTAGCTGTTATCTCTTTTTAATCACTGACTGAACCAATGGGTATCACAAAAATGGGTATCACAAAAATCATCTAGGCCATGCAAGAGTTATTTGAATGATGGAGCAACAACCAAAGATTAATTATTTTGGTACAGAAATTATTTTGGCAACAAAACTAAATCTTGAATGCTTACATTGAGAAAGAAAGCTTTTCTCTCTCCTACAGCTATGAAATGTTGCAGACCTTGTAGCCCCTGACCCCATTGAAAATAGAGAATACTAAATGTGTATGTGTATGTGTATGTCAGGGGTTATGGGGAGAAGGCATGAGAATGGGGTTAGAAGGGAGAGATCATCAGCCATGATTAAATGGCAAAGTAGACGTGAGCGGCTGAATGGCCTAATTCTACTCCTATCTCTTATGATCATGATATATTTGAGCAAGTGCAAAATTAATGCATCTAAAAAAAGTTTGCAATTTATTGTCGTATTGATTATAAGTTCCTTTATTGAGGTTTTTGCATTTCACTGAGATAAAACATTCTTAATGGTAAATGTGATCAATCAAGCTTAATTTGTCTTTTATGGTGATACATAATTTTTGGAAAGTAGATCTCTTATCTTTACATTACATTGGGATGAAGATTCAAACTATCAATTTAAATCTGGATCTGGAAGAGTATAACGTCTGTTTTCTGGAGCACTAACTATTATTGCTATCTTTTATTCAGGTCCGCTGTTCATTTCAGTTCCTAAAATACATTATATTTTTAAAAAGATTGTCTGTGCATCTAGAGCTCTTGTACATTTCAAAAGCATTTTCCAGCATTGCTTTGAGGGAGATGTGCACAGTAAAGTATTGAAAAGACTTCTGGGTTTTGGTTAGGCTGAAATTAAAATGTGTGTATGAACTGGATGGAATAGATTTTACTTCGGAGTCACGTGAGTGACTACGTGAATAGAAGCCCGTACAGCCGTTGGTGCGTCATGACGTCAGACGCTGGTGCAGTCGGGAACGGTTGGAGCAGCAGCGCTCCTCCGAGCGGTAAGTTTAAACAGGTTACACGAAAAGCTGGAGAGTTCATCGGGTGCAGCAGCATCTAAGGAGCGAAGGAGATGGGCGACGTTTCGGGTCGAGACCCTTCTTCAGACTTCACCCTCCATTCTCCAGCATCTGCAGTTTTCGTTAACAGGTTTAAACGGAGGTAAGGTTTGTTGAAATACTTTACCACAGGTCATTTTCTGCGACGGTTGGGAGTTTTGGTAGATATGTTGCAGAAAGTGAAGAAGGTGTCGGCGAGGCGCTCCGGGGGTAGAAAGGAGAGTGACCAGGAGAGTGTTGAGGATGGAGGCCCGTCTGGTACACCTGGTCCGGTGCTGGCTACACAGCCAGTGGTTGCGGACCCACTGCCGGGGGGCAGTGGAGGCTTGCACAGTAGGGCGGAAGGCCACTGGCAAGTCTCTGTGGCCCGTAGATGAGTCGGGCCTAGAGGTTATACCCTCCATAGGAGAGTCCGTTTGCTCACGGCTCTCCCACGTCGAGATTCTATTTCAAAAGAATGCTCGACAGGGACCAGCTCCGTGAGGAGGAGTGGTGCCCAAGCCAGGCTGATGGAGAGCTTGTGCTAGCAGCACCTGTTTCAGGGCTACAGAACTATCCTGCCTGTGAGGAGGATGTTCCAGCTCCGTGAGGAGGAGTGGTGCCCAAGCCAGGCTGATGGAGAGCTTGTGCTAGCAGCACCTGTTTCAGGGCTGCAGAACTATCCTGTCTGTGAGGAGGATGTTCTATCAGGGCCGTTTGCTGACACTGTTTCTATGCTGGGGGAGAGCAAGGTGTTCGGTTGGAGGTAATTCCGAACATTGCTGGGAAGTTTGCTGAGTGTAGAGAGGCAGGAAAGGCGATTGATGTAGAATTGGCCGAAGCCATTCAGTATATGCTCTCCCACCAGTTACAGGAGCTAGCTATGGATGAAGTAGCAAAAAACTATAAAGCTCCTGTTAATTGTGATCCCTGAAGGTACCAGTGGTTAATCACCAAATTTGCATAGATGGGTTTGCCTGCTAGGGCCCAGGAGATGAAGTTTTAAAAAAGTGCTTAAACTGATGTAAGCAGGTATTACAGCTGTGGTGAAAGTTATTGATACAAATGATATGGTTAAAGCACACCAGGATGAATTGGGACTCCTTTGTAATGCATTTTGAAATTAATAATGTCGGGAGGGCCGCTATTAGGCCAGTGCTAACCCGAATTTGGCAAGTTGTGCAAACCGACCAGTGTACCACCACGAAATCTGTTGTTTGGTGGTAACCTTGCAAAAAGGGTCAAAGACTGTTATGAGGTTGTTATAAACATGGCCCTCATTAAGCCAGCTGGAAGCAAGGCAAAAAAGGTTCTCTACAAGAAGTCGAGGACGACAAGGCCGCAAGGAAAGATGCTGGTAAGGAATATAACATTTGACAGACGATGAATTAACTGATGTTCCTGTTCAAATTGGGGAAGGTTAAAATTGTTCTCAAACAATGGCAGCAGTTGACATCAGATTTGTTCATACTTAGTGTATTGAAGGGGTGAAAAATTGGATTTTACTATGACAGTCTACCTAATCAACATTTTCGTAGTCGTAAACTTATTTTTCAGATGAGGAAAATGTGCTTATTCAAGCAGAGATTCAGTCGTTACATAAGAAGGGGTAATTGAGCCTTCTGTCTATCAAAGTCAACAATTTCTGTCAAGTATATTTCCCAGATCTAAAAAGACTGGGGGATGTAGAATTATTCTGGATTTATCGAACAAATTTGTTTGTTATAGGCATTTCAAAATGGAGAACTTTACCACGGGCAAACATCTAGTGTCCAAAGGGTATTATATGGCAACCATTGATTTAAAGAATGCGTATTACGCAGTGTCTATTCATGGTGATGATAGAAGATATTTGAAATTTATTTGGATGACTGAGCTGTGGCAATTCAGGACATTGCCGAATGGATTAACTTCAGCTCCTAGATTATTTACTAAATTGGTAAAAACCTGTGTTAGCATTGCTTAGAGCTCAGGGGCATGTGGTAATGGCCTATTTAGATGATTTCTGATTGTTGGAAAGACTCATGCTGAAACTCAATCATCAGTTTCAGTTGTTAAAATCACTTTTGAACAAATGGGATTTGTTATTCACCAGGTAAATCTAAATTATCACCAGTCCAAATTATTGATTATCTGGGATTTACCATTAATTCCAATCACATGTTGGTAACTTTGCCCAGGGATAAATTGAATCAGTTAATTGAGGACTGTGTTAATCTCGTTGGAGAACAACGGCCTTTGATTAGACAAGTAGCCAGTTTTATTGGGAAGTTTGTTGCAGCCTTTCCAGCTGTGCAGTATTGTCCTCTGCATTATCAACAATTACAACCATCAAAGGAACAGGCACTGAGAATACAAAGGGGCTATTTTTGATAGGCCTATGCAGTTGTCAGCTGGGGCGATTGCTGACATACAATGGTGGATAGTACATGTTTCAAAAAATTTAAGGAAGGTTTGGTGGGAATCACCGTCACTGATATTACAGACTGATGTGTGTGCACTGGGTTGGGGTGCAACAGATATGTCTTCTAGTTGTGGAGGCAGATGGAATGTGGATGAGACATCGCTTCCTCAATTAAGAGGGATTGATTATTTAGAGTTGTTGGGCACCTGGTATGGGCTCAAAGCTTATTGTTCTACAAGGAGGGATCTGCATGTGCAGCTCAGATTCACAACACCACAGCAGTGGCATATGTAAACCACATGGGTGGAGTTAAGTCACAGTCTTGTGATAGACTGGCTAACCAGATTTGGAGCTGGTGTATTGATCAAAATATCTGGCTTTCAGCACTTTATTTGCCAGGAAGAGGTCACGTCAGTTAATGACAACATTGAATGGATGTTAAATCAGGATGTGTTTAACCAAATGATTGATCAGTATGCATTGCCAGATATTGACTTGTTTGCATCTCGATTAAATCATCAGTTACCTAGATATGTTTCATGGTAACCAGATACTGGGGCAGTAGCAGTGGATGCATTTTCGCTGCATTGGGGGAGGAATGTTTGTGTATGTATTTCCTTCATTCTGTCTCATCAGCAGATGTTTGCAAAAGATCAAGGAGGACTCCGCTTCAGGGGTATTGGTAGTGCCAGATTGGCCTACACGAGCATGGTTTCCCGTTGTATTACAAATGGCTAGGGAGCCTTACATGCTTATGCCCAAGAATAAAAATCTACTGGTAAATCCAGTCACTGGGGATCAACATCCTTTATAGGATCGTATTGATCTGTTAATTTGCAGATTTTAAGGAGGCCATACCTGGGGAGAGGACTGTCTCATCGGACGGTGGATGTTCTCACGTCGGCCTGCAGGGATAGTACACAGCAGCAATATATCACCTATATAAGGAAGTGGGAGCAATTCTGCCTACAGCAGGATATTGTATATCACACGGCAGGGATCACGGATGTATTGGAGTTTGTCAACTCTTTATTTTGACCAAAAAATTAAGTTACAGTGCAATTAATTCAGCCAGAAGTGCTCTGTCTTCTTTACCTATGAATGCAGAATTGCATACAGTAGGGACACATCCGTTAGTTCACGATTCATGAAGGGAGTTTTCAATTCTAATCCTCCTAAACTCAGGTATGCCGGTATTTGCAATGTGAGTGAGGTTTTTTATGCTTCTTCGCCAGTGGGCTCCGGTTACAAGCCTATCTATAGCCAAATTAACTATGAAGGTGGTCATGCTTCTGGTGTTGGTTTCAGCCCAACGTGTACAAACATTGCAAAAGCTACGGCTAGATAGAATGCATGTGTCGGCTGATGCCATTATATTTTTATATCTATGATTTGCTTAAACATAATAAAAGAGGCATGACAGGATGTAAGATGGTGTTTTCAGCATACCCCGCAGATGATCGCTTCTGTATAGTCTCACATTTATCTCTTTACATTGAGATTACTAAACCTCTGAGAGGAACAGAGTTGGCTTTGTTTATTAGTCACAAAAAAACCACACAGTAAGGTGTCGGTGCAAACGATTTCAAAGGTCCTCGCGGCCGCAGGTGGGTCCAGTGAGCTAACTTTTCAGAGGTTTTGTCACAAGCCGATTTCAAGGCTCGGGGTGTTTGCTGATTCTGGTGTCAGTACTGTTACATTTTTCCCCTGATTTAGAGGGGTTTGTTATGATTTGTTTGTAAATAAACTGTTATTTCATTTAACAAATGTATTACTGATGCATGATTGATTGTTAACGACTTTTGAGTCAATCCAGGCAGTGTGAACGTCGGATTTGAGTCTGCGGCGTGAATTCACAGTGCTTTGAAGTCTTCACGTAGTCACTCACCTGACTCCGAAGTAAAATAGTAAGATTAAACGAGAACTTACCAGTTTGAAGTTTGATCTTTATTTTATGAGGAGTCGAGTTGAGGGACTACGTGCCCTCCGCTCCCACCCTCATAGATCTCATCTGGTAGTTCTAGTTTTATCATCTTACCGTTATACTTCGGTCATTGTTAGCTGTGAATTCATTCCGCTGCTTTGAAGATTGACGCACCAACGGCTGTACGGGCTTCTATTCACGTAGTCCCTCAACTCGACTCCTCATAAAATAAAGATCAAACCTCAAACTGGTAAGTTCTCGTTTAATCTTACTATTAATGATCAAACTTCGACTTTTTAAAACAAATTTGCAAGTTTTTTTTTCCTTTGACATCCTGTTTAGTTTCTCTATATTATTTTTTTAATCATTTTTCACACATTTCCATCTATTTTGCGAGATATTTTTAAGTTCCCGATCTTAGTGTTTCTTGAGTATACTATATTTGCATGGTTCCTTCCTGAGAAGCTAAACAAAAGTTAATAAGAATAGACAATAGACATGGCTGATCATCCCCAATCAGTACCCCGTTCCTGCCTTCTCCCCATATCCCCTGACTGCTATTTTTAAGAGCCCTATCTAGCTCTCTCTTGAAAGCACCCTGAGTACCTGCATCCACCGCCCTTTGAGGCAGAAAATTCCACAGACTCACCACTCTCTGTGAGAAAAAGTGTTTCCTCGTCTCCGTTCTAAATGGCTTATTCTTAAACTGTGGCCCCTAGTTCTGGACTACCCCAACATCGGGAACATGTTTTCTGCCTCTAGTGTGTCCAAATCCTTAACAATCTTAGGGTACACAAAATGTTGGAGAAACTCAACGGGTGCAGCAGCATCTATGGAGCGTAGGAGATGGGCAACGTTTCGGGCCGAAACCCTTCTGCCGACTTAACAATCTTATCTGTTTCAATGAGATCCCTATCATCCTCTAAACTCCAGAGTGTACAAGCCCAGCTGCTCCATTCTCTCAGCATATGACAGTCCCGCCATCCCGGGAATTAACCTTGTAAACCTACTCTGCACTCCCTCAATAGCAAGAATGTCCTTCCTCAAATTAGGGGACCAAAACTGCACACAATACTCCAGGTGTGGTCTCACTAGGGCTCTGTACAACTGCAGAATGACCTCTTTGCTCCTATATACGATTCCTCTTGTTATAAAGGCCAACATGCCATTCGCTTTCTTCATTGCCTGCTGTGCCTGCATGCTTACTTTCAGAGAGACAGATGTACAAGGACCCCCAGATCCCATTGTACTTCCCCTTTTCCCAACTTGACGCCAGTTAGATAGTAATCAGCCTTCCTGTTTTTGCTACCAAAGTGGACAACCTCACATTTATCTGCATTAAACTTCATCTGCCATGCATCTGCCCACTCCCCAACCTGTTCAAGTCACCCTGCATTCTCATAGCATCCTCCTCACAGTTCACACTGCCAGCCAGCTTTGTGTTATCTACAAATTTGCTAATGTTACTTTGAATCCCTTCATCCAAATCATTGATGTATATTGTAAATAGCTGCGGTCCCAGCACCAAGCCTTGTGGTACCCCACTAGTCACTGCCTGCCATTCTGAAAGGAACCCGTTAATCCCTACTCTTTGTTTCCTGTCTACCAACCACTTCTCTACCCATGTCAGCACTCTACTCCCAATACCATGTGCCCTAATTTTGCCCACTAATCTCCTATGTGGGATCTTATCAAATGCTTTCTGAAAGTCCAGGTACACTACATCCACTGGCTCTCCCTTGTCCATTTTCCTGGTTACATCTTCAAAAAAATTCCAGAAGATTAGTCAAGCATGATCTGAGGAAAGAAATTCTTGCCATAGAGGGAGTACAGAGAAGGTTCGCCAGACTGATTCCTGGGATGGCACGACTTCCATATGAAGAAAGACTGGATAGACTTGGCTTGTACTCGCTGGAATTTAGAAGATTGAGGGGTGATCTCATAGAGACTTACAAAATTCTTAAGGGGTTGGATAGGCTAGATGCAGGAAGATTGTTCCCGATGTTGGGGAAGTCCAGGACAAGGGGTCACAGTTTAAGGATAAGGGGGAAGTCTTGTAGGACCGAGATGAGAAAATCATTTTTCACACAGAGAGTGGTGAATCTGTGGAATTCTCTGCCACAGAAGGTAGTTGAGGCCAGTTCGTTGGCCATATTTAAGGGGGAGTTGGATGTGGCCCTTGTGGCTGAAGGGATCAGAGGGTATGGAGAGAAGGCAGGTACAGGATACTGAGTTGGATGATCAGCCATGATCATATTGAATGGCGGTGCAGGCTCGAAGGGCCGAATTGCCTGCTCCTGCACCTAATTTCTATGTTTCTATGATTTCCCCTTCGTAAATCCATGCTGACTCGGACCGATCCTGTTACTGCTATCCAAATGTTCTGCTATCTCATCTTTTATAATTGACTCCAGCACCTTCCCCATCACCGATGTCAGGCTAACTGGTCTATAATTCCCTGTTTTCTCTCTCCCGCCTTTCTTAAAAAGTGGGATAACATTAGCTACCCTCCAAACCACAGGTACTGATCCTGAGTCTATAGAACATTGGTAAATTATCACCACTGCATCCACGATTTCTAGAGCCATTTCCTTGAATAACCTGGGATGCAGACCATCAGGCCCTGGGGATTCATCAGCCTTCTGTTCCAACAGTCTATCCAACACTATTTCCCACCTAATGTAGATTTCCTTCAGTTCCTCTGTCACCCCAGATCCTCTGACCACTACTATATCAGGAAGATTGTTTGTGTCCTCCTTTGTTCAACTCATCTGCCATTTCCTTGTTCCCCATAATAAATTCACCTTTTTCGGTCTTAAAGGTCCAACTTTGGTCTTAACAAATTTTTTCCTCTTCACATACCTAAAGAAGCTTTTACTATCCTGCTTTATATTCTTGGATAGCTTACCTATATACCTCATCTTTTCTTCCCGTATTGTCTTTTTGGTTATCTTCTGTTGTTCTTTAAACATTACCCAATCCTCTTGCTTCCCGCTAATCTTTGCTACGTTGTACTACTTCGCCTTAATTTTTATACTGTCCCTGACATCCCTTGTCAACCATGGTCATCCCTTTCTCCTCTTGGAATCTTTCTTCCTCCTAGGAATGAAATGATCCTGCACAGTCTAACATTGTCTGAAGAATCAAAGAAATAACACATGCTGTTATAGTCCAGTATGCTTAGCTGTCAGATGCATGCCTAAAGCACTATGGATTTAGACATAAGGTCCCATTTGAATCTCTTCTATCCTTATCTTACACCTTTAGTCTTTTCATCTCTGGCCTTTGCACAACCATCTGCCTATCCAAACTCTCTTTCATCTTTATCTACCTATCACATGCCAGGCTTTGTGGTGTCCCTCCTCTCTTCAGGTTTTCTCTCCTCTCACCACATGACAATCAGTCTGAAAAAGGTTCCCAACCTGAAACATCATGCATCCATGTTCTCCAGAGCTGTTGCCTGGCCCACTGAGTTAAACCAGCATGTTGTGCCCATTTTTTTACATTCTTATCATAATGTTATAAAAAAAATATCAAGAGCTATCTGACCCTCACTATATCATTGCAACACATTATGGTGAAAAGAACTGAATACATGAGTAAGGGTAGAATAAGACATGTTCTTAAATTGAGTCGTCAATGGAGTGGGTACGTGGCATGGTGAGGTACATATAGTGAACTTGGCATCTCTGTGCTAAAACTTACTGTGCCAGCTGTAGGGTTACACTTTTCAGATCTGCAGATATGGACCTCTTGCCCAAGACTTTACAGATCCAAAGTTGAGAGTTCCTTCATTCTGGCATGTTCTTCCATGTGGTCTGACCAAAATAAATCCTGCCTGAGAAAAAGGAGAGCATTTGGTGATTGTTATCCATGCTTCTTCAGCCAGAGGGCAATGAACCACTGAAATTCACTATCTAATGTAAATGTAAAGGCTAAAGTCCCCGTCCCACTGAGACGATTTTTCCGGCTCCTACAGGCAACTAGGCTGTTGCCACATGGTCATGGGGTGATGCCTCTATGGTCGTCTTAAGAGTCGTTACATTTTTCTGGTCGCGGCTGGATTTTGAAATGTTCAAAACTTTTCAGCAACTGTGGGCTTGATGTAACTTGTCTTTTCCTATCGTAGGTGCTGTCGAGATTGTCGCCAGGATGATGCAGGTTGTCGCCAGGTGACGTTGATTGTTGCCGAGTGCTGACTTCAGTGAATTCCATTGGCAACGACCTATGTCAACCTATATCAACCGGCGTAGTGGGGTGGTGTGGGGTAGGTGGTGTGCGGGTGTGGGAGAGGGGGGTCTGGGAGGGGGATGTGGAGGAGGGGGCATGTGGGGGAAGAGTGGTGTGGGGGAGGGGGGAGTGGGGGGAGCGAAGTGTGAGGGAGGGTGTGTGGGGGTGTGGGGAAGGGAGGTGGGGAGGGGGAGGGGGTGGAGGAAGAGGGGTGGGGAAGGATGGGGTGGGGGAAAAGGGGAGTGGGGGAAGGGGGGGGATGGGGGAAAGGGGGGTGGGGGAAGAGGGGGTGGGGGAAGGTGGCTGTGGGAAGGGGGGTGGTCGCAGCAGACACAGCCCGCATTCTGCTCACCTTGCACTATGCTCACCCCACACCTTCAACTTTCGGACTCATGCACGACCTCCCGGTCCAACTCCGACTTCACTCAGAAGCTTCCGGTTCAACTTAACAGCTCCCAGCTCGTTGTGCTGGTCACCGCAGAAGCAGCCCGCACGCTGCTCTCTGCCCGCCATGCTGCTCTCTGCCTGCACGGCTTGTGGACTCAATCAGCAGGACTAGTGGAATCAGCCCCGCCTCCGGGGCTTTATTTTCCTCGCCCGGTGATTGACAGCGGGTGCCAGAATGGGCGTTACCTTCATGGTGATTGACAGGCAAGAAGACCAATCTGCTGATCTCACAATTTTCTAGCGGCATAGGGTACTGTGTTACAAGATACAAGATACATTTATTTGTCACATGTACCAATTGGTAGGTATGTTACAAAACGTACCTTCAGCGGCGCTGCAGTTCTGCCACTGGCCGTGTGCGCGACTTTGGCGCCATTAAGAGGGAGGCGGGATTAAAATGCCGTTTTCTCCTGCCTGTCGGAGTCGATCTTTCTCAGGCTGTTCAGTTGCTGCAGAAAAATTGCTCCGACATCCGCTCTCTGAAGTTTTTGAAAAACATCGCTGGACAATTAAATCGCAGGAGTAAAATAAAAATCTACATCTAATGCCGTCAACATAAGGTAAGCCATTGATTTTACAAGCATATAGACTTGCTTCTTAGAATTACTTTAATCCAAATTTCAATGGAGAAAAGGTGATTTAGGCCCCATACAAACCGGCAGTATTTTTCCTGCCGATATGGGGTTTAAATTCACCACAAACCGCAACGTTCCAAATGATCACATTCCACAAAATCCCACTCGCAAGATGATTTAAATGGCCATTCATTTATGGGAATTAAACACTAAATTCCTTCCATTTGGTCTATAAATTCATGACAATCAGATTTAAAAATCATGTTATATTGTGAATTATTTTGTGAATGTTATTTGGACACTTAGGCTATTTAAAAATGTTAATCTTTTCTTAAGAAATGGATAGATGTTTAGATCTAGTAATTGAATCTTGTAATTAGCTACAATGAGGTAACTAACTAATTATATGCTTTAATTTCAGGTCATCCAAGTAAGATTGTTTCATATTTGTTTCATAATGCTTCAATCTATAATAACTGAAAATTTATTTCAGTTCTCTTAATTTTTAGGAAATTACGGGCTTTTGATTGTCCTCGATCACAGCTTTTGTGTTAAGTCAATGAAAAAGCAATAGGGAACAAGATGTTAATTTCTGAGTATGAAAATGGCCATAACTTTTTTAATACTGAAGATCTGGTACCCGGACGCGGTGCCGACAGACAAGAGGCCAAAGAACCGAATAGAAACAAGGCCGAAACGCGAATGAACCAAAATAGTCCGAAGACGAAATGCCTACTAACCGAAAGGATGGGACGCCTAAATGCAAGCTAACCGAAAACGCGGGATGCCTAAACGCCTATGAACCGAAAGGCTGCGTCGCCTAAAAGCAAACTTACCAAATGGCCGCTCAGTTGATACGACACCAACCCGAAAGGCGGCGGCGCCTACAGGCCAACTGACCGACAGTCACTCAACAGAACAGTCCAATAACGGACTTGGCGTTGCCGGGGTGCGGGACATGTCAGCGATTGGTCCAGACCCCCGCGTCCATCAGATCACCATGAAGGCATGAATGCACACCTTCGGCCACTTTCAACTTGGTGCTTGGGTTCAGATTGCCCAGTCACCTATGGCTTGTGTGGGAAAATGAAACCCACGCTCCCGTCCCCCCCCTCTCTCTCCTCTCCTTTCTCTCTCCTCCTCTCTCTAGCCTCTTCTCTCTCCTCTTCCTCTCTCTCCCCTCTTCTCTCTCTCCTCCTCTCTCCCCCTTCTCTGATGTTCTTTGATGTTCACCCATGGTCGGGGCCTCCTGAGCCCTCTGCAATCGCCGCTACGCGTGGCCCGATATTCAGGCCCGCTCGGCGGGATGCTGGAACTCTGACGTCGGAACACGAGAACAACCTCAGCGGCCTGGACATCCGAAACAGCCACTTCCAACCGGATTCTGTGGCTCCCAAAGTCCACAGGCCGCGCTGGGCGGAGATTCACGCTGGCGGCCCTCGGCAAAGGGTGCCACGACACCGTCTGTTGAAGACATCACTGCCCGCATTGGAAGCACTGCAAACCACAGCTCCGCGATGTTGAAGCAGTGGCCCAGCAATCCGGAGCTCCCAACGGCGATCCAGATAAGGCATCGCCCCGCTCCGCGATGAATCCAGCTCTGCGCTACCACTGCTGAAGCTCCGGTCTGGGCCCACGACAGGAATGGATGCTCTAATCCAGGTGGTAGGCCATGAGGAGGGGGGGGCGAGGACTCGACTCGGAGAATAGTCACATCCTCGCCAGGAAGTTTCCCCCTTACCCTACCCCCCTCCCCCACATAGAAATACTAAAGAAACCTCCAACACATACTTTTAAGACAGACTAAAATTTAAAAAAGATGGAAAAAACAGACAGACTGTAGGCAGAGGCTGACATCAATGCGGCGCCTTCTAGTTCAAAAACGCAAACCGGAAGAGGACAAGATGAGAGTTTTAGTAGTAGTATAGATAGATGTACTTATCTTCAAAGACTCTCCCAGGTTTTGGCAACTGTCATATCTGTCGAGGACTTTTGAATGTGTCTGCATGTCCATGATACTCTGGAAAAACATTTTAAACTCTTGAAAATCAATGTTGCAATAAAAAAAGATGTTAATTGAAAGTCAAACTAAAGAAACACAATCAGTAAATCACTTAACAATAATATTAAGAAAAATCAATAAGCCTTAAAAAATTATATTATCTCGTATTTCCTCTGACTTTTCCCAGTCAGGCAATCATGGCAAGTTAGTGCACCATAGAGTCACAGAGTGATACAGTGTGGAAACAGGCCCTTCGGCGAATTTTCCCACACTGGCTAACATGTCCCAGCTACACTAGTCCCACCTGCCTGCGCTTTGTCCATATCCCTCCAACCTTTCCTATCCATGTACATTGTCTACCAGTTTTTTTTAATGTTGGGATAGACCCAGCCGCAACTGCCTCCTCTGGCAGCTTGTTCCATACTCCCACCACTCTTTGTGTGAAAATGTTACCCCTCAGGATTCCTATTAAATCTTTTCCACTTCACTTTGAACCTATGGCCTCTGGTCCTCGATTCCCCTACTCCGGGCATGAGACTCTGTGCATCTATCCAATCTATTCCTCTCAGGGAATCTATAAGGATACTGCTAGGGGCACTCACTAGTCTTACTAAATGAACATTAGAGTACTATCGTACAATTGTTGTGGCCTGCATTTGGGCCAGAGCTCAGGGGATAAAGCTCGCCACTCAGTTGTTGACAACCTCCTGGAGAACTTTGACATACTATGTATGCAAGAGACATTCTTAGCGAAGCAAGACTTGGACAAACTCAATTCTCTCAATGACAACTTTCATGGGGCTGGGGAGTCTACAACTGACCTTGGCATGGGAATAGTCAGAGGTAGGATACCAGGTGGTGTGGCCATTCTATGGAACAAGAAGCTTGACTCATCAGTAAATGTGATTTGGCTTGATGTTGATTGGTGCATTGCCATACACTTTATTCACAACAACAAGGAATTTGTTATCCTGAATGTATATACACCCTATGAATATTTAAATGGACTTGCTTTCATCTATTCTTTCATCAAAACAATAATTATTGTAGTGTATATGTCATTAGGGATATGAATGCAGATAGGAACTCATTATTTGCCAATCATATGGTTCAGTTCTGTCAAGATAATAATTCAATATTGTCAAGCAAAGTGCTGTTACCTACAGATAGCTATACATATTAGTGAGGCCTGGCACACCACATCATGGTAGGCCCACTGTATTAGTACAGCTGGTGCACATGCCTCATTAGGGTGTATGAGCATTCAGTATGGGGCAGCAATGACAGATCATATACCTGTTGCTGTGACAATAAATGTTGAACACATACCTGTGGTATCCAGAGATAGAAATAGCCTTAATACAGAAAAACTGGACTGGTCAACGCTTACAAAGGAAGACATCCTAGCCTATTATGCCCATACAGATAAATCCTTAAGCAATATTCATCTACCTAATAATAATACAATAATATGTAGTAATGTTACCTGTAAAGATATGAAGCATATGAGAGATATTAGCTCCATGTATAATGATATAGTAAGCGCCTTATATGTAGGAAGTAAGCCCTACTGCAAGCATAAAAATAAGACACATAACATCAGACCTGGCTGGAATAAGTATGCAGCTGAGTATCATACTGTAGATCGTGAAGCCACCAAAGCATGGGCTATGGCAGGTAGACCCAGACAGGGGCCTGTGTTTGAGCACAAGAAGCTCACTAATGCAAGGTATAAGTATGCTGTTCGCTTCATCTGTAAAAATGAGCAAGCTATGAGGGCTGATTCCATGGCTAAGAAGCTGCTAAGTAACAGTGCTATATATTTTTGGAAGGAAGTAAGAGCTCTTAGCAGTTGCAAAACATCTCTACCATGTACTGTAGGTGGAATCTCCGGAACAGCTAATGTCGCAGAGCTTATGGCGACAACATTATAGCACTTTATTCAACTGTGTCCAAGGTGACTTGTGTAGGGTGGACAACATTGAGAGTAATGACTCGATGGTGATTATGTCACATGAGGTGTATCATGCCATGAACAAAGCAAGTGGCTTGGATCATATCTCTGCTAAACATCTTAAGTATGCAAGTATGAGGAAAGCTCCTCTCCTAGCTATTTGTTTTACTGGCTTTATGATTCATGGCTTGTTACCAGACTCAATGTTGTCTGTCCTGTTAGTGCCGGTTTTAAGGACAAAGCTGGTAAAGTAGGCAATCTAAATAATTACAGGCCCATAGCTTTAGCCAGAATGTCAAAACTCTTAGAAAGCGTTCTGCTGGATAGAATACATGAGTTTGTTAACTCTACAGATAACCAGTTTGGCTTTGACTTATGCATATATGCCCTAAAGGAAATTGTAAACAAATATAGAGGCAAAAACCCTTCAATTCTTATGTGCTTTATTGATGCCCAAAGCCTTTGACCGTGTTAATCACAGAAAGCTGTTTGGTAAAATGTGTCAAAGAGGGGTGCCTAAATACATTGTGAGAATACTGGCCTACTGGCATGCCCACCAGACTATGCAAATAAAATGGGGCAATAGGATCTCAGCCCCATTTGGGGTTAGCTATGGTGTTAGACAAGGGGGAATTTTGTCCCCAGTCCTTTTTAATCTGTATATTGATGATCTGTCTAAACAATTGAAAGCCTGTAACACTGGGTACGTGATTGATAATATTTTAGTGAACCATATTTTGTATGCAGATGATCTTGTGGTCCTTTAATCCATCTAGCGCTGGTCTCCAGCAGCTTCTTACTACATGTTCCGTGTATGGTTTGGAACACGACATTAAATATAATGCTAGTAAGTGCTGTTATGGTCTGTAGAACCAAAGAGGATAAAAGCCTAAAATATCCTGATTTTAAATTGTCTGACAACAATCTTAGTGTCTGTAATAAGATAAAATATCTAGGGCATATTATTACAGATCAAATGACAGATAATGAGGATATTTATAGGCAACGGCGCATGCTGTATATACAGGCGAATATCCTCTCGCGTAAATTTGGTGCGTGTGCAGATGTGGTGAAGATGTCGCTATATAGAGCATACTACACACCCCTCTACACTGCGCATTTGTGGTCGAACTATTTAAAGACAAATATGCAGAGACTAAAGGTGGCATATAACGATGCCATGAGAACACTGCTAAGGCAACCAAGATGGTGTAGTGCCAGTAATATGTTTGTGGCTGCGGGAGTCAGTACTTTAGAAGCTATCCTAAGACACCACATGTATAAATACATTTGCAGGATAAATGACTCCAAAAATGTGTTTATTGTGGCCTTGACAAACATAAGGGTTAGCTACACGCTACAAATCCCAGTTGTGGAGACACTGGTATCGTTGTCTCGTTGTACGACATTGATCATTTTTTACTCTGGATTTTTAACTTAAGTATTGTGGGGTTTTTTTTAATATATAAATTATGATGTTTTTTATGTGATTTACCATGATTTTATATGTATTTATAATATTCGATATGCAATGCATTTTTAATGTAATGTTGCCCCTTGTCTGGACCTTGAGTCCGTAATAAAGTTATTATTATTATTATTATTATTGTTATTATTATTATTATTATTATTATTATTATTATTATTATTATTATTATTATTATAAGGAGTCAAGTGCTTGTGGAATCATGGTGAGGTTTGCCCAAGATTTATTCTCTTGCATGTTTCCTGAAATTGGTGGCACATAAATTGAGAAATTTCAGCTGCTTTATTTGGAACCAACAATGTGTCCTGGGAGATCCCGGATTAAGTTGGTTCTAAATAATTAGATCATAATATCATATCACATAGGAACAGGTCATTCAGCCCATCATTGGGTGCAATGGATGAGTGCATCATTGATCAAGCACCCATTTACACAAATCTTACACTAATCCAATTTCAGTTGTTGCATATTACCATCAACCTTCCACAGAATTTTTCCACTCATCCACAGACTAACCTACTATGTCATGGAATCAAACAGTATGGGCAGTGGGCAGGTGCTATAGACCTGCACGGGAAGGTAGACGCTCCCGCCCCCATGAGTCTCGGGCAGATGGGGCTCGTCTGTCTGGGAAGGCAGTCCATCTAGGAGAGGGAAAACTCTGATTTAAAACCTCCACTCCTTTTCAAGTCATGGAAAAGGTTCCCGGAGTAAACATCAAGAAAATCCGGAGTTGGAGCTCCTAAGGCAGTTCGTCGTTGTCTACAACCTCACTGTGGCAGCTCCTGCAAAGGCGCTGGTGCCAAACTGTAATTGCCCTGCGAATGGTATGTTGGCATTCATAGCAAAAGGATTTGAGTACAAGAGCAGGGAGGTTCTACTGCAGTTGTACAGGGTCTTGGTGAGGCCACACCTGGAGTATTGCGTACAGTTTTGGTCTCCTAATCTGAGGAAAGACATTCTTGCCATAGAGGGAGTACAGAGAAGGTTCACCAGACTGATTCCTGGGATGGCACGACTTCCATATGAAAAAAGACTGGATAGACTCGGCTTGTACTCGCTGGAATTTAGAAGATTGAGGGGTGATCTCATAGAGACTTACAAAATTCTTAAGGGGTTGGACAGGCTAGATGCAGAAGATTGTTCCCGATGTTGGGGAGGTCCAGAGCAAGGGGTCACAGTCTAAGGATAAGGGGGAAGTCTTTTAGGACCGAGATGAGAAAATCGTTTTTCACACAGAGAGTGGTGAATCTGTGGATATGGCCAGTTCGTTGGCCATATTTAAGAGGGAGTTGGATGTGGCCCTTGTGGCTGAAGGGATCAGGGGGTATGGAGAGAAGGCAGGTACAGGATACTGAGTTGGATGATCAGCCATGATCATATTGAATGGCGGTGCAGGCTCGAAGGGCCGAATGGCCTGCTCCTGCACCTAATTTCTATGTTTCTATGTTTCTATGTTTCCTTTGGATCGATCAGCGACGTGGAGAGGGGTGACATGCTGCATGGGCAACAGCCTGTCTTCCATATGACATTGCCCAGCCTTGCATCCGAACCACACATCACCTGCAAACTAGGATGCATCACCCATGGTCAGTCATGACCAAGGGGGGGCCTACATACAGTATGGAAACAGGCCCTATGGCCCAAATTGCCCATGCCAACCAAGACACTTCACCTTCACCAGTCCCAAGTCTCCCATATGGCCCATATCCCTCTAAACCATTTCAATTTATTTAGGATGTAGGAGGAAACTGGTGCACTTGGAGGAAACACAGCGAAGAACCTACAGAACACACAGAGATCACAAGATATCAGGATTAAAACCAGGTCACTGAAGCAGTGAGGCAGCAGCACAACAAACTACTTGCTATACAAAAGATTCAGGGAAAAAAACTACAATATCTTGTGCATGTTTCAGGCTTGTTTGATCTTGTTTTCATAATACAAGAAGCAGAGGAGGAAAGGTGCTGAAGAGGAAATCTTAACCGTGATTTTTATCAGAGAAGGATATTGGAGAATAAAGCAGCCAGGACCATAGAAATCAACTGCAATTATATTGCAAAGATGAATGAAATGTATTATTTGCAGACTTAAAATTATGGCAGATCAAGGAAGAAGCTCCAAACCAAACGTGTTGAAATAATTCTGTGAGTTTGTCATGGTAACGTGGCCCAATGAACTCACAATTCCACCCCCATTGATAAATTCTAGTTCTAAAGGAGAATAAAAGTCAACAATGTAGTTAGAGCTAGATTGGATATGAACAGCATGTCCCTTTCCTTAAGAATACTAATGTATCATTTTGGTTATGACTGAATATTTAAGGAAGTTTAACAGCTTTTGTGGATGGTTTTTCATTCTTCGATTTCCTAAATTCCTACATTGACTGTAGCACATTTGTAACAATTTATAAGTAGAATTCACCTTCTTTCAATTGCAGTTATGTCCCATAACTAATGTAGTAGTAAATCATAATCATGCAGCACCGATAGTGTGTAGACCCTAAAGTGCTGGAGGTACTCAGCAGGTCAGGCAGCATCTGTGGAGGACACAGACAAACAATGTTTCAGGTTGGAACACATCTTTAGACCCAACAACAGAAATCACCGAGGGGGAACAGTAAAAGAGGGTGTCACATAACTCCCACCGGAGAGAGGGAAACTTCTTCAAATTAGAGATTTTGCAGTGGAGCAGTAAAATGTATACACAAGGAATTGCAGATGCTGGAAGCACATAAAATAGTAAGATAAAATGAGAA
The DNA here is from genome assembly GCA_035221665.1 of Okamejei kenojei. Taxonomy (NCBI): domain Eukaryota; kingdom Metazoa; phylum Chordata; class Chondrichthyes; order Rajiformes; family Rajidae; genus Okamejei; species Okamejei kenojei. Next base: position 78,004,854 of record CM069134.1, read on the forward strand.
CTTACCAGTTTGAAGTTTGTTCTTTATTTTATGAGGAGTTACGATGAGCGATTAGGTGAAGAACCCCGCCAGTCCACATGTGCGTCAATCTTCAAAGCAGCGGTGTGAAATCATAGATAACAGTAATTGAAGTAACATAGTAAGATGAGCAACTTGAGAACTACCAGATGACCTTTGTAATATGTATTGTATATCTTTATTATCATTTTTCTGAGTACTTACATACCCAGAGGAAAACGAAAAAGTGTTTCTCAACCAGTGTCCATTCAGTGTGTGGTAAAAAATAAATAGAAATAAAGAATAAAAGTATATATATCATGAGTTCCGATCGGCAGTGGCACGACAATGGCTCTGCTTCAGTGTGTCCAGGTTGGTGTTTGGTGCGCGATACTTTGGCAGGGGGCAAAGTCCGTTTATCAGTCTAATTGCCTGCGGGAAGAAGCTGAGGAGCATCCTGCTGGTTTTGCAGCTGATGCTCCTGTACCTCTTCCCAGATGGCAGGATGGAGAATATGTGATGCGATTGGTGGTAGGGGTCTTTGATGATGGAGATGGCTCTGCTAATACATCTCTTCCTGTATATGTCCAGCAATAAAGGGAGTGGAGCACCAATAATCCTGCTGGCGGTCTTCACAATCCTGTCCAGTTGGTGCCGTTCGTACGCCTTGCAGCTCCTGAACCAGGAGGTGATGCCCTAGGTTAATGTGCTCTCGATTGTCCCCCTATAAAATGTTCGTAGGTGTGCAGTGGGGAGACCTGCTTTCCGTAGTCTTCGGAGAGGGTGTAGTCACTGATAACAGATAACAGATAACAGAAATCACAGATAACAGTAATTGAAGTAACATAGTATGATGAGCAACTTGAGAACTACCAGATGACCTTTGTGATATGAGGGCTGGGGGCGGTGGGCACGTAATTGCTCATCGTAACTCCTCATAAAATAAAGATCAAACTTCAGACTGGTAAGTTCTCGTTTAATCTTACAAATTTTACTTCGGAGTCACATGAGTGATTCCGTGAAGATTTCAAAGCTCTGTGATTTCATGCCGTAGATACAAATCTAGGCGACTTACTGCATCAATTGACTCAGGATGAGTGAATTAAAAACAATTCATTGAACCATGACATTGATTTGAAAATGTTAACGGTTTATTTAACAAAAGAAAGCAATATCGCCCCCTCTCTCCCAAGGGGAAGCTATGAAACAGAACTTAAAATGGAATGGGCGAATACCCCCAGTTCGGTAAGCGGCTTGTTATAGAACCTTTGAAAAGTCAGTTCATTTGACCATCCTGCGGCCGCGAGGATATGGTTGAGACAGGACGTCCATTGTCCTCGCTGCTGACGTTGATGCCGCCCTGGTGGAGTGAGATTTAAAATTGTCAGTGTCCTCTCCTGCACACACGAGAACCTGTTTCAACCACCTTGAAATGGTCTGAACCAACAATTTCATATGCGGCTTTTTGTGGCTAATAAGTAATGCTGATTCCGAATCTCTGAGACTCTTGGTGACCTTAATACAATATAGCAAGTACTACACAACACACAGTTGTAAATCCGTGGGGTATGCTGAAAAAAATAATCTTGAACCCTGACACCCCTGGTCTGCACTGCTTAATTAAATCATAAATGTAAAACGTAATGTTATTACCAGATGATACCATCCTGTTCAGTCGCAGCGTCTGCAACATCTGGACCCATTGCGCTGAAACCAGCGCCATGAGCATGACCACTTTAAGGGTGATTTTGGGCAAAGACAGGGATGTGGCTGGAGCCCACTGGCGAAGCAGCGTGAGTACCATGCTCACATCCCAGATTTCTGAGTACCTGGGCCTGGGGGATTGGAATTAAAAATACCCCTCATAAACCAGGATATTAAAGGGTGAGATTCAACAGAATGTTGTTTCGACCCCAGCCATAAGTATGATGACAGGGCACTCCTGGCACTATTGATGGCACTATAGCTCAACCCTTCATCAAAATGTAAGTGTTGACAGAAATTCTAGCACATCTGAGATGCATGGCATGTGATATGTAATGTTCCCCCGTAAACAGAACACCTCCCATTCCTGACATGAGAGGTGTACTGTTATTTGGTACTATCCCTCCAGGCCACAGTGATCACATCCACGGTATGATCGGATAGTCCAAGCCCCAGGTATGGCCTCCTCAGAATTTGCAAATTAACACATCAATATGGTCATGTAATGGATATAGATTCACAGTTGCAGGGTGCACCAGTAGGTAACTGCGTTTCGGGATAGCCATAATAGGCTGTGTTGTTATCTCCAAAACAAGAGGGAACCATGGCTGAGTAGGCCAGTCGTGTACCACCAACACTCCTGAATCGAAGTCCTGCTTGATCTTGAGCAAACACGGACTGATGAGGCAAATTCGAGGAAATGCATATAAAAACATTCCACCCCAGTGTAGCAAGAATGAATCTACCGCTACTGCCACTGTGTCTGGTTCCCATGAAACATATTTAGGTAACTGGTGATTGAGTCTGGATGCAAACAAATCGATATCTGGCATAGCATACCGGACAACAATATCATTAAATACATCATGATTCAACATCCATTCTGTGTTGTCATTGAATTTGCGTGACCTGGTGTCTGCCACCATGTTGAGTCTACCTGGTAGGTCGATAGCTGAAACCCAAATATTTCTTGTAATACACCAGTGCAAAATACGATTAGCCAATGTATCACAAGATTCTGACTTGATTCCACCCATGTGATTAACATACACCACTGCCGTGGTGTTGTCAATCTGAAGCTGAACATGTAAGTGAAGCGCATAGTAGTACAATAAGCCTTAAGCCCATAAAATGCTCCCAATAGCTCTAAATAATTAATTCATGTGATTGAAGAATAAATGCCTCATTCATACTCCTTCTGCCTCCACAGCTAGAGATGGTATCCGTAGCACCCCAACCTAAGGCACTAACATCAGTCTGTAAGACAATTGAGGGTTCCTCAACCAGAATTTTGCTGGAGCAACTTGAGATGTTCATTATCCACCACTGCAATTCAGCAATGGCTTCAGCTGGTAATTACATGGGCCTGTCGAAATGACCTGCATGTATCCTGAGTGCCTGTTCCTTTGCACGTTGTAAATTTTGGTAATGCAAATGTCCAAACTGTGCAGCTGGAAAGGCAGCCGCTAATTTGCCAATCAAGCTGTTACAGCCTTCAATTAAATTTAATCTCTTACCCCTGGGCAAGGTCACTAGCATGTGAGTTGAGTTAATAGTGAATCCCAAATAATCAATCACTCTAACTGGTATCAATTTGGATTTAACTGGATGAATGAGGAACCCCAATCTCTCAAACATGTTTAACAACTGAAACAGATAATTCAGCTGTTTTCCGAGTCTTTCCTATTATTAAGATATCGTCCAAATAAGCCATTACAATATGACCCTGAGCACGGAGTAGCTCCAGTACTGGTTTTAACAGATTTTGTAAATAATCTAGGTGCCGAGGTTAATGCATTAGGCAGTCCTTTAAATTGCCATAATTGCCTCATCCAGCTAAATTTCAAATATCTCCGTTGATCCCTATGAACAGGCACTGAGTAATATGCATCCTTAAGATCTCTGCAGGCCATGTGACATCCTCTGGAAATCAGTTGTTTAGCAGTAACAAATGTTTCCATTTTGAAATGTTATACTGCACAAAAGGGTTAAGGCTCGTCAAGTCAAGGATGATTCGACACCCCCCATCCTTCTTTGACCTAGGAAAAATATTAGACACAAATTGGTGAGGTTGATAATGTGCCTTCTCAATTACCCCTTTTCCATATAATTTTTTCAATTTCAGTTTGTACCTCCAAATTCTCTTTTTGTGAGAAAATGAGTGTCCGACTTGAGGTATGCTGTGTGGGTGGATGCAAATTGGGAAGGAATTCAATTTGAAACCCTTATATACTACGCAGTATAAACAAATCTGATGTCATCCCATACCATTCCTTCAGAAACAAGTGTAATCTCCCTCCAACTTGTAGGTGATTCCCACTTAATATGATCCGACAAGAACCAGACCCACCTACCTCCATGGTTACTGGTGGGAATTTTCTGCCCCCTGTTTCTGGGAAAGGGCATGTTCGCCTATGCCCCTGTCAGAGTGCACCAGCTGCGCATATTTGTGTCCTTGACCTGGCCCGATTTGAGCAAACCGTTTGTAGGGATACTGCTGCCGAAGCACTCTGCTGGTCAACGGTGCTTTAATGAGCCTGACTGCTCTTGCCTCGTCGTCCAGTTCCTTGACTCTTTTTGCGAGGTCTTCACCAAACAGCAGATTCAGAGGTTGAATATTGCTGGGTTTGCACAGAGCGGCGAACTTCGGGTTGATGGTAGGGCGGATGGCAGTCTTCCTCAGACAGTTTATCTCGAAGTGTGCATTGCACATGAGGGCCAGGGCATCCTGCTGTACATCAGACAGGTGCCCTCCATCCACCGACCTGGCGAACGCTGTAATGCCAGGGGCGAGGAGCTTCAGCACCCTCTGAAGCCTCATTTCCTGAGCTCTAGCCCCAGATGTCGTGGTTTACAGCCGGCACTTTGAATAGGACACAATTAGCCAGTGTTTCATACTTTTTGGCTGTTTCATCGATAGTCAGCTCTTGAAGCTGGTGTGAAGCCTGGTAGTTAATATTTGCAGCCAACTCTTCACCTAGTGGTTCTCCTGAGTCTGTTGCGATGGCAAATCTTGCTGCCAGGGATGGTACCTCTGACTCGTGCCCTTCATCCCTTGGGGTATGCTCTACTGCTATACCCTCCGACTCGGCGTCAGAATAACACTGACCCCACATGCTCTCCTCCTACAAGAGGGAGATATTAAACAGCCCTGTCCCAGGTGCTCTCAAGAGGCTGGTGCTGACACAACTCCTCCTGTTGGAGTGTATCTAGGTGGAGCATCCTCTCCACTAGGAGCTCCATTCTGGACAACCATCCTAAGACGTTATCCATTACAGGTGGGGAACCCTCCCGGCCCGACTCATCCGAGTCTATGGGCCATGCAGACTTTTTGGTGGCTTTTTGGTGGCTTTCCGCCACAATGGAGCAGCTACGGTGCTTTCAGGCACCAAGCCTGCAGTCGCTGGTCGTACCGCTAGTGACTCGGTAGGTGATCTAGGCGGCCGCCCGCTACCCGCACTTTCGCAATCTTCCATAAGTGCTCTCCCGGCGGCTCGCCTTGACTTCACCCTCGACGCTTTCTCCATACTTGAACTTGCTACTGAAAACAAGAATTATCAAGCGCAGAAAACGACCTCCGACTAAGTTTTACACTTACCTGAGGGTTTTTAAAACTCTCAGCTCCTAGCCATACGTCAGCCATAATGACGTGCATGCGGACTGGCAGGGTTCTTCATGGAATTACTCACGTGACTCCGAAGTAAAATACAGTTTTTAGGCTCATCGTTTCCATGCTAGCCACCAAATACCAATCTGTGCTATTCCTATTTAAAAGCACTATGTCAATATCTTTACACCTTCACAGTTCAAGTATTCAAGATATTTATTAAATGTTGTGAGAGGATCTGCCTCGATTACAACATTGCAGCACTTTGGAGATTCCAACCAATAATTATGTGAAAACAAAATCTACCTATGATTCCTCCTAAACCTCTTAATAATAATAATAATAATAATAATAATAATAATAATAATAATAATAATAATAATAATAATAATAATAATAATATATTTTATTGTCATTACACATAAGTGCAACGAGATTTGGTTTGCAACTTCCATCCGATGTCATAACTTAATTGACAAATAAAATTTAGCTTTAAATACCCTGAGAACAAGGTTTGTAAAAACGAACATTAGACCAGTAAAATCAACACAGACTAAAGTGCGAGACCGGGGGAGACAGTCCATGTGGGTGTGGGGTACTCAGCAGGGCCGGTTCAGAGCCGCTATAGCTCTGGGAATGAAGCTGTTCCTGAGTCTGGTGCTGCGGGCGTAGAAGGCCTTGTAACGTCTGCCGGAAGGGAGTAGTTCGAACAGTCCATTCATTACAAGGGTGAGAGGTGTCTTTATGTATGCTGACGGCCTTCCTGAGGCACCGTGTGTGGTAGATGCCCTCCAAGGCTGGTAGCGGTGTCCCAATAATCTGTTGCGCTCTGTGGACAACGCGCTGAAGAGCTTTTCTCTCCGCCTCCGTGCAGCTGAGATACCACACATACGTTAGTATGCTCTCTGTGGTGCAGCGGTAGAAGGTCATCAGCAACTGTTGGGGCAAGACCAGTCCGTTTCAATGTTCTTAGAAAGAACAGTCATTGCTGTACCTTTTTGACCAGCGCAGCGGTGTTGGTGGACCATGTGAGGTCCCCTGAGATGTGAGTGCCCAGAAACTTGAAGCTGGACACTCTCTCCACACTGTCTCCGTAGATGGAGATTGGGGCATATTCCCCATTCTGCGCCCTCCTGAAATCGATAATCAGCTCCTTGGTCTTGGAGGTGTTTAGCGACAAGTTGTTCTGTGAGCACCAGTCCGCCAGGTTCTGCACCTCCGCTCTATAGTTTGTTTCATCACCGGTGATCTTCTGTGGATCTATTTGCCCTGTACACAAATTGATGAGAGTCCAATGATGCAGGGATGCTGGATTTGATGTGGGAGAGGACCAGTCTTTCAAAGCATTTAATTGGTATTGGAGTTAGGGCAACCGGGCGGTAGTCATTCAGGTTGGTGACTTTAGACTTTTTCGGCACCGGCACTATGGTAGCTGTCTTCAGGCACTTTGGGACCGTTGCCAGAGATAGAGACAGGTTGAAGATCCTCGTAAATACCTCCGCCAGCTGTACAGCACAGACCTTTAGTACCCTACCCAGGACTCCATCCGGGCCTGCAGCCATGCGTGGATTGATCCTATGCAGAGAGCACTGTACCACCTGGGTGCTCAGTGTTAAGTCCTGTCCCTCCACCCTAGCCGGGGTTGTTCCTCTCCTGGTGGTGTTGCCAGTTTTGAAGCGGGCAAAGAAGGTGTTTAATTCATTGGCCAGTGTGAAATCACTGTGGGGGCAGACAGGGCTGCTCTTGTAGTCAGTGATATCCCTGACACCCTGCCACATGCTTCTGGTGTCCGCGATGTTGAAGTGGTCTTCCACCCTTTTCCTGTGGATGTCTTTGGTCTTTTTTATGCCTTTTTTCAGGTTTGACCTGGCAGCACTGTAGGCAGAAGTGTCCCTGGATTTAAAGGCAATGTTGCATGCCCTTAGCAGGTTCTGAACCTCCTTGTTCATACACGGTTTGCGGTTTGGGAACATCTTTATTTCCTTGTCCACTGTGACAAACTCCACACAGCAGTTGATGTAGGAGAGCGCAGTGAATGTGTTCTCCTCCAAGTCTACCTCTGTACCACTGGTAGCCTGTTGTGCAAACAGGTCCCAGTCAGTGCAATCAAAGCAGTACTGGAGTTGTAGGGTGGCATCCTCGGGCCATATTTTGACTGTCTTTATTGCAGGTTTGGTCTTGTGGAAGAGGGGTTTGTATGCAGGCAGTAGAAACAGTGAGAGGTGATCGGATTTTCCCAGGGATGGGCAGGGGAGAGCTCTGTATGCATCCTTGATGTTTGTGTACACTTTATCAAGCGTGTATAAGCCCCTGGTAGGGCACTGCACATGCTGGTGGAATTTGTGGAGTGCAGCTCGTAGGTCCACCTGGTTAAAGTCCCCTGCAACAATGAAGGCACCGTTGGGGTGAGCATCCTGCTGCTTGCTGATGGCCAAGTGCAGCTGTGCTAGCGCTAGGTTAGCATTAGCCAGTGGTGGGATGTATATGGCCATGATGATAACCACAGTAAACTCCCGAGGCAGGTAAAACGGCCTACATTTAAGCAGTAGGTATTCCAGGTCTGGGGAACAGTAGCTCTCTACTGCAGTGTGGTTGGTGCACCAGTCCCTGTTGATATAGATGCAGAGCTCGGAGTCCCTTATTATCCCTTGCCCCTTATTTTAAACCTACGCCCTGTAGTTTTAGATACCACATCTGGTGGGTAGTAAGAATGGTTCCTACTACCCATCACATCAATGCTCCTCTATCAAGTTCTCCACACCCTCTCCCCTCACCCCTAACATAGGCCTCTGCACTCAAGGAAAACAAACTCAATCTAACTGAACTTGGCTCATTACAGCAACATCCTTTTGAAACAACAAAAAAACCTGCCGGATTAACTCAGCTCTAGACTGATGAAGGGTTACAATCTGAAATGCGGGCTGTCCATCAACCTCCATAGGTACTGCCCGACCCACTGTGTTCCTCCAGCAGGTTGGGTTTTCCTCAAGATTCCAGCACCTGAGGCTTATTGTATCTCCAAGATCCTGTTAAATCTCCTTTGCATCCTCTCAAATGACTTCATTTGAAGAGAAACACCAACAAATTCTGCAGGGACTTGTTGATGTGATTTTTATATTGAAAACTACGAGGAGATAATGCAAATGATCAGTTCTGTAATCTTTGTCCTGGGTTTCATTGATCAACTTAGTTAGGGTAACTGGAGAGCCCCCATAGAAATTCTATTCAATATGCATGGCAATACTTTCTGATAAATGTTTGTATAATAGCATTTCCTTTTTCACATTTGACCAGTCACAACCCGTGATATAGTAACAATACCTTAGTCTAAGCCTATAATTTGCTTATCAGTATCAAATACTTTGCCAAATGGTACTCATCAACATTAATCAATTGGATTGCTATAAATGGCAATAGAAGGCATAATATAGATATAATTCATTAATTTAGAAACAGAGCATCGTACGCCAGATTAAAAATAAAAAATATATTGCCCAAACATAGAGTAAAAGTACCTCTGTCTCGACCTAATAAATTACTTTGAATGACAACTACTTATTTCAATGGTTATCAGCCTTATTGCTTTGAAGTTTTATTCCAAATCTTTTTCTCTGCTGATGAAGAAAAACTAGCCTATCACAAGAATTATTGATTCCAAGACTTAATAATGTTTCCACCAAACCCACACAGAATAGCCTTGAAGAAGAAAGTTCATCTTAGAATTGGTTGAAGTTGCAAAAGGCAATGGAAAGCTGTCTCCAGAGATATCATTAGTCAGTGAGAGATTACAATTCATCACCCAAAAACTCTCCAGGTCCTTCCGAAACGGCTATAACAACAACAAATTGCATTCAGAAACCACTTTTAATGTTGTATAAATGTCCCTAGGCTGTCAGGAGCATTATTAAACAAAATTTGACATTGAACCATGCAAGGATATATTAGCACAGATGAACAAAAAGTTAGACAAAGGGAGAAGTTCTGAAAGAGAAAAGACAGAGAGAAAGATGGAGATGATTGCAGTGCTTAGAGTCCTTTGTCGGTGAAGGTGCTCCCACCAATATCAAAGCAATTAAATTTGGATGTGTTCTAAGAAACCCGAATTGGAAGGAGGCAAGTAATTATATGGCTGGAACAGATGCCACAAGTTAGGAGAGGTAATACCATAGACTAAATATAGGAAGGATGTCAACAAAATAGAGAGAGTACAGAGGAGATTTACTAGAATGTTGCCAGGGTTCCAGCAACTATGTTACAGAGAAAGGTTGAACAAGTTAGGTCTTTATTCTTTGGAGCGCAGAAGGTTAAGGGGGGACTTGATTGAGGTCTTTAAAATGATGAAAGGGATAGACAGAGTTGACGTGGATACGTTTTTCCCATTGAGGGTAGGGAAGATTCAAACAAGAGGGCATGACATGAGAATTAAGGGACAGAAGTTTCGGGGTAACGTGAGGGGGAACTTCTTTACTCAGGCTGTGTGGAATGTGTGGAATGAGCTTCCAGCAGAAGTGGTGGAGGCAGGATCGATTTTAACATTTAAGAGTAAAGTGGATAGGTATATGGACGTGAAGGGAATGGAGGGATATGGTCTGAGTGCAGGTAGATGGGACTAGGGGAAAACAAATGGTCGGCACGGACTGGAAGGGCCGAGAGGGCCTGTTTCCGTGCTGTAATTGTTATATGGTTATATGGTTATATGGTTAAATGTGGATTGAGTTTGTTTGTGGTCGCAAAGTTTTGATTTTCCTCAACGTTAGTACATGTAGAACTGCGAAGATTAGCCAGTAGTGCGCAAAAATAATAAAATCCAGTGCTAATGGCATTGTTGGGGACTTCAGTTACAGATTAGCTGAGATGGAGTAGAAATCATGCAACAATACAAAGATGAATGTCTTTGCTCAGCGGGGAATGGAATGTAATGAAAAGCTCATCTTCATCAAATGCAAAAGTAATGTAATAGTCTGGTTTAGATGACTGTTGGGTAAAGTCAGGAGACCAAGTGCCAGTTGCCATTGGTGGGTCAGTGGTGGAGAGAGATAACAGCTTCACATTCTTGGACATAAACGTCTTAGATTATCTATCCTAGGCCCAGCACATAGGTGTAACCATGAGGAAAATGAGCCAGTGCCTTTACTTTCTTAGCAGTTTAAAGAGATTCGGTATGTTACAGATTTTTTTCACAAACTTCCATAGACATATTGTCGGAAATATCCCGACTGGTTGCATCATGGCCTGGTACAGTAATTCCAATGCACATGAACACAAGAGGCTGCGAACCGTGGTTCAATCAGTCCAATCCATCTCAGGCACAACCCTCCACAACATTGAAAGTATTTACGTGAGGTGCTGCCTCAAGAGGATGGCATCAAGTATGCTCACCATCTGGGCCTCGCCATCCTCTCATGGCAACAGTCAAACAGGTGATAAAGAAGCCTGAAATTGCAGACTAACCTGTTCAGGAACACCGGTTGTCGAACAAACCTACGTAACTCTAATCCTACCTCAACAATGGAACATTACAGACCACCCCTTGTGCCAGCATGGCTTTGTACTCTAATTGTTTCCACTAATACCAATTTTTTCACACTTTTTATGATCAGTGTTTTATATAATTTAAGTGTAATTTATGTATAATTTACATGTTTGATTCTTTATCAGTGTCCCCGTGCATGTGATGCTGCTGCAAGCAAGACCATTATGAGCCTGTCCCACTTAGGCGACTTTTTAGGAGACTATGCAGTCGCCTTCATGGTCGAGAGGAGTTCCCGCATTCTGGGAACTAGTCGCAGCCTCACTATGGTGACTAGAAAGAATAGTCATCATAATGACCATTCATGGAGAGTAGCGAGAATTCTCGTGTCATAGGTGGGTTGCCAGGAAGTCCTTTGGGTTGCCAGGAGGTAGAAGGTTCTCGTAGGTTCTCTTAGGTTGTAGCCTGTGCTGACCGATGAATTTAATTGGCTCATTGGGAAAAAAAACGGAAGCAGTAGTTTTCAGAACCAAGGATAACCGACCGGTAATGTTAAATGTCCGCTGAGCTTAACATCCATGTATCACTGGCTTCTTAAAAGTTGTCTCCATTCCCTCTCCCCCTTCTCCCCCCTCTCCATCCCTCTCCCCCACTCTTTTAAAGGACATGCACTGTGCTTTAGCCGTCTTAATTACAGTGCCAACCTTCCTGTTCATTGCGGTGTGTGTCTGTATCACATTGGCTTTGCATTGTCTGACTTTCACTCAGACAGCGCTTCCCCTGCCTGCCCTGTCCCCCACCTGCCTAACAGGCTGGTGAAGGAAGCGATGTGTGTGTTTCACTCTGACAATCAGCATTCCAGTTGCCTTTTTTTCAGGCAACCCCCGCAACTTGACAGTTGCCGGCAGTCGCCTGAAAAATTGCTTAAGTGGGACTGGCCCATTATTGCACTTCTACCTCATCTACTTGTGCAGATGGTGGTAAGGTCAATTTGAATTAATTTCTTGACTTGATTTGGATTGGTGCCAAGAGAATGAGGTATGTGGTGGGGACCAAACGCAATGACTTTGGCTATCCCATACAATAGTTTAATTACTACTCAGAAGGTGCTGATTACCTGATTATCTGTTGATTTCTAGTTCTGGTTACAGCGGGTTTGCTGTGATATGGATGGCAAATTATGTCCTTTGACCTATGTGGGCCATTGATGCAAGTATTCCCCACACTGTAATAATTTGTCAAAGCAACCACCACTTATCTACCATGATTATAGCGTCAAATATAGATTTATGACATGAATCACCCTATCCCAAAATCATCTGGATCTAGAGTGTGATAATATATGCAAGAAGCCCCTTGGTGTTGAGCTGCTCTATTGATTAATATTCTGTTGATGTTGACTATTGACCTCTGCAAAGAGCAACATAGCCAGAATGAAGAATCCAGCATTAACCCTGCATTTAATTGATTCATGTAACTCCCCTGATGGCTTAATAAGTTGCATATAATTAAGAAGCCAATGGCTTGATCCTCACTCATTCACTTCCTGCTGGATCCCTTTTGCTTTGTTGGCCAGCTAACAGGACTCTTAACCTTTAACAGACGCTAATACAATCGGCAATATGTCCCTGCTGTCATTCGTAGACAAACTGGCTGTCGGCTCAGCCGCTTTCCTGCCGGGCACTAAAACCAGCTGCGCTCAGACATCACATTCCACACCATGTAGACAAACTGAAAACCAGCCTGCTGACGCTAAAAAGAGAAATTGCAGGAAATATTCAGTAGGTCCGGCAGCATCAGATGAGAGAGAGAGGCACATTCAGAAAGACATCAGCCTGTGTCTCTGCAAAGATACTGAGTGTCGTCAGCATTTTCTTCTTTCATTTTCGATTTCCAGCATCTGCAGTATTTTGCTTTCTAATTATCTTGCTGAAGACATTTTCCGGAATGCAAAGTGATGAATTGTCTTTCACACTGTATTTACATGACTCGGTATTCACTTTTCAATGCAGAAGGTTCACCCAAACTCATTCATTTTGACCTCAGACAGTATCTGATTTAAAATCCGATAATCTTAGTAAGTAAAAGAAGTGTCCAATTATGAAGTAAAATGGCTTTATTTTAAATATGTTCGTTACTTGTTTATGCACATTGATATATTTCTTAATAATTCATAATAGAAATTCTTTGAAATCCTTAAATTGTGAACTACATATATCCGTGACTTGAATAAACAACTTGACAAATATAGACCCAAATTGGCAAATGGTGCTAAATTGAAGAACACATTTGGTTGCATAGATGGAGGCAAAAATCACAGGGTAAATAAATGATTAATGATTTGGCAATTGGAGTTCAAAGTCAGAAAATATGAGTTATTTCACTGCAGGTAAGATTGAACATATTAAAATGCATTCCAATTTTGGAAAAAGCACAATTTTCTATGAACAGAGGAACATTAATCGTTAAAACTCTACACGCATAGGCAAAACTCACTGAAGGAAACAGACACATGGGTGTTTCCATAAATAACGGTTGTAACATGGGACACGGGTAACAAGTTTGAAAGTTATTAAATCATAATGAAATGCCACTGGATTCAAAATGGGCCTATCCCTTTGAGCTAATTTGTGATCAAAATCGACCAAAATTTGACAAAAATTTAATACTTTCAAAATTTGAAGAAAAAAATCGAGAACATTTTTTTATTTATAAAATATCTCCCTTGCAAAATGTCGGCAGCTAATCCACCATGAAGCTTGTAGTTCACGCCAGGGTCATTATAATCCTGTTGTTTGACCCGTTATAAAAAAGACCCGTTATAGTGCTATAAATAGCATTCACAATGTTACTCAACTGGGGGGGGGGGGGGGGGAGGGGGCGAAAACAGAATGAGACATTGCTAAAATAGGTGAGCAAACTAGATTTTTATTTCATGATTTTAAGTTCTATTCATTATTAAGAATTTCAATGAAAAGCTTAAACACAAAATATAAACAATAAAAAAAGAAACAATTAATATTAAAACGGTTACTCTGCTTTTAATTCACACATTAAACACGTGACCAAATTGACGCTGCTAGTCTCGTTCTGCTGCAAAAACTTGGGCATCAGAAAACTATCTTATCGGGTGTTAAATGATAAAAATCATGAGCATAATCAAAATTTGGCTGATATAGAGTTAATTAATTGCAAAATTAATGTAATCTTTCTGGTATAAATTAGCCTAATGCCCCTGTCCCACTTAGGAAACCTGAACGGAAACCTCTGGAGACTTTGCGGCCCACCCAAGGCTTCCGTGCGGTTCCCAGAGGTTTTTGTCAGTCTCCCTCCGTTTGCGATGCTAGTTGAAGGTGGTTTCCGGAGGTTGCAGGTAGTGGAAGGTAATACCTTTTTTTCACCCAGTTTTATTCCACCAGGGAGGTCTCACCTTCCACTACCTGCAACCTCCGGCAACCACCTTCAACTAGCATCGCAACCTGCTTCGATTAAAAAATTACCGATTTTTAAAACGGCAACCTATTTTTAGTTGCAGCCAGTTTTTAATTTTTTGAAATAATCGCCGGAACATAGAAGCGGAAACCACTTTTGACCATTAGGGAGACTGACAAAAACCTCTGGGAACCGCACGGAAACCTTGGGTGGGGCGCAAAGTCTCCAGGGGTTTCCATTCATGTTTCCTAAGTGGGACTGGGGCATAAGGATTTGTTGAGATCTTGCTTGAAAAATGTCAGATAAAAGGCAACAAAACAGGGACATATCTGATATTTTTCTTTGTAAAAGATTTATTTATTTTGCTTCCTTATTATTTTGGTTACACACCATGATCTGTACTACTTAAAATACAGGATATGAAACAATGGGAATATTACATACAAAACAGGAAAGTAACCTGGAAGTTTGGAGACTTTCATTTTCACTACTGAATGCTGTATTTACAGAAACACCCATATACAAAACAAAATCGCATCAGCTAATGGCAACTATATGCATTGACCATAAATGTAAAGGTAAAACAATTTGGCTAGACAGAGTTAAAATGATCCCATCCAGGAGTAATTTACTTAATCATCAATACTGATATTACCAGGGCCCAATGGATAACATTGTGATAAGGATGCATAAACCTGGTGGGTATTTCCTTAAGGTTAGACATTTGATAGGATAATCTGATTATTTAAAAACAATAAAGAGATTCAACAAAGTAAAAGAATCTCCTCAGAAGGTGTCATAAAATTAGATACAAGTAAATGCAGATGCTGGTCTACCAAAAAAGACGCAAAGTGCTGGAGGTACAAAACATTTTAGGTCAGTCTGAAGAAGGGTCTCTAACTGAAACCCATCCGTGTTTCCCAGAGATGCTGCCTGACCAGTTCAGTTACTAGATCACTTTATTGTCATAAAATTAGAGCTACTTTTCAAAACGTGTGCATGGCAACAAATTCAGAAAAAGGCTATAAATGCCTACAGAAAATAATAATTAAAATTGAAAAGTTAATTGCAAGATGTTATGCCACGGTTGTAAGATTAAAGAGTTCAAAATCTCTGTGGGATATTAGCCTAAATTGTTTGGAAGTGCAAGGGGGAATTGTGGATGCAGATACACAGACAAGGAAGATTATCAACATGGTTTAAGAAGACGATAAAAACTACGAAGAACATTATGAATCACTTCTAGATGGATGGGATTGAAAAGCAAAGAAGTTATGTTAAACCTGTTTGGAACCATGATAAAATAACATTTACAATACTGCCATTTGTGAAGGGTTCCAAGATTTCTCACGACAAAAATGAAATAGGACGCTGCAGAAATATTTTCTGGATTTTTCTATCATTTGGGGTTTTTTTTTTAGATTAAGGAAAGGTTTGATAGAGTAGAGCTGATGCTTCTGCTTGGGCTATCTGTTGAATAATCTCTAATAAATTTAGCACACAATGCCAGAGGAGCTTATTCACCAAAAATAACTTTGAGCATGTTTGCACTGCCAATGAAAGCATTTAATATCAGATTCTTTTTACAGATTATTTTTAGTTTAGTTTAGTTTACTTTATTGTCACATGTATTGAGGTACAGTGAAAATGCTTTTTTTGCTGCATGCTATCCAGTCAGTGGAAAGACTATACATGATTACAATCATCATCTGCAGTGCACAGATACAGGATAAAGGGAATAATGTTTAGTGCAAGATAAAGTCCAGTAAAGTATGATTAAAGATAGTCCGAGGGTCTCCACTGAGGTAGATGGTAGGTCAAGACTGCTCTCTAGTTGACTGGTAACAGCTGGGTAGAAAATGTTCCTGAATCTGGAGATATGCTTTTTTCACACTTCTGTACCTCTCGCCTGATGGGAGAGAGGAGAAGAGGAAGTGTCCAGGGTGAGGCTAGTCCTTGATTGCTGGTAGTCTTGCTGAGGCAGTGTGAAATGGAGATGGAATTAATTGAAGGGAGGTTGGTTTATGTGATGGTCTGGGCTGTGTCCACAATTCTCTGCAATTTCTTTTTTTTTTTTAAGTTACATTTTTATTAGAGGCATGTACATATCATAGTTCAAACCACTACAAACTTTGTTAAATGGTTACATATTAAATATCCAGGGTTCCAGGGACCCCGCTACCAATGTAGCTGGGTTCTTCATTTATCGTTTACATATTATCATTGACTCTAATTATTATTATTTTTTGCAATTAGTCCTGTGGTCTTGGATGAATCTGTTCCCAAACCATGCTGTGATGCATGCTAATAAAATGTTTTCCACGGCGTATCTGTAGAAATTGGTGGGAGTTGTTGGAGACATAGAAACATAGAAACATAGAAACATAGAAATTAGGTGCAGGAGTAGGCCATTCAGCCCTTCGAGCCTGCACCGCCATTCAATATGATCATGGCTGATCATCCAACTCAGTATCCCGTACCTGCCTTCTCTCCATACCCTCTGATCCCCTTAGCCACAAGGGCCACATCCAACTCACTCTTAAATATAGCCAATGAACTGGCCTCAACTACCCTCTGTGGCAGAGAGTTCCAGAGACTCACCACTCTCTGTGTGAAAAAAGTCTTTCTCATCTCGGTCTTAAAGGATTTCCCCCTTATCCTTAAGCTGTGACCCCTTGTCCTGGACTTCCCCAACATCGGGAACAATCTTCCTGCATCTAGTCTGTCCAACCCCTTAAGAATTTTGTAAGTTTCTATAAGATCCCCTCTTAATCTCCTAAATTCCAGAGAGTATAAACCGAGTCTATCCAGTCTTTCTTCATAAGACAGTCCTGACATCCCAGGAATCAGTCTGGTGAACCTTCTCTGCACTCCCTCTATGGCAATAATGTCCTTCCTCAGATTTGGAGACCAAAACTGCACGCAATACTCCAGGTGTGGTCTCACCAAGACCCTGTACAACTGAAGTAGAACCTCCCTGCTCCTGTACTCAAATCCTTTTGCTATGAAAGCTAACATACCATTCGCTTTTTTCACTGCCTGCTGCACCTGCATGCCTACTTTCAATGACTGGTGTACCATGACACCCAGGTCTCGCTGCATCTCCCCTTTTCCTAATCGGCCACCATTTAAATAATAGTCTGCTTTCCTGTTTTTGCCACCAAAGTGGATAACCTCACATTTATCCACATTATACTGCATCTGCCAAACATTTGCCCACTCACCCAGCCTATCCAAGTCACCTTGCAGTCTCCTAGCATCCTCCTCACAGCGAACACTGCCTCCCAGCTTAGTGTCATCCGCAAACTTGGAGATATTGCCTTCAATTCCCTCATCCAGATCATTAATATATATTGTAAATAGCTGGGGTCCCAGCACTGAGCCCTGCGGTACCCCACTAGTTACTGCCTGCCATTGTGAAAAGGACCCGTTTACTCCTACTCTTTGCTTCCTGTTTGCCAGCCAGTTCTCTATCCACATCAATACTGAACCCCTAATACCGTATGCTTTAAGTTTGTATACTAATCTCTTATGTGGGACCTTGTCGAAAGCCTTCTGGAAGTCCAGATATACCACATCCACTGGTTCTCCCTTATCCACGCTACTAGTTACATCCTCGAAAAATTCCACAAGATTCGTCAGACATGATTTACCTTTTGTAAATCCATGCTGACTTTGTCCAATGATTTCACCACTTTCCCAAATGTGCTGCTATCCCATCTTTAATAACTGACTCTAGCAGTTTCCCCACTACCGATGTTAGACTAACTGGTCTGTAATTCCCCGTTTTCTCTCTCCCCTCCCTTCTTAAAAAGAGGGGTTACATTTGCTACCCGCCAATCCTCAGGAACTACTCCAGAATCTAAAGAGTTTTGAAAGATTATCACTAATGCATCCACTATTTCCTGAGCTACTTCCTTAAGTACTCTGGGATGCAGCCTATCTGGCCCTGGGGATTTATCGGCCTTTAATCTATTCAATTTACCCAACACCACTTCCCGACTAACCTGGATTTCACTCAATTCCTCCTTTGACCCACAGTCCCCTGCTATTTCAGGCAGATTATTTATGTCTTCCTTAGTGAAGACGGAACCAAAGTAGTTATTCAATTGGTCCGCCATATCCTTGTTCCCCCATGATCAACTCACCTGTTTTCTGACTGCAAGGGACCTACATTTGTTTTAACTAACCTCTTTCTCTTCACATATCTATAAAAACTTTTGCAGTCAGTTTTTATGTTCCCTGCCAGTTTTCTTTCATAATCTATTTTTCCTTTCCTAATTAAGCCCTTTGTCCTCCTCTGCTGGTCTCTGAATTTCTCCCAGTCCTCTGGTATGCTGCTTTTTCTGGCTACTTTGTACGCATCATCCTTTGCTTTGATACTATCCCTGATTTCCCTTGTTATCCACGGATGCACTACCTTCCCCGATTTATTCTTTTGCCAAACTGGGATGAACAATTTTTGTAGTTCATCCATGCAGTCTTTAAATGTCTTCCATTGTATATCCACCGTCAACCCTTTTAGAATTAATTGCCAGTCAATCTTGGCCAATTCACGTCTCATACCCTCAAAGTTACCTTTCTTTAAGTTCAGAACCATTGTTTCTGAATTAACAATGTCACTCTCCATCCTAATGAAGAACTCAACCATATTATGGTCACTCTTGCCCAAGGGGGCACGTACAACAAGACGGCTAATTACCCCTTCCTCATTACTCAAAACCCAGTCTAAAATAGCCTGCTCTCTCGTTGGTTCCTGTACATGTTGATTTAGATAACTATCCCGCATACATTCCAAAAAATCCTCTTCCTCAGCACCCCTGCCAATTTGATTAACCCAATCTATATGTAGATTGAAGTCACCCATTATAACTGTTTTGCCTTTGTCGCACGCATTTCTAATTTCCTGTTTGATACCATCCCCAACTTCTCTGCTACTGTTAGGTGGCCTGTACACAACACCCACCAGCGTTTTCTGCCCCTTAGTGTTTTGTAGCTCTACCCATACCGATTCCACATCCTCCAAGCTAATGTCCTTCCTTTCCATTGCTTTAATCTCCTCTCTAACCAGCAAACGCTACCCCACCTCCTTTTCCTTTCTCTCTATCCCTTCTGAATATTGAATATCCCTGGATGTTCAGCTCCCAGCCTACGTCACCCTGGAGCCATGTCACCGTGATCCCAACTATATCATAATCATTAATATCTATCTGCACGTTCAACTCGTCCACCTTATTACGAATACTCCTTGCATTGAGACACAAAGCCTTCAGGCTTGTCTTTACAACGCATTTACCCCTTATACAATTTTGCTGAAAAGTGGCCCTTTTTGATTTTTGCCCTGGTTTTGTCTGCCTGCCACTTTTACCTTTCACCTTGCTACCTAATGCTTCTACCCTCATTTTACACCCTCCTGCCTCTCTGCTCTTGTACCCATCCCCCTGCCACATTAGTTTAAATCCTCCCCGACAGCACTAGCAAACACTCCCCCAAGAACATTGGTTCCATTCCATTCCAAGTGCAAACCGTCCTGTTTGTACCGGTCCCACCTCCCCCAGAACTGGTCCCAGTGCCCTAAAAATTTGAATCCCTCCCCCTTGCACCACTTTTCAAGCCACGTATTCATTTGCATTATCCTCCTATTTCTACTCTGACTGGCCCGTGGTACTGGTAGTAATCCGGAGATTACTACCTTTGAGGTCCTACTTTTAAGTTTATCTCCTAGCTCCCTAAATTCACCTTGTAGGACCTCATCCCTTTTTTTACCTATATCGTTGGTGCCAACATGCACCACAACAACTGGCTGTTCACCCTCCCCCTCCAGAATGTTCTGCAGCCGTTCAGTGACATCCCTGACCTTTGCACCAGGGAGGCAACATACCATCCTGGAGTCTCGTTTGCGGCCGCAGAAACGCCTATCTATTCCCCTGACAATTGAATCCCCTATTACTATTGCCCTTCCCCTCTTTTTTTTTCCCCCCTCATGTGCTGCAGAGCCACCCATGGTGCCATGAACCTGGCTGCTGCTGCATTCCCTGATGAGCCATCTCCCTCAACAGTATCCAAAATGGTATACCTGTTTAGGAGGGAGATGACCGCAGGGGACTCCTGCACTACCTGCCTACTGCTTTGCTGGCTATTGGCCACCCGTTCCCTTCTTGTCCTCCTACCTTTTGCCTGCGGTGTGACCAACTCACTGTACGTGCTATCCACGACTTTCTCCGCATCGTGGATGCTCCAGTATGAATCCAGCCGCAGTTCCAATCGTTCAATGCGATCTGCCAGGAGCTGCAGCTGGACACACTTCCTGCAAACGTAGTCACCAGGGACACCGACCATCTCCCTGATCTCCCACATGTTGCAGGCTGAACAAACCATGGGGCCAATCTCTACTGCCATACCTTACTCCCAAATTACTAAAAAAAACACAAAAACTTATCCTTTAAACTTTACTACTAAATACTAAATCCCTCACTCCCAGAATCCCTCACTCCCAGAAGGCAGAAATGTAAAATAGTAAACCCGGGGTTGCACCCAATCAGCTGCTTCCTCGGGTCCTCTTCCACCAATCAGCGGCTTCCTCAAAAAAAAAACCCAAAAAAAAACCCACCTCCAAATGGAACGTTATGGATTTCGGTAAGCCTCTGAAAAAACAAGCCCCGCGCTCGATTTTAAACCTACCGGTCGGGTGTCGCTCCTCCCCCTCCTTCACTTCCTCCAACGGCTCCTGTGGGCCTCTGGAAACACAAGCCCCGCGCTAGATTTTAAACCTACCGGTCGGGTGTCGCTCCTCCCCCTCCTTCACTTCCTCCAACGGCTCCTGTGGGCCTCTGAAAAACAAGCCCCGCGCTCGATTTTAAACCTACCGGTCGGGTGTCGCTCCTCCCCCTCCTTCACTTCCACCAACGGCTCCTGTGGGCCTCTGGAAACACAAGCCCCGCGCTAGATTTTAAACCTACCGGTCGGGTGTCGCTCCTCCCCCTCCTTCACTTCCTCCAACGGCTCCTGTGGGCCTCTGGAAACACAAGCCCCGCGCTAGATTTTAAACCTACCGGTCGGGTGTCGCTCCTCCCCCTCCTTCACTTCCTCCAACGGCTCCTGTGGGCCTCTGGAAACACAAGCCCCGCGCTAGATTTTAAACCTACCGGTCGGGTGTCGCTCCTCCCCCTCCTTCACTTCCTCCAACGGCTCCTGTGGACCTCTGGAAACACAAGCCCCGCGCTAGATTTTAAACCTACCGGTCGGGTGTCGCTCCTCTCCCCCTCCTTCACTTCCTCCAACGGCTCCTGTGGGCCTCTGGAAACACAAGCCCCGCGCTAGATTTTAAACCTACCGGTCGGGTGTCGCTCCTCCCCCTCCTTCACTTCCTCCAACGGCTCCTGTGGGCCTCTGGAAACACAAGCCCCGCGCTAGATTTTAAACCTACCGGTCGGGTGTCGCTCCTCCTCCCCCTCCTTCACTTCCAACGGCTCCTGTGGGCCTCCCATGCTGAACTTCCAAAGCCTTCTAAGGGAATAGAGGCATTGGTTGCTTTCTTGACCATTGCTTCAACGTGGCTAATCCAGGACAAGTGGCTGGTAATATTTACTCCTAGGAACTTGAAGCTTTCAACCATCTCTACTTCAATGTTAACAATTGTATTGTAAGGTATGTGTGCCACTTTGCTTCCTGAATTCGATCGCTATCTCCTTTGTCTTGTTGACATTGAGAAAAAGGTCACTGTCTTGACACCAGATTACAAGATTCTCGATCTTAGAGGAGGCTCGATACACATGAGAGGCAAAAGAATAGAAGAATGTATTCAAACGATTAAATGGGGGAATAGTGGAAAAGGTTTTGTGAAGCATAACAAGCATTTAGGTAAATTAGGGTAAACAAAGTTGAATTCTGGGGAGTACATTTCTTTAGCAACTCTATGGTTGTTTTTCTATGTCCTGCTTCAACTATGGTAGATGGGAAGCTATGGTGACTGTTGATAAATCAAATCCTTTTAAAGACCAAGTCCCACCTATGCAGTGAGTTCACACCATATAATGTTGCACGGCATTACTAGCATACTAAATGTAATAGATTTAGAATAAATCTGTCAACTCCAAAAGGAGCATCCTTGAGACACCATGGACAGAAAACAGCAGCAATGCAAGTACCATAATAATCTCTAAAGTTGAGTTTAGGGTCGAATAAAATTGATTAGAGGCATCTTGAACAAGAAGGAATCTAGCCATGTTTCATGGCATTTAGCTGCATATCCATTAACCATCCAACACAAAAAACCAAGCACATCTACTTAGAAGATTGAGGAAATTTTGAATGTTAACGAGTATTCTCTTGAGCTTCTACAGGTGTACGATAGCGAGCAAATTGACTGGTTCACAGCCTGGTGATCGGGCTGAGAGCACATCACAGCCTGGTTTGGAAACTAGAAGCCCAGGAACAAAGAATGCAAAAAATGGTGAACACTGTCCAGTCCATCTCTGGTACTGACCTCACCACCATCGAAGATCACTGCCTCAAAAAGGTAACAGGCATCATCAGAGACCCACACCACCTTAGCTGCATGGTCATGTCACTTCTGCCATTGGAAACATGGTATAGGAGACTGAAAACTATGACGTCCAGATGAAGGTTCAGGTACAGCTACTTCCACACAAACAAGAGGCCACAACTAAAAGCCTCATCTTGACCACTTCCTGTCTGCGCTGTATAATGATTTTAGAAAAAACGCTACCATACATCGCTAGACTTTTTGGCCATCTTACTCACAGTCCTCATCCGCTGAGGCAGCCCCGAGGATTTTTCTGATCGACGAAAAATAAAAAAGTTATGAGTATTTAACAAATCTTGAGATCAGCTGATTGGTCCTCTCGCCTTCAATCACTACGGTGAAGGTAACGCCCCTTCCGGGGGGTGGGGGGGGGGGGGCAGGACTGTAAGTCAGTCACTCTGGAATATCATGAGGGAGAGCCCCTCATGATATTCTAAACTGTGAATCAACTGAACTATGAGTCTGCAATGTACTTGCAATAAATGATTTGTTAGCCCTTAATGACAATGCAATGACTTGTTTGGCAGTTTGGTGGCCTGCACTCTGGTTGAAATGCTATGAAATTGAATGTGGTGGCCTGCACTCTGCTTGAAATGCTATGAAATGGAATGTGGTGGCCAGCAATCTGCTTGAAATGCTATGAAATTGAATGTGGTGGCCTGCACTCTGCTTGAAATGCTATGAAACTGAATGTGGTGGCCTGCACTCTGCTATAAATGCTATGAAACTGAATGTGGTGGCCTGCACTCTGCTGGAAATGCTATGAAATTGAATGTGGTGGCCTGCACTCTGCTTGAAATGCTATGAAATTGAATGTGGTGGCCTGCACTCTGCTTGAAATGCAATGAAATTGAATGTGTTCTGCACTCTCTTGAAATGCCAGCCCACCAGCCTCGAGTGACTGAGCTGCCAGCCCACCAGCCCTGAGTAACTGCCAGCACCACAGGCCTGTGTGACTGAGCTGTCAGCCCACCAGGCCTGACTGACTGAGCTGCCAGCCCACCAGGCCTGAGTGACTGAGCTGCCAACCCAATATTCCATTTGGCCCACAATGTCCATACTAAGCCTCTGGAAACCAGTCCCTTCAGCCCACAACACCCATAGTAGCGCTCCAGAAAGCCCCCTCCCCCACTACTGGCCACCAATATTGGAGCTGGTGAAGAGGTGGAATATTGCGTTGGGGACCAGCCCTCTCGGTGTGAACTAGACTAAGTGGGATCCATTGCCTCCCAGTCACATGGGAGGCCTGCTCCTCCCAACGCAACCCATTCCCCAGCCAGTCACCTGTTCCCCCAAAGCAACCTGTTCCCCCAAAGCAATATTCCACCACTCAGGGGAGGAGGTGTGGAGGAGGGTGTGTGTGGGGAGGGGGGGGGTTTGGGGGGTTTGGGGAGGTAGGGGGTGTAGGGGAGAGGGGGTTGTGGGGGAGGGGTTGGTGGATTGGGGTTAGTAGGGGAGGGGGGTTTGGGGAGGGGGGTTTGGGGAGGGGGTGTGGGGGAGGGGTCGTGTGGGGGAGGGAGGGCTGTGGGAGAGGGGGGTGTGGGGAAGGGGGGTTTGGGGAAGGGGTGTGTGAGGGGAGGGGGTGTGTGGGGGAGGAAGGAGTGTGGGGGAGAAGAGTTGTGGAGGGGGGTGTGAGGAGGGGGGTTGTGGAGGAGCATGGTGTGGGGAGGATGGTGTGGGGAAGGGGGTTGGTGAAGTGGGGTGGGGAAGGGGAGCTGTGGGGAAAGGGGGGTGTGGGGAAAGGGTGGTGGAGAAAGGGGGGTGGGGAAAGGGTGGGTGGGGAAAGCGGGGTGTGGGGAAAGGGGGCGGGGGTAAGGGGGTGGGGGAAGTGCGGGGAGTGTGCTTTCACTCTGCTCACCCCGCACCTTCAGCTTTTGGCCTCACACAGCAGATCCCGGTCGCACTCCAGCTTCACTCCGCCCCTTCAGCTTTTTATTCTCCTTGCCGCTTTGTTGACAGCAGGTTCCGGAAGGGGCTGTTTTTTACGATTTTTAATCCTTCATAACATTTGTACTATTTTACCCATCGGAACAAAACTTATTTTACTTGCAGCAGAGGGGAATGGTGAGTAAGGTGGTGAAAAATCGTTGCGCTATGGGGGATCGTTTTTGCATAAATTTAATTACAACGCAGACAACGTGGTCAAGATGAGAGTTTTAGTAATAGGATATATACTGAACTTGTTGTTTATTATGGTGTTTACATATCTATTGTGCTGCTGTAAGTAAGAATTTCATTATTCCATTTTGGGACATATGACAATAAAACACACTTGATTCTTGAAATCTCCCATCATCAACTCATGAGAGGTTACCATTGACCAGAAAATTAACTGTATTTCCTGCAGCAACTGATTCACTACTCTTTGTAAGACGGCTAATTATCAACAACACACTGTGATAATCTCAACCACTTATTGCATTCTGCAGTTGTGCATGTGTTGCAATATCCAAACTGCCATTCATCTTCTTTCCATAAAATTATTATTTTTCATTCTTTCTCTGTAGTTAAAACCACAGGCCAATCTCAAGAGAACAGTAAAATAGATAAACAGGGAGGGATGGAATGAAGCACATCGAGAAGAGATAATTAGTTATCTGCTACCCATCGTAAATACATCAAACTTGCCCTTCCCTCTCAAAACGGAGGTTAGTTAAAGCCAATAAAAGCTAATTACAACAGGGCATTGTCATTACAGTGTGAGATTCCTCTGCATTTTGGCAGCCATTGTGTGTCATTAGGGCACCATTATCAATAAACAAAATATCTTTTGTGGATAATTTACTCACCAAGAGAAATAATTAGATGTTGCTCGTCTGGTATGTGAGTGTGTGACAGGAAAACAGGCCAATTAGAAAAGGGAAGTCATTACTTTCGAAAATGCCAATAAAAAAACATGTAGGTGTGCATAATTGACAAGTTAAATTATGTGCATCATTGGTTGTGATTACAGCTTTATTCTTCACCAACATGTTTTGTTAATTCAAGGATATGTAGTTAATCGATTTTCCTTTATTCCTTGGGTCTAGGGAGTTAACACAGCTGAGGAAGTTACCAAATTTGAGGTCTAGACAGGCTAGAAATGATACCAGGAATGCAAATTCATTTATTCAGGTTTTTCAATGCAAAAGTTATAGATAACATTTATAGATAGTGATTGCCAAATGCCAGCAGAGCTCTTGGATTTCTCTGATAAAATAAAAATAGTTTATTCTTATAACACAGTGAAACCAATTTATATGATTCAATTTTAAGATGTGCTTCAATTTATGTAGACTGTGCTCCAGCTCGGAGTTAGCAATTGTCTTCGATCTGTAATATCATCTGTCTGCAGTCCATGTTTGCATTAAGCAAATGACTGATGCCAGGTTTTCTGAAATAAAACATTACAGTCATGGGCCTGTCCCACAGGCGACTTTTAGATGACTGCAGGAGACTATGCAGTCACCACATGGTTGCCACATATTTGCGGGTGGTTGCCGGGGAGTCGCCTTCGTGGTCGTGAGGAGTTCCCGCATACTGGGAACTAGTCGCGGCCTCATTATGGTCAATTTTTCAACATGTTGAAAACTTAGCGGCGACTAGAATGAAGCTGCCATGTAGAGTAGCGAGAATCCTCGAGCCGTAGATAGGTCGCCAGGAGGTCCTAATGGGTTGCCAGAAGGTCGAAGGTTCTCAGAGGTTCTCGTAGGTTGTAGCTGGTGCTGCCCGGTGAATTTCATTGACTCATTTGGAAAAAAAAGATAAGCAGTAGATAATAGACAACAGGTGCAGGAGTAGGCCATTCGGCCCTTCGAGCTAGCACCGCCATTCAATGTGATCATGACTGATCATCCCCAATTAGTACCCCGTTCCTGCCTTTTCCCCATATCCCCTGACTCCGCTATCTTTAAGAGCCCTATCCAGCTCTCTCTTGAAAGCATCCAGAGAACCTGCCTCCACCGCCCTCTGAGGCAGAGAATTCCACAGACTCACAACTCTCTGTGAGAAAAAGTGTTTCCTCATCTCCGTTCTAAATGGCTTACCCTTTATTCTTAAACTGTGGCCCCTGGTTCTGGACTCCCTCAACATCGAGAACCTTGACTTTGCACTATGTGAATTCTTTAGACAGCGCTTCCCGTGCTTGCCCTGTACCCCGCCTGCAAGACGGGCTGGTGAAGGAAGCGATGTGTTTATGTGTGTGTGTTCCACTCTGACAGCCACCGTTCCAGTTTTTCAGGCGACTGCCGGCAAGTTGACAGTCGTCAGCAGTCTGCTGAAAAATCACCTAAGTGGGACAGGCCCATCATGCTTCTGATTTATACTCTGAAGCAGGAAAGAATTCTGGGCTTTGCACTAGTCATAGAATCTCCCCACATCCAGGGCTTCATTGGCATATCAACATTGACTCCAAATAGTTCTCCAGATCATCCCATAACAGTCGAGCTTCTGCTGTTGGAATAAATTAGGTCATATACAGTGATTAAAATCCAAAGACTTTATTAGCATTACAGTATGACTCATAACATGAGTGACACTGATCTACATCCTCTCTCTTAAAGAATTAAATGTCAGTACAAAACCATTGACTAAATAAGGCATGCACAGCAATTGATAATAAGCTGGAGGTAAGTCAAACATTGCCAGGGTACTTCACGGTTGGCTTGCTAACACAACCAGCATGTGTGCGATGAAAACCATCTCCATTTTTCCCCACCTGTGACAGAGCCAGTGGCTTCACGGGTGATGGAGATTGAACCAGCTCCCATCTCTCTTAACGTCCATTAAATGCCATGACACAAAGCCAAATTTATCAAATCTTATTCACATTCCTTTCTCTATTATGTGCAGTCTTTCCCTCTCAGTATGGCATGACCTTGGTAGAGCTTTAGCCAAGTGTTGCTTCATCCTCTGAAGTCTCAGTGTGCCTTTAATTGCACAAATTTAATTTGTAAATCTCACAGTCCCATAAAAAGTGTGAAATGCTAAAGATAGACAGAAAATGCTGGAGTAACTCAGCAGGACAAGCAGCATCTCTGAAGAGAAGGAATGGTTGCTGTTTCGGGTCGAGACCTTCAAAACGTCACCCGTACCATCTCTCCAGAGATGCTGTCTTTCCTGCTGAGTTACACCAGCATTTTGTGTCTATCTTTGGTGTAAACCAGCATCTGCAGTTCCTCCCTACACATTTGAAATGCTAATCATCATTATCGTTGAAAACATCAACGGGCAAAGTGCCTTACAATGCTATGTACGATCGCGATCGCCACTTCTACTGAAGTGTGGATGGCTGTTGGCTCACTTGGAGCTCATCTGCCCTTTGACAGGTCTTGTTTTTGGTCCTACTGGGGGTCCATAGCCCCTTCCTCACCTGGAAAACCAGGTTTAGTCACCGACTATCCGGCCATGGAGCAGGTAGCATGGGATTACATCATACCCGTGGCGGTGGGAACTCCCCCCGACCTGATCTAAAGCTAAATTATGCATAAACATCCGGCGTTGGT
The DNA here is from genome assembly GCA_035221665.1 of Okamejei kenojei. Taxonomy (NCBI): domain Eukaryota; kingdom Metazoa; phylum Chordata; class Chondrichthyes; order Rajiformes; family Rajidae; genus Okamejei; species Okamejei kenojei. Next base: position 78,033,092 of record CM069134.1, read on the forward strand.
CAGGCATGCAACAAAACGTATATCCAATAGCCCTTAGACTCCTATCACTCATGTCATTGTGGCCCTTCAACATTTGAATGGACAGATAGTTTATCCTCTCTCTGTTCCAATAGAAACATCACGGAGTTAATGAAAGATAACAGGGAGCATCTTGAAGAAATGGTGATCTACTGTAAGAACAGCCACATCCTTTTTTTTGATAAGCTTGCAGATTTACTCCAAAAGGCCAGACCTTGACAATGGGAAAGAAGCAGTTTGTATGAATTTTTAATCCTTGGCAATGCGTAGAAGCAAATCTGAGCTTGAAATGGAATTCTTTCAGGATAGGATGAGGATAGGCTTTAACCCATGCTTAGTCCAGAGCAATATTCAGTTTATAATTAAGACTCAGTCGTACAGCAATAAAGGAAAATGTCATCATCTCTGTGTCCAGGACTCTTCAATGTCACTGTGATAAACTGTACAGCATGACCACTGTACAGTAGGAAATTGCTGATTCTAAAAATCCTGAAATAAAAATAGAATTAAACCTTTTAGTTTTGTTTATTTTAGTTTATTTTAGTTCAGTTTAGTTTAGTTTAACTTAGCTTAGAGATACAGCATGGGAATAGAACCTTAAGCACACTGAGTATGTGCCGGCAATTGATCACCCATACACTGGTTCTATCCTACACACTAGGGACAATTTAAAGAAGCCAATTAACCTACTTAAATACACGTCTTTGGAGTGTAGGAGAAAACCAGAACACCCAGAGAAAACGTATGGGGGCACATATAGACAGCACCCATGGTCAGGATTGAACCCAGGTCTCTGGCTCTGCAAGGCAGCAACTCTACTGCTGCCAGTGCACCATTTTCACTGTAAAAATAAAACCTAACCTCACAAATGTTGTAATCTAAAAGCGAAGCATTTAATTTTAATTGAATTTTCTCAATGATCTGTTTTAATTTCTTTAAAAACAATTAACCATAACATCCTTTTGATTTTGGTTTACTTGTGATGCCACCAAACCATCATTCACGTGAATCATTCACTTGGATGCTCAGTTTCCCTCTGCACCTCAGGACTCTGCAATCTATTACCAATTAGATAATATGCTTTGTTCTTTTTATTTTCTGTGCCACAATTTCATATTTTTACACATTTGATTCCATTTGCCTGATGTTCACTCGATCACCGAACTCAAATATATCTGTTTGTCTCCTGATAGTTCTAAACTTACCTTTCACTGTTCTTTATGTCATCAGCAAATTTATCAATCATATCTTTGATGTCCTCAGTTAAAGTCAGTTAAAGAAGCTGTAAACGGTTGAGGATCCAGCACCAATGCCAATGGCAGTATACTTATTACATCTTGTCAACCAGAGAGAAGATCTGTTTTAAACTAAAAGAGTATAGGAAAGATTTATGAGGATGCTGACAGAATGCGAGGGATTGAGTTATAGGAAGAAGTTGGGCAGGTCAGGACTTTGTTCCTTGGAGCGTAGGAGACTGAGCAATATCTTATAAAGGTGTATAAAATCATGAGGGGAATAGATAGGGTGAATGCACAGAGTTCTTTAATCACGGTTAAGGCAGCAAAAATTAGAGGAGGTAGATATAGGCAAAGGGAAACAATTTAGGCTGAAACTGAGGGGCAACTTTTTAACAGAGAGGGTGGTACGTATATAGAATGAACTGCTAGTTAAAGTGTGTCAGGCAGATATTATAACAATATTTTATAAGATATTTTGGCAGGTACATGGATAGGAAGGTTTTAGAGGGCTATACATCAAACATGGCCATAAGGTCATAAGTGATAGGAACAGAAATAGGCCATTCGGCCCATCAAGTCTACTCCGCCCTTTAATCGTGCCTGAACTATCTCTTCCCTCCTAACCTTATTCTCCCGCCTTCTTCCAATAACCCCTGACACCCATACTAATCAAGAATCTATCTATCTCTGCCTTAAAAATATCTATTGACTTGGCCTCCACAGCCTTCTATGGCAAAGATTCCCAAGGATTTACTACTCTCCCACTAAATAAATTCCTCCTCATCTCCTTCCTAAAGAAAAGTCCTTTAATTCTGAGGCTATGACCTCTAGTCCTAGACTCTCCCACAAGGCGAAACATCCTCTCCACATCCACGCTGTCCAAGACTTTCACCATTCTGTATATTTCAATGAGGTCTCCCCTCATTCTTCTAATCTCCAGTGAGTACAAGTCCAGAGCCATCAGATGCTCATCATATGTTAACCTACTTATTCCTGGGATCATTCTTTTAAACCTCCTCTGGACCCTCTGCAGAGCCAGCACATCCTTCCTCAGATATGGGGCTCAGAATTGCTCACATAACTCCAAATGTGACCTGCCCAGCGCCTTGTCGAGCCTCAGCATGACATCGCTGTTTTTGTATTTGAGCCCTCTTGAAATAAATTCCAGCATTGTGTTTGCTTTCTTTCAGGAGTCAAGAGTGTTTTATTGTCGTATGTCCTGGATGATGAAAATTCATCATCCAGGACAATGAAATTCGTACTTGGTCGCTCTTGAATCAAGATTCTGAACTTGAACACATCTGTTTCAATGCACCAATGCAGTCCCAATGCTCTTTCCATTGGCAGATTGTCTTTGTCCAAATCCAACTCCCTGGTCTCCTTGGCTCTATCATCTGCTGGAATGCTTTCCAATATAACACGGCTGTTGCTGATCCACTTGGAAAGCATGAATTCTCCCTCGTTGCAGAGGGAAGTCAGATGTTTTACAATTTGAATTGCTTCCTGCTCTGTAGGTATGGATTTTAAGCAATCATCCACATAGAAATTATTCTTCACAGTGGTTATCACTTCTTGTTGATAGGGAGCTTTAAGGGCCTGTCCCACTGACACGACTTTTCAGCGACTGTCTTTGACCTTCAAGCTTGAGGGCACTCGCCTGAAAAACCTCTAGCTGGATCGACCGTCAGCGATGAAACCGCGAGCCGGATCAACTGTCTGCACACAGACACACACAAACACATTGCAAAGGCAGGGGCCAGGGAAAGCGGGGGAGCGCTGTCTGAAATTCACACTCGTGATGAACAGGAAGGTAAAAGATGGCTGGCACAGTTTGGTGTCCTTTAGAGAGCTCGGAGAGGGGGTGGGGCAGAGAAGGGGAGAGAGGGGGAGAGAAGGGGAAAGAAGGGGATGGAAGGGGGAGAGGTGGGAGAAGAGGAGCGAAGGGGGGTGAAGGGGAGAGAAGGGGAGAGAAGGGGGGAGAAGGGGGGAGAAGGAGTGGAGACACTTTTAAGAAGCCAGACAATATTTAATAAAGTTTAGCGGGCATTTAACATTACCGGTCGGTTTACTTAACTTTTTTTCTCAACGAGCTTTAGCTTCGACTACCTTCGATTAACTTTAATTGACTTTGACTACCCACAGATTGCATTATGACCTACTAGGACTTATTATCTCAATGGGGTGAGGTTAGGTAAGGGGGAGGTACAGCGAGACCTGGGTGTCCTTGTACACCAGTCACTGAAAGTTGGCGTGCAGGTACAGCAGGCAGTGAAGAAAGCTAATGGAATATTGGCCTTCATAACAAGATGATGTCAGTACAGGAGTAAAGAGGTTCTTCTGCAGTTGTATAGGGCTCTGGTGAGACCACATCTGGAGTATTGTGTACAGTTTTGGTCTCCTAATTTGAGGAAGGACATCCTTGTGATTGAGGCAGTGCTGCGTAGGTTCACGAGATTGATCCCTGGGATGGCGGGACTGTCATATGACGAAAGATTGAAAAGACTAGGCTTGTATTCACTGGAGTTTAGAAGGATGAGGGGGAATCTTATAGAAACAAATAAAATTATAAAAGGATTGGACAAGCAGGATGCAGGAAAAATGTTCCCAATGCTGGGTGAGTCCAGAACCAGGGGCCACAGCCTTAGAATAAAGGGGAGGTCATTTAAGACTGAGGTGACGAAACACTTTTTTACCCAGAGAGTTGTGAATTTATGGAATTCCCTGCCACAGAGGGCAGTAGAGGCCAAATCACTGGATGGATTTAAGAGAGAGTTGGACAGAGCTCTAGGGGCTAGTGGAGTCAAGGGATATGGGGAGAAAGCAGGCACGGGTTATTGATAGCGGACGATCAGCCATGATCACATTGAATGGCGGTGCTGGCTCAAATGGCCGAATGGACTCCTCCTGCACCTATTTTCTATGTTTCTAGGACCCACCTCGACTAAATCCATGAGTATAACCATATAACCATATAACAATTACAGCACGGAAACAGGCCCTCTCGGCCTTTCCAGTCCGTGCCGACCATTTGTTTTCCCCTAGTCCCATCTACCTGCACTCAGACCATACCCCTCCATTCCCTTCACGTCCATATACCTATCCACTTTACGCTTAAATGTTAAAATCGATCCTGCCTCCACCACTTCTGCAGGAAGCTCATTCCACACAGCCACCACCCTCTGAGTAAAGAAGTTCCCCCTCACGTTACCCCGAATCCTCTGTCCCTTAATTCTCATGTCATGCCCTCTTGTTTGAATCTTCCCTACCCTCAATGGGAAAAACGTATCCACGTCAACTCTGTCTATCCCTTTCATCATTTTAAAGACCTCAATCAAGTCCCCCCTTAACCTTCTGCGCTCCAAAGAATAAAGACCTAACTTGTTCAACCTTTCTCTGTAACATAGTTGCTGGAACCCTGGCAACATTCTAGTAAATCTCCTCTGTACTCTCTCTATTTTGTTGATATCCTTCCTATAACTAGGCGACCAAAATTGTACACCATACTCCAGAATTGGTCTTACCAATGCCTTGTACAATTTTAACATTACTTCCCTACTCCTATATTCAATGCTCTGATTTATAAAGGCCAGCACACCAAAGGCTTTCTTTACCACCCTATCTACATGCGATTCCACCTTCAGGGAACTATGCACAGTTATTCCTAGATCCCTCTGTTCCACAGCATTCCTCAATTCCCTACCATTTACCATGTACGTCCTATTTTGATTTGTCCTGCCAAGATGTAGCACTTCACACTTATCAGCATTAAACTCCACCTGCCATCTTTCAGCCCACTTTTCCAAATGGCCCAAATCTCTCTGTAGACTTTGAAAATCTACTTCATTATCCACAACACCATCTATCTTAGTATCATCTGCATACTTACTTATCCAATTTTCCACCCCATCATCCAGATCATTGATGTACATGACAAACAACAGTGGACCCAACACAGATCCCTGAGGCACCCCACTGGTCACCGGCTTCCAACCTGACAAACAGCCATCCACCATTACTCTCTGACATCTCCCATTCAGCCACTGTTGAATCCATCTTGCTACTCCGCCATTAACACCCAAAGATTGAACCTTCTTAACCAACCTTCCATGGGGAACCTTGTCAAAGGCCTTACTGAAATCCATATAGACAACATCCACTGCTTTACCCTCATCAATTTCCCTAGTTACCGCTTCAAAAAATTTCAAGAAGGTTTGTCAAACATGACTTTCCAGGCACAAATCCATGTTGACTGTTCCTGATCAGACCCTGTTTATCCAGATGCTTATATATATTATCTCTAAGTATCCTTTCCATTAATTTGCCCACCACTGACGTCAAACTAATAGGTCTATAATTGCTAGGTTTATTCTTTGAACCCTTTTTAAACAATGGAACAACATGCGCAGTACGCCAATCCTCCGGCACTATTCCCGTTTCTAATGACATTTGAAATATTTCTGTCATAGCTCCTGCTATTTCTACACTAACTTCCCTCAATGTCCTAGGGAATATCCTGTCAGGACCTGGAGACTTATCCACTTTTATATTTTTCAAAAGTGTCAGTAACTTCCTCCTCTTTGAATCTCATAGTTTCCATAGCTACTCTACTTTTTCCCCTTAACTCACAGAGATCAATATCCTTCTCCTTGGTGAATACCGAAGAAAATAAATTGTTCAATATCTCCCCCAGCTCTTTTGGCTCTGCAGATAGCTGTCCATTCTGGTTCTCTAATGGTCAAATTTTATCCCTCGTTATCCTTTTGCTATTAATATAGCTGTAGAAACCCTTTGGGTTTACTTTCACCTTTCTTGCCAAAGCAACCTCATATCTTCTTTTAGCCTTCCTAATTTCTTTCTTAAGATTCTTTTTACATTCTTTATACTCCTCTAGCACCTCATTTACTCCATGCCTCCTATAATTATTGTAGATATCTCTCTTTTTTCGAAACAAGTGTCCAATTTCCCTTGAAAACCATGGCTCTTTCCAATTTTTAACTATTTCCTTTCAACCTAACAGGGACATAAAGATTCTGTACTCTTACAATTTCCCCTTTAAATGTCCTCCATTTCTCTTCTACATCCTTCCCATGAAACAAAGTGTCCCAATTCACTCCTTTAAAATCCTTACGCATTCCCTCAAAGTTAGCCTTTCTTCCAATCAAAAATCTCCACCGTAGTCCAGTACTGACTCTCTCCATAATTATATTGAAACTAATGGTATTGTGATCACTGGTCCCGAAGTGCTCACCAACGCATACCTCCGTCACCTGACCTGCCTCATTTCCTAACAGGAGGTCCAGCACTGCCCCTTCTCTGGTCGATACCTCTATGTACTGCTGCAAAAAACTATCCTGCACACATTTTACAAACTCCAAACCATCCAGCCCATTTACAGAATGAGTTTCCCAGTCTATTTTTGGAAAATTGAAATCTCCCACAATCACTACCTTGTGCTTACTACTAATATCTGCTATCTCCTTACATATTTGCTCTTCCAATTCACGCTCCCCATTTGGCGGTCTATAATACACCCCTAAAAGTGTTGCTACACCGTTCCCACTTCTCAGTTCCACCCAAATAGCCTCCCTAGACGAGCCCTCTAATCTATCCTGCCAAAGCACTGCTGTAATATCTTCTCTGACAAGCAATGCAACACCTCCCCCTTTGGTCCCTCCAATTCTATCACACCTGAAGCAACGAAACGAATGTATATTGATTTTTTTCCATGACGACCTTTTGTTACCCGTTGGCATTTTTCAGCATGTTGAAAAATACGCCGAGACCTAGCACTGGCCTCGAGTATGCGGCCTCGACTACTCTCAAGCATGAAGGGAAGTTACAAAGATCTCCTAGGACCTTGTGTCGAGCATGCTGCGAGTATGAGTCGAGGGCAAACTCATCTGAACTCGCGAATTAGGGCGCCACAGTGGGACAGGCCCTTTATTGTCCTCTACGGTTATCTTTAATGCAAAGTTCACACAACTTGGTGATGACACTGCACCTTCATCCGGTATTCAACAAGATCTTGTTGTCCATCCCCATCAGGCCACCATAAGAATTGCAAGTGGTCAATGTGTTTTTCTGATACTTTGACGATGAAACTTTGCTTTAATATCAGCCACCAAAGCAATTGGTTCTTGTCTGAATTTAATAAGAACAATCAGTGAGTTTGTAAGGCCTGGACTTTGCAAAAGTTCACAGTTAAGTAATGTTCCTTTGAAGACTGCAGCACAGTCAAAGATGACCCTCAAGGTCCCTTTCTTCGAATGATACACCCATGGTGTGGAATGTACCAAACCACTTTGATTTAGTTGGTTTGTTGCTACCATTTCAGCATAATCATTGTTAATCATATCCTTTAGGAAAGATGTATATTCCTCATGAAATTTCGTATTCTTGCCAAACCTGCATTTCAGATTCTGGGTGCGTTGCTCTGCCATACGACGATTATTCAGCATACAATAATTTTCTTGTTTGAAAAGTAAGTCCAGAGAATAGTGTCCGTCTATCATCTTTACTGAGTCACTCATAATATCCAAGAACTTTAACTCTTCCCTGGACATTTATTCTGATTCTTTACTGGTACTTTCATTGAAGTCATGATTGTAATGCTTGATCAATAGCTTTTCTAATTTACCAGTAGATATTTGATTAACAGCAGCAGCAGGGTAGTTCCTCTGGTTTATGCTTTCATTGTTCCTTCTCAAGGAGCCATAGATAACCCATCCTAGTAGGGTTTTCACAGCAAACGGTCCATCCGCTTGGTTCCTCACAGTCTGTTTTGGTTCCAATGCCTACAAAGCATTCATTCCAATAAGTAGATCGATACCAGAATTTATTTTAGGCATCTTGATATCCTTCAAATAAGGCTATTGTTTTCTTATTTGGCCAAGTCCTCATGTCTGGATATATTTTGAAGACAAATAGGCCCTTCGACCCACCAAGTCGACCAGAAATTCCATAACACTAGCACTATCCTACACACTAGCAGGCCCGCAGCCTTTTGCATTCCATAATATAAAGTCCTAGCCTGCCCAACCTCTAACTACAGCTCAGGTCCATGCGTCCTGACAACGTCCTTTAAATCTTCTCTGCACCGTTTACAACTTGATTATAGACACCGTTTAGCGTCAGAAACCTTCATTCAGACAATGTTCTATACTATTCTACTTCTACCCTAACCGATACATTTAATGTTTCAAAATCCTTCTTGACTACCCTGTCTAGCTATGATACCACTTTCAGGGACTTCCACTATGTACATGTACTGCTAGATCTCCCTGCTCTAAAACATTCCCCAGGGCTCTAACAGTCACTATGATGATCCTACCATGGTTTGACGTCCCAAAATTGGATCGCCTTGCACTTATCTGCATTAAACGCCATTCCTCAGCCCACTTGTCCAGCAGATCAAGAGGCCGATGTATTTGTTGATGACCATCACTATTTACCATACCACCTACGTTTGTGTCATATGCAAACTTACAAATCATGCCTTGTAAATTCTGTTGGGTATTTCCAACAAATCCTGCTTTTATTCCAACTGTTGTTTTTGTTTTGCTTTTTGATTAGTCTTTAGAGGTGCTTTGTTAAAGCTGTTTTAGGCGGGCTGTGTGTTGTATGTGACAAGCAACCAACCGTTGATTCCTGCAGAGCTTAATGCTGCACAGTGTGGAGAAAATTCTTTCCCAGTAATATCATCCATCATTCTGACAGGAATGTGTGCACTCAAAATACTGGTTATTTGAAATTATATCAATGATAAAATCTTATCCAGGCTATTGAAATCCAACTTGACTGTTAAGTAGAAAACAAGATGACTACTGTCTCTCTTCTTAAAGCATTCAATGCAACAAGTGATGGTCAGTGTTCTTTCTGATTGATTCTGGTTATCATATACACCTGATTGCATTCATGTGTATAAAAAACAGCTGTGTCAGGTTTGGCCAAAGCGCTCCCAGGGCACACTGATGAGGCCTTTGTGTGCTGTAGATCACTATAACTATAATTTTATGAGATCTGAAGTGAAATTGGTTTCAATGTGTCTCCTGAGGATTGTAAGGAATGCAGGGAGTGACCGGCTGAGCACCGAGGCCATGCACCACCAGTGGCCCCGGCCGACACGCTGAGTCTTCGTTCTCGACGGCCATTGAGTCTTTGTTGTTGTTGGCCATCGGGTCTGTCCTTGATATCGATTGGCCAGCCGGGTCTGCCCTTGCACAGTTCCCCGCCATGAACTAGGATGAGGTGACAAAGTCATATGGTCATAAAGTCATAAGTGACAGGAGTAGAATTAGGCCATTTGGCCCATCAAGTCTATGACATTTAATCATGGCTGATCTATCTCTCCCTCATAACTCCATTCTCCTGTCTTCTCCCCATAACCTCTGACACCTGTACTAATCAAGAATCTATCTAGCTCTGCCTTAAAAATATTCACTGAAGGACTCCACAGCCTTCTAAGGCAAAGAATTCCACAATTTCTCCACCCTCTGACTAAATATTTTTTCCTCATCTCCTGAAAGAAAGTCCTTTAATTTTGAGGCTATGATCTCAAGTCCTAGACTCTCCCTTTATTGGAAACAAACTCTCCACATCTACTCTATCCAAGCCTTTCACTATGCTGTATGAGTGTATAAAAAATCTCGAGATCAGCCGATTGGTCCTCTCGCCTGTCAAACACCATGATGGAGGTAACGTCCATTCCGGGGGGGGGGTGGCAGGACTATAAAACCCCGAATGCCTGGATGGGAGTCAGTCATTCTGGAAGATCGAGAAGGAGAGTCCACAACTGTGATTCTAAGCTGTGAATCAACTGAACTGTGAGTCTGCAATCTACTTGCAATAAATGATTTGTTAGCCCTTAATGACAATGTAATGAGTTGCTTGGCAATTTGGTGGCCTACACTCTGCTTGAAATGCTATGAAATTGAATTTTGTGGCCTGCACTCTGCTTGAAATGCTGTGAAATTGAATTTGGTGGCCTGCACTCTGCTTGAAATGCTGTGAAATTGAATTTGGTGGCCTACACACTGCTTGAAATGGAATTTCAAGGAATAGCTGTGTGAACTGCCAGCCCACCAGCCCTGAGTGTCTGATTTGCCAGCCCACCAGCCCTGAGTAACTGAGCTACCAGCCCACCAGCCCTGAGTGAGTGAGCTGCCTGTCCACCTGCCTTGAGTGACTGAGCTGCCTGCCCACCAGCCCTGAGTGCCTGAACTGCCAGCCTACCTGGCATGAGTGACTGAGCTGCCAGTCCACCAGACCTGAGTGACTGAGCTGCCAGCCCAAGAATCCATTCTGCCCACAATGTCCGTACTAGCCCTCTGGAAATCAGTCCCTTCGGTCCACAGCACCCATGCTAGTGCTCCAGAAAGCCCCCCCCCCCCAATGGGTCTCACTTAGTCTAGTATCCTCTAGTTTTGGAAACACGATGAAATGCAAATAGATGCTGGACTCGTGCATAGAGTGCAAGACGCTGGTGTAACTCAGTGACTCAGTTGCCTGACCTGCTGAGTAACTCCCGCACTTTGCATCCTAGAGTTTTGAGCAGCTTTGCTGTGAGTGAAAGCTTCTCAGTTTAGTTTTAAGTTTAGTTTAGTTTATTACTGTCACGTACACCAACGTATATTGAAAACCTTTTTGTTGCATGTTATCCAGTCAAAGAAAAGAATATACATGATTACAATCAAGCTGTCCACAGTGTACACATACAAGATAAAGATTGTGTTGGAAGAAATTGCAGATGGTGGTTTAAACTGAAGATAGACACAAAAAGCTGGAGTAGCATCTCTGGAGAGAAGGAATGGATGACTTTAAGATCCTTTAACATTTAACATTTAACATTTAGTGCAATATAATAGTCTAATAAAGATAGTCCAGTTCATATATAGTTCAAAGGTTACCCCATCCATGCCCATATTTCTATATATTTATTCATCCTTTTATCAGGATTAAATTCTATCTGCCATTGGTCTGTCATCTAACTAAGTGATCAATATCTTGGAACCTGTTACTGAGCTATGCCATTAATATTCCAGATACCTGCAAACGTATTAACCATATCTCCTACATTCACATCCAGATTGTTAATGTTGATAACAATCTGTAATAGTCTGTACCCCGTGATGCACCACTTGTCAGAGGCATCCAATCACAAAAGCACCTCTCCATCATACGTTCTGCTTATTATTATCGAGCCAGTTTTAGATTTAGTGTACCAACTTGCCTCAAATTCTATGAGCTCTAAAACTTTGGTCCAGACTCCTTGTCTGGAACCTCATCAAAGGTCTGACTGAAACACATGTAGAATTCATCAAACATATTGCTTTCATTTCCACAAAGTGTGACATTGTTGATTGATTGATTGATGGAAACTGTATTGTCACATGTGACATGTCACAGTGAAATTCTTTGTTTTGCACACCATACACAATTTATGCAAAGAGTCGCCACTTATAGGGTGCTGACGAAGTTGCAAAGTAGTCCCCAACAGTTCCACCTTTCCTCTTTTTCTCTCGTCAGCTCCCCCATGCCGGGTTCCTCTTTGTTCTCGGCGGCCCTCCCATGCTGGGTCCCCCTTTGTTCTCGACAGCTCTCCCACACCGTGTCCCTTTTTGTTCTCAGCAGTGCAGCTTCGACCGACCTCCGACGCCCACCGCAGGCCCCTGCGACCTCCGACATCGACCGTGGGCCCCTGCGACCTCTGGCACCCACCGTGGGTCCGTCCCCGGCCGCCCGCCACCAGGTCCTCTCTTCAACAGCTCCGCAGTGCTTGCTCGGAGCTTGCAAAGGCTCACCTCACTTTTTGACGGCCCGCCCCGCTCCTCGACGCCCGTCCTTGATCCTCAGCGAACCCTCTTCAGAAAATTCAATCAAATTAGTCAAGCAGGATCTCTACCATGACGACTCTCATTGATTAATCCCTGCCTTTCCGTCTGAAATTCTTTCCATTAGTTTTCCTACCATTGACATTGGATTCATGAGTTCAAGAGAGTTTATTGTCATGTGACCCTGATAGGACAATTAAATTCTTGCTTTGCTTTAGCACACCAGAACATATTAGGCACGAATACTGAATACTGAACAGATCAGTGTGTCAATATAATTGCATAAATATATACGCACATGAATAATTAAACTGATAAAGTGCAAATAAACAGATTATTGGCTATTAATGTTCTGAGTTTTGTCCCAGCCGAGTTTAATTGCCTGATGGCTGTGGGGAAGAATCTGTTCCTGAACCTGGTTGTTGCAGTCTTCAGGCTCCTGTACCTTCTACCCGAACGTAGTGGGGAGATGAGTGTCGGGAGAGCGGCAGGTACTCTCTCTCTGATGGTGTGGGTCCTTGATGATGCTGCCAGCCTTTTTGAAGCAGCGACTGTGATAGAGCTGCTCGATGTTAGTGTTCTATTTCCCTAGTTTTTTTCTCCATTTTTTTAGAAGCGGTAACTAGGGAAATTGATGAGGGTAAAGCAGTAAAAAAGGATGTACCATGTCTATATGGATTTGGTTGGCAGTAAGAAATAGCTATTTTTAAAAATATTTTTTTTCTTTGACCGCCCAAGGTGCCCAGCCCTCCCCATGTCCCTTGAAGAGGCTTGGCTTCAGGAAGGTTCAATCCTTTGGGTGTTAATGGCGGAGTAGCAAGATGGATTCAACAGTGGCTGAATGGGCAGATGTCAGAGAGTAATGGTGGATGGCTGTTTGTCAGGTTGGAAGCCGGTGACCAGTGGGGTGCCTCAGGGATCTGTGTTGGGTCCACTGTTGTTTGTCATGTACATCAATGATCTGGATGATGGGGTGGAAAATTGGATAAGTAAGTATGCAGATGATACTAAGATAGGTGGTATTGTGGATAATGAAGTAGATTCTCAAAGTCTACAGAGAGATTTGGGCCATTTGGAAAAGTGGGCTGAAAGATGGCAGATGGAGTTTAATGCTGATAAGTGTGAAGTGCTACATCTTGGCAGGACAAAATCAAAATAGGACGTACATCCATGGTAAATGGGTAGGGAATTGAGGAATGCTGTGGAACAGAGGGATCTAGGAATAACTGTGCATAGTTCCCTGAAGGTGGAATCGCATGTAGATAGGGTGGTAAAGAAAGCCTTTGGTGTGCTGGCCTTTTTAAATCAGAGCATTGAATATAGGAGTAGGAAGTAATGTTAAAATTGTACAAGGCATTGGTAAGACCAATTCTGGAGTATGGTGTACAATTTTGGTCGCCTAGTTATAGGAAGGATGTCAACAAAATAGAGAGCGTACAGAGGAGATTTTACTAGAATGTTGCCAGGGTTCCAGCAACTATGTTACAGAGAAAGGTTGAACAAGTTAGGTCTTTATTCTTTGGAGCGCAGAAGGTTAAGGGGGGACTTGATTGAGGTCTTTAAAATGATGAAAGGGATAGACAGAGTTGACGTGAATAAGCTTTTCCCATTGAGGGTAGGGAAGATTCAAACAAGAGGGCATGACATGAGAATTAAGGGACAGAAGTTTAGGGGTAACGTGAGGGGGAACTTCTTTACTCAGAGGGTGGTGGCTGTGTGGAATGAGCTTCCAGCAGAGGTGGTGGAGGCAGGATCGATTTTAACGTTTAAAAGTAAAGTGGATAGGTATATGGACGTGAAGGGAATGGAGGGGTATGGTCTGAGTGCAGGTAGATAGGACTAGGGAAAAACAAATGGTCGGCACGGACTGGAAGGGCCGAGAGGGCCTGTCTCCGTGCTGTAATTGTTATATGGTTATATGGTTATATGGATGTGGAAGACATCCTGTCTGATTCCTGTACCAAAGAGGACAAGTCCCAGCTCCTCCAATTACTACAGACCAGTGGCACTGACTTCACACATCATGAAGTCATTACATGCCTCTATGTTGTCACTTTCTCCTAACAATTATCTATTCTACATTTTCCTTTCTCCACATCCCTGTTGGTGTCTCGTTTTCACACCTTACACTTCCTTATCGCTGTGTCTCCCACTCCCCTGACTCTCAGTCAGAAGAAGGGTGTGAACCTGAAACACCACCCAATCCTTCTATCCAGAGATGCTACCTGTCCCGCCGAAGTACTCCAGCATTTTGTGTCTATCTCCGCTGATAGCAACCCGACGGGTCACACGGCTAAGATCGAAGAGGGAGGTGGTGGGTGCCAGTGGCCAGAAGTAGCGGCAGGCCTGGTTCACCCCTGCGAGAAGTGTTAAAACTTTGTCAGTGCCAGAAACGAGGCAAGTTTTTGTGTACCGCCCAAGGTGAAATCTGCCATATGATTTTACCGGATGGTATGCAAAAACAAAGAATTTCACTAAACCTAGGTACATGTGACAATAAAGTATCATTGAATCATTATCTGCAACCAGCTGTTTCTCAGTTACTGTAGATTGGTTTATGCATGAAAGCCAATCATAGTAGAATAGCATCACTAACCCCGCCGTACTGTATGATTCATACTAACACCCACTTCCGACATTAGTCAGTCTTGGAAGAGGCCACGATGTACCAACAACTAACGACCTGTTGTACCGTTATAATAAATTTGTTATATGGTTATATGGTTACATGGTTAATATGGACACTGATTAAAGATGATCTTGAACTTTAGATTGTGTACTTTAGCTATTTACAGTTACCAACTGGCCCAGAATAGAAAAGGAAAAGCTGAGCTAAGTGATGACTAGCAGAATGTCCAGTTCTGACACAGCAAGAAAGAAAGTGTCAATTACCAAAAGGCGAAGAATTGTATATAGAGACTGGTCCAAATACAGTGCATTCAGAAAGTATTCAGACCCCTTCACTTTTTCCACATTTTGTTACGTTACAGCCTTATTTTAAAATGGATTAAATTATTTTTTTTAATCATCAATCTACACACAATACCCCAGAATGAAGAAGCGAAAACAGGTGTTTAGAAATTTTTGCAGATTAATTAAAAATAAATAACTGAAATACCACATTTATATTTGTATTCAGAATCTTTACTATGACACTCAAAATTGAGCTTAGGTTCATCCTGTTTCCATTGGTTATCCCTGAGATGTTTATACAACTTGATTGGACATGATTTGGTAAATTAAATTGATTGGACATTATTTGGAAAGGCACACACCTGTCTATATAAGGTCGCACAGTTGACAGTGCATGTCAGAGCAAAAACCAAGCCATGAAGGCGAATAATTGTCCATAGACCTCCAAGACAGGATTGTGTCGATAACACAGATCTGGGGAAGGGTATAAAACAATTTCTAAAGCATTGCAGGTCCCGAGCACAGTGGCCTTCGTCATTCTTAAATGGAAGAATTTTGGATCCACCAGGACTCTTCATAGAGTTGGCTGCCTGGCCAAACTGAGCAATCAGGGGAGAAAGGCCTTGTCAGGGAGATGACCAAGAACCTGATGGTCACTCTGACAGAGCTCCAGAGTTCCTCTGGGGAGATGGGAGAACCTTCCAGAAGGACAAATATATCTGCAGCACTCCACCAGTCAGGCCTTTATGGTGGAGTGTCCAGATGGAAGCCACTCCTCGGTAAAAGGCACATGATAGCCCACTTGGAGTTTGCCAAAAGGCACCTAATGGATTATCAGACCATGAGAAACATGATTCTCTGGTCTGATGAAACCAAGATTGAACTCTTTGGCCTGAATGCCAAGTGCCACGTCTGGAGGAAACCAGGCACCGCTCATCACGGTGAAACATGATGGTGGCAGCATCATGCTGTGGGGATGTTTTTCAGCAGTAGGAACTGGGAGACTAGTCGTGATTGAGGGAAAGATCAACAGAGCAAAGTACGGAGAGATGAAAACATGCTCCAGAGCATTCTGGACCTCAGACTGGGGCAGAGGTTCACCTTCCAACAGGACATAGACCCTAAGCACACAGCCAAGACAATGCAGGAGTGACTTCATGACAAGTCTGTGAATGTCCTTGAGTGGCTCAGCCAGAGCCCGGATTTGAACCCGATCGAACATCTCTGGAGGGACCTGAAAATAGCTGTGCATTGACGTTCCCCATCCAACCTGAAAGAGCTTGAGAGGATCTGCAGAGAAGAATGGGAGAAATTACCCAAATACAGGTGTGCCGAGCTGTCGCTTCATAGCCAAGAAGACCTGAGGCTGTAATTGCTGCCAAAAGTGCCTCAACAAAGTACTGAGAAAAGGGTCTGAATACCTATGTAAATGTGATATTTCAGTTATTTATTTTTAATTACTTTGCAAGCATTTCAAATCACCTGTTTTTGCTTTTTTATTATGGGGTATTGTGTGTAGGTTGATGATAAAACAAAAATTAAATCCATTTTAGAATACCCTACACACCTTAGTGGCAGTTTGTACCCTGAATTCTGCAGTAAGCTTGGGTATGTCCAGTTCCTGTTGGAAGCAAGATAAAAGCACTGATCATTGGTCCGTAAAGGACATTCCTCAGAGAAGCAACAGAACAGCTGCATAAAAATCTGGCATTATTTTTTGTTTTCCTTGAGTTTTTAAAGAAAGTGTATGCTACACATAAAAATCTAAATTTAATTTAGTTAGGGAGAAACTATGCAAAGCTTGATGTGATTAGTTGTGTAACTGATGCCAGGAAAGATCAGACCTGTTAAAGTGACATGTACTCAGAATTGCCCAGGCCAATTTCTTGATGGGTGTTAAATCACTCTGAAATAATCTCCAGTGTGTTCTGATCAGGTCAAAGGGATTTAACGTGCAAATTAGGCATGGGAAATAGGCATTAATTTACCCAATTTCTAGCCATCAGACTCTAAATCAAGATTTATAAATCAGAAAGTGAAATAAAGATTGGGAAATACAGATGGAATTACAAGAGGGAAATGTGTATTTTATTTAAAATAAAGCTATCTCTTCATCTTCAGCAATAACATGATTCCACTTTTAAGCATTAACTTTTCAGGCTAGGGTAATTGTTCAACCATATTATTATGAATCTCACCATCAAAAATTATCTTCCTCAATGAAGCAACTGCAATTGTTTTAGCTTCTTCAGAGGACATCTGGTACATGAGTATCCCAACTTCAAGCCACTGTTACGATTTCAGTATTAAATATCTCACAAAGGGCTGTGGTTACATAGAAACATAGAAACATAGAAAATATGTGCAAGAGGATGCCATTCGGCCCTTCGAGCCAACAGCGCCATTCATTGTGATCATGGCTGATCATCTCCAATCAATAACCCGTGCATGCCTTCTCCCCATATCCCTTGATTCCACTAGCCCCTAGAGCTCTATCCAATTCTCTCTTAAATCCATCCAGTGACATGGCCTCCACTGCCCTCTGTGGCAGGGAATTCCACAAATTCACAACACTCACCTCAGTCTTAAATGGCTTCCCCTTTATTCTAAGACTGTGGCCCCTGGTTCTGGACTCACCCAACATTGGGAACATTTTGCCTGTATCTAGCTTGTCCAGTCCTTTTATAATTGTATATGTTTCTATAAGATAACCCCTCATCCTTCTAAACTCCGGTGAATACAAGCTTAGTCTTTTCAATCTTTCCTCATATGACAGTCCCGGCATCCCAGGGATCAATCTCGTGAACCTACGCTGCACTGCCTCAATCACAAGGATGTCCTTCCTCAAATTCGGAGACCAAAACTGGACACAATAGCCTTAACATCAATATTTCGAAACAATAAGAAATAAAGTTAATCATATGTTTTTTCAGTTTTGGATAAAAGGATTAAAGACAGAATTGTCACAATAGATACATAGATCATTAAACATAGAACAGTATGGTGCAGTCTAAAGAAGGGTCTCAACCCAAAATGTCACAATGTCAGTGCCGAACATTATGGCAGGATAAACTAATCTCATCTGCCTGCATATGATCCATATCCCTCCATTCCCCACATATCAATGTACCTGTCTAAAATCCTCCTAAACATTACTATCATATATGCCTTCACCACCATCATGTTCCAGGCACCCACCAATCTCTTGCAAAAATCATCCCCCACACATCTCCTTTTAACGTTTTCCTATTCATCCTAAAACTATGCCCTCTAGTCTGATATTTCCACTCTGGGGGAAAACGTTTCTGACTTACCTTATCAATGCATCTCATAACATTATATACTTCTTTCAGGACTCCCCCTGAAATAACCTCAGGTGTTCCAAAGAAAACAATCCAGGTTTGTCCAACCTTTCCTTGTAGTTAATGCCTTATAATCAGACAATAAGGGCTCCGTAGGTGAGGAGAAGGTTGGCCTCCTTAGTAAAAGAACAAATATGTAATGAAAAGTAGTAACTTGGTTGGATTAAAGGAGGGAATGTTGCCAACACAGAATCCCAGCAAGAGCAAGCCAGATCACTCAGTCCTAGACTGGTAATGCTCAATTCATAATATGGTGATTACAGCAAATTGTACTCCAAGCCTGAAACAGTTGTAGAAGGCAGCACTGCGGCACAGCAATAGAGTTGCTGCCTTTCAGCACCAGAGACCCGCATTCAATCCTGACTACGGGTGCTGTCTGTACGGAGTTTGTACGTTTTCCCTGTGTGCACGTGAGTTTTCTCCTTGTGCTCCGGTTTCCTCCGACACTCCAAAGATGAACAGGTTGGCAGGTTAATAGGCTTTGGTAAAAATTCTAAATTGTCCCTAGTGTGTTGTATAGTGCTGGTGTATGGGGATTGCTGGTTGGCACAGACTCGGTGGGCCGAAGGACCTGTTTCCGTGCTGTATCTCTAAACTAAACTAAACTGAAGTGGAGTGCAATAAGGCTACCAAGGACAAATTTCAAGTGAATGTCTCCGCTCATTAAACCTACACGTAAGTTGCTTTATTTTATGCCAGCCTGGAAAAAACAATTTTGGCACTTTAAATGTATTTGTACTTTGTGTCACTTTTGCTGCTGACAAATCTCAGTCTCCATAAGCTGACAATTCTAAAAGAATGCTTCCTGTCAGAGGAATAGATTGATGAGCTGCACAGTTCCTCACAGTTTGAAGTTATAAAAGGAAAAAAAATCACACCTATGCTCTAAATCTGAAATAGAAACAGCGGATAGGATGACAGATTCATATTTCACGGTATAACCTCTTCATTTATATTGGCAAGGTCAGGTTACATAGACCCGTTGTATAAAAAAAAAGGTGTGAGAATGGAGAACACAACTTAGCCCCTGAGAGAAAGAAAGAACCTGCTTTAATATAGTGCCTTTCACAACCTCAGGACTCCCATCTGTCTTTCCTAATTTAAAATGTTGCTTGCAACCTATTTGACCAGGTATTTCTACATCTCCTGTTTATTCTGATAGCAATTTTTTTTTCTTCTTACAATCAAGCATTTAGGCCTTTTTTCCCCATGATGCCACTTTTCTTTAACTGTGATGTGAATGAGGAACCTGGTGCGCATTTTCCTTTATTATTTGTACTGTTAAATGTTTGCAGACTTTCATTTTACCACCTTGATCTAAGATTCAGGGTTAACAAATGGGCACCAGGTTTCTCCTGTAGACAATATGATGACTGGGCATAACCTTCATGTAATCGAAGGCTTAATGGACTGTTTTATTTGTGTTTTAATCTCTGCAGGTGGGAGCATATCCATAAACCAATGATGAGAAATGGAAATATCTTTCGCATAGCCCTCTGTGATTTGTTTTGACAGTAGGACTAATTTACAATGAACTCCAACTGGGACTTAACTATCAGTTCATTCTGGGAGAGGTGAACTTGAGATCAATGGAACAAATGAGAGGAAATAAAGGCTAGATATTCCTCTTAATGACAAATATTGGGGTCAGGATTTTTTTAATGCTTTGGGAGCAATCAGCAATTTGGCTACCGATACTAACAAAATTGAGCTAGATTTATTTTAGTTCTGCTTTCACTCAGGAAATTAATTATGCCCAGAACAATTCAAATTTCCACATCCTTTGCATTAGCTACTCACTCAGTGTATCTCAACTGTGCTTTCAATACATATTGCAGAGGATAAATCTTCCATGAACCGATCCAATTTAGCAGAGTTTTCATTAATAATTTTCCAAAATAAAATTCCATTTACCTAGTAACTATTTCTTAAATAGTTTTTTTTAAATGGGCAATTGACATATTTGGGTTAACATAGCTTTAAAAAGGTTTTTAGCGCAATTAAAATAACCATGTCTATCCAGCACCTATCACCTCAAAAACAACCTAAAATAACTAAATTAGTTTGGAAAACTAGAGAATTATTTGCAAGTTACACTTGTATTCAGTACTTTTTTGTTTATGAATTGAAAGCTTTTAAGATATGTCTACTTAGGACTAGGAAGGAAGCTTGGAGAATAAAGGAACTGTAGATGCTGGAATCAAGCAAAACATGAACTAATGAAATAAGACTCAGCATCAAAAATAATTCAATATGGTTTATCGATTAGTTTTGTGTAGGAGCTCAACAATTAATCTAATTTTTGCTTGATAAGGAGAGGTTGGACAAATTTAGAAATTTTATAAAATTATGAGAGTCTTGGATAGAGTAGACAGTCATAACCGTTCTTCCCAAGGTGGAAATGCGCAAGACTGGAGGGCATAGCTTTAAGAAAAGAGGGGCAAAGTTTAAAGGAGATATGTGGGGCAAAGGTGGTGAATCTGTGGAATTAATTGACATGGAGATATGTGGAGGCCAAATCAATTTTTAAGGTGGAGATTAGAAGATTCTTGATTAGTACAGGTGTCAGGGGTTATGGGGAGAAGGCAGGATAATGGGGTTGAGAGGAAAAGATAGATCAGCCATGATTGAATGGCATAGTAGACTTGATGGGCCGAATGGCCTAATTCTGGTCCTATAACTTATGAAATTATGAAGTTTTTTACACAGATGGTGTGACTGCCTAGAACACGTTGCCAGGGGTGGGGTTCAAGGCAGCTACGGTAGTGTAGTTCAAAAGGCTTTTAGATAGGCACATGGGCATGCAGGGAATGGAAGAATATGGATCATGGCCCTATGCTCAGCAGAAAAATTTTGCGCCAAAGTTCTGTACTCTCCGTGTTCTATGTTCTATGCTTATTTGGCTAGTGAATAAAAATGTGACAATTTGAATTGTCTAGAGCTTAACATTGGTTAACATCGATTTGACTTTCTTTGCAATGATGTTGGGCACATTGGAAATAGTAAAATGCAACACAGCATGGGGTGGGGGATAAATGAGGACCTGGAGTTATCGGGGGAAGGGGGAGAAGGGGGGCGGAACAAAGAAGGGCCTGGCGTGGGATACTTTGTCGGCGCATTTATGTGGTGACAATTTGCATACCTTGGGTGTGCAAAACGAAGAGTTTTACTGTGACATTCATTCATTCACAGGGAAACTCCAGACTGAGAAACTTCCTTTAAATAATGACTTTCAACAACATTGCCTTTAAACTGGACAATTCTCCTGAGTTTGACAATCAGAGTCACCCCATGACAATGCACCTGGAATGACGATTCTTTAGTAGCTTATTTAGGTGAAATGTGACTTAGGTGTGATTGCACTGGAGAAGGTATAGAGGTGTAGAAGATAATGTCGTCAGGAAAACTGTAGCCATGAGAAAGATTGGATAAAATGGATAAATAAAAAGGATCTGTTTTCTTTAGCTTAGTCAATAATTAAGAATCAAAGCAATTAATGAAATAATTGGAGGGACGTGTGGAATAAAAAATGTTTCAGTCAGTGAGAGTTTGAAATTCACTGCTTGGAAAGATGGAAAGGGCAGAACCTCCCCATATATTTAAATAGTATTTGGTTGTGTATCTGAAAAAAAAAACGGTAGTCTTTGGGGCTATAGACCTAATACCAGAAGGTTTTGTAACTTTTTATGACTTGCCCACACATGATGGGCTTAATATCCTGATTTTACTTCGGAGTCACCTGAGCACACTCTCAGGCTCATCTAATCTGATGGGTCTGATGATATAGAAGACTCCCCTCCTTTTAATGTAAAGGTATGGGGACAGCTCAACCAAATGCGAAAATGCTCCAAATTTAAAGAGCCATGTAAAACTTAAATCGGGGTCGAATGCCCCTAGGAGTCCCCACACAGCCTCTCGCAGAAGTCCATACAGCAAAGAAGAAAACACCGCTTATGGATACCAGTGGGAATCATCCTCCCCAGCACCTTGATTAGGGCTGGAAGAGACCTCCCTAGAGCATGACTCGGGAGAACCAGGGTAGGAGGAGTCTGACCCTGAAGCTAGTGTCACTGCTTTTGTGCACACACCAGAGCACACAAGCCATGCTCCAGGTGTGCCGGACATAGCGTTAAACTTCGCTAAACCCGGAAGGGACTGGTGAGGCTATCGAGAAAACGCTAGCCGCCAATGTAAAATTACATGGCTTCTCACCAGCTCCAGGATACGATCATGGAGGAGACTGCCACACGTTACAAAACACCTGTAAACTGTGTGTCACTCAAAATGCCCACCAGCAAGGGCACAAATTAGTGCAATGATGCGGGGACAAGAAGTGAGATTTCAGCGCGTCCTCAAGTTGGTGGCAGCAGGCATCACTGCATTTGGGAAAATGATCCAGGGGTCACCGATGTCTGGTACTCAACAAGATATGCTGGCCCTGTTCTGCAACGCCTACTTCGAGGTCAATTGCATCAGGAAGATAGCCATCAAACCTACGTTGAACCCCGAAGTTTTCAGATCTATGTAGGTCTACAAACGTTCAAGCCCCAGATTATTTATTTGGGGTGGACCTCATCAAGCAAATCAGGGACCTCGACGATGAGGCCAAAACAATTGGTCTCATGAAAGCATACGTCCCTGCTCTCAGAACGTCATCTCGCAAGTCGGGTTCAATGCGTAAGGGATCGGATCCAGGGGCAGGGCCAAGCAGAGTGGGGCCAGTGGGGCGACAATATTACCCACCAATGTATCCCAGTAACAACCCCAATATTGGAAGAAAGAGGACTTCGAGGCCGACTGTAGAGGTACAGGAAATTCATTCTGTCCAGGATAAGATTTCTGGGGAACAACCTCCGGTTGGGGGTAGGTTGCAATTGGTATGATGAATGGTGCTGCATAACATCTCATCAGTTTATACTAGACACTGTGTCAGGCTCGAATAGAGTTTATGTCAGGAATTGATTTGCCTGTACACAATATGCCTAACATTTTGGGATTAAAAATATGGGATTTTTTCTGCACCACAAACTCAGCAGGTGAAAGAGGTAATTATGTTTTTTTCCCCAAAAAAGGGGTAATTGAGAGGATGTCTTTTTGTGTCAACAATTTGTGTCCAATATATTCCCCAGACAGAGAAAAGATGGGGAATGAAGAATCATTCTGGACCGAAACGGGTTAAATTCCTATGTTCAGTATAGGCATTTTAAAATGGACACCTTCAATACTGCGAAACAGCTGTTATCACAAGGCTGCTCTATGGCAACTGTAGATCTGAAAGATGCATATTATTCAGTACCTATTCATCATCAGTATTGGAAATACTTGAAATTTAGTTGGATGGTACAGCTGTGGCAATTAAGCATTACCCAATGAGTTAACCTCAGCTCCTAGGCTGTTCAAGAAATTGTTGAAACCAGTGCTGGCGCTACTTCGGGCCCAGAATCACATGGTAATGGTTTATCTAGATGATATTTTAATCATAAGCAACACTCAGGAGACAGCTGAGGAATCGGTTTCAGCAACCAAATACCTGTTTGAAAGGTTTGGGTTCCTGGTCCATCCAACCAAATCCAAGTTAGAACCATCCTAAAAAAATGATTATTTGGGATGTGTTATTGATTCAAGTTGATATGTCAGTGACTTTGCCTACAGCCAAGGCTGTGGAGATCAAAGAGGTGGATAATCAATGTTGTACAAACTACCAAAAACATTTTGGTTCAGCAACTTTCAGTGCTTTTACAGATAGATGTGAGTGCTGCCAGATGGGGAGCTATGGATAGCGAGTCTAGCTGTGGTGGTAGATGGAGTGTGCAAGAGGATTTTATCCTGCACAGGAATGGTATGAATTACTTAGAATTGCTGGGTGCATTCTATGGATTAAAAGCTTATTGTTCAACAATGAATAATGTACATGTTCAACTCCAGATTGATAATACCATGGCTGTGCCATGTATCAATCACATGGCAGGAATAAGGTCAGTATCATGTGATAATCTGGCCAACCTCATGTGGCACTGGTGTATTTTCAGAAACATCTGGGTCTCAGCTGTCTACCTACCAGGTAGAGACAACGTGGTGGCAGACAACAGGTCATGAAAGTTCAATGACAACATAGAATGGATGATTAAATCCTGAAGTTTTAAAATGATTGTCTGCCGCTATTGGTTGCCAGATATTGATCTAGTTGCATCCAGGCTAAATCACCAGTTGGCTAAATATGTTCATGGGAATTGGATCCAGGAGCAGTAGCAGTGGATGCATTCTCCCAACATTGGGGTCGTAAATTCTTTTATGCTTTTCCCCCATTCTGCCTGATTAGGCAATGTCTCGCCAAAATAGAGCAGGACTCCGCCTCAGGCGTTTTGGTGGTTCCGGACTGGCCTACATGCCATGGTTCCCATTGGTGATCAGAATGATGACTCAGCCATTCATGACTGTCCCCAACTGCAGTAATTTGTTGGTCATCCAGTAACAGGAGAAAGTCATCCATTACATGATCGTATTAATTTGTTGATCTGCAGGTTCTGACCAGACCGTTCCAAGGCTTTGGACTGTCGAATAGGACCATGGATGTCATAACTGCAGCTTGGAGAGATAGCACTAAAAAACAATATGTGTCCCATATTAAGAAATGGGAGATATTTTGTTTACAGTCAGATATATCTTATCATACTGCAAGCATACAGTATGTATTAGATTTCCTTGCTATGTTGCATTTTTGATGAACACTTGAGTTATAGTGCCATTAATAGTGCTCGGAGTGCTTTGTCCTCCTATTTAGGGCAATTTCCGAACAACAACCTATCGGGTCTCATCCATTAGTGTCCCGATTCATGAGAGGAATTTTTAACAAAAATCCTCCTAAACCTAGATATACAAAATCTGGGATGTCAGTATAGTTCTCACACTGCTTCGGCAATGGGCTCCAATTACGTCATTGTCTTTTCAGAAGTTAACACTTAAAGTGGTTAAGCTCATGGCGCTAGTATCAGCGTAAAGAGTATAAACATTGCAAAAGTTACAACTAGATAGCATGTATTCTTCTGCAGATAACATTACGTTTTATGTGTATGATTAATCAAACAAAGCAGGCCAGGAATGGCCGGAACCAAACTAAGTTTTAAAGCATACCCTGTTGACCAAAATATATGTGTAGTTAAGCACCAGAGTCAATATCGAGGTAACCAAGAGTCTTAGAGGCTCATCAGTCACAAAAAACATCATAAAAAAGTGTCAGTATAAACTATTTTTAGATGTTAAACCAGGTTTTGGATTCCGCTGGAGTAGACACTCATGTATTTAAATCTCACTCCACCAGGGCGGCATCAACATCCGCAGTGAGGCCGCAGGATGGTCTAAGGAATCAAGTTTTCTAAAATTTATGATAAACCTGTCCTGACAGTGCCAGGGTTTGGGCATGCTGTGTTGGGTCTGTTTGATTTGATTTGCTTTGTCTTTATAAATTTAATTTGTAATTTCCCCTGGCATAGAGGGTTATTACTGTTTTGTTATTTAAAAAATGATTATTGGATAATTCGAAGCAATGTTCAATACATTATTTATTCACTACTGTGTCAACTGAAGCAGTGTGTCGTATGGAATGGATCTACGGCATGAAGTCACAGAGCTTTTAAATCTTCACGCAGTCACTCACGTGACTCCGCAGTAAAATAGTAAGATTAAATGAGAATTTACCAGTTTGGAGTTTGATCTTTATTTTATGCGGAGTTACGTTGAGGGATTATGTGCACTCCGCTCCCAGCCCTCATAATCGCAAAGATCATCTGGTAGTTATATTCTTCTAAGCCTTACTATATCACTCCGGCTATTGTTTCAGTGTTTTCACGCCACTGCTTTGAAGTATGAGGCACATGCGCCTGGCGGGGCT
The DNA here is from genome assembly GCA_035221665.1 of Okamejei kenojei. Taxonomy (NCBI): domain Eukaryota; kingdom Metazoa; phylum Chordata; class Chondrichthyes; order Rajiformes; family Rajidae; genus Okamejei; species Okamejei kenojei. Next base: position 78,059,340 of record CM069134.1, read on the forward strand.
TCTTCACGTAATCCCTCATCGTAACTCCTCATAAAATAAAAATCAAACTTCAAACTGATAAGTTATCATTTAATCTTACTATTCTATGTCATGTCATCTATAATGCTATGATTTGCCTTTTTGGCCATATTGTGCTTGACTAGGTCTGTGCCGTGTATTCTCCCTGCACCTCCACTCAAGCCTTGCTCTTGTACCAACTGATCACATCTACATGGCACCTACGATCCTACAACTATTGCTGCCTCAGTTACTCTACAAGCCTGTTTTGGGCAGGAACTAACTAGGCTGCAGGAGATGTAAAGGAGTGGGATTTAAATAATTAAAACAATATATTTTCCTAATTTGGCTGTAATTCCATCTACAGGTTAGCAGATGACACTACTGCGCTGGGCCGGGTCACAAACAATGACAAGATGGAGTACAGGAAAGAAGTAGAGAGGTAGAGGGAGTGGCAATGTGGTGCAGTGGTAGAGTTGCTGCCGTACAATACTTTCAACACCAGAGACCCGGGTGCGATCCCAACTATCGATAGAACATCCGGTGGCGCTGCTGCTCGCTGCCTCCGCCTTGAGTCCCGTATCTTTTTGTTTTTTTGTTATGTTTGAAGAGCATTTTTTGTGGGGGGGGGTTTTGTCTTTATGTGTGGGTACAGTAAGGGGGATACCATCCTTCAATCGCTCCCTGGAGAGGATGCGACTATTATTCGAGTCGCTTACTCGCTCCCCCCCCCCCCCCCACGGCCTACCTACTGGATTGGCACGGCCTTTCCTGCCGGGAACGACCAATGCTTTAGCGCCGGCGCAGCGCTGGATACATCGTGAGGCGGGTGATGTCTTACCGGGGCTCGCCGTTTGGAGCTCCGGAGTGCCAAGCCTGCTGCACCGACATCGCAGAGCTGTGGTTCGCGGAGCTCGGCCAACATCGCGGAGTGGCGCTGACCAACATCGCGGAGTGCTGCGACTCCGCTCGGCTCGGCCTCTGGACTTCGGGAGTCGCGGACTCCGGTGGGAGGTGGCTGATGTGGAGGTCCGGGCCGCTGAGGATGTTCTCTGTCTGGGTTCGACGTCGGGGTTCCATCGTTCCCGGCGAGAGGGCCCGAGCATCAAGCTGCCCGTGGCGGCGACTGCGGGTGCTCGGGAGGCCCCGACCATGGGTGAACAGCTGGGAAGATCGGCGGGGAGGCTGGCTGGACTATGGCACCTTCCTTAACTTTGGTGCCGCTGTGGGGTTGTGATGTGTTGTGGACTTCTGCGTTTGATCTTTTTTTCAAATTATTTTTTATTTGTTATTTATTTTTATGTTACATGACTGTAAGGAAAATCCATTTAGTTGTCTCTTATGAGATAATGACAATAAATTTAATGCAATACAATACAATACAATACAACTACGGGTGCTGTTTGTATAGAGTTTGTACGTTCTCGTGTGAGTTTTCTCCGAGTTCTTCAGTTTTCTCCCACCCTCCAAAGATGTGCAGGTTTGTAGGTTAATCGGCTTGGTATAAATGTAAATTAACATACTGAAATTCCATGAATTTCTATTTCAGTCTACATAGCTCCCTTTCCTACCAATTATTTGTGCCATCATCCATTTTATAAGTTTGTCTCTGTAGTTCCACACAGTCAGGTCAAGTCAAGTCAAGTTTATTCGTCACATACACATATTACATGTTTGTGGGAGGAAAGAAAAAGTAAAAAAAAAACAGCTATTTAAAAAAAAACAGTAGAATGATACAGTAAAGTTAACCTCTGGTGAGATAGGAGTTTACAGTCCTAATGGCCTCTGGGAAGCAACTCCGTCTCATCCTTTCCGTTCTCACAGCATGGCAACAGAGGGGTGGGGTGGAAGTTGCTGGGGTGGAAGGGGTCTCCCATGACCTTGTTGGCTTTGGAGTTGCACCTTCTGATGTATAGTTCCTGCAGAGGGGGAGTGAAGTTCCCATAGTACATTCGGCCGAACGCAATACTCTCTGCAGAGCCTTCTTGTCCTGGGCAGAGCAGTTCCCAAACCAAATTGTGATATTTCCAGACAAGATGCTTTCCACAGCCGCTGAGTAGAAGCACTGGAGGATCCTCAGAGACACTCTGAATGTCCTCAATTGCCTGAGGTGGTAAAGGCGCTGCCTTGCCTTACTCACGAGTGCTGTAGCGTGTGATGTCCATGTCATATCCTCAGAGATGTGGACTCCCAGGTATTTAAAACAGCTCACCCTATCCACAGTATCCCCATTTATCTTCAATGGTTTGTACGACCTGGGATGATGTGCTCTCCTAAAGTCCACGATCAGCTTCTTAGTGTTTTTGATATTCAAGAGGAGGCTGTTGTCCTGACACCAGTGCCAGATCAGCCAACTCCTCCCGGTAGGCTATCTCATCGTTGTCTGAGATCAGGCCCACCACCACAGTGTCATCAGCAAATTTGATTATCGAGTTGGAGCTGAACCTAGCCACACAGTCATGTGTGTACAGGGAGTCCAGTGTGTCCAGGGTCAGTGAGCATAAGGAGTACATCATCAGCATAAACTGAAAGAACCACCTCCACTCCCGGTCCTTGTAGCCAGACCTGTCAACCGGCTCTGAAGAAGACACAGACTGAGTACAACTGACCAGACATGGGACACCACTGACGAACCCCCCTCCCAAAATGAATGGGAACCAACAACACACCATTAACCTTCAGGAGACACTCCGCTGCAGTGTACAAAAGCCTGACCCAGGCCACAAAATGTGGTCCAAATCCAAACGCTTGCAGTGTCCCGAAGAGGTAGTCATGATTTACTCTGTCAAAAGCCTTCTCCTGATCAAGAGACAGAAAAGCAGCTGACTGACTAGTACCCTGAGATAGATGAATCAGGTCCCTAACCAGGTGGATGTTAGACTGCTCTACGCCATGACTGCCCTACACCACGAGAGGGGCATCTCCCCGGTTGCCAGTTCTCCCCCAGGACCTTCATGTAATCACCTCCCAGGATATCCCAGAAGGCTCTAACAAACTCTACCGTACATCCATCCAGCCCAGGGAACTTGCCACTCCTGAGCTGGTGCAGGGCACGAGTCAACTCCTCCAATGATAAGGGGTCATTAAGAAGATTGGACACTTCCCTATCTACAGTCGGAAGACCCTCCCACAGGACCCGCTGAGCCTTCCCGCTGAATCCATCAGCGGAGAACAAGGACCCATAAAAGGACCGAACTAAAGCACTGATCCTCTCTGGATCTGTGACAGAGGAGCCATCATCCGTGAGCAGCTCAATGAGCTGTTTGCGGGCTCCCCACCCTTTCTCTAGAGAGAAACAGAAAGGTGATGCATGATCCAGATCTGGACCCGCAACATCACGTAAGCGCCTCGGGACCACTCAAGCAGCAGGTTCCTTAAAGCTTCCTTCTCCTGATACTTTCCCCACTCACAGGAGTCCTCATCAATCCAACCCAGGCAAGACTCTGCGTCGAGAAACTCCCTCTTGAGCCTCTCGACCACTGAGTCCCGCCTTCCGGTCGTCCCCCACGTGTATTCCTGACAAAAGAGACGGATTTAAGTCTTTCCCACATCCCACCACTGCCTAAGGGAAGGGAAGCTCCTCTGCCTCTCTCTCCACTTCACCAAAAACTGACTGAATGACTCCCGGAAACACCGATCCTCCAGCAGCCGGTTGTTAAAGTGCCAGTACGTGGACCCAGCCCGTGTGCACGCAGGATTAAAGTCCACTCGCAGTGGTCCAAGCATGGCACCAGCCACATTGAGGCCGCCAAGACCACGGAGATGCACATGCGATCAATGCAGGATCCATCCCGCTCAGACCTCAGCGAAAAAGCGCTGGAATCAGTGTGGAGGTTCCGCCATGCATCAACCAACTCAAAGGAAATCAAACCTCTCAACTTCTTCGCTAGTGCAGGGGCACACTCAGTACTAGAGTGATCTCGCACCTCAAGTGTGCAATTGAAATCTCCCCCAAGGAAGACACACTCTCCACTATCGATAGTGTTCAACAGAGCAGTCACCTCCTGAAGTAGGCATGCCTGCATCGTGCCGGTGCTGGGGGCATACACGTTAACGAAATGTAACGGCATGCCATCCAGGCTCACGGCCAGATAGAGCAGACCACCTGGCACGACTTCCTGCACCTTCAGGACCTCTGGCTGGAAAGTCGGGGCCAACAGGATAGCCACCCCACTCGAATTTGTGCTGAGGTGTCTCATGTAAACTCCCCCTTCCCACTCCAGTCGCCAGGTGGGTTAATCACTGACAACAGTACGCGTCTCTTGCAGAAAACTCACTGCATATTTCCCCTCTCTGAGGACTGATAGATGATGAAATCTACGAAAGTCCCCCCACCACCATTTAGGTTTAGACTGGTAACTGTGAATGTGCAAGCACACTAGAACTTTTTCCTCACACTCCTCATGGGAGCCGTGACCCTCTCTCTTAGGAACTTCAAAAAGTCTCCAAACTGGCACGTTTATTTTCAGAAAGTCCTGAATCTCACAGATAACGACCCCTCGAGACACAGCACTGGAATCCGGGCATTTTGCCAACCCACTGACACCTGGAGCACCAACCTCCCCTATACTGCACTCAAGGTCATCGAAGGACCACAGCTAGCTCTCAGCTCGCCCAACCCACTGCACAAGCTAGCAGCATCATTCTCCCCCTCCTCCGGTGTGATGGAGGGTCCCGATACTCCTGACAAAAATGAGCTGACCGGTGAAAGGCCAGGCTCCTGCATTCTCCCACCACCCCCTACATCTGGGTCTAGGGAAGAAAAAACAAGAGGCACCCCCAGGACCCGTGGTGCGCAGGCACCCCCTGAATCCGAATGAGGTTCACAACCCAAATCAGCCCTGACCCCCACAGCACCCAGAGTACCGCTCCACCGGCAACACCCAGAGAGTCTCTACCGTGCACCACCAGGGGAGTAACCTCACTAAGGCCCACTGAATGAGCCGGTGTTTCTGGAGTTTCCCCTACTTCCTCAGCCGGTGGGGCAGCACACCCCACAGCAACTCTCGTGGTTCTAATAAGGAGCACAGACTGGAAAACTGCCTCTGCTCCCGAGACTCCCCCTTCGGGTTGTCTCTGCCCATCCCCCATCCCAGATCCTCATTCAGATTCTGGGGTAGCCAGTGTAATATGGGCCCTGGGAGTGCCTCTTGTTTTTTCTTCCCCAGGCCCAGACGTGGAGGGTGGTGGTAGAGTACAGGAGCCCAGCCATTCAGTGGGCTGCTTGTTGCGGTCAAGGGATTCGGGACCCTTCCTCGGCATTGATCCTGAGGGTAGTGTCGTGCCGGAAGAGGGGGAGAGTGACGGGGCCAGTTTGTGTAGCGGATTAGCGAGGCGCAGGTGAAGGACGAGGGGGAGGGAGGGAGAATGGGTGGTGCAGAGGACGAAAAATTCTAAGAAGAAAACTAAGCATCTCCAAGCGAGTCAATCACAAGTGGATGGGCCCTTGCCCAGACCTGAGCCCACCCAAGGGGTGCCTGTTGGCCTGAGTGAGATCCAAGATGCACCTGGTGTCTCAGCAAGGAGCTGAGGAGGTTCAGAAGGGGGCAGGGAAGGTTGAACATGGGGGCCTAAAGAGGTAGCGGGTAGTGTGGAGGCGGTGGACCCTTCCCTTATGGAGATCACCGTACCGCCACATGCCAGCGGGACTAAAATAAGGCGTGGGGCCGGAGAGGGAGAGCAAGGTCATGGGCCCAAAGTAAGGGGGAAGCCTACTTCGAGACCTTCCACCCCTGTTGAGGATGGTGGCCACAAACTGGTGTCCTCTGGGTCGGAGATTGGCCCTTTGTTTCAGGGACATTCTGTGGGTGTTAACATACCAGTTACTGGGGATGACTCCCCTGGAATTGTGTCTGGACTGGTGGTTGTCCCCTCGTCTCAGGGGCCTTATCTCACCGGTTAATGGGGTTGGCACCCCTGGGAGTGTGTCGTCTGAGTTGGAGGACATCCCCTGATTTCAGAAGCTTTCCACGGGTGTTATCACACCAGTTTTTGCGGTTGGCTCCCATGGAAATGTAGGAGCCTGGCCTTTCACCGGTCAGCTCATTTTTGTCAGGAGTATCGGGACCCTCCATCGGCATTGATCCTGGGGGTGGTGTCACACCGGAGGAGGGGGAGAATGATGCTGCTAGCTTGTGCAGTGGGTTGGGCGAGCTGAGAGCTAGCTGTGGTCCTTCGATGACCTTGAGTGCAGTATAGGGGAGGTTGGTGCTCCAGGTGTCAGTGGGTTGGCAAAATGCCCGGATTCCAGTGCTGTGTCTCGAGGGGTCGTTATCTGTGAGATTCAGGACTTTCTGAAAATAAACGTGCCAGTTTGGAGACTTTTTGAAGTTCCTAAGAGAGAGGGTCACGGCTCCCATGAGGAGTGTGAGGAAAAAGTTCTAGTGTGCTTGCACATTCACAGTTACCAGTCTAAACCTAAATGGTGGTGGGGGGACTTTCGTAGATTTCATCATCTATCAATCCTCAGAGAGGGGAAATATGCAGTGAGTTTTCTGCAAGAGACGCGTACTGTTGTCAGTGATTAACCCACCTGGCGACTGGAGTGGGAAGGGGGAGTTTACATGAGACACCTCAGCACATATTCGTGTGGGGTGGCTATCCTGTTGGCCCCGACTTTCCAGCCAGAGGTCCTGAAGGTGCAGGAAGTCGTGCCAGGTGGTCTGCTCTATCTGGCCGTGAGCCTGGATGGCATGCCGTTACATTTCGTTAACGTGTATGCCCCCAGCACCGGCACGATGCAGGCATGCCTACTTCAGGAGGTGACTGCTCTGTTGAACACTATCGATAGTGGAGAGTGTGTCTTCCTTGGGGGAGATTTCAATTGCACACTTGAGGTGCGAGATCACTCTAGTACTGAGTGTGCCCCTGCACTAGCGAAGAAGTTGAGAGGTTTGATTTCCTTTGAGTTGGTTGATGCATGGCGGAACCTCCACACTGATTCCAGCGCTTTTTCGCTGAGGTCTGAGCGGGATGGATCCTGCATTTGCATCTCCGTGGTCTCGGCGGCCTCAATGTGGCTGGTGCCATGCTTGGACCACTGCGAGTGGACTTTAATCCTGCGTGCACACGGGCTGGGTCCACGTACTGGCACTTTAACAACCGGCTGCTGGAGGATCGGTGTTTCCGGGAGTCATTCAGTCAGTTTTTGGTGAAGTGGAGAGAGAGGCAGAGGAGCTTCCCTTCCCTTAGGCAGTGGTGGGATGTGGGAAAGACTTAAATCCGTCTCTTTTGTCAGGAATACACGTGGGGGACGACCGGAAGGCGGGACTCAGTGGTCGAGAGGCTCAAGAGGGAGTTTCTCGACGCAGAGTCTTGCCTGGGTTGGATTGATGAGGACTCCTGTGAGTGGGGAAAGTATCAGGAGAAGAAGGAAGCTTTAAGGAACCTGCTGCTTGAGTGGTCCCGAGGCGCTTACGTGATGTTGCGGGTCCAGATCTGGATCATGCATCACCTTTCTGTTTCTCTCTAGAGAAAGGGTGGGGAGCCCGCAAACAGCTCATTGAGCTGCTCACGGATGATGGCTCCTCTGTCACAGATCCAGAGAGGATCAGTGCTTTAGTTCGGTCCTTTTATGGGTCCTTGTTCTCCGCTGATGGATTCAGCGGGAAGGCTCAGCGGGTCCTGTGGGAGGGTCTTCCGACTGTAGATAGGGAAGTGTCCAATCTTCTTAATGACCCCTTATCATTGGAGGAGTTGACTCGTGCCCTGCACCAGCTCAGGAGTGGCAAGTTCCCTGGGCTGGATGGATGTACGGTAGAGTTTGTTAGAGCCTTCTGGGATATCCTGGGAGGTGATTACATGAAGGTCCTGGGGGAGAACTGGCAACCGGGGAGATGCCCCTCTCGTGGTGTAGGGCAGTCATGGCGTATAGCAGTCTAACATCCACCTGGTTAGGGACCTGATTCATCTATCTCAGGGTACTAGTCAGTCAGCTGCTTTTCTGTCTCTTGATCAGGAGAAGGCTTTTGACAGAGTAAATCATGACTACCTCTTCGGGACACTGCAAGCGTTTGGATTTGGACCACATTTTGTGGCCTGGGTCAGGCTTTTGTACACTGCAGCGGAGTGTCTCCTGAAGGTTAATGGTGTGTTGTTGGTTCCCATTCATTTTGGGAGGGGGGTTCGTCAGTGGTGTCCCATGTCTGGTCAGTTGTACTCAGTCTGTGTCTTCTTCAGAGCCGGTTGACAGGTCTGGCTACAAGGACCGGTGAGTGGAGGTGGTTCTTTCAGTTTATGCTGATGATGTACTCCTTATGCTCACTGACCCTGGACACACTGGACTCCCTGTACACACATGACTGTGTGGCTAGGTTCAGCTCCAACTCGATAATCAAATTTGCTGATGACACTGTGGTGGTGGGCCTGATCTCAGACAACGATGAGATAGCCTACCGGGAGGAGTTGGCTGATCTGGCACTGGTGTCAGGACAACAGCCTCCTCTTGAATATCAAAAACACTAAGAAGCTGATCGTGGACTTTAGGAGAGCACATCATCCCAGGTCGTACAAACCATTGAAGATAAATGGGGATACTGTGGATAGGGTGAGCTGTTTTAAATACCTGGGAGTCCACATCTCTGAGGATATGACATGGACATCACACGCTATGGGAACCCCCCCCAGGGTGCATGAGCCTAAAGCACTTAGATCGCACCTCCCAAAACTTAATCAGGTGTGGAATAAGTGTCGCGTCGGGAATACATGTGGGGCAACACTGCAGGAGAACCGGTCTCACCCTGGATACCCACGGATCCATCTGTATGTGGAACCCCCCCACTGAGATCCCCTTCTCCAATGCTCGGGCCACACCCTCCCGGGTCTTTAGTATCATCTCCACCTTTCCTCTTTTGAGCTCGGAAGAGACAATAGCTACCCTCCCAAGAGGTTCATTCATGGCCTTCGTAATTGCTCCCCTGGATATCATAGGCCCAGTTTGAACCAAGATACCAAAAGCGTCCCAATCCAAGTCAACATGAGGCTCATGCTCAGATGGCCTCGTACACGTCACTAATGCCAACGCTGCGTAGTTCCGTACCTTTGGACGCGCCCCAGCCATCGCCATCCTGACAGAGGCACAAACCAGCTCCAGGCACCCCATCAGCTCAGCTCCAAGTTAAGTCCCAGAGACAGTCACAGTCAAAGACAGGCAGCAGAAAGCAGAAACCTCCAGCTGAAGCAGGAAAGTCCCCAAGTTCGTTCACAGCTGAGAGCAGCTTTTGGGAAGCTCTAACCCAGTCTAGCCGGAAGCAAAAGTACCTTCTTCACATTAAGCCAGGCAGCTGCTCTGTGCAAAATGACTTTAGGGCAGAGAAACAGGTGCTAAAAACGACAAAGACACCGAAATCTTCGTACCCTCGATCTCCAGACACTCTTGGCAGTCCGCCAACGATAACCGCACCCTCGACAATGTAGAGAAAACTCAGGAATTTTCACACTGGTAGAGGATTCCTAGACCAAAGGAAAGTTTCAACAGTCCAACGATAAGTTAAACTATGAAGCCCCTCTGCCTCTGTTCCTTCTCCAACGGCAAAATCCTTGAAAGGCTACAAACCTTCTCAACTGCACAGCTGAGAAGAAAGCACGATCTCTCTCTCTCTCTCTCTCTCTCTCTCTCTCTCTCTCTCTCTCTCTCTCTCTCTCTCTCTCTCTCTCTCTCTCTCTCTCTCTCTCTCTCTCTCTCTCTCCCTCTCTCTCTCTCCCTCTCTCCCTCTCTCTCTCTCTGTATCTCTTTCTATGTCTCTTGGCCTAGCCCCTCTAGCCCCTCCGCCTGACCCTCTGGTCTGTGAGATGCCATTGTGCATCATTGCTGCAACTCCCCCCTCCCCTGTCACACTTGTCTGTGAGATGCCATTGTAACGTCATCCCTGCAACTGTCAGAAACCTGTCATAGTACAGTAAAGATTATTCTGAGAATTCGGCTTTTTGAAACATTTAAGTATCAATAGCGTGAAATATAACATCAAATCTGAAAGAAACTTGGCAGGAACGACCACGGGACAAAGGTGATGCAAAAATGTCTCTGCTACCATGTACTGTTTTGGATTAGGTCTCCCCCTTTATTCCCAAGTCTTGAGTTTTTAAGTTTAAAAATGTAAAAATTCTTGTAAAATATGACATCAAATGTGAAGAAAAAGAAAAGAATTGATTTTAATCAATAAGAATAGTGATTAAATAATAATTTTGATTATATAGAAAGAAAATTGTATCAATATATGTCTAGCATTTAATGAGCAGCGATGTATACATTGTAGGCTTTCTTCCCAAGTTTCCTTCGTTATAGATAAACCTATTTCATTTTCCCATGTTTGTCGATATATATTTCCGAAGTTGGGATTTCCATATCCAAAATAGTATTATATATATACGCTATTAATTTTTCTGTATTTGGGTGTTTATTAAACAATTCATCTAATAATCCTGGTTTTCTATTGTTATAGTCTTGCGCATTTGACTTAATATAGTTTCTAATTTGTAAATACCTAAATATGTTATTTGACTGCAATCCATAGATATCCTGTAACTTGAAATGAAAGAAATGTTCCTTTCTTGTAAAGGTGCTCTATCCTTTTAATTCCTAAATCATTCCAGTGTTTAAACCCCTTGTCCAATACAGAGGGCCTAAACAAGGGATTATTCATAATTGGCAAACAAAGTGACAAATTATCCATATGTAGGATCTTAACAATTTGTTTCCAAATACGTCTATTGCTATGAATTATAGGGTTGTCCCCATACATTTTTTTTGTACTTCCCTTGGTGCAAAAAGAATCGAACCTACATCAAAACGCAAACAGTCTTCCTTTTCCATCTTTAGCCAGCTTGGTTCATGATCTAAATTTACCAACCAAAAATTCATATTCTTAATCTGAACTGCCCAGAAATAATATAAGAAATTTAGTAGTGCTAGTCCCCCATTTATTTTAGATTTACATAGATGTTTTTTACATATTCGATGGTTTTTATAGTCCCAAATAAAACTATTAACCAAAATATCTATTATTTTTAAAAACATTTTAGGGAGATATAAAGGGATGGCTTCAAATAAATATAACAATTGTGGTAAAAAAATCATTTTTATAACATTTATTCTACCGATCATTGATATAGGTAGTGTTTTCCAATATACATTTTTTTTAGATTATTTAATAATTGACGGTAATTATATTTAAATAGACAGTTATACGATTTAGGTACATTAATTCCTAGATATTTGAGTTTGTCCGTGACTATTTTAAGTGGGAATTGTTCTAATATATTTAATTTTATTCCAGTTATAGGCATAATTTAACTTTTATTCCAATTAATTCTATACCCAGAAAATGTACTAAACTTAGTTATAACATTAAATAGATTGGGAATACTAATCTCCGGTTTTGTAATATAAATTAAGATGTTATCTGCGTATAGAGATATTTTATTTGTTGTAGTTTTGGTATTATATCCATATATTTCTGGTTCTGATCTAATCATTTCAGCTAATGGTTCTATTACCAGAGCAAATAGTAATGGTGATAACGGGAATCCTTGTCTACAACCCCTAAAGAGATTACATTTTGCTGATAGTATTTGATTTGTTAATATTCTTGCAGTTGGATTCGAGTATATGATTTTTACCCATTTGGAAAATCTATCCCCCAGTTGAAATTTCTGCATTATTTTAAATAAATATGGCCATCAACCTGATCAAATGCTTTTTCAGCATCTAAGGATATGACAGCTAGTTCAATATCATTCACTCTTTTTGAGTACATGACATTGAATAGATGTCTCAGATTATAGGATGAATAGCGTTTTGGAATAAAACCTGTTTGGTCATGATGTATTAATTTATTAATCACTAAACTTAGCCTCCGAGATAAAATTTTAGTTAGTATTTTTTGATCAGTATTTAAAAGAGCTATTTCTCTGTATGAACCAGGGTCTTCCAAATCTTTATCAGCTTTAGGGATAAGTGTGATTGTAGACTCATTTAATGATTATGGTAACTTTCCTTGTTCATAAGCATATTTATATATTGTATGTAAACGTGGAGAGATCAGATCATGAAACTTCTTATAAAATTCAACACTTAGGCCATCAGGGCCTGCGGCTTTTCCGTTATTTAATGATCCAATTGATTCTTCAATATCTTTTATCGATATATCAGCATTTAACAAGTCTCTACCTTCCTGATCTAAACTGTTAATTTGACATTCTTGTAGGAATGTTTCCATACCATCTGATTGTCCTGCTAATTTAGATGAGTAAATATTTTGATAATATTGTAAAAATGTATAATTGATATCTTTTGGTAAAGTCAATATTTCTCCTTGTTCAGATCTAATTTTATATATCATTTTCTCCTCATCTAATTTTCTAAGCTGACGTGCCAGTAATTTGTGTTTAGTCTGTTGAAAAAGTTTAATAATCTGATTTGAGTATATTTTATTTAGCTTATATTTTAATTATGCAATTTTATTACTTAGCCCCTTAGAAGGGGATATTGCATTTTCAATATCTAATTGTTTTATTTAATTTTCCAACTTTTGTTGAGTCTTTCGATTTTCCTTATTAAAGTATGCGTGTGCTGATATTATCGCACCACGCATAAATGCTTTAAATGTATCCCAGAGCAGTGATGGTGAAATTCCAGGTTTGTCATTTGTTTCAAAAAATAATTTAATCTGTTTTACCAAGTAATCATAACAAGCCCTATCCTTTAATATTTGGGGGTTGAGTCTCCAGTTAGGGGTTTTAATAGTTATGTCTTTTAATTTTATCTTAAATGTTAATGGAGCGTGATCTGAGATAATAATATTATGATATTTTGAGTCATATGTAAATGGGATTAGATTTGAATCTATTAAAAAATAGTCTATCCTTGAGTGGGTTCCAAATACAGGGGAAAAGAATGAATATTCTCGACCAGATGGGTTATCTGTTCTCCAGATATCCTTAACGTTTGCTGTGTCAATAAAATAATTTATAAATGTACTTGACTTAGGTGGTTTTCCTTTTCATTGATGATCCATCTAAATAATTATCTAAGGTACAATTAAAATCACCTCCAATTATTAGATTATGTTGAGTGGATATAGGGATATTGTTAAATATTTTCATGAAGAATAATGGATTATCAAAATTAGGACCATATATATTCATAAGGATTACTTTTTTAGAATATAATTCACCTGTAATTATTATATATCTACCCTAAGGTTGGAATCATGTTAGACGCGGACATTTTGGGTTTAAAGGTCTGTTCCGGTGCTGTTCCATGTTCTACATAACAGTCACAATTCCCTTTTATAACAGTCTAAGCTTGTATTGCTGAAAGTTGAACTGTACCCCGAACCTTTAATGCAGCACTCAAAACACCTTCCTGCAACAATGCGTTTTTACTCATCACCTCTTTTGCAAAGAGTTGGCTCCGTGCTGCCTTCTGGTGCTAAGTTGGTTTCAGCCAAGCTGGTGACAAGATACACAGCAAATGAGCTTTAAGACCAACCAGACCATCTCCTCTGTGGTGATCAAATATGCGGGCACTTCCGTCCCTCTTCAATCATTCCAGATTCTTTCAGTGTGTGTCATCTTTCCCTGTAAAAGAGGGGAAATAGTTTATTTGACTTTTGTGCGTATACTACGGAAAGAAAGAGAGACTTTTTTCGCTCCAGTAAGGAGAGAATCCTTACGTCCCAGGGCCTGTCCCACTTACGTGTCTTTGGCATGCAAATTACACGACCTCATGGTCACGTTGAGGCGTACGGGCATCGGATTACTGCACGGGGCCGGTCCCACTTAGAAGCGCGGAGGGGTATGTAGTTGTGCGCGACATCGCACGGGGCTCGAAATGTTTGTAGTGAACAAAATCTTCGCGCGCCAATAGCCTGTCGCGGAACTGACGGCCAAAGTGGGACAGGCCCAAGACCCTGGCGCGACGCAACGTCTCACCTTCAACAGCAGCAGAAGCAAGCAAACGATCGCCGAACTCGACCTAGGGCTCACGGCCGTTGCGGTCCTGATCCGCCCCCACTTCTACTCCCAGAGCGGGGCCAGAAAAATTGAAGATTGACACAAAATGCAAGAGTAACTCAGCGGGACCGGCAGTATCTCTGGAGAGAAGCAATGGGTGACGTTTCAGGTCAAGACCCTTCTTTTCATACTGAAGAAGAGTCTCGACATGAAACGTCACCCATTGCTTCTTTCCAGAGATGCTGCCGGTCCCGCTGAGTTACTCCAGCTTTGTGTCCATCTTCAAATGATGCACGTGCTCCAGATGGCTGTGCATACGCTAGTAATCGCGCCCGACCTTCGGCGGACCATCGCGGCTCAACGCGACCACGAGGTCGCGTAATTTGCGTGCCAAGGACACGTAAGTGGGACAGGCCCTTACCTCATTGGTGATCCTCGGACTCTCCTTGATCGGACTTTGCTGGCTTTACCTTGCACTAAACATTATTCTTTTATGATGTATCTATACAATGTAAATGAATCATTTGTGATTATGTATTGTCTTTCCGCTGAATAGCACGCAACAAATATTTTTTACTGTACCTCGGTAAACTGAATTGATCTGAGGTTTACTCACTTTCATGTGAGTTTACATACAAGACAAACACAAACACATTTTATCACTTTCTTGAACCAATACACCATTGCTAACAATTCATTATTTTAAAGATTGTCTGCTCAGTGTTATCTCCACATTCAAAAACTGATCAAACTGCACTGACCCTCGGCTGACAGTCTGGCTTACAGCCACTTCAGTGATAGAGTAAATGCAACTTGACAGGGTGTCCAATGTTTCTATCAATTAAGAAGCCTAAACATTTGTGATCAGTCCAATTTGGCATTTGGTACCAGGAGTGTCATTCAAAAAATGCACGAGAAGATCATCAAAGTCAAGCACAAGCCAGTTAGGGGAAAATGTGCAAGGTTTGATTTTTCCCTTTTATGGCTACACCACCAGACAACAAAAAAAAAAGAACCACTTGATTATACTCTGGCCACATAAGTATAAATACAATCAATTACAGAAAAAAAGATTTAGTAAATTGCCCAATATAGTGCTGTTACTGTATCCCACCAACTGAAATTACAAACTGTTATTTTGTTGGATTTGTTGTTCTTCTTGATGTACTTCAATTATGTACTTGTGTAGCCTAGATGGTTCTGCTGACTTCCACTGGTCTCTCCATCTCGTCTTGACCCAGGCAGATTTGTTGAGTTAGTGGTAATAACTGACCCTATACTTTCCTGGTGATTGCCAGCTTTTACCTCCACCATCCTGCACCCCAATCCCTCCATTTTATTCTAGTTTAGTTTTTTTCCCCTCCACTCTTTCAGGCCAGAAGACGTCTTGGCACAAACTATCAACTGTCTATTTCCCCCCACAATTGCTGCCTGACATGCTGAGTTCTTCCAGCATCCAAAATCCTCCGGTTTTTTGCTCAGGTCGGCAGCATCTGCAGTCACTTGTGTCTGCATAAACATTAAAATTTGAACAAGCATGCACTGCAGTCAGCAATTATGGACATGGGTGCAGACTCATTTTATTTTGGAGTCACGTGAGTGATTCCGTGAAGAATCCTGCAAGTCCGCATGCGCGTCAGTACGTCAGCCGCATTGGCGCAAGCACCAGACTGGCAGGGCAGCGCTCCTGCCGGCGGTAAGTTAACCTAGAATGTAAATTTGTTTATACTTACCAGGGTTTTTTTCAAGCAGGAGCCTCTCTTCACAGAGGTTTTCCTGCCAGTTTCACAGCCCGACGAGTTAGCCGGTTATGGACTGTGGGGAAACACCGGTCCGACCACGGAAGCGGGTAACCGGCAAAAGATTGGGTTGTGAGATAAGCAGCCGCTGACAATGCAGTCAGTGGTTTCCAGCCTGCGGGGATGCCGTGGAATGGCAAGAAGGTAACGCCAGAGTCGCTGACAGTGCAGCCAGCGGCTCACAGACGTCGGTCCCCAGTCAGGGAGTAAAATTGATGGAGAAAGGACTCGTTCAGCCCTATTGGACTCAGGTGAGTTGGGCTGCAAGGGTTTTTCTCAAATAATAAAGTTTACATGTATGTTATAGTGTTTTTCTTAAAGTCAAAAGTTAAGTTAAAGTCAAAAGTCAAAAAAGTTTATTGTCATGTGTTCCTGACAATGAAATTCTTTCTTGTTTAGCACAAGTTGCTGTAAAGGGTTAAAATTGCTTTAACCCTTCACAGGTAAAGCTCTAAACTAAAAATTTGATTTAGTGACTCTACACTGTAATAGCGCGGGCCTATGGGACAGGCCGCGCCAGCAGCGCCTGGGATAGGGCTGCTTCATATGTAATAGCGCGGGCCTATGGGACAGGCCGCGCCAGCAGCGCCTGGCAGGGCTGCTTCATGTATGAAAGTGCCGGACTACGGGAGAGCCACGCCAGCAGCGCCTGGGACAGGGCTGTGTCATTTGTGACATTGCCAGCCTATGGGAGAGCCGTGCCAGCAGTGCCTGGGACAGGGCTGTTTCATGTCAAAAAGCGCCGGCCCCTACGTGAGGCGGCGCTGGCAATGCCTGGGGCAGGGTTGTTCAAAGTAACACATGTCTACTTGGCCCACAGAATTGGGGGAAGATTCCCCGCTGGGGCTGGATAGCAAAATAAAAGTCCCATGGAGTCGGGGGATGATTCCTCACCGGGGCTGGATAGTGCATTAGAAATGACTATCCCAAATGCAGCAACTGTCGCATACAGTGCTCAAGCAGGGCATATGCCAGCAGGAGGAGTGTCAGTGCCACCCTGAACAAAAATGCGCCAGCAGCACCTACTAGAGAGCTGTTTGATAGCACCCACGTGGATGCGGAGGCGCAAGCCATGGGTCATCTTAGTTCTGACCCCGACTCTGATGGTAAGGTTGAGCCAGATATTCCACCTCTGCAGGCCGCACCAGCTGCACCAGTTGACAAAGCTGCTACAGGTCTCCCTCTTGGAGGCAGAGACCAAGACGAGGCCAGCATCCTGCTGACGCTGAGTCTCAGGGTATGGCCGTGGGGCATACCCCAAGGGATGAAGGGCATGTGTCAGAGGTACCTTGTCCTGACAACAAAGTTGCCATCACAGCAGAATGTTCTATTCGGGTATAGGTCCAATGGGTTTATATCAGCATAGGTATCCTGCGGCCTGCGGCAGCACCTGTTTAGGGCTGCCTACGAATCGCCCTCTCTGAGGAGGGGAGTTCAAAAGGTCAAGATATAACTGACTCCAGGCTCTAAAAAAGTCAATGGAACATACTGGAGCACATATGTGCCGGCAGTGAACAGCGCCAACAGGGGGGTGTGAGAGCCAGCCGCCGAATCTGTTATTCAGGTAGGCCTATTCAACAGGGGCAAAAACCTGGCAGATGAATCAATTAAGGCCAATGGCGGGCAAAGGTTCATTGTTTCAGAACGCACCCCATTCACTCATCGGCAGTAGGCGGTTCACTAGAGCTGGGGGGCAGCATGATAGCTGGGCAGAAATTCCATGCACCTTTCCAACCCTACTCAACAAAGTGGGTCTGGCACTTCCGAAACATGTGTAAGTGCACCACTAACAAGTTGTAATATTTACACTTGTTTGTACAACACACAAAGGACAAAAAACATCTGCTTAGAGGCACAGTACTGGCATCCAAGCAAGTTAGGATTATGGCCAGGGTTGTTTTTGAAGATATGGTTTGGAAGTCGGGTCATAGTTCTCATGCAAAGCACCCATGGAATAAGGCAGGAGTGGCCTGTTTATTATGGAAAATTGAGAGTGTCGCATATGAACTTTCCAAAGATGAAAACTTATTTTCCTGACTAACAACAGATTCATAAAGGTTTCAAAGATCCATTCTATGCAGTTCCATTTCAGAGGTTATCAAACACAATAAAACTGTACTAATAACAGTTAAACATTGCGGAAGGGATAAACTGGTTGTTGGTCATTGGGATTTACCTTTAACTATTAATTGGCCTATGACTCCGCCCTGTGGCAAGAGATTGGAGTTATTAGAAACCTGTTATAAAATTGACTTCTATTTCATCAAGAGTAATTGGCAATATAGAAGCTGTGTTTCAGCTGTGCCAATCAAGGAACTGATATCGTGCAAAGTACCAATCTCTGAAAGGACGTGGATCATTGTTAACAACCTTATGCTATTATCAGCTATGACAATAATTCAGTTATAGTGCCACCACAGCTGCAACAAACAGGAACCACTCTGTCGGGTTCAACCCCGGATATCGAGTTGTAAAAGAGATCTTGACACAAGTTCTCCCACTACAAGAATATGCAGTTGGATATTGAAAATGTGTTAACATTACTTCACCACGGGGTTCCAGCTACATCCTTAGTCATGATACTAATATCAGCACAACGAGGGTAAGTATTGCAAATGCTGTGGCTAGATAGGATGGAATTGGCTGCAGGTGCCATTACATTTTACATTTCTAATCTACACTAGCAGAGCAGACCAGGGGGTGGCAGGATTAAGATCATTTTTAGGATACCCCACAGACTCACGTCTATATGGGAGGGCAGGCTTGCTATCTTATATCAAGGCCACTAGAATCCTAAGAAGTGTGGAATCAGCATTGTTTATTAAGCAACAAACAACCACACAAAGGAAGGTCAGTTCAGATTATTTCAAGGTGGCTGCAGCAGGTTCTGGTTTATGCAGGTATTAACACTTACGATTGTATATTTCATTCCACCAGGGCAGCATCAACGTCAGCGGCCAGGGCAATGGACATTCCCATCGACCATATCCTCACGACCGCAGGATCGGCAACTGAATTGATTTTTTTTTTTTTTTTTACCATAGGCCAGTTACTGACCCGGGGTTTTGCCCATTCTGTTTTGCGGCCACTTTAACCTCCCCTGAGATACAGGGGTTGCTATTGATTTATTTATTATCGTAAACCATTAATACATTTGAATCAATGTCATGCTTAATGCATTTTTTGATTATTCACTCATCCTGAGTCAATCGATGCAGTGAGACTCCGAATTTGGACCTGCGGCATGAAATCACAGGGCTTTGAACCCTTCACGGAATCACTCACGTGACATTGAAATAAAATAGTAAGATTAAAGGAGAACTTACCAGTTTGAAGTTTGATCTTGATTTTAAGAGGAGTTACATTGGTGATTATGTGCCCTCCACGCCCAACCCTTTCTCATAAAGATCATCTGGTAGTTCTCAGGTTGCTAATCTTACTATGTTTACTTCGATTTTGGTTGTCTGTGATTTCATACCGCTGCTTTGAATATTGATGCGCATGCGGACTGGCTGGGCTTCTTCACGTAATCACCAATGTAACTCCTCATAAAATCAATGTCAAACTTCAAACTGGTAAGTTCTCATTTAATCTTACTATTGTGAGGGGTAAATGTTAGACAGATAACCAGGAATAATCCCCAGGCTTTCTTGAAATGGGATTAGGCTAAATTCAATTTTTGGGAAAAAAAATGAGTGGCACCTTGTTAACCTCTTACCACCTACTACATCACACTCTCCAAGTTGAAGCCAGCATTGGTGACCTGACAAAATGACAGAATGTTATAGCTTACAGTTTTCTGATCCTTGGGTAGAATTTCTTCCTGGCTAAAAGTGCTGACACTATATGATATCTCACAAGGTGACACTGTTGCAAATAATTTTGCCGCATGGTATCCAAAGAAATGGAGAAGAAAGTATAATATAAAAGTTCAGTCAAGTTAGAAAATGAAAACATTCATTAAATTCTGGGATAATCCTCCTGGAACTCACAGGCACAGCCATTGCCTTTCTCATCAAAAAAAAAAAGAGTGCTCCTCTATATTAATCCCACTTGTGATGTTAGAGAATTTGAAGGCAGACTTGTAATTTATTATTACAATATTATGGTCAGCAAACTGACAGAAGTGAATTATTTATTTCTTTAAGTATGAATGTCCTTCAAATATGCTTGAGGGAAAGGAGACAGAAACATTTTACTGCAATTGCAATCTTAAAATTAGGCAGGTAATACATTTTGATAGAGAAGGCATATTTAATTGAAGCAGGACGAAATAAGGTTCTCCCTCTGGAGGAGGGTCTCAACCCGAAACATCACCTATGTTATGTACTCCAGAGATGCTGCTTGACCTGCTGCCTGATGCTGCCTGACCTGAGCTACTCCAGCATTTTATGTCCTTTTGTGCAAAAGTTAAAATTACAGATTGATTCTTGATCAGTTATACAATTTTCTGATCCCAGCCCATCCATCCAGAACCTGCACTGTTAAAATACCCTCACCGCACGGAAAGATAAGGAGATGCTGAAAGATTCACTAAGTACTTCCACCAGCTGTGAATGTTATTTCAGTTCTTGTATATTTATTCTCAACATGACGGTGTCGCAGCTGCCGCTAGAAAAAAAGTGTCTCTCAGAAAGAAGAATATTTACAGACATGGAATAAATGTAGCTTTGAACTTTACACTTGCTGCAGTTATAATATTGTGTCTCAGAGATCTTATTACAGATAATAATCCATGGCAAAGTCAACATTGTGCTTCACCCTTCAAATAATTCCTGGCTGCTTTGCTTTGTTGCATTTCCATCCCCTGTATTTATAGTCTGAGCTCAAAGTTAAATTCTCAAATACTGGAAAGTATTGCCTGAAACTATGGTATGTCAAAAACCCTTTATTGAACAGAAAGCTACATGCCTGCAGCCAGCACATTAATGCTGCTTGCTTCAGTCAATGCTCCCATGGAATGTGAAGCTTTGCGATGATGCTGGGGGACATGGTGCAAATATAAAATATGCTCCTTCCGACATGATAGCATTTTCCCAGATTTGTATCTTTAGAATGGGCACCCTTATAGATATGGCTTTCGAGAAGGGATTCCTAGGCAATGCCACACACATAATCAGCACTCACCCAATGCAGCATAGCTGAACATTATTGCTTATGGATATAGAAACATAGAAACATAGAAAATAGGAGCAGGAGTAGGCCATTCGGCTCTCCGAGCTTGCACCGCCATTTAATATGATCATGGCTGATCATCCAACTCAGTATCCCGTACCCGCCTTCTCTCCATACCCCCTGATCCCCTTAGCCACAAGGGCCACATCTAACTCCTTTTTAAATATAGCCAATGAACTGGCCTCAGCTACCTTCTGTGGCAGAGAATTCCAGAGATTCACCACTCTCTGTGTGAAAAATGTTTTTCTCATCTCGGTCCTAAAAGACTTCCCCCTTATCCTTAGACTGTGACCCCTTGCTCTGGACTTCCCCAATATCGGGAATAATTTTCCTGCATCTAGCCTGTCCAACCCCTTAAGAATTTTGTAAGTTTCTATAAGATCACCCCTCAATCTTCTAAATTCTAGCGAGTACAAACCGAGTCTATCCAGTCTTTCTTCATATGAAAGTCCTGACATCCCAGGAATCAGTCTAGTGAACCTTCTCTGTCCTCCCTCTATGGCAAGAATGTCTTTCCTCAGATTAGGAGCCCAAAACTGTACGCAACACTCCAGGTGTGGTCTCACCAAGACCCTGTACAACTGCAGTAGAACCTCCCTGCTCCTATACTCAAATCCTTTTGCTATGAATTCTAACATATCATTCGCTTTCTTCACAGCCTACTGCACCTGCATGCCTACTTTCAATGACCATGGCACCCAGGTCTCGTTGCATCTCCCCTTTTCCTAATCGGCCACCATTCAGATAATAATAACACAAACACAATATAGACACAAAATGCTGCCGTAACTCAGCAGGACAGGCAACATCTCTGGTGAGAAGGAATGGTGACATTTCATGACGAGACTCTTCTTCAGACTGACCCTTCTTCTGACTGAAGAAGGGTCTCGACCCGAAACGTCACCCTTTCCTTCTCTCCAGAGATGCTGCCTGTCCTGAGTTACTCTAGCATTTTGTGTCTATCTTTGGTTAGTTGTATGGGGAGTTGTATTGCCGTTGCATAAATGTTTAGCTGAGCTATATTTGGAATATTGTGTGCCACTCTGATTGTCATATTGCTAAAAGGATGTGAAGTCTTTGGATTAGGGTGTAGAATTTTCAGCTCCTTGTTTTTCACCAGGATGTTATTTGGATTAAACATTATTTGGTTTATTTGTTATTAGCTGTAAGAAAAATTTGAACAATCTTGGATTGGTTTCTCTACTGAGAGGCCACTTGAAAGAAAAAATATAAAATAGCATAGATGGTGAGAGAGAGAGGTTTAAAGGAGGTTTACCAGCCAAGTTATTTTACACGGAGAGTGCTGGGAATGTGCTGCCAGCGAATGTGCTGCCAGCGAACGAGTGGAAGAAGATACAATAGCAAATTTTAAGAGGCATTTGGATGGTCATAGAAGCAGGCAGGGAGTTTAAAGATATAGACCATGTGCAGACAGATGGGACTAATTTAAGTTATGAACAGCACAACATCATATATTACCTTTCTGTACTAATAGGTGAGACATAAACAGATACGTTGAAGCCGCAAATGCTCCTTGGTGTCTAGTTCCGCACATTGCTTTTTAGAAGAAGCTTATCGTATAGAGTTTAGAGAATTAGAACAGTGTAATTTATCTTCCATTAGTTGGCCACTGAAGATTAAATTATGTATTGCATCAAACCAGGTTTGAAACTCAAAAAGTGAAATACTGCAGATGCCAGAAAAAACCCCCAAAATAAAATACCCAAAATATTCAGCTGGTCAGCTGCAAATGCAAATAAAGGAATAGAGTTATTGTTAAAGGTCAATGATCTTTCATCATAAAAACACAACAATAAAATAAATGTGGCAGATACAGAAAAATTGGTAAGGGGGGGGGGGGGGAGGCAAAGTATGTAGCAAGGTGGAAGACAGTATAGATCCCTTGATTAAAGAGTTGCAAGTCCAAGGTGTAAGGAGATGGGAATGGGGTTACTTAAAAACAAAAATAAAGTCTGGTGGAGCTGCAAATGGATTTAAAAAATGATAATTATCTGATATTGAGACATGAGACTGCAGATGCTGGACTCTTGAACAAAAAGCAAAGTACTGGAGAAATTAAGTTGTTCAAATATATATACAACATTTCAGGTCAGGACATTCTTCGGCCTGAAGGTCTTGACCTGCAACATCATCCATCCATTGACCTCCAAAGATGTTACCTGACCTCCTGAGATTCTCCAGTACTTCAATCAATTAGTGTTGCAGGAAATACTATGACATTTGTTGGCTTAAGTGAAGGGAGAGTCCTCTTTTTAAAATACTGGGTCATTATACTGATGACATTCCTTTGATGGTTATATTTTGACCAATTAGTTAGCCTGCCTAGTTAAATTTGAGAAAATATTGTATTGTTATCTTCGTGCATTAATCAGACATTAAAAATACATCTCAATGATATCTGTCTCTTGTTTCATAGCCTGTAGGGATGCAGGGAGGTAGAAGAGAATATGATGTGTTGACTGGTGCAGTAATAGAGAGTTGATGGGAAGCCTCGAGGCTGATATCATTGTGAATCTGAACTGACAGTTATACAATAAAGACACACTGCTATTTCTTCAGCCCTTCACTGTAGATTTTTTTCCTTTGAGGAACTGAATAAAAGTGCCTTTTATAATGGAAACAACAACAGCACATTTAAGGTTGGAGGTATAACACTGATACTGGCTCAGGCTAGAAGTTAATGAAGCCCTGAGTTGCATTTACTCTGCTACTTTATCAGCATTATTAACTCCAAAGTCTCAGCAAATATACTGTATGATGTAAGCCTGAGCTAAGAATAGATTGCACTAACAAGGGTGACAGAGTAGCACGGCTGTTGGAACTGCTGCCTCACAGTACCAGACTGGTTCAATCCTGATCTTGGGTGCTGTCTGTATGGAGTTTGCATGTCCTCCACGTGACCCTATGGGTTTCCTCCGGGCACTCCAGTTTCTTCCCACATCCCAAAGATGTGCAAGTTTGAAGGTTAATTGGCCTCAATAAATTGTCCCTAGTGTGTATGGAATGACTGATAAACTAGTGTGAACGAGTGATCAATAGTCAGCGTGGACTCATTGGGCCAAAAGGCCTGTTTCTAAACTGTATCTCAAAACTAAACTGAACTAATTGATTGGTAATTAAGAATTTCAATTGTTATATTCAGCTTAAAGAACTCTTTTGGCAGATCAATTAAATAATTGGCATAGGTTTAAAATGAGTGTTTGACCATTCACTGGGAAATAGAAGATACGTGGAGTTTTATTTGTGTAAATTTTGCAGAGATCAGTAATCAGAAACAACAAGAACACATTAAGGTGGGAGGTACAACACTGATACTGGCTCAGGCTAGAAGTTAATGAAGCCCTGAGTTGCATTTACTCTGCTACTTTATCAGCATTATTAACTCCGAAGTCTCAGCAAATATATGATGTTTAAGAAGGAACTGCAGATGCTGGAAAATCGAAAGTAGACAAAAGTGCTGGAGAAACTCAGCGGGTGCAGCAACATCTAGGGAGCGAACGTATTAGGCACCTTTTTGGGCCAAAACCCTTCTTCAGACTGATGGTGGATGGGGGTGGGGGGGGGGGGGGGGGGGGGGGGGGGTGGGGGGCAGGGAGAAGAAAGGAGAAAGGAAGAGGAGCCTGAGGGCTGAGGAAGAGCTGAGAAGGGGAGGAGACAGCAAGGGCTACCGGAAATTGGAGAAGTTAAAGTTTATGCCGCTAAGGTGCAAACTGCCCAAGCGGAATATGAAGTGCTGCTCCTCCAATTTCCAGTGGTGCTCACTCTGGCCATGGAGGAGGCCCAGGACAGAAAGGTCGGATTCGGAATGGGAGGGGGAGTTGAAGAGCTGAGCCACAGGGAGATCAGGTTGGTTAATGCGGACCGAGCGGAGGTGTTCGGCGAAACGATCGCCAAGCCTACGCTTGGTCTCACAGCTGACATCTAGAGCAGCGGATGCAATAGATGAGGTGGGAGGAGATGCAGGTGAACTTCTGTCGCACCTGGAACGACTACTTGGGCCCTTGAATGGAGTCGAGGGGGGAGGTAAAGCGACAAGTGTAGCATCTCTTGCGGTTGTAAGGGAAAGTGCCCGGGGAGGGGGTGGTGTGGGAGGAAAGGGAAGAATTGAGCAGGGAATTAAGGAGGGAGTGGTCTTTGCAGAAAGCAGACAGGGGGGAGATGGGAAGATGTGGCGAGTGGTGGGGTTACGTTGGAGGTGGCAAAAATGACGGAGGATTATTTGTTGTATGTGACGGCTAGTGGGGTGAAAGGTGAGGACTAGGGGGACTCTGCCCTTGTTACAAGTAGGGGGATGGGGAGAGAGAGCAGTGTTACGGGGTATTGAAGCGACCCTGGTGAGAGCCTCATCTATAGTGGAGGAGGGGAACCCCCATTCCCTGAAGAATGAGGACATTTCCGATGCCCTGGTGTGGAACACCTCATCCTGGAAGCAGATGCAGCGTAGGCGGAGGAATTGGGAGTAGGCAGCCTATTTTCAGTCGGGGCCGGTTTTGAATTTTTTGAAATAATCTGCGGAACATAGAAGAAGCAGAAACCACTTTCGATCATTAAGGAGACTGACAAAAACCTCTGGGAACCGCACGGAAACCTTGGGTGGGGCGCAATGTCTCCAGAAGTTTCCGTTCAGGTTTCCTAAGTGGGACAGGGGCATAACTGCCTTCACCACCACCCCAGGGATAGGTTCCAGGCACTCTCCACCCTCTGCATAAAAAAACATCCCGTACATCTCCTTTAAACTTTTCCCCTCATTTTAAAGCTATGCCCTCTGGTATTTAATTTTTAATACCTGGGAAATAGGTTCTGACTGTCTACCCTTTCTTTGCCTCTCAATGTTGTGTAAACTTCTATCAGGTCTCCTTGCAACCTCCAGCATTCCAGAGAAAACATTTCTACTTCCTCACGATTTTCCACCAGAGAAGTAAAAAAATATGAAATCAAATAACTATTTGTCCTATAAGAACTGCTCCTATTCATTTCCCAAACACCCACATCTTTTGTTTGAGGGACAGTTTATTCCATGTTTTATTCTTTAACTTAATAAATAAGTAAAAAGTCAGACATTTATTGAATGGTAAAGCAAATTTGAAGGGATGCCTGCTCCTGGTTCTTATATTCTTAGGAAGGGAATCAATAATCTCACAAGATCCATTGAAAGGATAAATTATATACATTTTAAAATACACATGTGAGGAATGGCAAATGAAGGAGAACAGAGGATAACAGGCCAAATAGATGAGATGCAACTTTATATTAACATTATATGAACATTATATTGTGTAAAATTGTATGTAGATTTGTGCTGCTTTAAGGCGTTGCATGCTTGAATGGGAAGATGAGGTCTGTAGCAGGCTAGGATCATGTCAGAATCCAATGCCTGTTTGATTGACAAGTACATTAACAAAACAAAGGTAATGGAAGTGTTATGTTTTTCCAGAAAGTGAGCTGAAACATACTATTTTAATATTACTTTGAAAGTGCATGAATTAGACCCAAGTGCAAGAGGTAGAAATCAGTGATATTTTTATGTTCCTTTTTTATTTAGTACAGTTGTCAAGGGTTATGGGGGGAAGGCAGGAGAATGGGGTTGAGAGGGAAAGATAGATCAGCCATTATTGAATAGCGGAGTATGGCCCGGATGGCCTAATTCTGCTCCTATAACTGATGAACGTCATTGTTTCACAAGCTTACATTTTCTCATAGTTACATGATTTGGTTCTCTTTTTTTTCAGCCCACTGAGACCATTCCACCTTTTGAGAACTTAAAAATGATGGGGACTTTGTCCTTTTCATATGTTGATGTCAGCCATTTACATTTGGAATTCAGGTACATTAGAATGCATCACTTAACTAACATTTAACTAACAAGGAGGGTAATAGGCAGTCTATCATGAAATGAAAAACCTACAAGATAAATTACAGTCTTATTGAGGACAGGAATGAGTACAAAAGAAGAGGAGCCTGGGATTTTATCTGCAACTAAACATAAGCAACTGCTGTTTGAACTTTATATCTGAAATTCAATTGTTAGATGTGGTGGAGAAGTACTGTTGTTAACTTATTGGGTTTATGTTATGAGTATTCAGAATGAGCTTCCAGAGGAGGTAGTTGAGGCAGATACTATAACAACATTTAGACTTTACACTTTACACCTTAGACTTGAGAAATACAGCACAGAAACAGGTCGTAAAGTCTACCGAGTCTGCATCGGCCAGCGATCACCCTATATACTAGCACTATCCTACACACTAGGGACAATTCACTATTTTTACCAAAACCAATTAACCTACAAACCTGTACGTTTTGGAATGTGGGAGGAAACTGGAGCACCAGGAGAAAACCCATACGATCACAGGGAGAATGTACAAACTCCGTACAAAAGGTACCCGTAGTCAGAATCAAACTTGAATCTCTGTTACTGTAAAGCAGCAGTTCTACCGCTGCACCACTGTGCCGCCCTTGAAAGACATTCAGACCGGTACATGGACAGGAAAGGTTTGGGGTGGAAGATTGCATCCTTCACGTGGTCCGCCCTGTTTCGACGAATGCATTCAACCCAGCGTGCACAATCAAACAAGATCAAATGGAACAAGTTGTCCAACAACTTTCAGCTGTGCATGCCATACGCAAGAAGAAGTAGGAAAGGTTTAGAAGAATATGGCCCAAACACGGGCAGGTGGGACTAATGTAGGTGGGGCACCTTGGTTGGCATGGGCAAGTTGGGCCGAAGGGCCTGTTTCCTTGACGTATGACTTTGATTAGCAAATTTAGATGCTGGATTTAGAGGTACAAGTTCAACTCCAATCAGGCATTTAGGATCTTTAAATTCAAGTAATTATATGCAAATGGATCACTGTAAAATATACCTTCATTTTAATAGCAGGTAACATTTTTTAACAGTCACTTGTTTTGTAGTTTTGTTCGTTTGTTAATCACTCGCCCTTGAGTATTTGTCATTTCTATCCTGGGAAAAATGTCTGAAAACCTACCTTATCTACGCCTCTCATAAGTATATATAGTTCTATCAGGTCCCTCCTCAGGCCCCGATGCTCCAGAGAAAACAATCCAACGATATTCAATCTCTCCTTATAGCTAATATCCTCTAATTCAGACACCATACTGGTAAAACCTTTGTGCATCCTTTCCAAAGCATCCGCATGTAGTGAGTAGATCCTATCCTGAACTTTTCCCCACCCTTAGTTCCTTCTATCCATTCCAATCCTCCTACACAGACCCTTCTTTCCCACCACAAAGTATGCATGCATGTACAGCAGGCAGTAGGGAAAGCAAATGGCATGTTGGCCTTCATTGCGATAGGATTTAGGTATAGGAACAAGGAGGTCCAACTGCAGTTGTACAGGGCCCTGGCAAGACCACACCTGGTGCATGTTGTGCAGTTTTGGTCTCCTAATTTGATGAAGGACATTGTTGTTATTAAGGGAGCGCAGCGTAGATTCACCAGGTTAATTCCCGGGCTGGCGGCACTGACATATGAGGAAAGAATGGATCGACTGTGCTTATTCTCACTGGAATTTAGTAGGATGAGAAGGGATCTTATAGAAACATATAAAACTCTTAAGGGATTGGACAGGCTAGATGCAGGAAAAATGTTTCCAATGTTGGGGGAGTCCAGAACCAGGGATTACAGTTTAAGTATAAGAGATAAGCCATTTAGGACTGAGATGATGAAAAACCTTTACACCCAGAGAGTTGTGAATCAGTGGAATTCTCTGCCACAGAAGGCAGTGGAGGCCAATTCATTGGATGTATTTAAGAGAGTTAGATATAGCACTTAAGGGTAACGGAATCATGGGATATGGGAAGAAAGCAGGAACGGGGTACTGATTTTCGATTATCAGCCATGATCATATTGAATGGCGGTGCTGGCTCTAAGAGTCGAATGGCCTACTCCTATTGTCTATGTTTCTATGTTTCTACCCCTCCCACAGGTAATTCCTCACCTAAACCATCGATTCATAACCCACATACTCCTCTCATTAGATCCCTTTTCCCTCACTACCCTCCTGTTCAAATCTGCCCATGCACCTCCCTTATTTGCTCCTGCACTACACCTTTCTTATCACATTCCATCATCTGCACTCTTGGTTATCTCAATCAATCATGCACCAGCCTTTGTCATTATGCCCAACTCTCTCTACATTTATCCACCCCTCCTCACCTGAATCTGTCTATTGCTTGCCAGCTCTTGTCCCACCTCCACACCAACCCAATCTCCTCCATATCTTCCCTGCACTTTTTTAGTCCAAAGGAAGGATCGCAACCCAATAAGTAGTCTGTCCATTTCCCTCCACAGATGCTGCCTGACCCACTGAGATCCTCCAGCAGATTGTTTCATGATAAGATGTCGAGGCCGCTCATTCAGCAGAAGTAAAGGCAGCATTGTATCAGACTTGAAATTGATTGCAGTTTCAGGGTTAAATCATAAAGCTCAGGTCCCTGCTGAGAGTGAATCATGGCACGGAGAATTAAGTGAATTCATCCATTCCAATGTGAGATAAACCAACGGGACTGAAGAGCGCAGGGAAGATCATACATGTAACACAAAGTTGAAAATCACTTTGAGGTTGGTCACTGGAGGTTTGAACAAAATATACATGGAATGGTCAGTACACAAGACAGGCTCAGGAAGCAGAGAGGTCATGGAAGGCAAGTTTCTACAAATATAAGATCACAAGCAAGAAGGAAATGGAAAACTATCAAAATTTAACAAGGCAAAAAGAATCAAACTGAAATAAGAACACAAACTACTCCAAAGGTTTAATATATGAAAAAGAGTTGGTCGTAAATTATACAGAAATAAAAAGCAAAACACTGCAGACAGTGGTAATCAATAATTAAATAAACGCTGCGATGTAACTTGTCTCCAATATAAAGCTCTTTTCAACTATGGTACCTTCATGCGAAACAGTAATGAGGATGAGCTGCTTAAATGTTGAATATATTTCATGAACTGAGAGATAAAAAGAATTGATTTTCCAGGTGCACAGCACTTGAAGAAAGACACTCAATATCTTGAATTATCTATCTATTCAATTTGGTTCTTGCATTTTAATCACTCATTCTATTCATTACACATTATTACAATCATTTACTTAAATGAAATAAGGCACCCCCTCTAAAGAAATATATAATTATTTTCATACAGCACTCAAATAATTCCTTTGGCCTAATGGGTTTATACCAACCTTTAACCACCCATCTAATGACACAAAATGCTGGAGTAACTCAGCAGGTCAGTTGGCATCTCCGAGAGGCCTATTTTTCAGAGACCGTCCATTTGCTCTAATCCAATACTAATCCCATTTTTTTTATTCTCTCCACATTTGTACCGTACCCCAGATTCTATCGCTCACGTACACACCAGAGTCAATATTGTATAAACAATTAACCTACCAACCCACACATCTTTAGGATGTGGAAGGACACCAGAGCACCTGTAGGCAACACATGTGATCATAGGAAGAATGACAAATTCCATACAGACAGTCCAAATATACACCCAGTGTTTAGTAGAGCCATTCAAAATAGCTTGCTGTATTGTCCATATTTGTTTGTTAATAGATCTTAGTATGGGTTAGATTGAGTATCAATTATTCAAAGTTAATGAGAGGCTATGGGTTGAGAGAGAGAGAGAGAGAGAGAGAGAGAGAAATCTTCCGCCCTAGCAACCCATCAACCACCACCTCCACCGGTTGCGCCTGTGCTGAAGGACACCGCGGCTGGCTGACGGGTGGGACGGCAGAAGGCGTGAGGTGACATTTGGTTCCACTCTCCGTTCCCAGCGGACGCTCGCAGCAACCCGAGCTACCGAGTGAGTTGCTGGCATGATCCCCGACCCCCTCCTTCCCCGAACGCTCCTGCCCTCCCTCACAACTTTACCACTGGGGACCCAGTCAAGTTTACTACATTGTGCAGCCCAGGCTGAGCTGACCCGGGCTAGACTCCCCACATGCTGTGAAAGGAACTCTCCCTCCCCCCCCTCAATGGCGCTGTCCTTTTACAGCCGCTTCCCACTTTACAGCCGCTTCCAATCAGCTGCCAGCAATGAGGGATAGACCTGGCTATCCCCCAGTATAGCAACATCAAGAACGATGTTGCTGTACTGAGGGATAGGCAAGTCTATCTTTCTTGGCTAACAAACTAACCTTCGGCCTCCAAGACGCAGGTACATTTTCATGCCTTATTTTTGGGAAAAAATAGCGTCTGCATTGCCGGGAAATACGGTAATCTAAAAATATCGATAAGATCTTGCTCAACTGTGGCTTTCTCATAATGAAACATTATGTTTCACACCTGAGGAAATCCAGCTGCGCATGGGAACTTATTAACAGGCATTAATATTTCAACTACTTAAAATGATTATATCATTTAATTAGAACATGGCTGGTCTGCATGTTAATTCCATCTTTGCTCCCGAGAAAAAACTTCTATCTGTCTCAGCCTTGACTGTATCACTTGATTGATCAGTGGTAAGAAACAATAAATAGGTGCAGGAGTAGGCCATTCGGCCCCTCGTGCCAGCACCGTCATTCAATGTGATCATAGCTGATAATCCACAATCAATACCCCATTCCTGCCTTCTCCCCATATCCTTTGACTCCGCTATCTTTAAGAGCTCTATCTAACTCTCTCTTGAAAGCATCCAGAGAACCGGCCTCCACTGCCCTCTGAGGCAGAGAATTCCACAGACTACCAACTCACTGTGTGAAAAAGTATTTCCTCATTTCCGTTCTAAATGGCTTACCCCTTATTCTTAAACTGTGGCCCCTAGTTCTGGACTCCCCTAACATCGGGAACATGTTTCCTGCCTCTAGCATGTCCAAACCCTTAATAATCGTTATATGTTTCAATAAGATCTCCTCTCATCATTCTATTTCAAAGTTCACAAGCCCAGCATCTCCATTCTATCAACATATGAAAGTCCCGCCATCACAGGAATTAACCTTATGAACCTATGCTGCACTATCTCAATAGCAAGAATGTCCTTCCTCAGATTTGGAGACCAAAACTGTACACAATACTCCAGGTCTGGTCTCACTAGATGTAGATTGGTTACTTCTTACTAACCAATTGTAGTGCTTGTTAGTAGAAGCTCTGCCTACTATGCGGTTTATATTATCAGAAGTATGCTTAAGTAATTAGTCCGAGTAGCTCTAGTTGACTGTAGTTCACTGCCTGCAGCAATGATTGATGACCATGCTGTTCTACTTGCAAAGTTCAGACAGCTGTGTGACCTCCCTTCGAATTCTATAAACGAACGCACCAACTTTTTTGCTCGTTTCCAACAGCAGGATGAACCCATTGAGTGTTTAGTGAGCAACTTAAAGCACATGGCAGCATGCTATCATTTTGAGAATTTATACGATGCTCTGATCCGTGACTAACTCGTTGGAGATATGCTCAGTGACAAAGTGAGAGACGAACTGCTTCGTAACACTGAACTGACTCTGAATCAAGCCGATCACACCTGTCGGATCGCTGAGATAACGGCTTCTCACACAAGGTCTGTAACCTCTGGGATGTGCTCCCAGTATAGTGTCAACCTTGCCGATACCTCCTATCATAACAAGCCTTCACAGTCTTCTCCTCCTTTGCAGCAACAAAGGTCTACTGCTCGGTGCCCTAATTGTAACAATTATCATGCTCTGTGTGGCTTATGGGAATTCTGTGTTGCTTATGGTAAAATTTGCAACTACTGTAAGAAATTTAACCATTTCACAAAATATTGCTGTTCCCGTGCGACTCGAATCGTCCCAAGGACAAATGTGCACCTGCTAAAACATGAACATACTGACGACGAAAACCAAGTGCGGGATGCGCCATCCCCCACTCTCCTCTCTGAAAGCCAAGATAACAGTTCAGACATTTACTCCCTCCTCCCTTCCTCTAATGAGCAACTCGACCCTGAAGTCACCATGATTGTTAATAACAACACTGTGAGCGCTAAGATTGATACCGGAGTGGAGTGTAATGTAATTACTTTATGTGAATTTAAAAGAATACGTAATGCTGAGCATGTTGATAAAGCTTCGGCCACTTAATGGGTCTATGGGGGTGAGGTTCTGCACCCACTTGGAGAAACTGATTTGAACTGCACCTAAAGTAATTAGTCTGAGTAGCTGCTAGTTTACTGTAACACCTTGCAGATGATTTCTGTGAGTGAACTTTAATAAACATGTGTTGTACCTTGATATATGTATAACTCAGCTTATTACACTAGGGCCCTGTACAACTACAGGAGGACATCTTTGCTCCTATACTCCTCTTGCTATGAAAGTCAACATGCCATTCACTTTCTTCACTGCCTGCTGTACATGCATGCTTAATTTTCTGGATTTCTGGGTCTGTATTTAAATATATCACCATTTTCTGATTGTGGTTTTGTGTTCTAGATCACCAACGGTACTTCTTGCACTGCATCCTCTCAGTGAAATCTTTTGATCATTTTAAATATTTGAATTGCATTAGTCATCAGTTTAAGAGGAAATAACCAGATCAATATAGGGAATTCTGAAAATTTAACCCAATTATAGGATCATTCTGCTGACTTTGTGCTTCATCACTTCCAGGGTCAAAGTAACATATTTGAGTTTCAGTTTAGTTTATTGTCACGTGATACAGTGAAAAACATTTTGTGCGTGCTAAGCAGTGCTAAGCAGTCACCGGAAAGACAATACATGATTACGATCGAGCCTTCCACATGATAAAGGGAATTATGTGAAAAACGTTTAGTGCAAGATAAAGCCAGTAACGTCCAATCAAAGATAGTCCAAGGGCCTTCAATGAGATAGATAGTAGCTCAGGGCCACTATCTAGTTGTTGGTAGGATAGTTCAGTTGCCTGATAACAGCTGGGAAAAAAGTGTTCTTGAATCTGTAGGTGTGCATTTTCATACTTCTTTTCCTTTTGCCCATTGGGAGAGGGGAGAAGAGGGACTGGCCGGGGTGTGACTCGTCCTTGATTATGCTGGTGGCCTTGCCGAGGCAGTGTGAAGTGTAAACCTGCGACCCAGTTATTAGAGACATGTATTCGCATAAATGTTTCTCTACTTTATTTTGCCTGCCTCATTTGGAAAATATATGCTTCCTAAATCTAAGTCAAGGTACATTGAGTTCATTCTCATATGTACAAGTATAGTGAAGAGCATGTACAATAAAATCCTGCTTGCAACCACATCACAAGCACATAGTCTCGGACAAGAACACAAAAACATAAATTATATATAAATCCATATCTATACCTATACCTCTGTACATAAAACTCTCATCTTGTATGTGGATTTGTGTATAATCACATCTTCTCTTCTCGAAAAAATGATGCGCTAACTGTAAAACGTTTACATATTCCGGTAGAGATATTTCCCCTGAGTCCAAATTTCGCCTTATCTAAAAATGTCATGCTTTATTTCTCGAGTTATTAATGAAAATTTTCAAAAATCATATAGACTTTGAAATCAAAACTACTGTCTTTTGCTGATGACATCACAATGGATCTGCTCCGTATGCCGTCTTTGTAGCTCTGTGAGTGACATCACCCTGCCCCCCCACCACTCCCTCCTCCTTTGGTTGATGCTATTCCCCGCTCCCTGCTGCTCCCTGCTCCGCGGCTACCTGCCTTGCTCCCCTCCTCCTCTCCCCCTCCTCCACTCGCCCTCCTCCTCCTCTCACCCCCTTCCTCCTCTCCCCCCCTCCTCTCCCCCTCCTCCTCTCCCCCTCCTCCTCTCTCTCCCCTTCTCCTCCTCTCCCCCTCCTTCTCTCTCCCCCTCCTCCCCTCCACTCCTCTCCCCCTCCTCACTCCCAAGCCCCTCCTCACCTGCCCCCTCCTTTGACTCCATCGTCTCCCCCCTCCACTACCCCCCCCCCACCACTCCCCCCTCCTATCACCCTCCACCTCTCCACCTCCCCCCTCCTCTCTCCCCCACTCATCTCCCCCCTACTCCCCTCCTCTCCCCCTCCTCTCCCCACCCTCCTATCCCCTACCTCCTTCCCCCCCACCCCCCCCCCACCCCCACCTCTCCGTTCTCCCTCCGTTATTCAAAATGCACTCGGGGGTTGCTTTCTCCAGGGAATCGCTTTCTCTCGGCGCTTTCTCTTGGCTCCTCGGTCAGCTCCTCTCCCCCCCCCCACCCAGCCTCGCTCTTCCCCCCGTCCTCTCCCCCCCCCCGGCCTCTCCCCCCCCCCCGGCTTCTCTCTTCCCCTGCCTCTCTCTTCCCCCCCGGCCTCTCTCTCCCCCCGGACTCTCTCTTCCCCCTGGCCTCTCTCTTCCCCCCCGGCCTCTCTTTTTCCCCGGCCTCTCTTTCCCCCAGCCTCTCTACCCCCTGGGCCTCTCTTCTCCCGGCCTCGCTTTCCCCCGCGGCCTTTCTTCCACCCCTCCCTCTCCCCTGGCCTCTCTTCCAACCTCCCCCTCACCGCCTTTCCCCCCCTCCTTCCCCCCCCTCCTCCCCCCCTTCCTCCCCCTTTCTCTGTCTCTGTCCCTCTCTCTGTGTCTGCCCCCTCTCTCTCTGTCTCTGTCCCCTCTCTCTCGGCCCTCTATCTCTATTCCCCCTCCCTCTCTAGACGTGTCTGCGAGTTGGGAGCTATGAGTGGGTGGATTCAATTCAATTCAATTCAATTCAATTCAATTCAATTCAATCTTTAATTGCTATTGTACATTGTACAATACAGTGTCAACGAAATGCAGTTGGTATCTCCGATGGGCGCACTTACGACTAACAAATAATTGCACAGTAGTATGAGTATATACACCTATACATATACAGTGGCATCCATGCAATTTGCTGGTGATTGGAATATCCGGATGGAGGGGCAGGGGTGGAGACAGGCAGTCATTGAGGTGCAGCGTTGAGAAGTGTGACAGCCACAGGGAAGAAGCTGTTCTTGAGCCTGCTGGTACGGCAGCGGAGGGACCTGTAGCATATCCCGGATGGGAGGAGGGTAAACAGTTTATGGTTGGGGTGTGAGCTGTCCCTGGTGATGCGGTGCGCCCTGCGCAGGCATTGTTTACTATGGACAGACTCAATGGAGGGGAGTGAGGAGCCTGTGATGCATTGGGCGATCTTCACCACACTCTGCAGAGCTTTCCGGTCAGCGACAGAGCAGTTACCATACCATACTGTGATGCAGTTGGTAAGGATACTCTCAATGGTGCAGCGGTAGAAGTTCACCAGAATCTGGGGAGACAGGTGGACCTTCTTAAGTCTCCTCAGGAAGAAGAGACGCTGGTGAGCCTTCTTGATCAGCGAGGATGTGTTGTGGGTCCAGGAGAGGTCATCGGAGATGTTGACCCCCCAGGAACCTGAAGCTGGAGACACGTTCCACCTCCGTCCCGATGATATGGATGGGGTTGTGCGTGCAGCCTCTTGATCTCCTGAAGTCCACAATGAGCTCCTTGGTCTTCTTGGAGTTCAGGGCCAGGTTACTGTCGGCACACCATGCTGTTAGGAGCTGAACCTCCTCCCTGTAGGCTGACTCATCATTGTCGCTGATGAGGCCAATCACCTCATCTGCATACTTGATGATAGTGTTGGTACCATGTACAGGTATGCAGTCGTAGGTGAAGAGGGAGTAGAGGAGGGGGCTCAGCACGCAGCCTTGGGGTACGCCAGTGTTCAGGGTGAGGGTAGAAGTGGAGTGGTTATCCAACCTAACATAAGGTGGGGATGGGGTAAAAGGAGCCAATTAACAATATTAATATTATGCCAAGGAGGGTGGTTAGTGTGTGTGTGTGTGTGGGGGGGTGGTGGTTAGTATGTGTGTAATGCCCCCCCCCCCGCAACCACGCGTTGAGGGGATGAACCCAACGGGTCCCACTTGGTCTAGTTACATATAAAATTCTGCAAGATAGTAAAAAGAAAAATGACTGAGCAAAAATAAAACAATTCATTAGTGCAATACACAATTAGAAAAACAAAACAAGTCCATTGTAGTGCAAGAGGTTGTGGTAAGATTAGGATTGCTGCAGGTGATTTTAACCACTCTAACCTTAAAACTGTACTCCCCAGATTCCACCAACATGTCTCCTGCCCAACCAGAGGAAACAAGACTCTGGACCTAGTATTCACCAACATTGCTGAAGCATACAAAGCCCTCCCCCTCCCCCACCTGGGACAGTCTGACCACCTCTCTCTGTTCCTGCTCCCCAAATACACACCTCTGATCAGACGTGTGAAACCTTCCGTGAGGACAGTGAAGGTCTGGCCTGAGGGGGCTGTCTCTGTCTTACAGGAACAGTTTCAGCAAACAGACTGGAGTCTGTTTGCCACCCAGGCCACCTTCAACTCCCAAGTGGACATCAACTCATACACCTCAACCGTTCTGGACTACATAAAATTCTGCACGGACAACGTCACTACCCACAAAGTAATAAGGACCTTCCCTAACCAGAAGCCGTGGATGAGCAGGGAGGTCAGACTCCTGCTGAAGGCTCGCGACGCCGCTTTTAAATCTGGCGATGCTGAAGGTTACAGCTCATCCAGGGCCAATCTGAGAAAGGGAATTAGGAATGCTAAACTTAATCACAAACGGCGGATCGAGGAGCATTTCCGAAATAACTCTGACCCCAGGCGCATGTGGCAAGGAATCAAATCCATTGCCGATTACCATAAAGTTAACACTCCCCCCCCCCAGACAATGCCTCCCTTTCCTGACGAGCTAAACTATTTCTACGCCCGCTTCGACCGGGACAACAAAACTCCTGCCATCAAAGTTGCTCCACCCCCGCATGAACAACCCCTCAGTCTCTCCACCTCTGCTGTACAGGATGCACTGAGCAAGGTGAAATGAGCGCAAAGCTGCCGGCCCCGATGGCATCCCCGGGCGGGTGCTCAGGGCATGTGTGGACAACTATCCCTGGTCCTCACTGACATCTTCAATCTGTCACTGGCCCAGGGTGTCGTCCCCACTTGCCTCAAGACATCTACCATTGTGCCAGTGCCCAAACAATCAGCGACAGGGAGTCTCAATGATTTCCGGCCAGTGGCACTCACCCCTGTCATCGCCAAGTGCTTCGAGCGGCTGATCTTGGCTCACCTCAAAGCCAGCCTCCCCCGCACACTGGACCCCCATCAGTTTGTCCTACCGGACCAATAGGTCAACAGAAGACGCCATATCTGCGGCCCTACACTCTGCCCTGGACCCACCTGGACAGCAATAACACCTACATCAGGCTGCTGTTCATCGACTTCAGTTCCGCCTTAACACTGTCATACCCGCTAGCTTGATCACCAAACTCAGCGGTCTTGGCATCTCCACTTCCCTCTGCAATTGGACACTGGATTTCCTCACTAACAGACCCCAGTCTGTTAGGATCAACAACCTCACCTCCTCCACTATAACACTGAACACTGGCGTGCCACAGGCCTGTGTGCTCAGTCCTCTCCTCTACTCTCTCTTCACCCATGACTGCATCCCTAAGTTTAGCTCCAACGCCATCATAAAATTTGCCGACGACACCACGGTGGTAGGACTGATCAGTGATAACGACGAGTCAGCCTACAGGGAGGAGGTCCAGCACCTGACAACCTGGTGTGCCAATAACAACCTCGTCCTCAACTCCCAAAAGACGAAGGAGATCATTGTCGACTTCAGGAAGAACAGAGGGGGCAGACACACCCCCATCCATATAAACGGGACTGAGGTGGAGCGGGTCTCCAACTACAAATTCCTCGGGGTACACATCTCGGAGGATCTGTCCTGGTCCCTCAACACCTCCAAGCTGGTCAAAAAGGCGCAGCAGCGCCTTTACTTCCTGAGCAGGCTCAAAAAAGCCCACCTGTCCCCCCTGATCCTGACCAACTTCTACCGCTGTACCATCAAAAGCATCCTGACCACCTGCTTTACAGTATGGTACAGCAGTTGCACCGTAGCAGACAGGAAGGCACTACAACGGGGAGGCGGTACAGGAGCCTCAGGTCCTAACCATGCTGGTTGCCTCCTACCAGCAGGATGGCCCGCAGGCGTAGCTTCTACAATAACACCATCGCACTGCTGAACTCGGAGTCCCGCCGATAGATTCCCACATCTGTATTTATTTATCTGTATTTATCTAAACATTGCTATCACTACGTACTGACACTAAACTGCATTTCGTTGTACCCATACTTGTATCTGTGCAATGACATTAAATTTGAATTGAATTGAATTGAATTGAATTGATTGTGCAGGTTGGTTGAAGAACCTTATAGTTGTTGTAAAGCAGCTGTTCACCAATCTGGTGGTTAGTGACTTCAGACTTCTGATGGTAGCAGCGAGAAGAGTGGATGGCCCAGACGGTGAGGATCCTGGTTGATAGGTGTTGCCTTCTTGAAGCAGTGTCTTATGTAGATGCTTTCATTGGAGAGGAGGGCTGCACCTGTGATGGACCGGGGTGAGCCGATCACTTATTACAGCTCATGCATCCCTATGCGTTGGAATTGCCTTAACGGGACATGATGCAACCAGAGTAAGGTCTCATATTTCCCCACATTAAACATGATCTGCCAGTTCACTCCACATCGTGCCTACACAATTGGCTGCAGATCCGAGGATAGTTTCACCTGTAAAACTGATATTCAATTATCTGTTCCTCTCAATAAGTTATTATGTAGCTGCTAATTGATCGGGTCTCTAACCTTGATCTTGGTGGAATATCCCCAACCAGTTATCTGTTCAACTGCCTTGCTAGACCGTGGGCCGAGGTGCTTTTTTGTTTCATTTCATGACCCAAATCACGTATCTAACTCTATTTATAACATATTGTGTAAAATTATTATAGAAATCATACCTGAAATTCGTCAAGAACAAAACCTGCACATATTTTTAAAATATGAGAAATATCTCCTATTTTCCGAGTAGTAATTGTCCAATCAAAACACGTTTGACATTGGTCAATTGGTGTCTGACTCAATCACGTGCTTTGTTTCATGCTAGCTAGGCAGCATGCACACTGGGATCATGGCTGCCTCCTAATAACATCACAACAATAGCAAGGTTTTGAAGGAAGAAAGGTAATGCTGCACTTGCTGAATATTTTGTCTTACAACTGATTTATCTTTGTAAAGTTATGATGTTGTGAACTGTGAAATAAAAATGACAAACAAAAATGTAGAGCTAGGATTAGGATTAGGGTTAGGGTTAGGGATAGTGTCAGGGTCAGGGTCAGGGTCAGGGTAAGGAATAGTGTCAGGGTCAGGTCAGGATCAGGATCAGGGTTAGGTTGTGATTTGTCGGACAGTGGGACAACATGCCCTCTGGTGCTTGTTGATCTCCCCCTGGGGATTCCTTTTCACTATGTACTGTCACTTGGTATTTGGCCCACGATTTCATCACTCTTGTCCAAATCTATTTGCCTTACACTTGCCCTTCCATCGATTTGTGGGAGTCAGTCTGGATCCACCCTAGGTTTGAGTTTATGCTAGATTTAGGCCATTGGGCTCTTTCGTCTGTAGAGCTTCTATCCATAGCCTCTCTGCTCTTTTCCGTCTCCCTGTGGTCCAATTTATGTTTGTTTCCAGGCCCATGATCTCTAGGGACTGGATCCCATGTTGCTGGAAGTGTCTGCTAATGGGTATGGATTGGTTCCCCCTTCTGATGTTGCTGAGGTGTCCTGTCAGTCTGACTCTGATGCTGTTACCTGTTTCGCCTATGTACAGTAGGTTACACTCTTTACATCTAATTGCATACACTACATTCTTTTGCTCACAGGTTATCCTCTGTGCTATCTGGCCTCTCTTCCCTGTTACTCTGTTCTCTATATTTTTGGCTATTACTAAGTGGGTGCAGGCTCCACACCATCTCTGCCCACAGTCTGGGTCTGTGTGTAGACTTGTACTGACCAGGATGTCCTTCAGATTTTTAGCCCTCTTGAATGCTGACATTACCTTGTACCCCTTTAGTGTGGCAAATCCCCTTTGGAATTGTTCAAAACGGCCCTTGACTATTTTGTGGGCCTGGACAGCCATTTTGCCATATCTTGTTATTAGTGGTAAAATCAACGTGGTCCCTGGCCGAGGGTCTGGGTGCTTGTTATGCTTTTTAGAAAATCTGACTTGATGTGTCTTAATTTCCGTTTGCAGTAACCCCTCTGTCTGAGGGCGGTGAAGAGGGTGCTTGTGGCCTGGTTGAAGTCCTCCTCCCTAGTACATATACGGTGGAAGCGGGTCAGTTGTGACTTAACGATTCCCCTGAAGTTGTGTTTTGGGTGGTGGCTTGTGGTGTGTAGGAGGGTGTGGGTGTCTGTGGGTTTGAAAAAGACTTTGGTAGCTAGTTTATGGTCCTGGTTATCTGATGGTAATTTAAAGACAGTGGTGTCAAGGAAGTCCACCCTCTCCTGGCTTAGGGTTAGGGGTACGCGTTTTCCTCTCAGTGGAAGAGGGTTAGGGTCAGAGTTCGGGTTTGGGTTATGGTTAGGGTTAGGCATTTTTCTCTCAGTTGAAGAGGGTTAGGTTTAGGGTTAGGGTTAGGGCAGGGATCGGCAACCTATGGTCCACGGGCCAGATCCTTCCCGTAACCCAAAAAGATCCAGCCCACAGGTGTATTTATTTTTCTGAGGACATCCATGTTGGGGCCGGCGCTATGGGGGTGCTGAAGGGCAGCCCTGGGCTGAGCTGAGCAGCAGGGGGGAAGAGAGGGGGTCAGTCAATCGGTCAAGCTGTCGGCCGGCTGGTGTTGTAGTGAGCGAGCGGGCAGACTAACAGAGCCGGCGCTATGAGGGTGATGAAGGCGGCCTGGGTGGTGTGCAGGGCAGTGATGCTCCCCAACATGTTGACATTCGATGTAATCGTGGCGTCGGGCGGGCTTCTACTGATGATCCAGAAGGGCATGCTGGTCGAGGAGGTTGCGCTGAGCGGCCACATGTACGGAGCCCGCAGACGGTCCCAAAGCAGCTCCAGCTCCAGCCGTGGGCAGCTCTGGAAGAGGGGTGAGTTAGGTTTAGAGTTAGGCATTTTCCTCTCAGTGGAAGATGCCTTAGTCTTCCCCCAGCCTGGCACTGCCCCAGTCCCACTATGGCCGTGACCCCTACTCTGCACAATGGCAGTCTGTGGGGAATGCAGAAGATCTGTCCTCACCCATTAATTAGGCGGGTTCAGGAGCCGGTGAAACCCGGGACCTCTGCGGCAGTCCCGTGTTCAATGTTCTCATTTACAGCTATAAATGAGAATTTATAGAGCACAAGAGGGTGCTGTTACTTTTTCTAATTAGCTTAATTAATTAGTGTGCAACTTTTTGCACTGACAAGTTATGAATTCCTTATCAATTATGTTTTATTTAAATCTGTGCCAAATTTCAAGTAGATACCAGACATGGGTCACGAAGGTTAAAATCTAGAGCCCTTTTGGCACCATAAAATCTAGAGCCCTTTTGCACTGGGTATTTATTCTGATGATTTCTTTGTTGTTGATTATCTATGAAGATTTCCCTTTCCACCTCCCTAACCGATTGAAATAATTCCCTTGAGAATTTTATATGATAGCCTCACCTCCAAATTATTCATGGGACTGTTATGGGCAATAATTATTTTGTTGCAATGTATATTTCCACTGGACTCTACATTTAGTACTAGTTTCTTCCCATTACCACGTCATCCATGAGCAAAACACAAAGCGCTGGAGGAGCTTAATGGATAAGGCAGTAGATTTCCACTATACATGCTGCCTGACCCATTGTGTTCCTGAAGCACTTCAAGTTTTGTTAAAAGTCAAAAGGTCAAAGGTCATCTGATAGGAGTAGAATTTGCCCATTCAGCCTATCCTGTCTACTCTACCATTCAATCAAGGCTGATCTTCCTCTCCCTCCTTACCCCATTCTCCTGCCTCCTCCCCAGAACCTCTGACTCCTGTACTAATCAAGAATCTATCTCTGCCTTAAAAACACCCATTGACTTGACGTCCACAGCCTTCTGTGGCAAAAAACCCTCTGACTGAAGAAATGTCTCCTCATCTCCTTCCTAAAATATCGTCCTTTAATTCTGAGGCTGTGACCTCTAGTCCTAGACTCTCCCACTTGTGGAAACATCCTCTCCACATGCACTCTATCCAAGCCTTTCACTATTCTGTATGTTTCAATGAGGTCCCCCCTCATTCTTCTAAACTCCAATGAGTATAGGCCCAGTGCTAACAAACGATCATCATAGGTTAACCTACTCATTCCTGGATTCCAACACCTGAGGGTTTTGGGACACCACTTCATCCTTGCCCTTTCTGCTATTTATTTTCCACTGCCTTCCACTTTAATTCAGACCTTCCCATTTATTCTTTTCCTCATCCTTCCCATTTTTCCTGTTCTGACAAAGGGTTTCCTACGTGAAATCTTGACTCTT
This sequence comes from Okamejei kenojei, assembly GCA_035221665.1. NCBI lineage: Eukaryota > Metazoa > Chordata > Chondrichthyes > Rajiformes > Rajidae > Okamejei > Okamejei kenojei. The sequence goes on from CM069134.1 coordinate 78,102,596, forward strand.
TATGTCTTCCCACAGATTTGGCCTGACCGGCTGACTATTCCCAGCATTTTTGGTTTAGATTGCCATCATCAGCAGATTTTGATTTCCTTTTTCTCTGTTTACGTGTTTGTTTCCCCTTTCTGATGCAAGTTCACCATGCTAAATTGTTTAAACAGTGGACAATGCTTTGACTAGATAGCACACAACAAAACCTTTACATTGTACCTCAGTACGCATGACAATAATAAACTAAACTAAACCAAACCATTTCAGTACCATTTCAAATTGTGCATGTGTGGTTGGAAAATACTACATCGAGAGGCAAAAGCTCTACCATAAGCCAAGAACGAGTTGGTATTATTGGAAGATGCATTGGTCCCTCAAGGCTGTTGAAACAAAAACAATTGTTAACCCCAGAAATAACACTTGTTTTTTTAATGCTCAGGACACCATGCAATCTATCTCCACAGAACAAAATCTTTCTTATTGTAATGGTAGTTACCTTGCAAATTTTTTTTTTACATAAGAGAAAAATACAAGAATCAAAATTGGGTCTGAGTGTCAAATTGTGTCTAGTTTGTAGAAATCCCTTGTAATATGAACAAAATGGGTCTTATAACATTAAAACTGCAAGTCAGTTTGGAAATTCTGCATCTGAAGCATTTATGTCAAATTATGGATGAACTTCCCAAAGATAAGTTTAGTCGCTTTTGCCAATTTTGTAGAACCATCAAATGGCTCTCCCCATGAGGAAAACCTGAGCACATCACCTGCAACAAAGATCTTTGTACCATGGCATGCAACAAAGGCTTCAAGATGCGGTTTAATGAGGAACTCCACAGTTGCTCATTTGTAAAACGTATGCAACCTCACCTGACATTCTGTTCAATGAAGTCAGTTGTTATTAGGTAAACCCCATAACGTTTATCACTTGTTCAATTCTAATCCCTAAGTGCATTGCAATCCCATGGACTCTTTGTGAATGTTGATATTAATTTTAAAAATTCCTATCAGCTGATGTACAAATGGATAACTGCCAAATGCATCATAGTACACCAATCTGTCAATATTATTCACATAAAAATGGTGCAAGATTTGAAATGTGATCACTATTTAATTAAGTCCAGAAATCAGTTGAAAATCCAGTGAATTTCTAATCCTCTGAAAGCATTCTTAAATGCACAATGATAATTTATCTTGAAGTAAATGACTGCTTTTGGTCTCTGGGTCTTAGTATATTACTTATTAACCTCTGAGATTATTTCTGTACAAAACAGATTTAAGCTCCAAAAATAATGTTTCCCCCTCCTCAGCTTTAAATTTTATTGGCCATTACTCACATTTGCATAATTGACATCATTATCTGTCAGCTTGCTCAGCTCAGTCTGACAGTCATTAAAAGATCATTATAAACAGGCCTGTAATAGGTTCACGAGGCCAAACTGGTAGCATTTTAATCACCAGAGAGTGATAAGCTGACATGGCCTAAGGGAGAAAGATCTTGTGACTGGTGGAGTTAATGACCAAATCAGGTTTATTTACCACCTGTGCCTGAGTGTGCCATGTAATTGAGTCTGCAATTTGGAGAACGCCAAGCCAGAATGGAAATGTATATCATTACTGGGGTCGTTGTTCGGGAATGGGACCCAAGTGAATTGAACCACAGGGAATTTGTCCACTTCTATCAGAATTGTTGGAACAAATACAAAAAGATGTATTTGTTAAGCCTGCCTGCCCCCTCCCTCCCGTAATTTTTTCTTATTCCTTTCTCACCAATGCATTCTGTGTTTTCTGATGCATTGACCGTGAACAGCTGAATAGGCAGTGAGACAATTATGTGGATAATTTCAAATATTAATTTTAAATATTAACCCTAATCTCTGAGATTAGGGTTAATATGCAATGCTGAACCATGGATCAGAAGGTTTAAATCTACTTCCCATCTGTGTTATATCTGGCTTTTGTTTTAAAAAGCCGAGGCAGAGGGCAGAGTTGAAAAGTGCTTGATATAACCATTTTTCTATTTTATATAAGAGTATGGCAGAACTGGGAGATGTACAGTGGCTAAAAAAGAAAGAGTAAAAGAATAATCTGGCATTTATCCAACAATACAAAGAAGTACTAAGCACATTGGAGGCAGTTTTGCTGTTCGTTGCGACAGGATAGTTCCTCGTTTGCTCGGTGCGTGGATATGTGATTGGTCATGAAGAATCAGACACATAGATAAATGTCCTTTACTCATTCAACATTTCCATAGTTCGAGGATTTAGACTCCACAATGAGAAAGGCGGGCTAACAGTGGGGGCGCTGCGAGACGGCTGCCCTGCCAGCAGCGTGCTAGTCATTTCTACTTTTTTCTTTTTTTTAGTATTTCCAAATGTTTGTTTTAGTGTCTCTCTCTCTGTGTGTCTTGTGTGGGGCGTGGCAAGGGGGGGGTAAGGGGGAAACCACATTCGGTCGCTTCCTCCACGGAGAGGCGACTTTTTCCATGTCTCCCCCCTCACGGCCTAACACCAAGGATTCATGCGGTCTTTCCCGGAGTCGGGCACGGACCTTCAGCAGTGGGCGTAGCGTGGACTTTTTCGGATCTTTGGCCCGCGGACTGTTCAGCCTGAAGCCGTGGTCTGCGGAACTTCTAGCTGCGGGCGCAGCGTCCGGAGCCTGGGGTCCATCGTTGAGCATCCCCGAAGGAGAAGAGCTCCGACCTACTGGCCCGTGGCCTTCAACATCTTGAAGCCGCGGTCTGCGGAGCTTCTAGCCACAGGCGCGGCGTGGAATTACCACCCGGAGCGGGATCCCTCGTCGGGGATCCCTGGAGAAGAGCTCCGACCGCCTGCCTGTGGCCTACATCATCTTGAAGCCGTGGTCTCTGGTAGGGAAGCACCGATTCGGGACTTACCTTCCAGAAGAGAGGGCCTGTACATCTGGCTGCCCGCAGCCATGACAGCGGAGGTTCATGGCCCTGACCACGGGGAAACAATGGAGGAGGACTGACTGTATTTTGTGCCGTCCACCACAGTGAAGAATGCTGTGGTGGATGTTTGTGTTACATTTTATTGTGTATTTTGTGTTATTTTTTATTGTTGGCAAGTTCATTTCACTGCACTTTATTTGTATAGATTGATTGATTGACATGGATGCTGGAATCTTGCCTAAAACACAAAGTGTTAGTGTAAGTCAGTGGGCCAGATAGCATCCATGGAAGGAATGGATAGGTGACATTTCAGGTTGGAACCTGTCTTCAGGCTGATTGTAGAAGAGTGGGGAGAAAGCTAAAAAAGAGATGGGGCAGGGCAAAGTCTGCCAAGTGATATGAAAAGGTGGGGGGGGGGGGGGGGGTGGTTGATAGGTAGGTGAGTGGACACATGCCAGAGATGAAAAGGAGACAAGGAGCAAGGATAAGTGAAATGTAAACCCATTAGGCAGAGATATAGGTGGAAGAGGACAGACGGGGGAAAGAGGGATGGGGTAGTGGGAAAAAATGGATGGGGGGGGGGGGCGACACAAGAAAGAGAGGGGGGTTGCTCCCCTTCGTGAGTGCTCGGGGAGTAGCGATGGGGTGGTGGCGGCGGGTGGTGGGCGGTTGGGAGGGGTGGTGCGGCCGGGAGAGGTGGTTGCGGTGTTGGTGAGGAGGGATTCTGCCGTTGCTGGGGTCCCCAGGGAGGGGGGGCGCGGGGCGGTGGGTGAGCGGAGGGGGGGCCGGGGGGACGGGTCGGGGGGGGAGTGGGTGGGCGACCGGCCCGGCCGGAAGGGGTCATCGGCAGGACGTGTGCGTGGGAGGGGGGGTCCGGGCAGGGGTTGACTGAGAGGCAAGTGGGAGTGGGGTGGGAGCTGGTGGCGTATGACGCGGAGGGGTGGGCAGGTCGGGAGCGGGGGGGGTTCAACGCGCGGGGTTGCAAGGGGTGGCCTTGGTGTGTGATCAGCGGCTGGGTAGTGTGATGACAGGTGGGAAGGTGGCGGGGGTCCCCGAGAGTGGCGGGCTGGACAATAGGGCGTTGTCATATCAATATGGAGAGATGAGGTCTTCGGGGATAAAAAAATAAATTACTATAAATAAAACGAAGTTACGTATGGTATGATGGCGGGCGAGCGGACTCCAGTGTTGCTGTGGGCGGGAGACCCGGGAGTCAGTGGTGACGTTTGAGAGATTTTTTGAGGGAGGTTAGTGGGCTGGAAGTGTTGGGGGTCGCGATGCGGTTCCCGGGACGGTTCGAGGCGGAAGGAAAAATGGGCGACTGGGAGGAAGATTTAGTAGGATGGATGAGGGCGTCTCGGCGGGAGTGGCGGGAAGCGAGGATAGGGCCGGGTTGGATCTTGAAGTAGGAACAGTAAGGTGGGACGGTGGTATTGAGAGACTTGGAGAGGTTTGAGTTTTTTTGGGAACGGTATGGGCGGGTGGGAAGATCGGGAATTTTGCCGGGATCGAGAGACTCCGTGATGGGGTACTTGCTGGGAGAGCATACGATTGGTATCTCTTAGTAGTGGAAAGATTATGTATGATATAGGTTTGAAGATCGGGGGGGAGAAGATTGGCTTCGAAATGACCGGCTTGAGTCTGCCCATGGGGTGGATATGAGGCTCCTTGATAGGGTGGGAAGTGTATGATGGCCCAGAGGGGGGACCTGATCACAGAAAGGACGGGGGTATAGAGCTGGCGGCCCGGCAAGTGTCTGGGAGATTCGGCCAGTTGTAGAGAATGTTGTGGAGGTTGGAGCTTATGCCGCGCTGGGAGTTAGTTTTTAGGAGTTGATGCGGAGCGGAGGTTGAGTTGAGGGGAAGGCCTGGTTTGTAAGGATTGGGACACTCGCGAAAGTTGTGAGTCTGGGGGGTTGGTGGGGTATGCATGGTGATGTACCCGTTGCGGAATGGTTTGGATGCTGTTGGGATGGGTGGCGTTGCGCGGTTGGAGAGAATGGAATGAAAGAAAAAAGTTCTGTGGGGGAGGGGGCAAGAACTCGGGTGGTTAGGTGTAAGGATGGGATCGGGAAGGATTTCGGGCGAGAGGATGTGGAGCAGGGGGACTGTAAGTATGTGGGCGAGTCGTAACGGAATCAGACGTGGGACTGGAAGGCGGGGGAAAAGGGAGGGTGGTGAGTGGGGATTTATGTGTTGGGGATAAGAGGTGGAGGTCGGGAGGTGAGGGACTATAAGAGGTCAGATGGTTGTGGGCCTGGCTGGGGGGGAGCCGGAGGAGGGTCGCTTTTTTCCCGTGTCTTTCTTTGGTTGGTTGATTGAGAAGTAGGTTCGTAGGTATGGAGAGGCCAGGGCAGTGCAATGTTTGGCTGGCGTTGGCCGGGGGGACTGGGGACTGGATTAGCTGGCTTGGTTGAGAGGGGGGGGGAATGGTCGATTAGTGTGTGGGGGTGGTTTCTATGGCTGTGTGGGTTTAAGCAGGGGGGGGTGAAGCCCTGGGGGAGGAAATAATCTGCTGGTGTCGAGGGCTGAATACACGGTGCTCGAGGATTGGTTTAGAGGACATGAGACTGTAGTGAAGGGTATTGGTTTCGTATGGAGATGAGAGAGTGAGGTGAGGTTGTGGTGAGGCGTGCTCTGAGCTGCCGGGTTGGTTTTGCTGGTGTGCTGCCGAAATGGTGGGGATGCTATCGGGGTTTGTGAAGAGGTTGGTTGGGGTAAGGAGAGGTGTGACGTTTGATCGTTTGAAGGGGGAGGAGCGGCGTGGTCCGTGGGGTGGGGGGTTAGGATTGCCTGGGTAGAGTCTCTTGTCCCGGCTTGGAGTTTGCGGCAGAAATCTGTTGGCTGATCGTCGGGTTGATGATTTTGTAGTTCTGGTGAGTGCGTTTGAGGGTAGACGTTGGTGTGAAACCCCTGACTAAGTTGGAGTGGAGGGGAGCGCTGCGGGGGGGGGGTTCTTGTGGGGGGACCTTGAGATGATGCGGAATTTCATAGGTTTGCGTAGCTACGCTGCTGGGTAGTTGCGGTATAAAGGGCAGGTGGCGGGACCCTGGTCGGGGATTAATGTTGTAGCGGAGGGGTTTTGTTGGGCGGGGTGGCATGAGGGTGTTGTAGTTTGGCGGGTGTATGGGATTTTGGAAATGGTCGTTGTCGCTGCTGAACTGGAGTATTGTTTCTCGGGTGTGAGAGGGGGAATTGGGGGGTGCGTCGTAGGTTTGAAGGGTTGGTGATGTGGGTGTGGGACTGCGAAGGGGTATGTTGCAGGTGTGCGGGTACGTCTCGAACTTCGTTTAGTTCGATGGATGTAGGTTGGGGATTCGATATAGGGTAAAGGATTAGGGAGTGTTGTGAGAACGATGGTGGCTACCTCTTCGGACAGGCGAGCTTCCGGAGTAGGGTGTTGGAGCGCTGAGTGGATAGAATGAATAGTGAGGGGGTTAGAGCGATTGGGTGAGGGTAGTGATGCGAGAGGGGGGGGTTTTTGAGGTTGAGTGTATCATGTGAAGGAAAATGGATGAGTTGGTGGGAGTGGTGCCTGTAGTTGTAGGAGGAGGCTGGTCAGGAGGGCGGGTTAGTGCTGGGTGCGGATGGAGCCGACTCCCACCCCTGGGTGGAGGGACTGCCAGGTTGTTGTCTGAGTATTGCGGGGACTCGTGGGGTGGATTAGCGAAGGCTGGCGTGTCTCTTTGAAGAATGGCGCTGGGAAAAACGAATGAAGTGTCGAGTGAGGGGTGGGTTGTCAGATTGAAGAAGTATGCGTGAGGGGGTTTTGGCTCGACTGAGGGGGGAATTTTGCGGGGAAGAGATGTTGGGAATTTTCGGGTGGTGTGAGGGGGGGCGCGAGAGATGGTTTTGAATAATCGGTGGGTGATATAGGAGGGGTAAGGGAAGGTAAGGTAGTTGGTGAGATGGGCAGGAAGGGAGAGCTTATGCAAGTCGGTGGAGGTTGGGTGGTGTGGTGGGTGAGGACGTTTATGAGGTGGCACTCTGGGGGATGCATTCCGGCATGTAGTAGGGACGGATGACGCGGTATCTAGGCAGGAGGGGGAAGGCGGAGCTGTTACCTGGCTCGGTGGTGCGCGGTGTTGGGGCGGGGCCATTTTGTGATCCTTGCTCGTCGGCTCGGAGGCGCGGGTCGAGGATGGAGAGCGAGTATTGGGGTCGACAGGGCGGCGCATGATTAAGGGTGGTGGTAGTGTGGGAGGTGAGGTGGGTGGTGAGAGGTGTTTGTGGTCGTTGGGGCTTTTGAGTGAGGGGGGGCGTATGATTAGTGGGGAAATGAATCGGGGTGTGATGGAAGCGGATGTCGCGTATCACGTGATGGAGTGTACAGCTTTTCGTAGGCCGGGGATTAAGGGGGAGTGGGAATGTGTGAGTTGAGAGGAAGGGAAGATATTGGGAGGAGTGAGTGGTAGGAAGGGAGCGCGGTATACGCGGGAGGGGAGATAGGGGGAGTGGAGGTGGGTGGCATCGAGTTGTTTGTTGGCTAGTTTGCGATTTCCGGGTCGAGGTGAGAGATCGATTGTCAAGAGTCAGGGAGGGTGAGGCGATGTTAAGTTTGGCGGATATGGGCGTCGACGGGACTGCGCGTGGTCGGGTTCAGCCTGTCTCGACTCAGAGTTGGTGCTTGGATGGGGCGGGGGGGCTAAGTGGGGGGTCGACACAGAAGAGAGAGGCGGTGGAGAAAGGGGTGTTACTTAAAATTGGGGAATTCAATACTCTTACCGTTGGGTTGTAAGCGACCCGAAAGGAACTTGAGGTCCTGAACCGCCAGTTTGCATGTGGACTCACTCTGACAATGGAGGAAGCCTAGTACAGAAAGATTGGTATGGGAAATGGTGAACAATCTGGGAATCTAGCAAGCATTGGCAGACTGAGTGCAAGAGTTCGGCAAAACGTTCCACAGTCTGTCTAGCTATAGTACGGGGGCCGTATTGGGTGGACCGAATGCAGTAGATTTGAAGAGGTGCATTTGAATCTTTAGGAGGGCACATCATCCGAGGACGCACGCACCATTGAGGATAAATGGGATACTGTGAGTAGGGTGAGCTGCTTTAAATACCTGGGAGTCTGTTAACATATATGAAAAATGTGCTCTCAATTGTAAAGAAGTTAATCTTAATGTTGTATTGTTACTCAGACAAACTTGATGCAGGTAGTGAATAACTGACAATGATAACAGCCAATAAGAGGTTACAATGATAACAGCCAATGAGAGGTGCTGTTATTGTCGTGTCAAGCACATGTGTGTTAATAAAGTTTTTTTTCTTCCAGTTTGAGCAAGACTGATGCCTCGGTGTGTTTTTACTCCTCCGGAATTGTCTTCGGTCTAGCACTGGGTAGGCTGCAAGAATCGCTGCACAATTCACCTCTGCCAATAGGTTATGGGCCCAGAGTTACCCAGAGGTACCCAGAGACAGTTATTCAGGGATTTACCACCGAGAGAAACGTTGCGACGTACCGCGTGTCCGGTGAGAGTTAACATGCTATGCTAGCACCATGAGTAGACGGAGCGTTCGAGTCGAGTAGGGCCGCTGGTCTCGGCTAGTTTTTTGATCGGAGATGAAATAGAAACTATGAGCTGTGGGAGACAAAGTTTTTGGGCCATCTTCAGTTGCAAGGGCTAAAGGATACCATCTTGGAAGAGCCTACCTACGATGAAGAAGGAGACGATCCAAAAATGCAGAGGCATATGCTGAGCTAATCCAGTTTCAGGATGTGACAAAGTTTGTGCTGGTAATGTGAGAAGCAGCGGACGATGGGCGGAAAGCGCTAACTATTTTAAGAGATATTATGCGGGGTAAGGAAGCCAAAGTATAATAAAGCCTGTTACAGAACTGACTTTTTCCCCCCCCCCCCCCCCCCCCCTCAGAGCTCCCCCCCCCCCCCCCCCCCCCCCCCCCCCCCCCCCTCCCCCCCCCCCCCCCCCCCCCCCCCCCCCCCCCCCCCCCCCCCCCCCCCCCCCCCCCCCCCCCCCCCCCCCCCCCCTCCCCCTCCCCCCCCCCCCCCCCCCCCCCCCCCCCCCCCCCCCCCCCCCCCCCCCCCCCCCCCCCCCCCCCCCCCCCCCCCCCCCCCCCCCCCCCCCCCCCCCCGCCCCCCCCCCCCCCCCCCGCCCATTAAAGTTGAGCAGCGAGGGTGTGTAACTGAGTATGTTATACGGCAGAGACAGCCATCACAGCATTGAAGAAACGCTGTGAGGTGTTGAGTGATGGACTGTTAGTTGCAATGATTCTGAAGGGTGCCTGAATCTTTTAAACCTTTGCTATCCATGTCACGCAAAAGTGAGCAGGCAATGCCTTTTTAGCGAATTTAAAACTAAACTACACGGAGCTACGAAGACACGGAAAAGATGCGTGTAGCAGCATCGACGGACAATGTCATGAAGGCACAGTGTGCAACCGAGTGTGAGACCTCCGCCATGACAAGTGCAAGTGACCGGGGTTGCAGAGTGCGTGGACATTGTGTGCTTCAGGTGTGGCCTAAAGGGACATAAGCCAGAGCATGTCGACGCAAGCAGTGGTGTAGTCACTGTAAAAGCACCACACATCGGGATGCAACCTGCAGTCGGAAGCACAGCGGCAGGACAACGCACGACAAGTTTCCGAGGAGGACTAAACAACAAGGAAATATGCATTCTGGTGAGTGAAGGGTACGCGGAGATCCGCAGTCAGAGCGTGGTGTCGAGTTGAAAGGTGCTGATGGTTGATACGGGGGCAACTTCGCAATATCATCACTGATATAGCAAGGTTCAAGAAGTTGATGATTATATTCCAGTCCGAGACCTACACTGCCTGGAGTTGGCTGATGGCACAAGGTGTGATGGAGTCGCAGAGCGCAGAGGAGAAGCGGAGGTTTGCTTGGTCGACAGCCAAGGGCGCCGCACACAAACACAAACACTTAGGCAGGCATTGTAACATCCCCTCATACCCGCAGGACATCTTCTCTGTAACAGCAGCTACTTCCCAGCGGAGCAACCGTAATCTTCAGGGACGGGGACGACGTCCTACAACACAAAAGGACGGGACCAAATTCCACATTCATGAGTACAACAGACTGTAATACTTGCACACGGTAAACGTTGAATGTGATGACCAATGTAAGAGCAGTTATGATATGCAGACATGGCATGAGATTCTAGGGCACTGTAATTTATGATGATTATTCAAAAATTACAGGAGTGTTGTTGAAGTATGGCAATTTAAGGGCAAAAACAGTCAAACCTTGCTGTCTACACTGAAGTGTGTACTCAGGGAATAGTTTATCCAAACTAGGAAAAGCAGGGAACCTGATGTAAGAGCCAAATCAAGCTTTGGAGTTGGTACACACAGATTTAGTGGGGACAGATAGACCCAGAGTCCAGAGAGGGGTACAGGTTTACGCTATCATTCATGATGATTATTCAGTACAGTGACCAATTGCATACTTTCTAAAGAATAAGAGTGACACAGTGCAAGCCACCGAGAAGTTTCTTGCTAACACAGCCCCATATCGGAAGATTAAATGTATGAGGTCTGACAATGGCACTGAATTCATGGGAAAGAATTACCAGGCACTACTCAGCAGAAATGGCAATTAGACACGAGACCTCAGCACCATACTCACCACACCAGAATGGTACTGCTGAGCAAAATTGGCGCACCCTGTTTGACATGGCGAGGTGTATGCTAATAGAGAGTGAGTTACCTAAACAGTTTTGGACCTATGCAGTGCAGACAGCAGCTGTAGTGAGGAACAGATGCTTTATGGAATCTGGATGTGGAATCGATATGGGTGGAGCTGCGAAACACTAAGGGGCAGAAAGCGCTAGTGGGTGTTGCGTACAGGCCACCTAACAGTAGTAGTGGAGTTGGGGATGGCATCAAACAGGAAATTAGAAATGTGTGTAATGAAGGTAAAACCGTTATAATGGGTGACTTCAATCTACATATAGATTGGGTGAATCAAATTGGCAGGGGTGCTGAGGAAGAGGATTTCTTGGAATGTATGCGGGATAGTTTTCTAAACCAACATGTGGAGGAACCAACGAGAGAACAGGCTATTCTAGACTGGATATTTGAGTAATGAGAGAAGGGTTAGTTAGCAGCCTTGGAGTGTCACGTGGCCCTTAAAAGCTGGCAAGAGTGACCATATATGGTTGAGTTCTTCATTAGAATGGAGAGTGACATTGTTAATTCAGAAACACGGGTCCTGAACTTAAAGAAAGGTAACTTTGAGGGGGTATGAGACGTGAATTGGGTCAAGACCGACTGGCAATTGATTCTTGAAGGGTTGACGGTGGATCTGCAATGGAAGGCATTTAAAGACTGCATGGATGAACTACACAATTGTTCTTCCCAGTATGGCAAATTAAAAAGAATTAAATCAGGGAAGGTGGGCGCATCCGTGGATAACGAGGGAAATCAGGGATAGTATCAAAGAAAAAGATGAAGACGTACAAATTAGCGAGAAAAAGCAGTCTACCAGAGGGGACTGGGAGAAATTCAGAGACCAAACAGAGGAGGACAAAGGGCTTACTTAGGAAAGGGAAATGTAGTATGAAAGAAAAACTGGCAGGAAACATAAAAACTGACTGCGCAAAATGTTTTTATCGATATGTGAAACGCAAAAAGATTAGTTAAAACAAATAAATTTTTTTTTAGGGGGGATCCACTTGCAGTCAGAAACGGGTGGAACTTGATCATGGGGAAACAAGGACATGGCAGACCAATTGAATACTACTTTGGTTCAGGTCTTCACTAAGGAAGACTAAAATAATTTGCCGGAAATAGCAGGTCAAATGAGATGGAGGAAATGAGTGAATATCCAGGTTAGCCGGAAAGTGGTGTTAGGTAAATTGAATGGATTAAAGGCCTGATAAATCCCCCAGGGCTAGATAGGCTGCATCCCATGGTACTTAAGGAAGTAGCCACAGAAATAGCCGCAGATGCCTTAGTGATATTTTGTCAAAACTCTTTAGATTCTCGGAGTAGTTCCTGAGGTTGGCAGGTAGCTAATGTAACCACCACTTTTTAAAAGGGAGGGAGAGAGAAAACGGGGAAATTACAGACCAGTTAGTCTAACATCGGTAGTGGGGAAACTGCTTAGGTCAATTATTAAAGATGGGATAGCAGCGTATTTGGAAAATGGTGAAATCATTTGGACAAAGTCAGCATGGATTTACGAAGGGTAAAATCATGTCTGACGAATTTATTGAATTTTTTTGAGGATGTAACTAGTAGAGTGGATAAGGGGGAAAGCAGTGGATGTGTTATATCTGGACTTGCAGAAGGCTTTCGACAAGGTCCCACAAAGAGATTGGTATACAAACTTAAAGCACACGGTGTATTGGTGGTTCAGTATTGATGTGGATAGAGAACTGGTGGCAGACAGGAAGCAATGAGTAGGAAGTGAACGGTCCTTTTCAGGATGGTAGACAGTGATAGTGGGGTGCCGCAAGGACTCAGTGCTGGGACCCACAGCTATATTTACAATATAAATCAATGATTTTTTGGGCACGAGTGGAATTAAATGCAACACTCGAAGTTTGCGGATGACAAGAAGCTGGGGGGCAGTGTTAGCTGTGAGGAGGATGCTAGGAGGCTGCAGGATGACTTGGATAGACTGGGTGAGTGGGCAAAATGCATGGCAGATGCAGTATAATGTGGTTATAAATGTGAGGTTATCCACTTTGGTGGCAAAAACAGGAAGGTTAGTACTATTATTTGAATGGTGACCGATTTAGGAAAATGGGAGATGCAACGGAGACCTGGGTGGATCATGGTACACCAGTCATTGACGAAGGCATGCAGGTGTAGCAGGCTGTGAAGGAAAGCGAATGGTATGTTGGCATTCATAGCAAAAGGATTTGAGTACAAGAGCAGGGAGGTTCTACTGCAGTTGTACAGGGTCTTGGTGAGGCCAACACCTGGAGTATTGCGTTCATCAGTTTTGGTCTCCCTAATCTGAGGAAAGACATTCTTGCCATTAGAGGTAGTACAGAGAAGGTTCTCCAGATCTGATTCTGGGATGGCCAGGACTTCCATATGAAGAAAGACTGGATAGACTTGGCTTCTACTCGCTGGAATTTAGAAGAGGAAGTTGAGGGGTGATCTCATAGAGATTACAAAATTCTTAAGGGGTTGGATAGGCTAGATGCAGGAAGATTTGTTCCACGATGTTGGGGACTCCAGACAAGGGGTCACAGTTTAAGGTAAGGGGGAAGTTCTTTTAGGACCGCGATGTGAAAATCGATTTTCACACAGAGAGTGGTGAATCTGTGGAATTCTCTGCCACAGAAGGTAGTTGAGGCCAGTTCATTGGCCATATTTAAGAGGGAGTTGGATGTGGCCCTTGTGGCTGAACGGATCAGGGGGTATGGAGAGAAGGCAGGTACAGGATATTGAGTTGAATGATCAGCCATGATCATATTGAATGGCGATGCAGGCTCAAAGGGCCGAATGGCCTGCTCCTGCACCTAATTTCTATGTTTCTATGTTTCTATGTTTAACAAGTGCACAAAGCAGACGCCTTACTTGATGCTGACAAGAAAACGGCCCAACCTGTCTAGGATGCAAAAGTTTGGGTCAGAGTGTTATGCCTATAAACAGGACAAGAGAAAACTGGACTCAATGTGTGAGAAGGGAATCTTTGTCGGGTACGACAAGAATAGCCCAGCTGCAACTCAACTAACTCAAAGGAATGGGTTAACGCAATGGATGAGGGAATGCAGTCGCTGAGAGAAAATGACACATTTACCTAACCAACTTGCCTGAGGGTCAGAAAGCAGTGGGGGGGTAGATGGATATATTTGCAATCAAGAACAATGAGGATGGATCTGATAAATACAAGGCACGGTATGTAGCCAAAAGGATATAGTCAAAAAATTGGGTGTAGACTATGAGGAGGAGACATTTTCCTCCTACTGCCTAAACCTGACCGGTTTCTAGAATGATGATGCGCAAAAAGCAGCACAGGAAAACCTTATTTTACATCCAGATGGATGTCAAAACTGCCTACCTACATGCACCAATAGATTGCGAGATTTACATGGAACAGCCCAGAAGGTTATGTTGTAAAATCCAGCGCAAATGAAAAGTTGGTGTATAGGCTAGAAAAGTCTCTTTATGGGTTTAAAACAGTCGGGTAGAAATTGGAACAAAATGCTACACGAGTATCTGACTGAAAACGACTTTGTGCAAAACCCAGCTGAGCATTGTGTTTACTCAAGGGAACTGAAAATGAGAAAGTGATCATGTAATATGGGTCGATGACTTAATTATTCGCCGCCAGTGATGAAAAAGCTCTGAAAGTATGTGAAGGAGATGCTCACAGCCAAATTCAAGATGAAAGACATGGGCAAACTGAAACATTTTCTTGGCATTGATTTTGACCAGAGTGATAACTGTGTGAGAATGTCACAGAAGAAATATGTGGAGAAAATACTTGAAAGGTTTGATATGCAAGATTGTAAAACCGAGGGCGACAACTTGTGTGAACAAAAATTGAATACACATGATGATGCAGAATGATGACTGATGTCAGAAAATACAGAGAGGTAGTAGGTAGCCTAATCTATCTGACTACATGCACAAGACCTGATCTCAGTTTTGTAGTAAGTAAACTGTCACAGCTGACGGAAGAGCAATGGGCTACTGTAAAACATGTACTGAGATATCTGAGAGGCACAATTGAGAAAGAGTTGTGTTACAGGAAATGTGACGAAGAGAAACTGGCGTTACAAGCGTAAGTGATGCAGATTGGGCGGCTGATGTAACCGACAGACGTAGTACAACCGGTTATTGTGTTAGCCTAAACAAAAATGGTCCTTTGATTTCATGGAAAACTAAAAAGCAGCCCACCGTTGCACTGTCAACTTGTTTGTTTGGTTTGTGTTTTTTTAGGCTATGTATATGGCGTTAGCCGCTAACACTACAAGAGTGTATGTACCTCAGTACAACTACTAGAAGGTATTGATGGACATCAGTACCCAACACCCAAGATTTATGAGGATAACCAGGGTACAATTGCATTAGCAAAGAATAGGTGTAAGCATGTGGACAGAGGTGTAAGCATGTGGACATAAAATATCACTTTGTGAGGTCCAATCTGTGAATCATGGCAAAAATAAATTTGGAGTATTGCCCAACAGACCAGATGGTAGCAGATGTGATGACAAAACCTGCAACAAAATTTAAGTTGATGGAGTTTGCAAAGTTTATGTTTGGAGAGTAACCATGTATGTAAAAGTCTACATGATGTAAGGTAGAAAACCTTAGGATGTTTTATTTTGAGTTAAGATAACAATGTGAGAG
Source organism: Okamejei kenojei (assembly GCA_035221665.1). Lineage (NCBI taxonomy): Eukaryota > Metazoa > Chordata > Chondrichthyes > Rajiformes > Rajidae > Okamejei > Okamejei kenojei. The sequence goes on from CM069134.1 coordinate 78,117,778, forward strand.
CAAGTGGGGGTGTTAACATATATGAAAAATGTGCTCTCAATTGTAAATAAGTTAATCTTAATGTATTGTTACTCAGACAAACTTGATGCAGGTAGTGAATAACTGACAATGATAACAGTCAATGAGAGGTTACAATGAGAACAGCCAGCCAATGAGAGGTGCTGTTATTGTCGTGTCAAGCACATGTGTGTTAATAAAGTTTTTCTTCCAGTTTGAGTAAGACTGATGCCTCGCGTGGTTGGTGTGTTTTTACTCCTCCGGAATTGTCTTCGGTCTAGCACTGGGTAGGCTGCAAGAATCGCTGCACAATTCACCTCTGCCAACAGAGTCCACATCTCTGAGGATATGACATGGACATCGCATGCTGCAGCACTCATGAGTAAGGCAAGGCAGCGCCTTTACCACCTCAGGCAATTGAGAAAATTCGGAGTGTCTCCGAGGATCCTCCAGTGTTTCAACTCTGCGACTGTGGAAAGCATCATGTCCGGTAACATTACAATCTGGTTTGGTAATTGCTCTGCCCAGGACAAGAAGGCTCTGCAGAGAGTAGTGCGTCCGGCCGAACACACTATGGGAACTTCTCTCGCCCCTCTGCAGGACTATACATCAGGAGGTGCAACTCCTGAGCCAATAAGATAATGGGAGACCCCTTCCACCCCTGCAACTGACTGTTCCAGCTGCTACAGTCAGGCAAACACCTCCGTTGCCATGCTGTGAGAATGGAGAGGATGAGAAGGGGTCTCTTGCCAGAGGCCATTCGGACTGTAAACTCCCATCTCACCAGGGACTAACTCTACTAACTTACTGTACCACAATACCGCCCAAAATAGTTAATATGAAAAAGAACATGTGATTCTGTTTGTAGTTTGTTGGTTGTTTGTTTGTTTGTTTTTTGCACAACGTCCACAGGCACTGCCACTTTTCATTTCACTGCACACCCCGTATGTGTATGTGACGAATAAACTTGACTTGACTTGACTTGAATCTCTGTCTCACCTGGAAGGGCTGCTAGGATCACCGGATGGAGGTCAAGGAGAAAGTAGAAGGTAGAGGAGCCACGTCTTCTGCATTTGCAGTGGAAGGAACTGGAGGAGGTGACATTTTGGGTGAGAAAGGATGAGTGAACCAAGGAATTGCAGAGGAAGTGGTAAGGAGTCTATGAATTATAAAGAGTGAATGATGAATAGTATGAACTTGGAGGGTGGTGACTCTCTGGAATTCTTTGCCACAGAAGGCTGTGGAGGTCAAGTCAATGGATATTTTTTAAGGCAGAGATAGATAGATTCTTGATTAGTACAGGTGTCAGGAGTTATGGGGAGAAGGCAGGAGAATGTGGTTCGGAATGAGAGATAGATCAGCCATGATTGAATGGCGAAGTAGACTTGATGGGCTGAATGGCCTAATTCTGCTCCCATCACATGAGCTTATGAAGACCTGAGGGGGTTGTCTTCTGAAGGGCCTGCTACCTATCTCCTTCATGATAGGGGTTGCGCATCTGAAAACAAGTTGCTGTTTCTGCAACAACTGTTATCCAAATGCTATTTTACTTCGGAGTCACGTGAGTGACTACGTGTAGAAGAACCCGCCTCACGCTGGCAACGGCATGACGTCAACGCTGACGGCGGAAGGAGGAGCTGCAGTAAGGAGGCGGCTCCTCGCAGCAGTCGGAACGGCCCCGCAGGTAAAGTGCAGCAAAAGTAGGATGTTTTAGCGGACGCTGGGTAGGGTCCAGCAGTAATAGTTATGTTAAATCAAGTCAGAGTCAAGTTAAGTGCTGGATAAAGCACAGATTATGAAGTAAAAGAAAATTCGCGGTGTAAAATGCTTCCTGGGGTGAAAAATAAATATAACGGGAAAGCTAGTGCGGATAGCGGTTCCGATACCGGTGGCCGCAGATATACCCGTTAGCGAATTAGTTTCCAAAATGATAACCACGGAGAGAAATGCTCCCGAAAATGAGAAAAAAAAAAAAAAAAAAATCTGAGAAGCCCGTGGTTTTGATGACTTTGATATTGCAAAGTCCTCCAGATAATTAAACTATGTGAAACTAATTATGGAGCATATTCGGAGAAAGTTCTCCAAATTATTATGAGACTAGGGTCATAGTACACAGAAGGTTCCTAAAAAAGCCCCTGAGGGGAGTTTAATTATTCTGAATATGGCTGTGGGCCTAATTGGGAGTTGGAACTCGGACCCAGGATTTGGTCCGGTTAGAAGTCTCATGGGATGAAATCCCAATTGATTTAGGGCTGCAGAAGCAGGGACCCTGTTGATGGTGATTTGCATTTGAAAGCACACCACCAAATAAATAAAAAAGAAAAAGAAAAAAAAAAAAAAAAGGCAAATGTGCCTGGGAGAGCAAAAGAATTTGCTTATATATGAGGAAGTGGTGAGGCTATGGAAGAAAACCTAGCTGCCAAACACATATATATATGGTATCTCACCAACTTCATGTTTCTGTGTGGATTGACCCCATATTAAAATTGCACAGCACAAGAAATTGTGCCTCATTGGAAGTGCCTACGGTTTATCGTTGATATGGGCATCCATGACCCCAAATAGAGGGCGTCAAGTAGTGAGGTTCAAAAAATCTCACAAATTATTTCTGCTGCTATTATGGCTTTTGCGGAGATGGATAAGAAAAGAAAAAAAAAAAAAAAAGACGCTATTGTGCAATTCTTTATATGAAATTTTGTATGAGGTAAATGGCTATTTGGCCCATTTTTCACCAAGGTTTGCATACCTGTGTCGAGCAAGTGGTGTTTAAGCTCCTGGTTGTCTGTTTGGAGTAATCTGCCTAAATTATTAAAATTGGATGAAAAGTAAATATTTTAGCTGCATGAAACCTTTCTCTTTGGACAAAAGGTATTTTCGCCCAGAAGGGGATTTGATTTTGGAAATAGAGGCCGAAATATGTCAAGGAAGTCTTATTGTACTGCACAGCCAAATACTTACCGAATTGGGGGGAAAAGGGAGACCACCACGCTCATATGGAGAGGAATTAAAAGACTTGTTCTATGCTTAAAGAAACTGCGGATTAATCTACCAGTTCGAGGGAGATTACAAAATGTTTATAAAGACTGGATTACTATTAACTTTTGGTCGGTATATATTATAAGCAGTTTTATTAAACCACTATTACTTTTAAAGAAGGGGTTTAATCCTCCTGTACAGAATAAACCTGCTTATGTTTTGTGTTTCTGCAATTGAAAAAAGCAGAGATTAATGTCCAAATAGCCCAATTTATCTGGAAAAGGGGTAATGGAAAAAAAATTATGAACACGAGCATCAATTTGTTTTAATATTTTTAGAGGAATAAAGATGGCGGTTGCAGAAGTATTCTGGACCTTACAGATCTAAATAAGTTTGTAGAAATACAAACATTTTAAAATGGAGACATTGATACTGCAAAATTTTAATTCAGCAGGTTGTTATATGGCTAAGATTGATGAAAAGACGCCTATTATTCTGTACCTATGCATCAGTTTTTTCGGTGGTACTTATATTTAATTGGTTGGGACAATTATGGCAGTTAAGCTTTGCACAAATGGACTGAGTTCAGCTCTTAGACTCTTTACGAAACTGTTGAAACCAGTTTAGCCCAATTAAGAGCACAAATGCTCACATTATTATGGCTTATCTCAATGACATTCTGATCATTATTGTGATTATCAAGAGTCAGCTGAGAACTCAGTTTCAGTTACTAAAGCTTTGTGGTAAGCTAGGGTTCTTGATTCATCCAATTAAGTCCAGCTGCAGCCAGCACAAACAATTAACTTTTGGGGTTGTAATTAAATCAGGGACTATGTTAATAACTTTACCAACAGATAAAGACGATGATTATTTTGGTAACTTGTAATTTTATCTCATTCAAACCTTATCCTTCATCGAGAAATAGCGAAAAAACCACTGGTAAACTGGTAGCAGCGTTTCCTGCAGTAGTATTTGGTCCCATTACATTATCAAAATCTTCGAAGGGACAAGATACGAGCTCTCAAAGAGAAGGGCAGGCCACTTGACAGGCCTATGTAATTAACAAAAGAAGCTGTGTTGGAATTACATGATGGGTTAAAAAATGTCCACAAGCTGCTAATAAATATCATGATTAAACAGCCTGAAAGGGTTTATACAAACAGATGCTAGTGCTCTCGGATGGGGGGCAAAACAGATTGATCCTCCAATTTGTGGAGGTAGATGAAAAAGCTCAAGAAGAAGAGTTGTTTCTTCAAGTGCGTTTGATTTACTTATTTTGGGAGTTATTTGGTGCTTTTTATGGACCTAAAGAGCATTATTGTTTCGTGCTAAACAACAAAGGTGTAAAACATGTGTTAATACAGTTAGACAATAATACGGCTGTTGCATATATTTATCACATGGGGGGTGTTAGATCAGTATCATGTGATTGTTGGTCAATAAATATGGTAATGGTGTATTGATCGCAAATATGGATTTCAGCAAGCTACATTCCAGGTAAAGACAATGTGGAGGCAGATAAAGATCAAGGATATTTTAAAGAATATACGGAATGGATGCTTAAGCCAGCAATATTTAAAAATATTATACACAATTTGGGGGTACCAGAAATTGACTTGTATTTGCATCAAGGCTTAATCATCAATTACCTAAAATATGTGTCTTGGGAACACGATCCAGATGCAGTAGCAGTAGATTGCTGTTTCGTTAAACTGGGGAAATATATGTTCTTTTACGCTTTTTCCACCATTTGCTTTGATTCAGAGATGTCTGAAGAAGATAGAACAAGATTTGCCTCTGGATTGTTGGTAGTTCTCCAAATTGGCCCAACTCAACTTTGGTTCCCAGCAATGCTGAATATGATTAAAGAGCCATATATGTCGATTCCTACTGTAGTGATATTTTGATTCGTCCAGTAACTAAAGAAATCTGTATCAATTAATTATGCGTATATGAATTTATTAATCTCCAATGGTTTTGGGACCAGACCACTGCAGGAGCTGGGATTATCGGGCAAAACGATGGAAATTATAGTCGCATCATGGCGAGATAGCACACAAAAAACAATATATGACACATATTTAAGTAATGGGAAGAATTTTGCACACAGTCAATATATTTCTTATGTATTGTGAATATTGCAAATTGTTTTGAAATTCCTTGCCAATTTGCATTTTGAGCAACATTTAAGTTCAGTGCCATTAACGCTGCACGCAGTGCCTTGTCCCCCCCCCCCCATCCTATTTTAATTTAGGAACTTATGAATGATCAGAAATCAATTGGTCACATCCATTTAATATCTCTTTTCTTTACGATTCATGAAAGGAATCTTTAACATTAATCCACCCAAACCAAGATACACAGAGATTTGGGATGTGAGCATTGTACTTACTCTACTTAGACAATGGACTCCAATTGAAGGATTGACATTGGAAAGATTAACATTGAAATTAATAATGTTAATGTCACTGGTCTCAGCTCAAAGAGTGCAAACTTTACAAATGTTGGCGTTTAGCCCCTGTATGCATGTGACTACAGATAATATTGTGTTCTATGTTTACGAGCTGATCAAACAAAGCAGACCACGGAGATCTGGAGCAAAAGGTACCTTTCAAGCTTATCATATTGATCCTACTTTGTGTGTGGTTAGACATTTGAACCAATATATTAAAGTTACTGAGACTCTTCGAGGAAATGAAAAACGTTAATGGTTACGCACAAAAAACCACAACAAGAGCTTCAGTTTAAACTATCTAAAGTTGTTGAAACAGGTGTTGCTTTTAGTCTGGGAGTAGTAAGGAGACACTGATGTGTTCAAATCTCACTCCACCAGGGCGGCAGCTACGTCCGCGGCGAAGGGGCGGGACGTTACCTCTCGAGCTTATATTTAAAAATCGCAAGGTGGAGTAAATAAGAAACTTTTTTCAAAGTTCTTCAATAACCTGTTCACACTATGACAAGCTTTGGACACGCGGTGTTGGGAGCACTATAATCACCTGCTTTGTTTTCACTATTAATTGCTATAATCAGTTATGTAGTCACTTCTATCTTTAATCGCTTGTAATTCATTTCCCTCAGATCATAAGGAGGGTTATTATATGGTCTTTAAACCATTAAAAAGTTAATTGTGAAAAGAACTATACATTAGTCTGGTTTCTCATGTATGTGTTTACTTAGCCGGACTGTCGTACGGATTAATTCTACGACATAAAAAACACAGAAAGCTTTAAAATCTTTCACGTAGTCACTCACGTGACTCCGAAGTAAAAATAGTAAGCTTAAACAAGAACTTACCAGTTCGAAGTTTGATCGTTATTTTATGAGGAGTTACGATGAGGGATTACGTGCCCTCCACTCCCACCCTCATAAATAAATGATCAAATGGTAGTTCTAAGTCTTTTATGAGCCTTACTATGTTACTCCGGCTTTTGGTGTTCTGTGTTTTTTCAATGCCGCTGCTTTGATAGTATGCCGTTGCCAGCGTGAGGCGGGTTCTTCAGTAATCCCTCATCGTAACTCCTCATAAATAACGATCAAACTTCGAAAACTGTAAGTTCTTGTTTAATCTTCCAATTTTATAACTATCATTTGGATATCGATAATCTGCATTCACCACATTTTCCTGACATTTAAAAAAAAAAATGATTATAAGCCTCGACCATACTTTGGTCATGAGCTCTATCTGCTGCAGTTTGTAAATAAAACATTTAAATAAAGACACTAGGTGTTGGAACCTTGAGCAAAAAAAAACAAACTCAGGAGAGGCTCATTCTGAAGGTCCTGGCCTGTAAAGTTGTCTGTCCATTCCAATTTCCCTCTACTGATGCTGCCAAACAGTTAAATAGATTCTGTTTAGTTGAGTAAGTAGACACTGTTTTGCTAGGTTCATGGACTCTGCTGTAAATTGTGCTTGAATTTCTACTTCACCGCTTGGCTGTTAGAATGTAATGCAATGGGTGGCACTATACGGCTAATGTTCTGCTAATGAAAGGCATCCATTGCTCTGGACATTATGTGCTTTGTTCCTAATTAGCATCTATACAAACTGCAAGGATCTACATCTCCACACAGAAATGTGCATCTCACAGATCTGGTAACATGCTAGTGCAGAGGATAATGTGTGAATGTTCCCTAGCAGCACCACAAATAATTTAGAAAGTTTAACAACTTTTGCTTTACAGCAAATCTCATATAAGAAAATGATTTGGGAGAATATAAGGCAGGCATGAGGCTGGATGCAATGGGAAACTAGGATAGATTTTAGAGGCAAGTGTATGTGTATGCCCTCAAGAGTGTACATACACAGATTATGGGGTTAAGAAATTACGGTTTACAGCATAGAAAAGCACAGTGCTATTTGTTTTGATTATAAAGACTATAGATATGTCTGCCAAAGTGCAAGAGATGAGATACTTCTTTATTTTAGATCCTACTTTTTTCCGACAGATTGGCTGATATTAAAAGCAAGTGCTGTGGTACCTGATAACATGTGTTATTTTCCTGCATGTAATCTAAATCAGGTTGCCTGAACATGGTGCTTTTTGAAGGGAGATTTTCCAGTATTCTATATTTTTGTCGATAAGATGACTGAAATGTTACACCCTAAAGCTTGAAAAATTGGTGTTTCGTCTATGTTAGCATTAGAATGTCTGTATCCAGCAAATGTTGCATCTTCATCTCAGCTGCTATCTATAGCTGGTTCTCATTTCTGCTCCAGCTTTCCTTTGCACTAATACTCTTCCACTGACACTGTAATGTTTAGATGACAGGCTCGCCTCCAAATTCTTTCATATCCTTCCCTGTAAGTATGAAGCTGGACCTAACAACGTTAAGATACTAGGTGAACGAAAGTGCTGGAAAAACTCAGTGGGTGCAGCAGCATCTATGGAGCGAAGGAAATAGGCAACGTTTCAGGCCGAAACCCTTCTTCAGACTGATGCTGGGGGGGGGGGGGGGGGAGCTGGGCGGGGGTGGGCGGGGAGAAGAAAGGAGAAAGGAAGAGGAGGAGCCTGAGGGCTGAGGGAGAGCTGAGAAGGGGTCCATGGCTATCTGGACTACACTTCTTCCCACACTCCTTCCTGCCACACCAGGGCATTGGAAATGTCTTAATTCTTCAGGGAATGGGGGTTCCCCTCCCTTACCATAGATGAGGCTCACACCAGGTTCTGCTCTCTCTCGTCATCCCCCCCCCCCCCTCCCACTCGTAACAAGGGCAGAGTCCCCCTAGTCCTCACCTTTCACCCCACTTGCCGTCACATACAACAAATAGTCATTTTTGCCACCTCCAACGTGACCCCACCACTCGCCACCTCTTCCCATCTCCCCCCTGTCTGCATTCCGCAAAGACCGCTCCCTCCATAACACCCTGGTCAATTCTGCCCTTCCCTCCCGCACCACCCCCTCCCCGGGCACTTTCCCTTGCAACCGCAACAGATGCTACACTTGTCGCTTTACCTCCCCCCTCGACTCCATTCAAGGACCCAAGCAGTCGATCCAGGTATGACAGAGGTTCACCAGCATCACCTCCAACCTCATCCATTGCATCCGCTGCTCGAGATGTCAGCTGATCTACATCGCTGAGACCAAGTGTAGGCTTGCCGATCGTTTCTCATTAACCAACCTGATCTCCCTGTGACTCAGCACTTCAACTCCCTCTCCCATTCCGAATCTGACCTTTCTGTCCTGGGCCTCCTCCATGGCCAGAGTGAGCACCACCGGAAATTGGAGGAGCAGCACCTCATATTCCGCTTGGGCAGTTTGCACCCTACCCACATAAGCATTGACTTCTCCAATTTCCGGTAGTCCTTGCTCCTCCTCTTCCTTTCTCCTTTCTTCTCTTCCCCATCCCCCCACCCTACATCAGCCTGAAGAAGGGTTTCGGCCCGAAACGTTGTCTATTTCCTTCGCTCCATAGACGCTGCTGCACCCACTGAGTTTCTCCAGCACTTTTGTCTACCTTTGATTTTCCAGCATCTGCAGTTCCTTCTTAAACGTTAAGATACTCATGGAAGAACAGGGCCGTCAGTTCTCCACGAAACCTACAAACAGCTATGACCACAATTTGGCTCAATTTGGTCAGAGACTCATATTTCAGGAAATCTCTGGGTGTACATTTTTTTTCATGAATTCTCTATTTTCACAGGTGAAAAATGAATGGATTGATACAGTGAACTAATGACGAATATCATTCATTCTGATTAATAAATTGATATTTTTTAGGAATCACCAGGAATATTTTTGAAGTTTTCTGAAGTTGGATAGGTCGTTTAGTTTAGTTCAAAGATACAACATGGAAACAATATCCCATCGAGTTCACATTCACCATCGATCACCCATACACACTGGTTCTATGTTATCCCACTTTCACATCCACTCCCAACATACTGGGGGCAATTTATAGTGGCCAAGAACAGAATCTATGCAAATTGAGCACCTAATCTGTGATTAGTCTTTGAAATTTAATTGTACCCTAATTTTGGATATTACATGTTAAATTAAAGGAAGCAAGTGCAAAATTATAAAATAGCAGCTGCATGATGGAATAATAGACTTCAACAATAAGATAACATTTTTGCTTTGCAGAACTGGAAAATGAACTTTTTTTTTTCATCCGTGTTATTAAGGAAAGTGCTGAACATTCAAGGCATTTTGGCAAATCCGGAGGGAAAATTGTTTGTTCCAACGGAATCCACATCTTTTACATCTATGCTTTGCCTCCTACTTTTCAAAGGTCATGTCTAAATTCTTTAGCTCTAAAAACGACACACAAAGCTAGAGAACTTGGTAAGGGAGAAAAAAGTCTTCAGAGGCATCGTTTGTTTTGGAATATATATATGATATAGAATGTAAACTTGCAAACATGTATAATATCAAATAATTGGAATGATAAACATTTCATTTAATTCAAACTACTTGAAGAAATGTAAGTGAATATGTTTGCTATCCTGTACTGTTATCCAAAACTTTTAAAACAAATAGTACATTTTCATCTAAAAATGATGCATCCTTATATTCATCCTTATTCATCTTTAGCTGATGAATTCATCCTTAGCTGATGTATATTCATCCTTAGCTAATGTATTTTTCAAAGTTAACAGCCAATGAGTTTAGTATGCTATCACTACACTTAACAAGTCTTTCTGTCAAATGAACTTGTATTTATCTCACAGATATGTAATGACCATGGACAATCAACCAAATGGAAATGGAGCTACAGGTATCTCTAAGATATAAACAAAATGTCCACTAACTCCATTCAGAAAAGACTAATATCAAATAATTGATATTATAACCTTTGTATTTTGAGGGGGAGGTGACAGTGGCGCAGCTGGTAGAGCTGCTGCCTCGCATTGCTAGAGACCAGGTTCGATTCTGACTTGGGTTCTGTCAGTGTGGAATTTGCAAGTTTTCCCTATGACCACACAAATTTCCTCTGGGTGCTCTGGTTTCCTCCCACACCCCAAAGACATGCGAGTTTGTAAATTAATTGAACTCTGTAAATTTTCCCTAATCTGTAGAGTGGATGAGAAAGTGAGATAATGTAGAAGTAGTGTGAACATGCAATCGATGGTCAGCATGGACTTGGTGGGCCAAAAGGCCTGCTTCCATGCGGTATCTTTCAATCAATCGATCTTTTTTTTTTTTTGAAACTGTGCGGGTGAAATTGATATTCAAGTGTGAAATAAAATAGACACTATTCCTAGCAGCCAGTTTTATATTTCCACTGGGAGAGAATGTAACCTGAGTCTGGATAAGCTAGACCATCCCCCAGCCCTGTCGGTATAATGTTATGACAAATGCAAAAATCATGGAATGCTGAGTTTTGCTGAATCTTTTACTGAAGAATTGCCAATTGATACTTTACAAGAAAAAAATTGTCTCATGCATATTTGGATGTATAGAATCTGAAGATTTGATGGACTCTCTTCAATGTAACTGCAGCAATCGAGAAGCAGAACAATGAAACTATCTATTAGCAATTACATCTAGAGATTGCCTTAGTCAGAAATGCCTGAGGAACCTGGTTTCTGTGCTGCTGCAAGCTAGGATTTTTTGAAGGCCAGATGATGCCTCATTTATTTTGCTCTCCTGTTGTGCAAGGCAGGCCCATCATCAATCTGATATATCTTTTTACTTATTGATTCACAGAATGTTTCATAAAGATCAGTTATCGCTGGATAAAAATAGAAAATGCTGGAAATCTGCAGCAGGTCAGGTTACTTTGGTGGAAACAGAACAAATGTAACATTTCAGGTTGAAGGATGATTCATTGCTGACAAAGGTAACATCAATTGTCCATCTCCACTTAGCCTATAGCCTATGACTGTTGGTCATTTCTGAAGGCAATTAACAGTCAATTAAGCATTTCTGGGAATATTTGATATTTTAATACAGAACAAAAACAAAGTTAAACCAGACAGCATTGACTTAAATAGTTTGGTTGATGATATGATCTTTTAAAACACATTTGTAGAACAATGAGATTTTAGGTTATTGATAACCATTTGGCCATGTGATTTGAAATCTGTTTAGTGGCTGATGGTTCATAACTTACCGAACAAAATCTGGAATGTAGAAGGATGAGAGAATATGTCATTGATACATGCAGGCCTATAAATTCAGTCACATGTTGTTTTCTTCTAAAATATATGTCTGAAAAATTGCTTATTTTTGAAATAGAATTGCTTCCTATTCTGGGACAAGTGGTGCCATAACAAAAATTGGACAGGGCCCTTCGGCTCACAAATCACTGCATTGATAGCATGGTTTCCGTGTTAGTTGCTCTTGGGCTAATGTGATTTCCTAAGAAACACTCTAAGGAAGCTTGTTCAGGGACATTAAATGAAATTGTGCAGAGGAGCATTTATGATGATAACTTTGTCACTCCCGATGCACAAGACAAATAGCACTTATTGCTGGAAGATCATTAACTCGGGGAAAACTACACTGGGTCTGCCTGAAATTTATTGGCTTCCAGCGTAAAATGTCAGCAAGCAAATACAGTTGACAGGCACAATGAAAGGCACAGGAGTACTCACTGATGAATGTACTGAAGCTTGTTGAAGCCAAAGCAAAGACTTTATGGGGATGGGGCCACAGTCAAGGTTCTGCCGCCTTTTGGCTTTCAGGGGGCTGCTCTCCGACTACCAACTCTCAAAGTGTTTCATGGGTACATTTGGGGAAATGAAAGGTGCAATGAGAAACATGAGTGAATGTACTGGATTAACAATACAATTAATGTAGATAAACATTTTGCATGCACCTCACCTGAATGTGCATCCATCTCGACCTTCCCCCTCCCCTGTTCGCTTGCATCGTATATTCTTTTCTCTAGCTTTGTAATCTCATGCTTTTTTGTCTTTTCATCTGCCAATCTAAACACCCACCCCCATCCCCCATTCCACCACCATCACATTCAGACTGAAGAAGTGTCCAGACACAAAACATCACTCGTCTGTATGTTCCACAGATGCTGCCTGACCAGTACTTTGTGTCTCTTTTTGCTGCAAAATTGTTATTTGGCTCATTTTTGTGCACAAACAGAGGATGTCTGTTACTTTAGAGGACCCAATTCTTGTGTTCTCTGCACAAAGACCCCAGTATCACACATCTAACAAAAAATCCCTGAATCTGAGGAATGGCAATTCAGAATCATAGAATCATATAATCATAGAAAATAGGTGCAGGAGTAGGCCATTCGCCCTTTGAGCCTGCCCCACCATTCAATATGATCATGGCTGATCATCCAACTCGGTATCCTGTACCTGCCTTCTCTCCATATCCCCTGATCCCTTCAGCCACAAGGGCCACATCTAACCCTCTTAAATATAGCCAATGAACTAGCCTCAACTACCTTCTGTGGCAGAGAATTCCACAGACTCACCACTCTCTGTGTGAAAGAAGATCTTCTCATCTCGGTCCTAAAAGATTTCCCCCTTATCCTTAAACTGTGACCCCTTGTTCTGGAGTTCCCCAACATCGGGAACAATCTTCCTGCATCTAGCCTGTCCAACCCCTTAAGAATTTTGTAAGCCTCTATAAGATCCCCCCTCAATCTCCTAAATTCCAGCGAGTACAAGCCGAGTCTATCCAGTCTTTCTTCATATGGAAGTCCTGCCATCCCAGGAATCAGTCTGGTGAACCTTCTCTGTATCCCCTCTATGGCAAGAATGTCATTTCTCAAATTAGGAGACCAAAACTGTACGCAATACTCCAGGTGTGGCCTCACCAAGACCATGTACAACTGCTGTAGAACTTCCCTGCTCTTATACTCAAATCCTTTTGCTATTAATGCCAACATACCATTCGCTTTCTTCACAGCCTGCTGCACCTGCATGCCTACTAATCGGCCACCATTCAGATAATAATCTACCCTCCTGTTTTTGCCGCCAAAGTGGATAACCTCACATTTATCCATATTATACTGCATCTGCCATGCATTTGCCCACTCACCCAACCTATCCAAGTCAACTTGCAGCCTCCTAGCATCCTCCTCACAGCTAACACTGTCCCCCAGCTTCGTGTTATCCGCAAACGTGGAGATGTTGCATTCAATTCCCTCATCCAGGTCATTAATATATATTGTAAATATCTGGGGTCCCAGCACTGAGCCTTGCGGTACCCCACTAGTCACTGCCTGCCATTCTGAAAATGACCCGTTTACTCCTACTCTTTGCTTCCTGTCTGCCAGCCAGTTCTCTATCCACATCAATACTGAACCCCCAATACCGTGTGCTTTAAGTTTGTATGCTAATCTCTTAAACATCCACAGGTTCTCCCTTATCCACTCTACTAGTTACATCCTCAAAAAATTCTATAAGATTCGTCAGAAGAACCTATCAATTGTAAAACATGGTTAAACTATGGGTGAAGAGGAACGACAGGAGCCTGCAAATACTCTTATAAACCTGAGATGTCCTGGGAGTAAATAACTAGAGAAGATGAAACAAACAATATCAAATCTCAAACAACATTTGAGGGAATTTTATTGTCCTATAGAATTCTGTGCATTGGAACAGGATTTTGTGGTTAATACATTTAACACTAGACCAATTAACACCATTATGAGAACAGTTTGAGTGAATACTCAATTATGAGTAGATGTATTGGGAAAGTTGAGTTGTAGGTGAATACATATGATGTACTTAGAGCTACTGTATTGCTGGAAAAGGACATTTAGTAAATAAACTCTGCAGCTTGGATTGACTGGAAAGTTAGCATTTCAATTGCACTCTATAGCTCAAGCCGTTGAGTCCTGACAACATTTTTGTAAATCTCACACTCTTTCTAGCTTAATGACATCCTATAGCAGGATGACAAAAACTGAACACAATACTCCAAATGCGACTTTACCAATGTCTTGTACAAGTAGCTTTTGATTTTTCCATCCTGGGAAAATGATTCTGATTCTGCCCTACCTATACTTTTCATAATTTTATATACTCTGATCAGGTCTCCCCGCAATCTCTGGTGTTACAGAGAAAACAATATAATCCTGTCCAACCTCTTCCTATAGCTAATACCTCTTAATCCAGGCATCATTTTGGAAAACTGTATCCTTTCAAAAACCTCCACATCTTTGTGGTGATCAGTGCTCCAAACAATAATCCAAATACTGCTAAAGTTCTATAAAGCTGCATCATGACTTCCTACAGAGGTTCACCTGCACCTCCTCCAACCTCATCTACTGCATCCGCTGCTCCAGATGCCAGATGATCTATATCGGTGAGACCAAGCGTAGACTTGGCGATCGTTTCGCCGAACACCTCCGCTCGGTCCGCATTAACCAACCCGACCTCCCAGTGGCTCAGCACTTCAACTCCCCCTCCCATTCCGTATCCGACTTCTCGGTCCTGGGCCTCCTCCACGGCCAGAGTGAGCAACACCGCAAGTTGGAGGAACAGCACCTCATATTCCGCTTGGGGAGTCTGCATCCTTTGGGCTTGAACATTGAATTTTCTCAATTCTGTTAACCCTTGCTGACTCATCCCCTTCCCACCTCTCCCTCAGCCCTCGGGCCCTGGCATTCCCTCTCTCTCTATCTCCCTCCCCCACCCTAGTCGCACCAGCTTCTCATTTTCACACCACAAACAGCTTACAACGGCTTGTTCCCTTTATCATTGGTACTTTTTTGCATATCTTTCTTTCATTGTTCTTTATCTCTCCACATCACCGTCTATTTCTCTCGTTTCCCTGATCCCTGACCCGAAACATCGCCTGTCTCCTTCGCTCCTTAGATGCTGCTGCACCCGCTGAGTTTCTCCAGTCTTTTGTGTACCCTCGATTCTCCAGCATCTGCAGTTCCTTCTTTAACATAAAACATCATGACTTCCTGACTCTTATGCTCAATGCTCCAACCTATGAAAGCAGGCATATCACCATATGTCATCTTGTCTACCACTCTATCTACTTTTGTAGCCATTTTCAGGGAGTTGTGGACCTCGACCCCAAAATCCCTATGTACATCAATGCTATTGAGACTCGTACAACTAATTGCATAGGTTTCCCTTACATTTCATGGATAGAGAGAGGACAGAGGAGATTTACTAGAATGTTGCCAGGGTTCCAGCAACTATGTTACAGAGAAAGGTTGAACAAGTTAGGTCTTTATTCTTTGGAGCGCAGAAGGTTAAGGGGGGACTTGATTGAGGTCTTTAAAATGATGAAAGGGATAGACAGAGTTAACGTGGATACGTTTTTCCCATTGAGGGTAGGGAAGATTCAAACAAGACGGCATGACATGAGAATTAAGGGACAGAAGTTTCGGGGTAACGTGAGGGGGAACTTCTTTACTCAGAGGGTGGTGGCTGTGTGGAATGAGCTTCCAGCAGAGGTGGTGGAGGCAGGATCGATTTTAACATTTAAGAGTAAAGTGGATAGGTATATGGACGTGAAGGGAATGGAGGGGTATGGTCTGAGTGCAGGTAGATGGGACTAGGGGAAAACAAATGGTTGGCACGGACTGGAAGGGCCGAGAGGGCCTGTTTCCGTGCTGTAATTGTTATATGGTTAATATGGTTATTTGACCTCCCAAAGTGCAATATTTTACACTTGCTCAGATTAAATTCCATCTGCCATTTCTCTGTACATTTCTGTAGATGATCTGTATCCTGACCGAAAATGTTACCTATCCATGTTCTCCAGATATGCTGCATAACCCACTGAGTTACTCCAGTGCTTAGTGTCTTTTATTTGTAAACCAGCATCTGCAGTTATCCCGCTGTATACTTTGACAGCTTTCCTCACTGTGTGCTACCCTGGCAATCTTGGTATCATCTGCAAAATTACTAACCAACCCATCTATATTTACATCCAGGTCATTTACTCAAGCCTGATGTGCTGGCAGATCAATCATGGCTGGTGGGCTGGCAGTTCACTCATGGCTATTCCTTGAAATTCCATTGCAAGCAGGGTCCAAGGCCACCAAATTCAAGTGCAGTTTCTTACCACTTCAAGCAGGGTGCAAGGCCACCAAATTAAAATGCAGTTTCATACCACTTCAAGCAGGGTGCAAGGCCATCGAATTCAGGTGCAGTTTCTTACCACTTCAAGCAGGGTTCAAGGCCACCAAATTCAAGTGCAGTTTCCTACCACTTTAAACAGGGTGCAGGGCCACCAAATTAAAATGCAGTTTCATACCTCTTCAAGCATGGTGCAAGGCCATCAAATTCAGGTGCCGTTTCCTACCACTTCAAGCAGGGTGCAAGGCCACCAAATTCAAGTGCAGTTTGCTACCACTTTAAGCAGGGTGCAGGGCCACCAAACTCAAGTGCAGTTTCCTACCACTTCAAGCACGATGCAGGGCCACCAAACTCAAGTGCGGTTTCCTACCACTTCAAGCAGGGTGCAAGGCCACCAAACTCAAGTGCAGTTTCAAGCCACTTCAAGCAGGGTGCAAGGCCACCAAATGCAAGTGCAGTTTCATAGCATTTCAAGCAGGGTGCAAGGCCACCAAATGTAAGTGCAGTTTCATGCCATTTCAAGCAGGGTGCAAGGCCACCAAATTCATGCAGTTTCATACCACTTCAAGAAGGGTGCAAGACAATCAAATTAAAGTGGAGTTTCATACCATTTCAAGCAGGGTACAAGGCCACAAAATTCATGTGCAATTTACGACAACCAAATTCAAGTGCAGTCTCATACCATTTAAAGCAGGGTGCAAGGCCACCAATTTCAAATGCAGTTTCATACTATTTCATGCAGGGTGCCAGGCCACCAAATTTAAATGCAGTTTCATACCATTTCAAGCAGGGTGAAACCACCATAAAACCACACAAAGCACCATATAAACACCATGCTCACAGTTCAGTAGACATTCAGTGTGTTCAGTTGATTCACAGCTCAGACAGAGTCGTGACCTCTCCATCCCCCATCTTGCAGAGACTGAGCCACACCCACACTTCTGGGTTTTACAATCCCTCCCTCATCACACCGGAAGGGGCATGGCCTTCATGGCGCGATAGACACAAGAAAGATTCTCAATATTTTTTAAACAC
Organism: Okamejei kenojei; assembly: GCA_035221665.1. Classification (NCBI taxonomy): domain Eukaryota; kingdom Metazoa; phylum Chordata; class Chondrichthyes; order Rajiformes; family Rajidae; genus Okamejei; species Okamejei kenojei. The sequence goes on from CM069134.1 coordinate 78,135,246, forward strand.
TAATAACACTCTTATTTTTAATTGATGGGCAGAATCCTCTGCACCTGATGAGCAGAGTGGGACTGAGTAAAATGGCCAAAAATCACAGCTGTAAATGGTTGTGTTTTATCTAAAATCAATATACAGTGCAAAAAGGAAGTTGTCAAGTGTAACCATATAACCATATAACAATTACAGCACAGAAACAGGCCATCTCGTCTCTTCTTGTCCATGTCCTAGTCCCATCTACCTGAACTCGGTCCATAACCCTCCATTCCTTTCCCGGCCATATACCTATCCAATTTATTTCTAAATGATAAAATCGAACCTGCCTCCACCACTTTCACTGGAAGCTCATTCCACACAGCTGCCACTCTCTGAGTAAAGAAGTTCCCCCTCATGTTACCCCTAAACTTCTGTCCCTTAATTCTCAAATCATGTCCTCTTCTTTGAATCTTCCCTACTCTCAATGGAAAAAGCTTATCCACGTCAACTCTGTCTATCCCTCTCATCATTTTAAAGACCTCTATCAAATCCCCCCTCGATCTTCTGTGCTCCAAAGAATAAAGACCTAACTTGTTCAATGTTTCTCTGCACCTTAGGTGCTGAAACCCAGGCAACATTCTAGTAAATCTCCTCTGTACTCTCTCTATTTTGTTGACATCTTTCCTATAATTTGGCGACAAAAATTGTACACCATACTCCAAAACTGGCCTCACCAATGTCTTGTACAATTTTAACATTACATCCCAACTACTATACTCAATGCTCTGATTTATAAAGGCCAGCACACCAAAAGCTTTCTTTACCACCCTATCTACATGATATTCCGCCTTCAGGGAACTATGCACAGTTATTCCTAGATCCCTCTGTTCAACTGCATTCCTCAATTCTCTACCATTTACAATGGAAGACATTTAAAGACTGCATGGATGAACTACAACATTTCTTCATCCCAGTTTGGCAAAAGAATAAATCAGGGAAGGTAGTCCATCCGTGGATAACAAGGGAAATCAGAGATAGTATCAAAGCAAAGGATGATGCGTACAAAGTAGCCAGAAAAAGCAGCATACCAGAGGACTGGGAGAAATTCAGAGACCAGCAGAGGAGACCAAAGGGCTTAATTAGGAAAGGAAAAATAGACTATGAAAGAAAACTGGCAGGGAACATAAAAACTGACTGCAGTTTTTATAGATATGTGAAGAGAAAGAGATTAGTTAAAACAAATGTAGGTCCCTTGCAGTCAGAAACAGGTGAGTTGATCATGGGGAACAAGGATATGGCGGACCAATTGAATAACTACTTTGGTTCCGTCTTCACTAAGGAAGACATAAATAATCTGCCAGAAATAGCAGGGGACCGCGGGTCAAAGGAGGAATTGAGTGAAATCCAGGTTAGTCGGGAAGTGGTGTTGGGTAAATTGAATGGATTAAAGGCCGATAAATCCCCAGGGCCAGATAGGCTGCATCCCAGAGTATTTAAGGAAGTAGCTCCGGAAATAGTGGATGCGTTAGTGATAATCTTTCAAAACTCTTTAGATTTTGGAGTAGTTTCTGAGGATTGGCAGGTAGCAAACGTAACCCCTCTTTTTAAGAAGCGAGGGAGAGAGAAAACGGGGAATTACAGACCAGTTAGTCTAACATCGGTAGTGGGGAAACTGCTAGAGTCAGTTATTAAAGATGGGATAGCAGCGCATTTGGAAAGTGGTGAAATCATTGGCCAAGTCAGCATGGATTTACGAAAGGTAAATCATGTCTGACGAATCTTGTGGAATTTTTCGAGGATGTAACTAATAGCGTGGATAGGGGAGAACCAGTGGATGTGGTGTATCTGGACTTCCAGAAGGCTTTCGACAAGGTCCCACATAAGAGATTAGTATACAAACTTAAAGCTTACGGCATTGGGGTTTCAGTATTGATGTGGATTGAGAACTGGCTGGCAAACAGGAAGCAAAGAGTAGGAGTAAATGGGTCCTTTTCACAATGGCAGGCAGTGGCTAGTGGGGTACCGCAAGGCTCAGTGCTGGGACCCCATCTATTTACAATATATATTAATGATCTGGATGTGGAAATTGAAGGCAATATCTCCACGTTTGCGGATGACACTAAGCTGGGGGGCAGTGTTAGCTGTGAGGAGGATGCTAGGAGACTGCAAGGTGACTTGGATAGGCTGGGTGAGTGGGCAAATGTTTGGCAGATGCAGTATAATGTGGATCAATGTGAGGTTATCCACTTTGGCGCAAAAACAGGAAAGCAGACTATTATTTAAATGGTGGCCGATTAGGAAAAGGGGAGATGCAGTGAGACCTGGGTGTCATGGTACACCAGTCATTGAAAGTAGGCATGCAGGTGCAACAGGCAGTGAAGAAAGTGAATGATATGTTATCTTTCATAGCAAAAGAATTTGAGTATAGGAGCAGGGACTTCAGTTGTATAGGGTCTTGGTGAGACCACAACTGGAGTATTGCATACAGTTCTGGTCTCCAAATCTGAGGAAGGACATTATTACCATAGAGGGAGTGCAGAGTAGGTTCACCAGACTGATTCCTGGGATGTCAGAACGAAAGACTGGATATGAAGAAAGACTGGATAGACTCGGTTTATACTCTCTAGAATTTAGGAGATTGAGAGGGGATCTTATAGAAACTTACAAAATTCTTAAGGGGTTGGACAGGCTAGATGCAGGAAGATTGTTCCCAATGTTGGGGAGGTCCAGGGCAAGGATCACAGCTTAAGGATAAGGGTGAAATCCTTTAAGACCGAGATGAGAAAGACTTTTTTCACACAGACAGTCGTGAGTCTCTGGAACTCTCTGCCACAGAGGGTAGTTGAGGACAGTTCATTGGCTATATTTAAGAGGGAGTTAGATGTGGCCCTTGTGGCTAAGGGGATCAGAGGGTATGGAGAGTAGGCAGGTACGGGATACAGAGTTGGATGATCAGCCATGATCATATTGATTGGCGGTGCAGGCTCGAAGGGCCGAATGGCCTACTCCTGCACCTAATTTCTATGTTTCTATGTTTCTATTTACCATGTACGTCCTATTTTGATTTGTCCTGCCAAGATATTGCACCTCACACTTATCAGTATTAATCAGCAAGTATCCACCACCAACAGCCATTTGCAGTGCTTCACTTCAAACCAACCACCACCAACAGCCATTTGCAGTGCTTCACTTCAAACCAACCACCACCAACAGCCATTTGCAGTGTTTCACAACAAACCAACCACCATCAACTACCATTTGCAGTGCTTCACTTCATACCAACCACCACCACCAGCCATTTGCAGTGCTTCACTTCAAACCAACCACCACCAACAGCCATTTGCAGTGTTTCACTACAAACCAACCACCATCAACAGCCATTTGCAGTGCTTCACTTCAAACGAACCACCACCAACAGCCATTTGCAGTTCTTCACTTCAAACCGACCACCACCAACAGCCATTTGCAGTGCTTCACTTCAAACCAACCACATTTTCATTTTCAAACTACATTAAGGGCACTCAAGGTCAGTAAAACCACACTCACAGTTTAGTAGGCATGTGTTCAGAGTTATTCACAACTCAGACTGTGAGACGTGACCCTCTCGCTCCCCCATCTTGCAGAGACTGACTGAAGCACTCAATACTTCTCGGTTTTATAGTCCCTCCGGAAGGGGCGAAGCCTTCAGGAGCTAGAATCTCAACATTTTTAAACACTAATACCTCTTTTACTTTTCATCAATGGGAAAAATCCTCTTGTCCTGCATAGCGGAGGGGGACTCTGAGTAAGATGGCCAAAAAATCACAGCCGTAAGTGGCAGCGTTTTTATCCAAAATAAATGTACAGAACAACATTAAGTGGTCAAGATCCGACTTTTAGTAATGTCGATATATGTATATATATATATATATATATATAGTGGCTTGCAAAACTTTTCATATGCCTTGAACTTTTCCACATTTTGTCACGTTACAACCACAAACGTAAATGTATTTTATTCAGATTTTATGTGATAGACCAACACAAAGAGGTGCTTAATTGTGAAGTGGAAGGAAAATCATACATGGTTTCCAAATTTTAATAAAAATTAAAAACTGAAAAGTGTGGCGTGCAAAAGTAGTCTGTCCCCCTGAGTCAATACTTTGTAGAACCACCTTTCGCTGCAATTACAGCTGCAAGTCTTTTGGGGTATGTCTCTACCAGCTTTGCACATCTAGAGACTTAAATTTATGCCCATTCTTCTTTACAAAATAGCTCAAGCTCAGTCAGATTGGATGGAGAACATCTGTGAACAGCAATTTTCAAGTCTTGCCAGAGATTCTCAATTGGATTTAGGTCCGGACTTTCACCGGGTCATTCTAACACATGAATATGCTTTGATTTAAACCATTCCATTGTAGCTCTGGCTATATGTTTAGGGTCGTTGTCCTGCTGGAAGGTGAACCTCCGCCCCAGTCTCAAGTCTTTTGCAGACTCTAACAGGTTTTCTTCCAAGATTGCCCTGTATTTGGCTCCATCCATCTTCCCATCAACTCTGACCAGCTTCCCTGTCCCTGCTGAAGAAAAGCATCCCCACAGCATGATGCTGCCACCACCATGTTTCACAGTGGGGATTGTGTGTTCAGGGTGATGTGCAGTGTTAGTTTTCCGCCACAGATAGCGTTTTGCATTTAGGCCAAAAACTTCAATTTTGGTCTCATCAGACCAGAGCACCTTCCTCCACATGTTTGCTGTGTCCCCCACATGGCTTGTGGCAAACTGCAAACGGGACTTCTTATGGCTTTGTTTCAACAATGGCTTTCTTCTTGCCACTCTTCCATAAAGGCCCGATTTGTGCAGTGCACGACTAATAGTTGTCCTGTGGACAGATTCTCCCACCTGAGCTGTGGATCTCTGCAGCTGCTCCAGAGTTACCATGGGCCTCTTGGCTGCTTCTCAGATCCATGCTCTCCTTGCCCGGCCTGTCAGTTTAGGTAGATGGCCATGTCTTGTTAGGTTTGCAGTTGTGCCATACTCTTTCCATTTTCGGATGATGGATTGAACAGTGCTCTGCGAGATGTTCAAAGCTTGGGATATTTTTTTATAACCTAACCTTACTTTAAACTTCTCCACAACTTTATCCCTGACCTGTCTGGTGTGTTCCTTGGGCTTTATGATGCTGATTGTTCACTAATGTTGTCTAACAAACCTCTGAGGCCTTCACAGAACAGCTGTATTTATACTGAGATTAGATTACACACAAGTGGAATCTATTTACTAATTAGGTGACTTCTGAAGGTACTGGATTTTATTTAGGGGTATCAGAGTAAAGGGAGCTGAATACTTTTGCACTCCACACTTTTCAGTTTTTTATTTGTAATAAAATTTGAAAACCGTGTATCATTTTCCTTCCACTTCACAATTATGCCCCACTTTGTGTTGGTCTATCATATCAAATCCCAATAAAATACATTTACGTTTGTGGTTGTAATGTGACAAAATGTGGAAAAGTTCAAGGGGTATGAAAACTTTTGCAAGCCACTGTATATCACAAACAGACAAAGTCCCAGCACTGATCCCTGAGCATCTACACTGGTCACAGACCACCGGCCTGAATATTGTCCTTCTTCTACAACTCTGTCTTCTATCATTAATCGCATTCTGAATCTATACGACTGTCTTTGTTAATCCCATGCATCTTAATCTTCTGGATCAGCCTACCATGAGGAACTTTATCAAATGTCTTAGCAAAATCCCCGTAGACAACATCCACTATCCTCCCCTCATCAATCGCCTTTGTCACCTCCTCAAAAAACTTGATTAACTTAGTAAGTGATGTTCTTAGGAATATGTCTGATTCATGGAAAAGGCTAGATGTACTAACGTAGATGATAACAAAAACACTTAGTTCAGTTTGAAAATGGGTATCATTCACCGTTTTTGTTAAAACCTGTTTGTTAATGTGATTTACTCCAATAAGAGCAATAATAGTGCCTAGAAAAGTGTACTCATCAATTCAATTTTTAGATTCTGATCTTTTGTCCAAAATTAAAGTGGTCTACTTGATCATCACCTCATCCACAGCTCACATATTTAAGAGTCAAGAGTGTTATATTGTCACATGTACTGATGCGAAACAATGAAATTCTTACCTACAGCAGCAGCACAACAGTCGGTAAATACAGTTCTCCAATACATAATATAATAAAGAAGCAAAATAAAAGTGCAATAAATAAAAAATATATATAGGGCAAAAACACAACAGAGCCTAAAGTCCCTAATGCAACTCAGGCAGCTCGTAGTTCAGAGTTTAGTTAGAGTTTGTAGTTTTTAATAGCTTGATGGCTGTTGGGAAGAACTGTTCCTGAACCTAGACAAGAGGTCTCTATACCTTCATGAGAGTGTAGTCAGGGTGGTGTGGATCCTTGATGATGCTGGCTGGCTTTTTTTGAGACCTGGCCGTGATGCAACCAATTAATATGCTCTTCACTGTACAGCTGTTGATGTTCAAGTGAATATTTGATGATTAACTTTTACAGCTGTACAGTCGAGAGCATATTGACTGGTTGCATCATGGCCTGGTTTGGTAACTCAAACTCCAAAGAATGAAGAAGATTACAAAAAGTGGTGAACATTGCCCAGTCCACCACAGGTACAGACCTCCCCACCATTGAAGGGATCTATAAGAAGCGCTGTCTCAAAAAAGGCAGCCAGCATCATTTATACTTCTTTGGTACTGGGATGATAGTGGTTTTCCTGAAGCAGGTGGGCCTCATAATGGTGTAGTGAGAGGTTAAAGATTTCTGTGAATGTACAGGTCCTGAGGACAGGGTCAGGGATCCATCCAGACAAGTTTCTTTCCACAAATTAACTTGCAGTAAAGTAAATCTGCAGTGAAGTAGAGGCACTCATACCAGAGTGGTGCTGACTATGAACATGTAACTTTAAATATTGCCATTACAACATAAGATGACCTTTGTGTTAATAAAACTTTGGAGGAAGTGCAAGGTGAATTCAAAACTTTTCCTATCAATGTACCTGTCCAAGAGTCTTTTAAATGCTTCCTAAATATAACATATTGTACTACAGTAAGGTATCCACGGGTCACAGAAAATATTTTGACAACATGAAAAAAGTAAACTGGACCTTGGATATTCAAATAAGTGCACATTGGCATAACAATTAAACGTTAAAACATCTTTAAATGGCACAGTGGCAAGGCGGTAGAGCTGCTGCCTCACAGCGCCAGAGACCCAGGTTAAATCCAACTATGAGTGTTGTCTGTATGGAGTTTGTACATTCTCCCCATGACCTGCGTGGGTTTTCTCTAGGAGTTCCAGTTTCCTTACACACTCCAAAGATGTACAGATTTGTCGGCTAATTGGCTTGGTTAAAATAGTAAATTGTCCCGAGTGTATGCAGGATAGTGCTAGTGTGCGGGGAATCCTGGTCAGCACCGACTTTGTGGGCCAAAACGCCTGTTTCCGTGTTGTATCACTACACCAAACTATTCGTGGGCATGATTTTCAACATCTTTTAGGTAGAGTGGATTCCCCATGCTTTACAGAAATTACATTGATTACAAAACAGTGTGAGTGCATTATCTTATCATGGAATAATGAAATTCAGCTGGGAAGTTCTTTACCAAAATATTCTCTTTAGATGAGGTACATGTGTGACTTTATCATGCCTGCCTGTTCCATCAAAAATTGCAAGTAGATAATAGCTGAGCGAGCGATTAGGCGTGTGATGTGGGAACCCTGATTTCTGATCTGCAGTCCTGCAATTAAGGTGCCACTTTAAATTGCAACTTATTTATTCTGAACACCACAGTTGTTATTCTTTCCCTTAGAAAATGAACTGACCACATTAGCTAGAAACAAGGAATTGCAGATGCTGGCTTACCACGGGAAGGCACAAAATGCAGTAGTAACTCAGCTGGTTAGGCGGTATCTCTGGAGAACATGAATAGGTGACATTTCGGGTCAAGACTCTTCTTTGGACTGGCTGACTTGACCTGAAATGTCACTTATCCATGATCCCCAGGGATGTTGCCTGACCTGCTGAGTTACTCCAGCATTTTGTGTCTTTCCTTGATGACATTACCTGTTAGAAACATAGAAACCTAGAACAATTGGTGCAGGAGTAGACCATTTGGCTCATGGATGATCATCTAAAATCAGTACCCCATTTATGCTTTTTCCCCATATCGCTTGAATCCTTTAGCCCAAAGAGCTAAATCTAACCCTCTCTTGAAAACATCCAGTGAATTGGCCTCCACTGCCTTCTGTGGGAGAGAATTGTACAGATTCACAATACTCTGGATGAAAAGTTGGTGAACCTACGCTGCACTCCCTTCAATAACAATAATGCCCTTCCTCAAGTTAGGAGACCAACATTGCACACAATGCCCCAAGTGTGGTCTCAGCAGGGCCCTGTACAACTGCAGTAGGACCTCCTTGTTCCAAAACTCAAATCATCTTGCAATGAATGCCAACATGCCATTAGCTTTCTTCACTGCCTGCTGTAGCTGCATGCTCACTTTCAGTGACTGATATACAAGCACACCCACGTCTCTTTCCACCTCCATATTTCAGAATCTGGCACCATTCAGATAATGTGTAAGAAGGAACTGAAGTTGTTGGTTTAAACCAGATAAACGCAAAAAGTTGGAGTAACTCCGCGGGACAGGCAGCATCTCTGGAGAGAAGGAATGGGTGACTTTTCGGGTCGAGAACCCTTCTTCAGACTGATAATAGTCTGCCTTCTTGTTCTTGCCAACAAAGTGGATAACCTCACATTTATCCACATTATACTGCATCTGCCATCTATTGGCCCACACACCCAGCCTATCCAAGTCACCCTGCAGCCGCATAGCATCCTCCTCGCAGCTCACACTGCCACCCAGCTTTGTTTCATCCGCAAACCTGGAGATGTTGCATTTAATTCCCTCGTCTAAATCATTAATATATATTGAAAATAACAGGGGTCCCAGCACCGAGCCTTGCAGCACCCCACTAGTGGCTACCTGTCATTCTGAAAAGGACCTGTTAATTCCTACTCTTCGCTTCCTGTCTGCCAACCATTTCTCTATCTATGTCAATGCACTACCCCCAGAACTTAGCAATTTTTTTTGTGAGAGACTTGACATATTTTATTTCACTGTTTTAATTATTCAATCTACATTCTCTTGAAATGTGGCTTATTTCTGCTACTGTACTTCTTTTCCTGGTGTTCAACATTGAATTGAGACAGCAGATGTGACACCAAATCAATTTGTAAAGGTCAAGAGACACATATGCCCATCCCATTAGTCTCATTAGTTGGCTTGACATCCGATTTCTTTCTCTCCAAACTGGTAAATTTCTTGTCATGCCATGAGTGGAGAATTCTGCATTATTGCAGTTTAATTAACTTATTCCCATCACATTTTTCAATTAGCCACACAGAAACTCCATGTTCATGCAATTAGGTACCGTTGCCTTAGAATAGATAGACATTAAATTTATAGTCATAGAGCCGTAGAGTCATGCAGCACGGAAACAGGCCCTTCAGCCCAACTCATCGATGCTGACCAAGATGTCTCATCTAAGCTAGTCAAATTTGCCTGCAATTGACCCATATCCCTCTAACCTTCTCTATCCATGTACCTGTCCTAGTGTCCTTTAAATGATGTTACAGTCGCTGTATTTGAACACTGTTTTTCAATATCTCATCCAAATAAAGATACACTGCTCAGTTGGTATTCTACACTACACAGTTGGTAATCAGTGGAATCAGGGTAAACATCATTGCCTCTGCCGCCCTTTAGTTTAAAGGGTTGTTTGTTTTACTGAGATATGGCAGGCGATAACTGGGCTTGCACTGTTATTACACTACTGATTTGTGTATAAAAGAGCAAGCAAATAAAACAGATGATAAATTATGTAAGGAAATGACAATTCTGCTTCATCAAAAATGTGGCTGAAAATTACGCAATTAGTAACTGAGATAAGGATTACAACATTGTGACCTCAGTGAGATTGAAGGAACATAAGTAAAACACATGTAAAATCAAAGTCACCCAATCCGGTCAAAAGTGAAGCTGTACAATTGTCTCTTTGTTGGTATTTTAAGAGATTGGTATTTTAAATACTAGTTGCGCAGATAATGTCCAAATCTTGTGGATGAATAAACAAAAGTAAATAGATAAATTATATCTCTTGAAGTTTCTGGATAAGATGATTTAAATTGAACAGTATATGAATCAAAGAAGTCAGTGTTTCCAATCTGAATGCAAAAAGGGTTGAAAATATAATCAGCGCACGTTGCACCAATCATTACTCCAATACCGACAAGACAGGGATCAGATCATGACATGGTCATCATCATATCTGACCTTCAGGTGATAAAAATACATCTATTGATGCACCTGAACACATCATCAGTGATGTAACCTGGGGTCATTGGGTATTTCAGGTCTTTCAACATCAGACACCCTCACCCAGGCGACCCAGCCGTGGTTGATCAGATCACGACGTGTTCAGGTGGCATTCGCTCCTCCCCATGGACTTCCTCTCCTGATCCAGAGCCATCTCGAGGCTTTCTCCACTGCCTCAATGGTATTCTTGATGGCTCTTCTCCTCTCCATACTGTTGATGCCCAGTGCACTCATGGCTTTGTACAGTGATTGCCCTGCACAACCTCTGCAACCAAACTCAATGGGCATACACCTTGCCTTCCAGCCCTGCTTCTGGCAGTCTATGACCAGCTCATCGTACTTGGTCTTCTTCCTCTCCTGGGCCTCCTCCAGACGGTCCTCCCACGGCACTGTCAATTTGAACAATGTTTTTGGTCGCCTCTGAGATCAGGAGGATGTTTGGCCTCAGGATAGTTGTGGCAATGTGCTATGGGAACAGCTAATTAAGTGATGATGGAATCATATGAAGTTACTATATAAGAGATAACAGTATTGATCTGCCTGAATACCCCCATGCAAAGCGAACTTATTTGAATAACATGGCACAGACTGAGATGCATCAGAAATGGGTGGAAACGTTTATTCAGACCAACCTCATTGGAAATCTGAAACACTGCTCCCTTTGGGATGTGGTCTATGGATGAATCAAGACCCCCAAGACCAAATCAACAGAGTGGAGAGAACAAGTACATGCATGATTTCCATGATAATCAGTTATCATGGGGAATTTTCTGGCTTACTCAACACATTTCCCTGTGGTTTGACCACAGTATAAGTTCATAAATCATAGGAGCAGAATTAGGCCATTCGATCCATTAGGTTTACCCTTCCAATCAATCATGGCAACTGTGAGAAGCAGACACAAATGCCACGCCAAATGGCCTATATGTATCAACATTTTCGATCAGATCAGTAAAGACCGTCCATCTTGCTTATTTGGTTCATATTCATGTCTGCAACACAACTCCAGGCTGCTTTATTGTTTTGCAAAGTGTCCCTGTTCCTTTTTCATGTCTATAGTCCTCTTCAGACTCCTTTTCACATTCCTCCCAGTCCTTAGCTGAGGTTTCACATCAAAAGTCCCACCACCATAATTACTTTTGCTGTTCAGGAAATGGATTTTCCTAGTTTCAATAGACCATAGACAATAGACAATAGACAATAGGTGCAGGAGTAGGCCATTTGGCCCTTCTAGCCAGCACCGCCATTCAATGTGATCATGGCTGATCATCCCCAATCAGTACCCTGTTCCTGCCTTTTCCCCATATCCCCTGACTCCGCTATCTTTAAGAGCCCTATCCAGCTCTCTCTTGAAAGCATCCAGAGAACCTGCCTCCGCCTCTGAGACAGAGAATTCCACACACTCACAACTCTCTGTGAGAAAAAATGTTTTCTCGTCTCTGTTCTAAATGGCTTACCCCTTATTCTTAAACTGTGGCCCCTGGTCAAGAAGACACTTTTTACTTTTTACTACTCCAAATCATTACCTTTCGCTTTGTCAGTTTACTTGCTCCAAGAAGGAGAAGAAACTATTGGATTAGCCTGATAGACACAGAAAACTGGAGTAACTCAGCATGTCAGGCAGAAACTCTGGAGAAAAGGAATAGGTGACGTTTCTGGTCGAGACTGTGAGCCGGGGGAAAGGGAACCGATAGATATAGACGGTGATGGAGAGAGATATAGAACAAATGAATTGGATTAGGATGTTCCTTTTTTTCCTACATGTTTTCTATTCTTCTCCAGTAGGGAATGATACAGCTAGATACTGACAGTGGGAAATTACTTATCTATAAATGGTATACCTGGAGTATTTTGTGCAGTTGTGGTCCCCTAATTTGAGGAAGGACATTCTTGCTATTGAGGGAGTGCAGCATAGGTTTACAAGGTTAATTCCCGGGATGGCAGGACTGTCACATGCTGAGAGAATGGAGCAGCTGGGCTTGTATACTCTGGAGTTTAGAAGGATGAGAGGGGATCTTATTGAAACATATAAGGTTATTAAGGGTTTGGACACGCTGGAGGCAGGAAACATTTCCCGATGTTGGGGGAGCAGAACCAGGGGCCACAGTTTAAGAATAAGGAGGAAGACATTTAGCACAGAGATGAGGAAACACTTTTTCACACAGAGAGTTGTGTTTCTGAGGAATTCTCTGCTTCAGAGAGTGCTGGGGGCCGGTTCTCTGGATCACACCATCTAAATTGATGTCTCCATTTCGGGGTTGGTGTAGATCGCACTGCATTGAACTGGTTCACATCTTACCTCAAAAATAGAAGCTTCTCCATTAACATAGGCAACTTTTCCACTTCCCCAACGAGCCACTCCTGCGGGGTCCCACAAGGTTCCATCCTAACCCCCATCCTTTTCTCGATGTACATGCTCAGTCAAATCATTCAAAAACATGACATCTCATTCCATTATAATGCTGATGACACACAGCTTTATTTCCCCCTGAAACCAAACAACCAGTCAAATGTTATCAATTTCATGAACTGCCTTGAGGACATAAAATGTTGGATGGCACTGAATTTCCTACAGCTGAATGAGAACAAGTCTGAATTCAATTCAATCTTTAATTGTCATTGTGCAGTGTACAATACAGAGACAACGAAATGCAGTTGGTATCTCCGAAGGGCGAACTTACGAATACACAAGTAATTGCGCAGTAGTATGAGTATATACATCTATACATATACAGTGGTATCCGTGCAATTTGCTGATCCGGGGGGGGGGGGGGGGGAGAGGGGTGGAGACAGGCAGTCATTGAGGTGCAGCGTTGAGAAGTGTGACAGCCGCAGGGAAGAAGCTGTTCTTGAGCCTGCTGGTACGGCAGCAGAGGGACCTGTAGCGTCTCCCAGATGGGAGGAGGGTAAACAGTCTATGGTTCGGGTGTGAGCTGTCCCTGGTGATGCTGTGCGCCCTGCGCAGGCATTGTTTACTATGGACAGGCTCAATGGAGGGGAGTGTGGAGCCTGTGATGCATTGGGCAATCTTCACCACCCTCGGCAGAACTTTCCGGTCGGCAACAGGGCAGTTATCATACCATACTGTGATGCAGTTGGTAAGGATGCTCTCGACGGTGCACCGGTAGAAGTTCACCAGAATCTGGGGAGACAGGTGGACCTTCTTAAGTCTCCTCAGGAAGAAGAGACGCTGGTGAGCTTTCTTGATCAGCGAGGATGTGTTGTGGGTCCAGGAGAGGTCATCGGAGATGTTGACCCTCAGGAACCTGAAGCTGGAGACACGTTCCACCTCCGTCCCGTTGATATGGATGGGGTTGTGCGTGCAGCCTCTCTATCTCCTGAAGTCCACAATGAGCTCCTTGGTCTTCTTGGAGTTGAGGGCCAGGTTATTGTCAGCACACCATGCTATTAGGAGCTGAACCTCCTCCCTGTGGGCCGACTCATCGTTGTTGCTGATGAGGCCAATCACCGTCGTGTCATCTGCATACTTGATGATGGTGTTGGTTCCATGTACAGGTATGCAGTCGTAGGTGAAGAGGGAGTAGAGGAGGGGGCTCAGCACGCAGCCCCGGTGTACGCCAGTGTTCAGGGTTAGGGTAGAAGAGGAGTGGTTATCCAACCTAACAGACTGTGGTCTGTTGGTTAGAAAGTCCAGTAACCAATTGCAGAGGAAGGTATTGATGCCCAGGTCATCGAGTTTGGCGATCAATTTAGAGTGGATAATGGTGTTGAATGTTGAGCTGTAGTCGATGAACAGCATTCTCACATAAGTGTTTCTGTTGTCGAGGTGGGAGAGGGCGATGAGGTGAAGTCATCTTATTTGGTCCCCCTGACTCCATCAGAGTGATTACCATCAGTCTTGGCAACTTATCCCCCCATTGTCAAACCCCATGTCAAAAACCTTGGTATTTGATTCTGCCTTTAAGTTTGACAAGCAAATCAATTCAGTGGTAAAAGCCATTTTCTTCCTGCTTCGTACCATTTCCAAACTAAAACCATTCCTCTCATTCAAAGATCTGGAGAAAGTCATCCACGCATTTATATCCTCTCGCCTGGACTACTGCAACTCCGTGTATACTGGGATCAGTCACTCATCCCTGTCCCGCCTGCAAATGGTCCAGAATGCTGCAGCCAGGTTCCTGACAGGTATCCGGAAGATGGACCATATTACCCCCATTCTGGCCTCCTCCACTGGCTGCCAGTACGGGTCAGAGTTGATTTTAAGGTTCTCCTGTTTGTCTATAAAGCCCTAAACGGACTTGCTCCCCCCTATATCACAGACCTCCTTACTCTACCTCCAGCTCCCACAGGTCGGCTGGCTTAGGGCTCCTGGCTGTCCCGCGATCTAAACTTAAGCTCAGGGGGCGACCGTGCCTTTGCTGTTGCGGCCCCTAAACTGTGGAACAGCATCCCCCTCCCTATTTAGATCTGCCCCCTCCATTGACTCCATTAAGTCCAGGCTCAAAACGTATTTTTATTCACTAGCATTTGAATCCCCCTGATGTGGCTAATCTTTGTTTTGTGTCTTTGAGCTGATTATTTGTACCCGTGTCTTATGTGCATTCCTGTATATGCTACCTACTCTGGTCGATACAGCACTTTGGTCAACATGGGTTGTTTTTAAACATGTTTTTTCAATAAATTTGACTTGACTTAACTTGACTCTGGATACTTTCAAGAGAGAGCTAGATAGGGCTCTAAAAGATAGCGGAGTCAGTGGGTATGGGGGGTAGGCAGGAACGGGGTACTGATTGAGGATGATCAGCCATGATCACATTGAATGGCTGTGCTGGCTCGAAGGGCCAAATGGCCTACTCCTGCACCTATTGTCTATTGTCTATAATGGCCATCCCAAATGCTGGGATAGAGCTATTTTTCCAGAGATGCAGCCAGACCCACTGAGATACTCCAGCACTGTGTGTCTATCTCTAGGATATAATTGGCAGACTTGATCCTATTCATTTTGTCCATAGGCACATACATTTTCTCAATGATCAGTGGATAAGGGTAACAACTAAAAATAGTAAGATTAAATGAGAACTTACCAGTTTGAAGTTTGATCCTTATTTTATGAGGAGTTACGTTGAGGGATTATGTGAAGAAGCCCCGCCAGGCGCATACGCGTCATACTTCAAAGCAGCGGCATGAAAACACAGAAAACAAATAGCCGAAGTAACATAGTAAGGCTTAGATTATGAGGGTGGGAGCGGAGGGCACGTAACCCCTCAAAGTAAGTCCTCATAAAATAAGGATCAAACTTCGAACTGGTAAGTTCTCCTTTAATCTTACTATTTTACTTCGGAGTCACGTGAGTGACTACATGAAGATTTCAAAGCCCTGTGTTTTCATGCTGTAGATGCACTTCATACGACAATCTGCTTCGGTTGACACAGTAGTAAATAATATATTGAACATTGCTTCAAATTATTCAATAACTTTTTGTAATAATAATAAAAACAGTAATAACCCCTCTGTCCCAGGGGGAAATTACAACAATGATATAAAACAAAGCAAATGAATTAAGTGGAACCCAAAACAGCATGCCTAACCTATGGCACTGTCTGTACAGGTTTATCATTGAATTGAGAAAACGTTGATGCTCTAGACCATCCTGCTGCTGCGAGGATTTGATCTAGCGGCATGTCCTGAGCCTTCGCCACGGATGTTGAATGCGCCCTGGTGGAGTGAGATTTAAATACATGAGTGTCGACTCCAGCATAATTGAGAACCTGTTTCAACGATCTAGAAATAGTTTGTACTGACACTCTTTTATATGGATTTTTTATGACTAATGAGCAGTCCTGTCTCAGAACCTCTGAGACTCATGTTAACTCAATATATTGGCTTAAGTGTTTAACTACACATAACATTTGGTCACATGGGTATGCTTTAAACGTCACCTTGGTTCCTGCCATACCTGGCCTGCTTTGTTTGATTAAATCATAGACATAAAATGTAATGTCATCTACAGACAAATGCATACAATCTATTCGCAACAATTGTAATGTTTGTACACGTTGTGCTGAAACCAGCGCCATTAACATAACCACTTTAAGAGTTAATCTCTGCTTGGAGCCCATTGCCGAAGCAGTGTGAGAACTATACTGATATCCCAGATTTCTGTGTATCTAGGTTTAGGAGGGTTATTGTTAAAATTCCTCTCATAAATCGGGATACTAACGAATGTGACCCGATAGGTTGTTGTTCTGAAGACTGCCCTAAATAGGAGGACAAAGCACTCAGAGCACTGTTAATGGCACTATAACTCAAGTGCTCATCAAAATGCAACTTAGCAAGGAACAACTTGTAGTATGATTAGATATATTTGATTGAACACAGAACATCTCCCATTTCTTTATGTGAATCACATATTGTTTTTGAATGCTATTTCTCCAGGCTGCAGTGATAACCTCCATGGTCCTGTTCGACAATCCAGGGCCTTGGAATGGTCTGGTCAGAACCTGTAGACAAACAATTTGATATGGTCATGTAACGGGTGACTTTCTCCGGATGCACCAACAATTACTGCAGCTGAGAATCATCATGAATGGCTGCGCCATCATTCTGAGTACTAATGGGAACCATGGTTGTGTTGGCCAATCTGGGACCACCAAAAAATGCCTGTTGCGGGGTCACACTCTATTTTGGTGAGGCATTTCATGATCAGACAAAATGGAGGAATGCATAAAAGAATGAGTGCCCCCAATGTAACGGGAATGCATCCACGGCTACTGCTCCTGGATCTGGCTCCCATGAAACATATTTAGACAACTGGTGATTCAATCTGAATGCAACAGATCTATATCTGGCAACCCAAATCGAGTGACAATTGTTTGAAAAATTTTCAGAATTCAACATCCATTCTATATTGTCATTAAACTTTCGCGACCTATGGTCTGCCACCACATTGTCTATACCTGGTAGATAGATGGCTGAAACCCAGATGTTCTTTGAAGTACACCACTGCCACATGAGGTTAGCCAAGTTCTCACATGATACTGATCTTGTTCCTCCCATATGACTAACCTATGCCACTGCTGTGGTGTTATCAATCTGGAGTTGAACATGTAAATTATTCATTGTGGAGCAATATGCCTTTAACCCATAAAATGTCCCCAATAATTCCAAATAATTTATCCCTTGTGTGTGAAGAATCAAACCTTCTTGTTCATTCTAACATTAACAATCCACCACTGCAATTCTACTAGAGCTGTGGTTGGTAATTGCATAACCCAATCAAAATGGCCTGCATGCTCTTTTAGTGCTTGTTCTCTTTGCAAATGTTGATAATGCAAAGGTCCGAACTGTACTGCAGGGAAAGCTGCTACCAATTCCCCAATGACCTTAGCGACTTTTCGGATGGAGGAATAATGTTTTTGTGTGAGGCAAGTACAGACATTAGCAAAATCCACAACCTTGGCTGTTGGTAATGTTACTGTCATATGAACTGAATCAATAAGAAATCCCAAATACCCAATATTTTGAGTTGGCTGTAACTTGGACTTAGTTGGATGGACCAAACCCTAATGTTTAAACACATTTTTGGTTACTGAAACCGACTCTTCAGCTGACTCTTTAGTGTTGCTGATAAGTAAGATATCATATAAATAGGCCATGACAATGTGATTATGGGCCCTCAATAGCCCCAGCACAGGTTTTAACAATTTAGTAAATAGCCTAGGTGCTGAACTTAATCCATCAGGCAATGCTTTGTATTGCCTCAGCTGTCCCATCCAATTAAATTTCAAGTACCTGCGATAATGAGCATGAATTGGAACTGAAAGTATGCATCTTGCCAATCAATAGATGCCATATAACAGCCCTGTGATACCAGCTGTTCAGCAGTAACGAAGGTGTCCATTTTAAAATGCCTATAGAGAACTGAAGAATTTAAGTGAGTGAGGTCCAGAATACTCTACTACCCCCATCTTTTTTAGGTCTGGGGAATATATTAGACACAAATTGTTGAGGATGATTAATGGCTTTATCAATCCTCATTGTTTACCTGTTCAGTCTCTGGTGCAGAAAACACCAACATTTTATTAGGCTTGTGTTGTTGAGGTGGATCTATCCCTGAGATAAACTCAATGGTAGACCTGACACAGTATTTAGTATAAACATATCAGACGTTATACAGCACCATTCATTATAAAACAATTGTAATCTACCTCCAATAGGAGATTGTCCACCAGAAACTTTATCGTTAACAAAATTCCCTGTACCTCTACAGTTGCCCTGTAGGTCTGTTGTCTGCCCATATTGGGGTTGTAGCCGGTCGGTCTTGGTGGGTACCCTCATTGCCCCACTGGCCTCCCCCTGCTGGGCCCAGCACCTGGATCCGACCTTTGGTATATTAACCCAGGTTTTCGAATAGGTGGCTTTGAAATGCTTGGCTACATTAAGCCAATTGTTTTGGCCTCATCATTAATTTCCAAACAGGAATTCAGGCGTTTGTACATTAGTCGCCTTACGTAGCAGCAAATTTTTGGTTGAGTGTTGGCCTGATGGCGATTTTCCCTGATGCAATTTACGTCAAAAATACATTACACAAAATAGCCAACATAACTTTTTTGAGTTTGAGTAATGATTGTCCCTTTGACCATAGTGCAAAATGCAGTAACTGCTGCAGCCACCAGTTGGAGGACGTGTTGATATCGAACCCCCTGTCCCTCATAGAAGGACTCATGGGTGCCCAGATAGCTGGGTTCACCGTGGGCACTTTCAGTGATGCTGGAGCTGGTGAGATACTAAATAATTGATATTTATTTAGTATCTCACCCCTCCGGAATAGCAAAACTCATTGCTATTTCCAGGACACCCGGAGCGTGGCTCTTGTGCTCTGGTGTATGCACATGAGCAGGGACACCAGAATCAGGGTCAGCTTCATCCTGCCCTGCTTCTCCCAATTCATACTGTAGGGAGGCATCCTCCAGTCCTAAACAAGGCGCTGGAAGGAAATCCCCTTGCTGATACTGCACATATTCTTCTTGATATGGGCCTTCTTGAACAGCTGTCTGGGGAATCACTGGGGTCAAAGACCCTGGCTTTGTCAAAGTTTGGAGCATCTTCTCCATATTTTGCATCCTCCCCCACATTATTTTATTATCTGGAGGGGAGTCTCCTTGTTCTTCAGACGCTTCTGACAAACTGGTCTGAAAGACTTTCTTTTTGCCTTCCTATAGCTATCAGGTGGCCTCAGGCTCCTGAGTTTCTGGAGCTGGTGTAGAAAGTTCATTCTCTAGACTAATGGCTGTCGGTAAAACGGCACCCGGTATCGGAACCGGTGGTGCCGCGCTAATCTACCGACCCGATCTAATTTGTGGATCCCACACTTACTATGAACTTTCTTACCTTATGCTCCATATCACGGACTCCTACTGACTGCTCGAGCCAGTTTGACAGAGTTAGATACTCACAGGCAAAGTTTTCAAAACCACTTACCTGTGAAGTTTCTACTTACCGCTGGTGGAGCTGCGCTCTCCAGCCCATTCAGTGTGACATGCGCGGACGTAATGACGCACATGCACCTGGCGGGGCTTCTTCACGTAGTCACTCACGTGACTCCGAAGTAAAATCATGATTATTCTTTGAAGGTTTTCTTCCACTGCCTGAGAAACCAAAGACAAGTATGATAGTTTACAAAGACAAAACAAAGACAAAGGATAAAGGACATTTATTATCACATACACCAAATGGTGCAATGAAATTTGTCTTGCCAATGCAGCACACTAATAAAGATAAGACATATCATTAGAGAATTTAACAACATAAAAACATCCCCCCACAATGGTTCCCACTGTGGGGGAAGGCAGCAAAGTCCAGTCCCATCTCCTGTTCACCCATTGTGGCCTCCGCAGCCAGTCCGATGTTTCAGGCCCCTTTGCCGGAAAGATGGAACTCCGGCATCGGGTCAACACTCCTCAGTGGCTGGGAAATGTCTGGAGCGGCTGCCTCCTCCCCCGGAGACCGCAGCTCCCATAGTCCTCAGGCCACGCTGGTAGTCCTCAGGCCACGCTACCAAAATACAGACAAGATAACTCCAAACAGAGTGAGGGTTAGGCAAGCTCTTCTCAGATTGTAGGGATCAGAATCAGATTACTTCGTACATTTGCTCAGTTATTTTATGGGTTTTTTTTCTTGAATAAAGGTAATGCATTATTTATCATGAAGTCCCTTAAATTAGCAAGATTGTTTAACTTTCAGACACGAGGTACCGTAGATGCTAGAGTCTGCAACAAAATTCAAACTGCTGGAGGAATTCAATGGATCAGATAAATGGTCTTAACCCAAATTGTCAACTAATTTGCTCTATTTTGGGCGACACATTGGTGCAGTGGTAGAGTTTCTGCATTGCAGTGCTTTACAGCACCGCCAAATAGCTATCCATACGGAGTTTGTACATTCTCCCTGTGACCGCCAGGAATTTCTCCAGGTGCTCCAGTTTCTTCCCACACTACAAAGATGTACAGGTTTGTAGGTTAATTGTCTTCTGTGATTTGTACATTGTTCCTCGTGTGTAGGATAGTGTTTGTGTTCAGGGTGATTGCTGGTTGGCGCAGACTCGCTGGGCCAAAGAGCCTGTTTCCACATTGTAACTCTAAAGTTCCAGCAATTTTATATTTGCTCCTTTAAGTTTAAACTGTGTACACTATATTCTGGTTCCAACATGTAGTCTCTCTTATGCTGAAACAAAGCCAGACAGTAATAATTATAAATCTCAATATAAATAAAGTCTCTCTTTATTTCTTAAGATACCTCTCTTTGCTGCATAAGCAGATTAGGAATTAAGTGAATCTTTTTGTCTGTCTGCAAAAGACTGCATGTCACATCCCCAAGGATAATTAGTGCAGAATAATTGGTCATTAGTGTAACCAAATAGAAAATTTAAAAAAAAAACATGGGATAAGAAAAGTCTGCAATTTATTTCCATTGAGCTGTTGAATCATATTTTAAAAATCTCTATTTACCTAATTTCAAAGGGCAGATTTATTCCTAGCTGAAATGATTACTGGGCAAGACTCCAATGAGTTTTGCAAGTATGTAGCAGATTTGATAGATTAAGTGGGTGAGAATGCAGCAGGTATGCAAACATTTGTGAAGTCATCTATTTTGGAACCAAAGAGAAAATAGGATAATTCTGAATATTGTTTCAATTTTGCCAGGGGTTGAAGTTTAAGCAATAAAGTAAAATTGTAGAAATTAGGCTTCAGATGCTTTGGAATATAAGACGTTAAGGGTGATATGATTCTGCCTTATGGTCATGTGAACAAAATTGACAAGTCAGGCGCCTCTCGTGATGGAGCTTGGAGCCAGTGTCAAGAGCGCTTATGTCAAATGTGCCCACAATAAAACAAGAAACTGTTACTTGCAGCAGCATAACAATTATATAAACACAATACACATAGATAATGTGCAATAATCAAAATTTCAATAAATTAATAACTCCAAAACCAGTGCAAAGAAAACCAAAGTCCTTAGTGCAACCAAAGACAATCCGTAGTTACCAATTGAGTTTAGTGTTATGTAATGTTAAAGAGCATGATAGTTGTTGGGTAGAATCTATTCTTGAACCTGGTAGTCATGGGGTTTTCTTAACCTGTAAAATCAGAGAATTCAGACACATTCCTTTATTAGTGTCAGGAGTGACATAGTCAAAGGGATGTATTAACTTATGAACCATTGATGTAAGCAAGAACTTGCCTTGAAACTACTTCTGTTAAATATATTGATATGTACAAGTAGTGATTGGTTTTAAATCGTAAGGTGCAACCACATAAACAAATTCTGCACTCTATGTGCAACAGAAACTTCAAAGTTGCAAGGCAGGCAACCATTTGACATAAAGTTTATAAATTGATCACCATAATTTCGTAGACAATGACTAGTTCCTAAATTTGGTTTATATTTATAGATGTATTTGTTCAAAAATGGATTGGAACAAATGTGACCTGATTGTGAGGTATTCTGCAATAATTGGCCAAGTTTAGAGGGAAGCGTAATGGCCAAAATGGGGACAACTGAGTTAAAGGCCCATGTTAATTTGATTCCAATCAACTCCTTGATATGCAGAATGTACCAGCCAGCTAAAAACAGCAACCCATACATGGAAACAAGAGAAGAATGGTCCAGGCATTAGAAACATTAGACATTTTAGAGTTGAGGTATTTAGCATCATTTAAACAAAAATGGCATGTGCCTCAAATGTACGCTTTGGTTCATAGGAGCCCATAGAGAGTTGCCTGGTCATCTACAGTAGGTTAACTAAAAATGGCACATCACATTTTATGGGCTTTCAAGTACCTATCGTGCATTGTCATTCTCTCCAGATAACTCAATGTATTTATTTTTTGTGGAGATCCTGCCACTTGATCTCCCCCACAGATTTGTTTAATAGTTGAATGAAGTTCAATAAAGCCAAGTGCACCTATGGCTCTATACTCAAATGGATTATGTTATTAGACAGGACCATACATTTCCAGACAAGTGGTGACATTGAAGTAAAACAACTGCAGAAGACAGAATGAGTATTGTCTGGTTTGCTTGGTGTATACTGGAGGTATGTAACTTTATCTGATGAGGAAAAGAAGAGACTGCATTATTTGGGAAAAATTATCAGTTAATCATTTTCCAACATATTAAACTTACAATATACCATTAATAAAATTTTATATGCATCATTCTAGTAATATTACTTTGATTTAATATGAATTATATCAAATTAAAGTCTTCCAAATGTGATTAATTATTTCTCTATATAATTTAAATTAAATATTTGCCAGATTTTATTACTAAAATGTTCATTAATTTATGTTAATGATGAAAAAATTATTGATTACATTTCCAAAGCGCATTTATTAATGTCTAAAAGGCCAGAGTGCATCTTTGCATTACATTTTTGCTTAAATGCCATTAACTTATTTTAGAATACATAGGCAATATTGATTACAACTCCACAGCATAATTGTAATTAATTCTCTCTTTTTCACAGTAATTGGATGTAATATATGGTAACAGCTCTATCTTTATATTCCTGATTAAGGATTCTACATCCAGAATGTGTAGCTGCAGTCCATCTGAGCACAGAGATAGAGAGATTGCATGAATTAGAGTCAAAGAGACATAGAGTACGGAAACAAACCATTCAGACCAAGTTGCCTATGCCAACCAAGATGCCCCACCTCCACGAGTCCCACCTGTCAGCATTTTCCCCTATCCCTTTAAACATTTCCTATCCACGTACCTGTCCAAATGTCTTTTAAATGCTGTTGTAGTACCTCCCTCAATTACCACATCTGTCAGCTTGTTCCATATGCTCACCACCCTATGTGTGAAAAAAGGTTGCCCTTACCCCTCAGGTTCCTATTAAATATTTTCCCGCTTAGCTTATACCTCTGGTCTTATAATGTCTGGTTCTTGATTCTCCTACTCTGAGTAAAATACTCTGTGGCTATTCTATCTATTCCCCTCATGATCTATACACCTCTCTCAGATTACCACTTATCCTCATGTGCACCAAGGAATAAAGTCCTGGCCAGCTCAACAACTCCCTATAGCTCAAGCCCTCAAATTCTGGCAACATCCCCGTAAATCTTCTCTGCATCTCTTTCCAACTTAACAACTTTTCTATCGCAGGGTGACCAAAGTGAAACAAAATAAGCAAATGTGGCCTCACCAATGTTTTGTAGAACTGTAATATAACCTCCCAACATCTATACTCAATACCCAGAGAGAAGGCCAATGTGACTAAAGTAGTTGTGACCACCATGACTACCTGTGTCGCTACTTTCAAGGAACTATGTAACTGTACTCCTAAATCCCTCTGATCCATAACGCTCCCCAGAACCCTGCCATTGGACTGCTGGACTGCGGGAGAAGAACAAAGGTAAGAGATAAGACTTTGCCTTCCATCACAGTGAGGAGATGTTGGAGATCCACTGTGATGGATGTTAATGTAAACTGTGTAAAGTGTGCGTCTTCGGTATTGTTTTCGTTTTTTGTAATGTAAAACTGTAGAAAATGCAATTTTGTTCAAACCAAGTTGTTTGAATGACAATAAAAGGCATTCTATTCTATTCTATTCTATTCTATTGTTGTGAATTTGTGTGAATAGAAAAATCATTTTAAGAAGTTCATAAGTTAATAAGTGATAGGAGCAGAATTAGGCCATTTGGCCCATCAAGTCTACCCTGACGTTCAATCATGGGTGATCTAACTCTCCCCCTCAACCCCATTTGCCTGCATTCTCCCAATAACCCCCTGACACCCGTACTAATCAAGAATCTATCTATCTCTGTCTTAATAAATATCCATTGACTTGGCCTCCACAGCCTTCTGTGGCAATGAATTCCACAGATTCACCACCCTCTGACTAAATAAATTCCTCGTCTTCTCCTTCCTAATGGAACATCCATTTATTCTGTGGCTATGATCTCTGGTCCTAGAGAACATCCAACTCTATCCAAGCCTTTCACTATTCGCTAAGTTTTAATGAGGTACCCCCTCATCCTTATAACTCCAGTGAGTAGAGGCCCAGTGCCGTCAAATGATCATCATATGGGATCATTCTCGTAAACCTCCTCTGGACCCTCTACAATGCCAGCACACCCTTCCTCAGATATCGGGCCCAGAATTGCTCACAGTCATTCACTGTGAATGAAGTGCATGTGAACGAATATTAATGTAAGAAATAGGGCCAGGCCTAAGTCTTCAACCATTCATCTGCGCTGTCCTTCAATGAGATTGTGGTAGATCCATTCCACTTTTCTAGAGAGTAAACATCTATCAGCCTTGAAAATAGTCAATTGCCCTACTTCCACTAATTTCTGGGTTGGAAAGATTTCAAAGATTTATGATTATTTCAGAGAATAAATTCTACCTCATCCTAGTATTAAAAAAATGGCCCCTTATTCTGATTATTGTGATCTTATTCTGCTCTGTTCATTGTTCTTGAGTCCTTCCTCTCAGCATCTACCCTGTCACGCCCCTGCACAATGTGAAACATATCAGATTATGGAGAAAGTGTATGTGGAAGAGTTTTGCGACGGAGTGTCAACATGTGTAAAAAGAATCACATTAACTATTCCAGTGCCCTAATTGAAAACCATAATTTCTCTGTAACCCTATCTTAATTTGTTTCACGAGAGGCCATAGGTCTAAGGTATGGAGCATAAAGGGGGAGTGAGGGGGTGTTTTTTACACAGATTGATTGATTGAAATATTTTGTCAGAGGAGGTAGTGTAATCAGATGCTGGCACTTGCTTTAAGAGGCATTTAGGCAGACATCTGAATAAGCAAGTCATAGAAACATATGGTTGTAATACAGGCAAATGGGATTAGAGATATTAGGAACTGCAGAGATTGGAATCTTGAGCTAAACACAAAACGCTTGAGTAATTCAGCAGGTCAGAGAGCATTTTTGGTGGGAATGGAGTAATTTAGGATTAATAGATGTGAAAGGCTGAGGTGGACATGGTGGGCCAAAGGCCCCATTTCTATGCTGAACCCTTTGACTCTCGGAGTTCTTCCCCTGGCCCCAGTGTAATTACAAACTCAATCTTTCTCTGAAACCAGGCCTAGGCTAACCTTTCCTCGTTGTGTCTTTGTGACACAATTGGTAAAGGATGCAATCTTGTTAGTGTTTCCACCCATTGCCAGTTTTATATTTTAGGAAATACAAGTATGTAATGATTGATACCATGGAAAATGTATTTGAGTGATTAAGTTGACTGTAGATTCCTTTGGATGGTTACACAAAAAGCTGGAGAAACTCAGCGGGTGCAGCAGCATCTAAGGAGCGAAGGAGATAGGCGACGTTTCGGGTCGAGACCCTTCTTCAGACTGGTCAGGGATCAGGGAAACGAGAGATATAGACGGTGATGTGGAGAGATAAAGAACAATGAACGAAAGATATGCAAAAAAGTATCAATGATAAAGGGAACAAGCCATTGTAAGCTGTTTGTGGTGTGAAAACGAGAAGCTAGTGCGACTAGGGTGCAGGAGGGAGATAGAGATAGAGGGAATGCCAGGGCCCGAGGGCTGAGGGAGAGGTGGGAAGGGGAGGAGACAGCAAGGGTTAACAGAATTGAGAAAATTGAGAAAATTTTCGACCCGAAACGTGGCCTAGCTCCTTCGCTCCTTAGATGCTGCTGCACCCGCTGAGTTTCTCCAGCTTTTTGTGTAACCCTCGATTCTCCAGCATCTGCAGTTCCTTCTTTAACAGATTCCTTTGGATGATGGCTTACCAGTTCACCTGCATGCAAAATCCTTTGACAGGTCAATAAAATTCAGGAAACATTGGATAATAAAGTGCCGGGCTGTGAAATTAAGATAGGATAATTTTAAAAACACTGAGAAATGCACTATTTAAACAATGCGTGAAATGGTACTTCAGCTCTATTTAGAAAATGACAAAAGAAATAAAATGGCAATTAATTGATCAGAGGCAAATTCTACAAGTGATGTTAGTGTAGCATTGAGTGCAACAGCTCCAGCTGTTGAAATGTTTAGTGTTCAGCTTCTGGAAAGATTGTAAGGCCACATCACCCCGACAAGAAAACGTGGCACTAATGTAGTGCCTTTAATGTAATATATATTCCAAGCCATGTCGCAAGAACAAGAACAAACAAAATGTAACTCAGAGTCTTATTAGGAAATATGAGTATCTATTCAAGTGAGAATGATGAGTAACTGCAAGATAAAATGAAATATTTAATTTTAATCATTGCTTTTTACCCATTGTGGTGATTAAAAAAAAATGGGGAAGGAGATATTATCAATGAAATTGTGATTTTTCATAATTTCAACTTTAGATCACATGAAGATAGTGGAAGGTGCTGATATTAAGTCTTACTGAAGAGATACTAAACAAATAAATTACTTTGTTCTGTCAAGCTTCTGGAAAATTGTTTCAATTGCACCTACCCAGCCAAGTTTAAGGATAAGGGGGAAATATTTTAGGACTGAGATGAGAAACACATTTTTCCCACAGAGAGTGGTGAATCTCTGGAATTCTCTGCCACAGAAGGTAGTTGAGGCCAGTTCATTCGGATATTTAAGAGGGAGTTAGATGTGGCCCTTGTGGCTAAGGGGATCAGTGGGTATGGAGAGAAGGCAGGTATGGGATACTGAGTTGGATGATCAGCCATGATCATATTGAATGGTGGTGCAGGCTTGAAGGGCCGAATGGCCTACTCCTGCACCTATTTTCTATGTTTCTATGTTTCTAGGTGTTGTGTATCTATATAATTAAAACTCAATCTTGACCACTTCCTGTTTGCACTGCATATAGATTTTTGAAAAGACACTACCACCTACGGCTGTGATTTATGGCTATCTTACTCAGAGCCCCCCTCCCCTGCGCAGGTCAAGATAATTTTTCCCATCGATGTAAAAGAAAAGACTTATAAATGTTTAAAAAATGTTGAGATACTCTCTCCTATCAATCATGCCATGAAGGCCACGCCCCTTCCGGTTGTAGGGGGAGGGACTATAAAACCCAGAAGTGTGGGCATGCCTCAGTCTCTGCAACATGTGGGAGCGAGAGGTCAGGACTCTCAGTCTGAGCTGTCAATAACACTGAACACATGTCTACTACACTGAGTGTCGTTTTACTGACCTGTGAGTGCCCTTAAAGTGGTTTGAAAAAGTGGTTTTGGTTTGAAAGTGCAAAAGTGGTTTTGGTTTGAAAATGCAAAAGTGGATTTGGTTTGAAAATGAAAAGGTGAGTTTGGTTTGAAAATGCAAAAGTGGTTTTGCTTTGAAAATGCAAAGTAAGTGTTGCTTTGAAAATGCTAAAGTGGTGTTGGTTTGAAAATGCAATAGTAGTGGTGGTTTGAAAAATGCAAAAGTGGTGTTGGTTTGAAAATGTAAAAGTGATGTTGGTTTGAAAATGCTAAAGTGGTGTTGGTTTGAAAATGCTAAAGTGGTGTTGGTTTGAAAATGCTAAAGTGGTGTTGGTTTGAAAATGCTAAAGTGGTGTTGGTTTGAAAATGCTAAAGTGGTGTTGGTTTGAAAATTCTAAAGTGGTGTTGGTTTTGCCTTATTAAAAATGGTGTTGCCTTATTGAAAAGTGGTTGCCTTATTGAAAAGTGCTGTTGCCTTATTGAAAAGTGGTGTTGCCTTATTGAACAGTTGTGTTGGTTCTGACTTATTGAAAAGTGGTTTGCCTTATTGAAAAGTGGTGATGCCTTATTGAAAAGTGGTGTTGGTTCTTCCTTATTGAAAAGTGGTGTTGGTTCTTCCTTATTGAATAGTGGTGTTGCCTTATTGAACAGTGGTGCTGGTTCTGCCTTATTGAAAAGTGGTGTTGCTTTATTGAAAATTGGTGTTGCCTTATTGAAAAGTGGTGTTGCATTATTGAAAAGTAGTGTTGCCATACTGAAAAGTGGTGTTGCCTTACTGAAAAGTGGTGTTGTCTTACTGAAAAGCAGTGTTGCCTTATTGAAAAGTGGTGTTGCATTATTGAAAAGTGGTGTTGATTCTGCCTTATTAAAAAGTGGTGTAGGTTCTGCCTTATTGAAAAGTGGCGTTGCCTTATTGAAAAGTGGTTTTGCCTTATTGAAAAGTGGCGTTGCCTCTGCCTTATTGAAAAGTGGTGTTGCCTCTGCCATATTGAAAAGTGGTGTTGCCTCTGACTTATAAAAAAGTGGTGTTGCCCCTGCCTTATTGAAAAATTGTGTTGCCTCTGCCTTATTGAAAAGTGGTGTTGCCTCTGCCTGATTGAAAAGTGGTGTTGCCTCTGCCTTATTGAAAAGTGGTGTTGCCTTCTATATAATCTATATATTCTATATTCACTCCCCCTCCGCTCATCAGGTGCCGAGGATTTTTCCCATCGATGACAAATAAAAGAGTTATTAGTGTTTTAAAAATCTTGAGATTCTCTCTCCTGTCAATCATGCCATGAAGGTCACACCCCTTCCACTGGGAGGGGACTATAAAACCTGGTAGTGTGGGCGTGGCTCCGTCCCTGCAAAATGGGGGAGGGAGAGGTCATGCCTTGCACCCAGCTTGAAATGGTATGAAATTGCACTTGAGTTTGGTGGCCTTGCACCCTGCTTGAAATGGTATGAAACTGCACTTGAATTTGGTTGTCGTAAATTGCACATGAATTTTGTGGCCTTGTACCCTGCTTGAAATGGTATGAAACTGCACTTGAATTTGGTGGCCTTGCACACTGCTTGAAGTGGTATGAAACTGCACCTGAATTTGGTGACCTTGCACCCTGCTTGAAAAGGTATGAAACTGCACTTGAATTTGGTTGCCTTGCACTCTGCTTGAAGTGGTATGAAACTGCACTTGAATGTGGTGGCCTTGCACCCTGCTTGAAATGGTATGAAACTGCCCTTGAATTTGGTGGCCTTGCACCGTGCTTGAAGTGGTAGGAAACCGCACTTGAATTTGATGGCCTTGCACCCTGCTTGAAATGGAATTTCAAGAAATAGCCGTGAGTCAACTGCCAGCCCACCAGCTGTGAGTGAGTGAGCTGCCAGCACACCAGACTTGAGTGATTGGGCCACCAGCCCAAGAATCTATTCGGCCCACAATTTCCATACTAGCCCTCTGGAATCCAGTCCCTCCAGTCCCCTCAGCCCACATCCCCCATACAAGTGCTCCAGAACCCCCCCCCCTCCCCCACAGGCCACCAATATTGAAATTGCTGGAGTGGTGGAATACTGTGTTGGGAGACCAGCCCTCCCGTGTGAAGCTGGGACCCAATGGGCCCCACTTAGTCTCGTATCATTATAAATATATATGTTGAATATTGAGATGAATCAATACCAATGTCCAAGCACTCTGGCGGCTGTCCAAGCTCTGGACCTCTTGCCTCACAATACAGCGACCCAGGTTTGATTCTGACCTGAATAGCTGTCTGTGTGGAGTTTGCACGTTCTTGTTGTGACAGCATGGTTTCCTCCCACATCCAAAAGACGTGTAGGTTTGTAGGTTAATTGGAATCGTTAATTGTAAATCGTCCCAAGTGTGTAGAGGGTGAATGTGAAAGTGGGATAACATAAAATTAGGATGACCGACGGTCTGTATGGACTCTGTGGGCCAAATGTCCTGTTTCCATGCTGTATCTCCAAATTAAACTAAATTAAACACTGAACACACTGCATGGACTGGGTGCCTGCCAGTGAGGCAAACGCACTCCCCATACCGTCTTTTTATGATATATTGGTGAATAAGACTTCATTAAGGGCCTGTCCCACTAACACGACTTTTCAGTGACTGTCTTTGACCTTCAAGCTCGAGGGCACTCACCTGAAAAATCTCGAGCTGGATCGACCATCGGCGATGAAAACGCGAGCCGTGTCGACCGTCTGCACTCACACACATATACAAACACATGGCAAAGGCGGGGGCCAGGGAAAGCGGGGGCGTGCTGTCTGAAATTCATACCCGCGCCTTGTGGCTGCGGGTCACCTGCAGTCTGTCTGTCTTTTTTTCTTTTTTTTTTGTCTTGTTGGGGTGTGTTTTCGGTTTATTTTTTTGTTGTGTGTATGTGGGGGGGGGGGGAGGTTGGAGGGGGTGGGGAAAACATTTGGACTTTTTGGTCTCTTCCTCGAACAGAGACGCGACCTTTTCCATGTCGTGTCTCGGTTTCGTTGGGGCCTAGCATCGTGGAGCTGGCGGCCTCCACCAGAATCAACCTGAGGGCTCCAGTCGCAGCCTGCAGACCCACTTACTCACTTACAATCGGACTCACTTACCATTACAGAGCTGGCTGACTCGGAGACTGAGGTGGCGCGGCGGCTTACATCACCCGGTGCGGCTTAATCGGCCGCGGGACTTACCAATGCCTGCCGGGGGCTCTAACATGAAGAGCCTTGGTCGCCTCGACGCGGGAGAAGGGCAAAGAACAGGGAAGAGATGGGACTTTTGCCTTCCATCACAGTGAGGAGGTGTTTGGAGATTTACTGTGATGGATGTTTGTGTGAAACTGTGCTGGTTGTGTGTTGGGTTTGCTTTGCTGTTGTGACTGCAGGGGACAAAAAATAATTCAAACCTTTTTTGTTTGAATGACAATAAAGGCAATGTTTCGTATTTGTAACAGAAAGGAAAAAGACGGCTGGCGCAGTTACGGTAAATCCTTTAGCGAGCGCGGGGGGGGGGGAGGAGGGAGAGAAGGGGCGAGAAGGGGCGAGAAGGGGGGGGGGAGAAAGAGTGGAGACACTTTTAAGAAGCCAGACGACTTTTAATGAAGTTTAGCGGGCACTTAACAATACCGGTCGGTTTACTTACCTTTTTTATCTCAATGAGCTTTACCTTCGACTACCTTTGATTATCTTCGATTGCCTTTGATTACCTACGATAACATTATGACCTGCTAAGACCTACCTCGACTAAATCTACGAGTGAAAAAATATTGATTTTTTCCATGGCGACCTGTTTTTATTCACGGGCATTTTTCAGCTGGTTAAAAAAAACACCGCGACCTAACTGAGGCCTCGAGTACGCGGGGACTACTCTCGAGCATGAAGGAGAGTTACAAAGACCTCCTAGGACCTCGTGTCGACCGTGCTGCGAGTATGAGTCGAGGGCAAACTCTTCTAAACTCGCGAATTAGGTCCCCGCAGTGGGACAGGCCCTTTACTTCTAAAATTACCTATTAAAATTCTATCGTCTATTTTATCATCTCCTTCTCTGATTACCTGAACTTCTTTCCTTCATTTATGCTCTTTCCCAACTCAGCCTTTTCATACCCGTCCCACCCCCTCCCCCTTTTACTCTCGCACTTGCTCTGTCAACAGCTCGATAGTGTTTGAAGATGCTTGTATCTGCTTGAGGAGCATGGTAATTGTTGCTGCCTATAACAGTTCATGTTTCATTTCCATAGACTTAATTTAAGTGTGCTTTTGTCTGAGCGACATGTTATGAATCTTTCAGCGATTTAAGACATTCTGCAGAAGTATGTTCATAATGTGAAGTGGGACTGAAGTAGATTTTAAAATTCAATATTTGTGTGTGATTCACCTAAATATTTCACTCACAGCAACGTGATTCAAACTCGCTTACAGAAACTCAATTTTTTTGGTGTTGACTTATTCCCATTGTTCAAAATGCTGTTTAAAACACTTTGAGAGACAACAGATATCAAAGAACATTTCCTCAATTGCTGGGGGCAAGCCGAGAAATTTGGATCTTACATCATTGATTATTTGGATGCTATGTGGTCCGATTTTAATTTTACCCAAAATAGTTTGCACCAGAGATCATTGCCAGGTGAATCTCCCCAAATATAATGCTGAACCAAGCATTTTCATTCATTATTATATTAGTATGCATGACATTGACAGGATCGGCCAATTACTGCAAGTTACTATTCGCATACCCAAAGTTTTTGACTATAACAGTATAAGTTGGAGCATTGTTATTTTGTATTATTAAGAAGTAATTTATTGTCTTTGGGAAACCTGGTTGAGAACCTTCAGAGTGACTACAGGCCATATGAACACATTTCAAAATCAATAGTGCAAAATGTTACAGATAGTGTCTTATTTTTTGCAGTTAGCGGTTTTGTTACTCGTTCAAGTGATGCCTTCTTGATGATATTGCTGACCGCACTCCAATATAGAAAGTAATATTAGGAGAATAAACACAAAACATGCCCATGCATGGAGCCTTCAGAGTCCCATATCTTACCTGGACCTTCCTGATGAATAGTGTATTCACAGGCTCAGTGATTCCAGGTCTGAAATGTGATACGTTGCAGGTCAGTTTTCAGTTTTACTCTTGAGTCTAGGCTGTTTTTTCCATGGAGGTCGAGGCCCCATTGACATTCAACTTCCAAGTAGCTGCAGCAGACCACCTTGTACCTGCTCACCACAGCATCAGAGACCAATATGCTTACAAAGATTTCAGTGAGGAACAGATAGAATCACAGATGTCAGGACTTCCACAGTGTAGGAAGGAACAGCAGATGCTGGTTTAAACCAAAAATAGACACAAAATGCTGTAGTAACTCAGTGGGACAGGCTGTATCACTGGACAGAAGGAACGGGTGACGTTTCGGGTTTCGGGTCTGAAGAAGGATCTCAACCCAAAACATCACCCATTCCTTCTCTCCAGAGATGCTGCCTGTCCTTCTGAGCTACTCCAGCATTTTGTGTCTATATTTCCACAAGTGTAAGCAAACGTGTATTAAGATCCCCTTAATAGCCTTGCCCTTGCTATGCACAGGAAATAATTTCATTTCTTCATTGCATTGGTCAATGTCGATGAAATGAAACATTTCCTGGTGATTAAATGCCGTATTTCCATGAAGTTCAGTGAGAGAGTGCGGGTACACAGCTAACAGTGTGTGGAAGAAAGGAACCTGTGGGACAATGATTATCCTTGACTTCCCTGGTACCTCACCCAGTGCATTTTCTCACCTTACTAGCTGAGCAGAAACGCAATGAGAACCACTTACGTACTAGAATGACTGTAGAAAGTGCCTTTGGTCTCCTGACGGCGATATTTTTCTTTGGCTGTGAAAGCCCTGCAGTACATGTCAAGTACATGCAGAAACTTCATCTTCAACTCCTCTCTCCTCCCTTTTTCTCTACTCCTTATAGATATTCAAGACTTTCTTCCTGGCATATATCACATTGGCTTTTATGTTCCGTAGTGTTGTCATGGGAAATTTCTCCCATTCCACTGTGGCCTCTGACTCCTCCATGCACCCATGTTACTGTCAAAGTAGTTACTGTTGGCACTGTGCCTATAAAGACTGCGGCCATTTTATTAATGCTGTGTTGTAAACTAGGAGCAAGTGTACAATGCTGAGGTCTCATCAGGAATTGTGCAGATCTTTTCTGGTGCTTGTTATGATTGCATGTCTAGCAGAGTTAGATATCGCTCTTAGCTCTTAGGGCTAATGGAATCAAGGGATATGGGGAAAAAGCAGGAACAGGGTACTGATTTTGGATGATCAACCATGATCAAATTGAATGGCGATGCTGGCTCGAAGGGCCGAATGGCCTACTCTTGCACATATTTTCTATGTTTCTGTGTCATCCCAGCCCTGTTTAAAACTGGATTTTGACATATTTTCACATTTTTGTGGGGACTGTAGGGTTGAGGCCATGCAGTGATATGCTAGTGATATCACTGGAGAAAAATATGAGATTAGCCAAAAAGAAGCTGGAGTAATTCAACAGGACAAGTAGCATCTCTGAAGAGAAGGAATGGGTGATGTTTCCAGTCGAGACTGGCAACAAAGTCTGTTTT
Source organism: Okamejei kenojei (assembly GCA_035221665.1). NCBI lineage: Eukaryota > Metazoa > Chordata > Chondrichthyes > Rajiformes > Rajidae > Okamejei > Okamejei kenojei. Next base: position 78,169,819 of record CM069134.1, read on the forward strand.
TGCAACAAATAAGGTTTCAAACGGCTTTGTCAGAAAGGATGCTGTGAGAACATTTTGCCTTATGATGGAATTTGAATTAGGAAACATTGGTTTAGAGTAAAACATGATGTGTTGAACTCAACTGATCAGGCAACATCTTTGGAGGAAATGAACAAGTGGCATTTCACGTTGGGACTCTTCTTCAGAATCATTCAGTCTAAAGAATGGTCTTGACCCGAAACGTCACCTGCCCATTCCCTCCACAGATGCTGCCTGACTGTCTGGTTCTCAGGAAATTTGTGTTTTGCTCAAGATTCCAGCATCTGCAGTCATTTCTTCAGAATAAGCATTTGTTACTTGTTGCAATTCTCGAACTTAGGCTGACTCAATTAATGTATCCAGATTGACAGTTTTGGAATATAAACAGGCTGGAAAGTATACTTAAAGTGTACTAGAGAGAGTACAGAGGAGATTTACTAGAATGTTGCCAGGGTTCCAGCAACTATGTTACAGAGAAAGGTTGAACAAGTTAGGTCTTTATTCTTTGGAGCGCAGAAGGTTAATGGGGGACTTGATTGAGGTCTTTAAAATGATGAAAGGGATAGACAGAGTTGACGAGGATAAGCTTTTCCCATTGAAGGTAGGGAAGATTCAAACAAGAGGGCATGACATGAGAATTAAGGGACAGAAGTTTAGGGGTAACGTGAGGGGGAACTTCTTTACTCAGAGGGTGGTGGCTGTGTGGAATGAGCTTCCAGCAGAGGTGGTGGAGGCAGGATCGATTTTAACATTTAAAAGTAAAGTGGATAGGTATATGGACGTGAAGGGAATGGAGGGGTATGGTCTGAGTGCAGGTAGATGGGACTAGGGGAAAACAAATGGTCGGCACGGACTGGAAGGGCCGAGAGGGCCTGTCTCCGTGCTGTAATTGTTATATGGTTATATGGTTATAAGTCAAGATCAAATCAATCGCAAACTTTTGAATGGAACATGCTTGAGGGATTTTAAGATCTGTCTTTGTTGCTATTTCTTATGTTCGTGAGTGAGTGGTGGTGGTGTCCTTGCTGCTATCCCAGATATGTTTGTAATCAAACACAAATATCATACTGGCTTATGAGATATCATACTGGACTGTCCGTATATCATGCTGGACTATGCATACATCATTAAATATAATTTGCCAAAATACAATGAAAGGGTCAAGATAATTTCCAGTGCTGCAAGGAATGGGTGTATGAAATGTAAACTCATTTAACAAAGAGAGGAATAAACCCCCGGGATTTCAACATTATTATTTCCTGTTTTGAATTTTGAAAAATAGGGACTTAGATTAGGCACTCAGCTGCTAATCTCAGTCCATTAATATATGTCTTCATTCAGCAAAACCTCTGCCCAGGGATTCAGGTTTGCAAAGTCTGTCTCACGAGAGAGCCATTATACCATTATGTTTCTATCATAACCTGGCCGGAATGAAAATATTTGGGATTCACTTGGTATTGTCTGAGAAAGATAATGAGAAACAGACATGAAGACTGACTGGAAAAGTACTTTTCACGTTTTTCTGACCAGTCATTGCATGATCATGGGTCTATAATTTATACACCTAGGGAGTTGCTAAAGTCTATGGAGAAGAGTACTGTAATTGAGGGTTTGGTTGAATAAATGTTCATTTGGTTGTGCATTTCTTGGTATGAATCCAGGAATACTGGATGAAGCATATCACTGCAGTTCTCATTATATTCAGAATGAAATCCATCTGTAGCTGGTGATTTTATTGCATAAAAGATTATGTTCTGAACATTCGGCAGATTTCAGAGATGATCAAAGTTGAGTCCATCAGCTGAAGAATGTATCAGTGAGGTATGAGAGAGAATAAAATACGTACAGATGTTGCGCTGATACTTAGACTGTGATTAATATCAGTTGTTTCACAATTCCATAAAATCCTAATGTGTTTGTTTTACTGAAGTTGTCAGAACCTGACATTTTAATTCGTGCTTTTTTGTTGCCTTGGCAATTAGCGAGCCTTACTCTTATGCTCGAATTACATTTTTCTTTATGATGCATAGTCAGTCTTGTTCGTGAAAATTATATTCTATTTAGATATTGGCAAGAGATTGTTTGATTTTCATTAAACTCCATAATTCTTAAAAGCAAATATAATTACTGAAATAAACACTAACTTATGGTTTCTGACTTCCAACACGTTAAACTCAACATTTACCAACCCGACTTTTTTTGTTCCACTATGTCACAATGATTGGGTGAAGTTTGGAAAATATAAATCTTGGATTAAAAAAATGTGAGGAGGATTATTTTTCTGTATGTTTGGTGAAAATGCTCTTTGCAAAATAAAAAAATGAATTTTGCATTTTGCAATGTGTGTATTGAGCAAATGTTCACTCTTTTGAAATAGAGAATTTTGTTTACAACTCTTAACTATATTTTAGTTAAGATTATCCTGCCTCTCACAAGCAACCTGTAAAGTCATTGTGCTCAACCTCAATTAGTATTGGAGTGCACATCTATCTTGTAGAATGACTGCCTTTAACCTCCATTGAAATGTCCTATTAGCCTGCACACCTAATGAAATATTGAGATGCTTGCATGAACTGACAATGTGATGCACTCAATGATCATATTTATTGCCATTTTAACAAGGCATTTGGCACTGACAAATAGTCGATCCATGTGTGTAGATCATGTTGAGGACAAATGTTCTTTATTTGTTAGATGTCACCACCATTTAATCTATCAGACCCAATTCTCCAGCCATCTCATCAATCACGGATCTGGTTCCAGAAGAGCAGATCACACAGATAAATGAGAAGCCCGGGTAATAATCTAGAAGCTGGCTGAGGTCTGGTAAACACAAAAAATGTGCCTCAAATGCATTTGAATATCTTAAGGCTACATTATATAACAAACTATACCAGTGCAACTAAAGGAGATGATTTGTATTAAAATAGACAAACGTATGAAAGGTGAAGCTATAGTTTTTTTTAACAAAGCAGAAGGACATGTATGCAAAACTAACTGGTACAATGTATAAATAAATTCCCCAAAAGACAATGATACCTGTCTTAAAGTATTCTCTATCCAAGATGGCTGGGAAAGCCCCATGACAAAGTATGTTCACGAGAGAAAGGGACATATCTTACAGATATCACAACAATCAAGGGACATGGGGGTTAGTAAAGGATGTGTAATATCACCCACATTCTTATTGAAGGTCAAAATAGGCAGAAGGAAACAAATGCGGGCTTCTTCTTTTTATTTCTAACATTCTATTGTTATGTGCTTACATTGTCTAATGTGTACAATTCCTTAAATCTTACTGTGACATTTTTTTTAAAGATTAAGAACTTATTAAATACACCTTTGCTGCTGAAATGTACTTACTTTATTTTCATGTTTTCAGTTATTTTCCATTTTAGTGTGCATGCAGGATATGGGAGTCCAACTTTTCACATCTGGCAAAGGTAATTACGAGTGGCATGGGTTCCAGGTCATAGAATCATAGTGATTCAGTTTGGAAACAGGCCCTTTGCCCAACTTTCCCACACCCGTCAACATGTCGCAGCTAGATTAGTCTCACCTGCCCGCGTTTGGTCCAGATCCCTCCAAACCTGTCGTATGCCTCAACTACCTCCTCTGGCAGTTTGTTCCTTACACCCACCACCCTTTCTGTGAAAAAGTTACCCCTCAGTTTCCTATTAAATCTTTTCCCCTTCTTTTTAAACCTCTGTCGTCTGGTCCTCGATTCACCTACTCTGGGCATGAGACTCTGTGCATCTACCCGATCTATTTCTCTTATGATTTATACACCTCAATAAGATCAACCCTCATCCTCCAGTGCTCTAAGGAGTAGAATCCCAGCCTACTCAATAGTTCAGACCCTCTAGCCCTGGCAAGATCCTTGTAATTCTTCTCTGTCCCCTTTCCAGCTTGACAATATATTTCCTATAACATGGTGCCCAGAACTGAGCACAATACTCTAAATGCGGCCTCTAATTGTTCATTCGAGAACGTCAGCTTAGCTGACTAGATCAGCATTTACTGCACACCCAGCCCTAGGTAGATGGTTAGGTTGTTTCATAGGCCGGTTAGGAGTTACTACTTCAGCTGCTGAAATAGGAATGACCATATTCAGATGTCAGAGTACCAATATAACCATTATGCCATTGTACCTGATGATTAGTTACTGGACCTAACTTAAATCAGTTGCTTTTATTTTTATGTCACTGTAATTAGCAAGGGCTGGTAGGAGGATAAACCGGGGTAGTGCTTTCAGCGCCTTCAAGGTCAGCTGCAGGAAGCGCCCCCAGGACACAAAGGAGAGGGACGTCGGTTCACAGGCTGATCCAGTTGAAGGTGACGGAGGAAGGCCCCACAGGAGCCTGGGGCTCACCTGAAATGAAAACTGTTCCAGTAGACCAAACGCATGGGGAGACCAGACTTTAGAAATGGCACCAAACATAGCAGCGCCTACAGCAGTGTTTAAATATGCAAAAGGAATTTCACTGTGCAGTTGTGTATGTGACCATTGAACCATTAGATTGATGCATTTCTTAAGAAGGGTCTGAAGAAGGTCTGAAGAAGGGTCTTGACCCGAAACTTCACCTATTCCTTCACTCCATAGATGCTGCCTCATCCGCTGAGGTGCTCCAACATTTTTGTCTACTTTTGATTTTTCTAGCATCTGCAGTTCTTTCTTAAACATTTCTTAATACGTGTCTTCTAGACTCCGATCCTTGAAGTAAAAAAATATGTTACACATATACATTACACATTCAACTATTAGTAGCAATGTTATAAAATTTTGGGATTTTAAAAATCAAGTCTGCAATTTATCCCATCAGATAAAGCATAAAAAGAAGTTTAATTTGACGCCTAGTTCACTTTCATATCTTCAGTATTAAAAACGTTATGGCTATTTACATACTCGGAAATTAGCATCTTGTTCCCTATTGCTTTCCATTGACTTAACACAAAAGCTGTGATCGAGGACAGTCAAAAGCCCATAACTTTCTTAAAAATTAAGAGAACTGAAATACATTTTCAGTTATTATATTATTATAGATTGAAGTATTCTGAAACAAATATGAAACAATCCTACTTGGATGACCTGAAATTAAAGCATATAATTAGTTAGTTAGCCAATTGTAGCTAATTACAAAATTCAATTACTAGATCTAAACATCTATCCATTTCTTAAGAATAGATTAACATTTTTAAATAGCCTAAGTGTCCAAATAGCAATCACACAAGAATTAACAATATAACATGATTTTTAAATTTCATTGTCATGAAGTTATAGGCCAAATGGAAGTAATTTAGTAACTAATTCCTGTAAATTAATGGCCATATAAATCATCTTGCGAGTGGGTTTTTGTGGAACGCGATCGTTTGGAACGTTGCGGTTTGCGGTGAATTTAACCCCCAGTTGGCAGGATAAATACTGCCGGTTCGTATATTTTCTAAGTCACCTTTTCGCAACATGAAATTTTGATTAAAGGCATCCTAAGAAGCATGTTTTTATGTAAAAATAAACGGTGTACCTTGTTTTGTCCCCTACGTGAGATCCGTCCCGTTGTCGGCGTTCACTGCTCAACAAGATGATTTTTAATTCACTCATGCTAATAAATTATCCAGCGTAGTTTAAAAATAACTTCATAAAACAAATGGCGGAGCGATTTCTCATCAGCAACTAAACACCCTGTTCAAAATTGATTTGAATAGTCTGCAGTAAACCGCATTTTAAACGCACCCCCCTCTCAAAGGCGCCAAAGTCGCGCGCACGGGCAGTGGCAGAACTGCAGCACCGCTAAAGGTAAGTTTCGTAACATACCTACCATTAGCCACAAATTATATGTGCTTGTTCTACAGGTAGAATTAACAAGCACCTTAATGTGTAGGAAAGAATGCAGATGCTGGTTCCAATTGAAGATAGACACTAGATGCTGGAGTAAGAAGGTTCTTGACCTGTAACATCACCCATTCCTTCTCTCCAGAGATGCTGTCTGTCCCGCTGAGGTACTCCAGCATTTTGTGTCTTAAGCACCTTAATGTGTTTGATGTATTAGGTACTGAGGAACATGAACAGACCAGTCAGCCCTTTCAGTCTGCACCATCATTCAATTAGATCATTGCTGATCTTTAGGTCACTCCCTGGTTACCTGCCTTTCTTCTAGATTCACAGAGATGAGAAACTAGAAGCTAAATTGTAGGGTGGGGGGGCGGGCGCATGGGGGGTTGGGGGTGAGGGGGGTGGTCATGGGGGAGCGGGCGCAGGAGGGGTTGGGGTCAGCGTTGGAGGTAAGTTGCGTTTTTTTTTGTAAAACACCAATCAATCTTTGAGAATGAATGGACTCGACTTTTGACTCGACCCCCCCATCATATACTCCCCCCACCCTGTCAGAGATTCCCCCCCTTTTGTGGCCCAGTCAGACTGAAGTTGGTGGCGCGCAGCATTCTCTTTCAAGCTGCTGCTGCCATTACAGTTGGCAACCCCCAACGCACTATTCCACCACTCACCAGTTCTCTCTACACAACTCTCTCTCCCTCTCTCTCTCGCTCTCTCTCTCACTCTCTCTCTCTCTTTTTTCTTTTCCAAGGACTTTATTCAGCAAAAATACATAGTACATCACATCAAAAACACATTCAGAAGTTATAATACATCAAGCAATCATTTAATACAATGAAGCAGTATTTATACACAATGCTCTCAACACCGCACAGTGACCAGTGCTCACGGAAGGCCTCCAGAGTCCTCGTGAACACCGCGTGTTCCCTCTCCAGGGAGACAAGAGCACGGACATAGGCCCGGAATAGGAGCAGGCAGCCGACTCTGTTGTGACCATCAACCACCTGCTGCCTGGACCCATGAATGGCCATCTTGGCCCGGTACAGGAGCAAACTTACAGGGAGATCCCACCCCCACCCCCCTCCCCAATCGACCCACCCCACTCCCTGCCTTATGCCCAAACACCAGGATAGTGGGACTAAAATAAACCAGAACTTGAGTAGCAGCCCCTTCAGATATTCGTACAGGGGCTTCAATCTCACACACTCCATATACACGTGGAACATGGTCTCTACCTTGCCACAGAAAATACAGGCTGCCGGCGAGCCCTTGAACAAACTCAAAAGTTCATTACGCTCCACGGCTCTGTGCAACACTCTACACCCCAGGTCCCAATGTAAAGAGACCTCCTCCACCGGCGACCGACCCCGCCTTCAGATGGTAACACGGACCACCAAGGCATGCCCGGACGGAAGATGAAGACAAGGAGATGCAGAATGTGCAGGAGCATTCTATACAGTATACAGGGTGAGGACCAGCCACCCTCGCAGCCACAACACCCCCCTCCCACTGCGGAGCAACATGCTGAAGCCGACCAAATTCCTCACTCTCAACACATTGCGCTAGAAACTAGACAGATCCCGTACGGTGGGGCAACTGATGCCCGCCACTGGGAGCCACGAAACCCCCTTTGGCAACAGCCCAGTGGAAAAAATACATGGCATCTGGGGGGGGGGGGGGGGGGGGGTCTCCGCATACATGTACCTCCACAGACTTCTGAGACGGAGAGCCGACACCTGGGTACGCACGCATACCAAGGACTGGCCTGTCTCTCTCCCCCCCTTCTCCCCCCCCTTTCTCCCCCCCCCCCCTTTCTCCCCCCCCCCCCCCTCCCCCCCCCCCCCTTTCTCCCCCCCCCCCCCCTTCTCCTCCCCCCCCCCCCCTTCTCTCCCCCCCCCCCCCTTCTCTCCCCCCCCCTTCTCTCCCCCCCCCTTCTCTCCCCCCCCCCCTTCTCTCCCCCCCCCCCTTCTCCCCCCCCCCCCCTTCTCCCCCCCCCCCCTTCTCCCCCCCCCCCTTCTCCCCCCCCCCTTCTCCCCCCCCCCTTCTCCCCCCCCCTTCTCCCCCCCCCCCCCCCCCCTTCTCCCCCCCCCCCTTCTCCCCCCCCCTTCTCCCCCCCCCTTCTCCCCCCCCCTTCTCCCCCCCCCTTCTCCCCCCCCCTTCTCTCCCCCCCCCTTCTCCCCCCCCCCCTTCTCCCCCCCCTTCTCCCCCCCCTTCTCCCCCCCCTTCTCTCCCCCCCCTTCTCTCCCCCCCCCTTTCCACCCCTTCCCCCCCCCTTCTCCCCCCCTTCTCCCCCCCCTTCTCCCCCCACTACTCCCCCCCTTCCACCCCCCCCCCCTTCCACCCCTCCCCTTCTCCCCCCCCTTCCACTCCCCCCCCTTCTCCCCCCCCTTCCACTCCCCACCCCCTTCTCCCCCCCCCTTCCACTCCCCCCCTTCTCCCCCCCTTCCACTCCCCCCCTTCACCCCCCCTTCTCCCCCCCTTCCACTCCCCCCCCCTTCTCCCCCCCCTTCTCCCCCCCCCTTCCCCCCCCTTCTCTCTCCCCCTTCATCTCCCCCCCTTCTCTCCCCCCCATTCTCTCCCCCCTTCTCCCCGTCTCCCCCTCCCTCTCTCCCTTAGATGAACTGAGGCCCAATTTCAATTTTAGAAGCCCCTCAATTTTAGAGGCTCCCAAATCAAGATCCCTTTGAAGCAGACAGGCATGAGGCCCATGCCAAATGGCATTCGTTGCCCCCCCCCCACCACCACCTCTGATAGTGCCTGCCTTTGGAAACCTCTATTTCTGCTGTGGTTACCATTGGCAACATCCCATTGTGATGTAATTGTCGCAGCTTGAAAGCCCATTGTGATTGGTGCACTGTGAGTGGTATTGTGACATCATCACTGGAAGCTCCTGGAAAAAGGCTCTCTGTGAGAAACGGGTTTGGCTTTTTTTTAAAAGCTTTCATCTTGAATAAATTGTGAAATATAGGATGAAATCTTAAGTGAACCTGAGTACGGTGTGGACGGTAAAAATGAGAACATTTAAACATATCTTCCTTAAACTTAGCATTTTGAGGAAGATACAAAACATACAAACATACATAAAACACACAAGATGAGACTTTTATTGGTGTATATATGGTACCCGGACGCGGTGCCGACAGACAAGAAGCTGAAGCAAAGAAGTCGAAGCCAAAGAACCGAATAGCAACGAGGCCGAAACGCGAATGAACCGAAAGGGTCCGAGGGGAAACGCCTACTAACCGAAAGGATGGGAAGCCTAAATGCAAGCTAACCGAAAGGGCGGGACGCCTAAACGCCTATTAACCGAAAGGCTGCATCACCTAAAAGCAAACTTATAGAATGGCCGCTCAGTCGATATGCCACCTACCCGAAAGGCGGTGGTGCCTACAGGCCAAGGGACCGACAGATGCTCACCAGAAAAGTCCAATAACGGACTTGGCGTTGCCGGGGGGAGGGACTTGTCAGCGATTGGTCCAGACCCCCGCATTCATCACATCACTGTGAAGGCATGAACATTGCCCCAAACATCCGCTCTACCCAACCCACAGCCCGCGGAGGGTTGCCATCGCACTCCAACCTCCACACCAGGGTGACCGCACCTCCCCTCCAACCCCCGGTCTTTGACACCCCCACCAGGGCCGTGGGGACAGACGGTTTATATATTACCGTCTCGGTGTTTGCGGAACGCACCCAAGCTCCCACGCACAAAACAGGCAGCATCTCTGGAGAGAAGGAATGGGTGACGTTTTCATGCCAAGACCATTCTTCAGAGTGCGTCTATTCAAAAAAAGTGCACTCAAATTGAAATCTCACATTAACCATGTTCCCGAATGTAAGAACGATTTATAAATGTAATACATGTTATACATTTATACATGGTTAATAAACTGGTGTATATCATGTATTACATGTATAAATCGTTCTTACATTCGGGAACATGGTAAATGTGGGATTTCAATTTGAGCTCACTTGTTTGAATAGATGCAAGCGGCATGTCCAGCTTCTCTCCTGGGCGGGCAATACACGAAGCCAATGAAATTACACAACTGTCGCACCAAAGATAGACACAAAATGCGATAGTAACTCAACTGAAGAGGCAGTATCTCTGGAGAGAAGGAATGGGTGGCATTTTGGGTCGAGACCCTTCAGACGCACTCTAAAGAATGGTCTCGGCACAAATCGTCACTCATTCCTTCTCTCCAGTGATGCTGCCTGTTTTGAGTGTGGAAGCTTGTGTGTGCTCCGCAAACACCGAGACGGTAATATATAAACTGCTTGTCCCTGCGGCCGGGGGGAAATCACCCTGGTGTGGGTGTCAAACACCGGGCATCGGAGGGGGGGGGTCACCCTGGTGTGGAGGTTGGGGTCCGATGGCGGTGCATCGTGGTCAGTGACTGTGGGACACTACCGCGGGTGGAGACGGATGAGAGAGAGAAGGGGAAGAGAAAGGAGAGAGAGCGGGGGTGGATGGGAAAGAGAAGGGGAGAGAGGAGAAGAGGGGAGAGAGAGAGGAGGAGGGGAGAGAGAGGAGGAGAAAGAGAGCGAGCAAGAGACCGTGTTCCACGTGTATATGGAGTGTGAGAGGTTACTGCCCTGTATCAATATCTGAAGGGGTTGTTCCTCAAGTTCTGGTTGCATTTTAGTCCCACGATTCTAGTGTTCGGACACAAGGCAGGGAGTGGGGAGAGCCGAGTGGTGGGGGGGGGGGGGGGGGAACTTCCCTGTCGGTTTGCTGCTGGGCCTGGCCAAGATGGCCATTCGTGGGTCCAGGCAGAGGGCGGTCGATGGTCAGGCTAGAGTCGGCTGCCTGCCCTCTTCCGGGCCTACGTCCGTGCACATGTGTCCCTGGAACGGGAACACGCGGTGTCCACGGGGACTCAGGAGGCCTTCCGTGGGCGCTGGTCACCGTGTGGGGTTCAGAGTATTATGAACAATGATTGTATTGTTGTACTATAATGTTTTTTTATATAGTGCAATTTTCATTATGGTTTGATGTGTTGTATTGTATGATTGTGTTGAATAAAGTTTTTGAAACATAAAAAAAAAGGAGAAAGAGAAGAGGCTAAAGAGAGGAGGAGAGAGAAGGGGGAGAGAGAGGGGGAAGAGAGAAGGGGGAGACAGGAGCGTGGGTTCATTAGCCCACACAAGCCATAGGTGACTGGGCAATCTGAACCCAAGCACCAAGTTGAAAGCGGCCGAAGGTGTGCATTACTCGGGACAGCTCCCACTCTCCCACGACCACCCTCCGCGGGCTGTGGGTCGGGTGGAGCGGAGGTTTGGGCAATGTTCATGCCTTCACGGTGATGTGATGGACGTGGGGGTCTGGATCAATCGCTGACGTCCCGCCCCCCCCCCCCCCGGCAACGCCAAGTCCGTAGTTGGACTTTTCTGTTGAGTGGCTATCGGTCCTTTGGCCTGTAGGCGGCGCCGCCTTTCGGGTAGATGGTGTATCGACTGAATAGCCATTCGGTAAGTTTGCTTTTAGGCGACGCAGCCTTTCGGTTTGTAGGCGTTTAGGCATCCCGCGCTTTTGGTTAGCTTGCATTTAGGCGTCCCATCCTTTCGGTTAGTAGGCGTTTCGTCTTCGAACTCTTTCGGTTCATTCGCGTTTCAGCCTCGTTTCTATTCAGTTCTTTGGCTTCGGCTTCTTTGCTTCGGCTTCTTGTCTGTCGGCGCTGCGTCCGCACACGGTATACATAGAAAATATTGGAATATGAAATGCCTACTTTAATACATTGTTCCTTACAATTAATGTGACTACTGCAATGGTTTTACAAGGACTATACAACAGTACAGCACAGGGACAGGCCTTTTGGCACGCAATGTCTGTGGGTCATGATGCCAAGGTAAATTAATCTTATTTGCCTGCACAAGATACAAATCCCTCCGTTCCATCCCAATCCATGCGCCTATCTAAAAGCTCCTTACATGTGATCATCTTATCTGTCTCCGTCACCATCACTGGCAGCACATTCCATGCACCCACAAAAAGTGACCCAAAGTTTAATCTCCTTTACATTTTGCCCCTTTCACCTTAAAGCTATACCCTCTAGTCTTTGACATTTCCATCCCGAGAAAAAGGTTCTAAAAGCCCACTCTGTTTATGCATCTAATAATTTTATATATTACCATCAGGCCTTCAACCTGTTGGCATTAGACCTTTGCATGTAACCTCAGTTTACTCTCCCCACATCACTCAGTCAGTAGCACATTGCCGCAAGGTCAGAATTTCACTCTTCACATGGATTGAAGTGATTATTATCTTGCCAGAGTTGCGCTAGAGCAATTCCCAATGGAAGTTACTGCACTTAAACCCAATTTAATAACACTTGCATTTCTGTTCATTCAAATAACCCGTAGCTAGTGATGTTTATCTTTACGAGTCTGATTACATTCACGTAGGCTGATCATTCATATGAGATTTAATTATTTCAGATCATGTAGAGGAATTTAACTTCGGAGTCACGTGAGTGACTACGTGAATAGAAGCCCGTACAGCCGTTGGTGCGTCATGACGTCAGACGCTGGTGCAGTCGGGCGGTTGGAGCAGCAGCGCTCCTCCGAGCGGTAAGTTTAAACCGTGGGTTATACGGAGAGCTGGATAATTTAGCGGGTGCAGCAGCATCTAAGGAGCGAGGGAGATGGGCGACGTTGCGGTTCGAGACCCTTCTACATACTTTACCCTCGATTCTCCAGCATTTGCAGTTCTTCGTTAAACAAGTTTAAAGAGGTAAGGTTTTTTAAAAATTTTACTGCATGTCATTTTCTGCGACGGTTTGGGTAGAGAATGTTGCAGAAAGGGAAGAAGGTGTCGGCGAGGCGCTCAGGGGGTAGAAAGGAAAAGTGGCAGGAGAGTGTTAAGGATGGAGGCCCGTCTGGTACACCTGGTCCGGTGCTGGCTACACAGCCAGTGGTTGCGGACCCAGTGGAGTGGAGGCTTGCCAGTAGGGTGGAAGGCCACTGGCAAGTCTCTGTGGCCCGTAAATGAGTCGAGCCTGGAGGTTATACCCTCCATAGGAGAGTCCGTTTGCTCACGGCTCTCCCACGTCGAGATTCTATTTCAAAAGAATGCTCGACAGGGACCAGCTCCGTGGGGAGGAGTGGTGCCCAAGCCAGGCTGATGGAGAGCTTGTGCTAGCAGCACCTGTTTCAGGGCTGCAGAACTATCCTGCATGTGAACTATAAAGGACAGTTCATTGGCTATATTTAAGAGTGAGTTGGATGTGGCCCTTGTGGCTAAGGGGATCAGAGGGTATGGAGAGAAGGCAGGTACGGGATACTGAGTTGGATGATCAGCCATGATCATATTGAATGGCGGTGCAGGCTCGAAGGGCTGAATGGCCTACTCCTGCACCTAATTTCTATGTTTCTATGTTTCTATGTGAGGAGGATGTTCCAGCTCCTTGAGGAGGAGTGGTGCCCAAGCCAGGCTGATGGAGAGCTTGTGCTAGCAGCACCTGTTTCAGGGCTGCAGAACTATCCTGCCTGTGAGGAGGATGTTCTATCAGGGCCGTTTGCTGACACTGTTTCTATGCTGGGGGAGAGCAGTAAAGGTGTTCGGTTGGAGGTAATTCCGAACATTGCTGGGAAGTTTGCTGAGTGTAGAGAGGCAGGAAAGGCGATTGATGTAGAATTGGCCGAAGCCATTCAGTATATGCTCTCCCACCAGTTACAGGAGCTAGCTATGGATGAAGTAGCAAAAAACTATAAAGCTCCTGTTAATTGTGATCTCCTGAAGGTACCGGTGGTTAATCACCAAATTTGCATAGATGGGTTTGCCTGCTAGGGCCCAGGAGATGAAGTTTTAAAAAAGTGATTAAACTGTTGTAAGCAGGTATTACAGCTGTGGTGAAAGTTATTGATACAAATGATATGGTTGAAGCACACCAGGATGAATTGGGACTCCTTTGTAATGCATTTTGAAATTAATAATATCGGGAGGGCCGCTATTAGGCCAGTGCTAACCCGAATTTGGCGAGTTGTGCAAACCGACCAGTGTACCACCACGAAATCTGTTGTTTGGTGGTAACCTTGCAAAAAGGGTCAAAGACTGTTATGAGGTTGTTATAACCATGGCCCTCATTAAGCCAGCTGGAAGTAAGGCAAAAAAGGTTCTCTACAAGAAGTCGAGGACAACAAGGCCGCAAGGAAAGATGCTGGTAAGGAATATAATATTGACAGACGATGAATTAACTGATGTTCCTGTTCAAATTGGGGAAGGTTAAAATTGTTCTCAAACAATGGCAGCTGTTGACATCAGATTTGTTCATACTTAGTGTATTGAAGGGATGAAAAATTGGATTTTACTATGACAGTCTACCTAATCAACATTTTCCTAGTCGTAAACTTATTTTTCAGATGAGGAAAATGTGCTTATTCAAGCAGAGATTCAGTCGTTACATAAGAAGGGGTAATTGAGCCTTCTGTCTATCAAAGTCAACAATTTCTGTCAAGTATATTTCCCAGATCTAAAAAGACTGGGGGATGTAGAATTATTCTGGATTTATCGAATTTGAACAAATTTGTTTGGTATAGGCATTTCAAAATGGAGACCTTTACCACGGGCAAACATTTAGTGTCCAAAGGGTATTATATGGCAACCATTGATTTAAAGAATGCGTATTACGCAGTGTCTATTCATGGTGATGATAGAAGATATTTGAAATTTATTTGGATGACTGAGCTGTGGCAAATCAGGACATTGCCGAATGGATTAACTTCAGTTCCTAGATTATTTACTAAATTGGTAAAACCTGTGTTAGCATTACTTAGAGCTCAGGGGCATGTGGTAATGGCCTATTTAGATGATATTCTGATTGTTGGAAAGACTCATGCTGAAACTCAATCATCAGTTTCAGTTGTTAAAATCACTTTTGAACAAATGGGATTTGTTATTCACCCAGATAAATCTAAATTATCACCAGTCCAAATTATTGATTATCTGGGATTTACCATTAATTCCAATCACATGTTGGTAACTTTGCCCAGGGATAAATGGAATAAGTTAATTGAGGACTGTGTTAATCTCGTTGGAGAACAACGGCCTTCGATTAGACAAGTAGCCAGTTTTATTGGGAAGTTGTTGCAGCCTTTCCAGCTGTGCAGTATGGTCCTCTGCATTATCAACAATTACAACCATCAAAGGAACAGGCACTGAGAATACAAAGGGGCCATTTTTGATAGGCCTATGCAGTTGTCAGCTGGGGCGATTGCTGACATACAATAGTGGATAGTACATGTTTCAAAAAATTTAAGGAAGGTTTTGGTGGAATCACCGTCACTGATATTACAGACTGATGTAAGTGCACTGGGTTGGGGTGCAACAGATATGTCTTCTAGTTGTGGAGGCAGATGGAATGTGGATGAGACATCGCTTCCTCAATTAAGAGGGATTAATTATTTAGAGTTGTTGGGCACCTGGTATGGGCTCAAAGCTTATTGTTCTACAAGGAGGGATCTGAATGTGCAGGTCAGATTGACAACACCACAGCAGTGGCATATGTAAACCACATGGGTGGAGTTAAGTAACAGTCTTGTGATAGACTGGCTAACCAGATTTGGAGCTGGTGTATTGACCAAAATATCTGGCTTTCAGCACTTTATTTGCCAGGATGAGGTCATGTCAGTTTAATGACAACATTGAATGGATGTTAAATCAGGATGTATTTAACCAAATGATTGATCAGTATGCATTGCCAGATATTGACTTGTTTGCATCTCGATTAAATCATCAGTTACCTAGATATGTTTCATGGTAACCAGATCCTGGGGCAGTAGCAGTGGATGCATTTTCGCTGTATTGGGGGAGGAATGTTTGTGTATGTATTTCCTTCATTCTGTCTCATCAGCAGATGTTTGCAAAAGATCAAGGAGGACTCCACTTCAGGGGTATTGGTAGTGCCAGATTGGCCTACACGAGCATGGTTTCCCGTTGTATTACAAATGGCTAGGGAGCCTTACATGCTTATGCCCAAGAATAAAAATCTACTGGTAAATCCAGTCACTGGGGATCAACATCCTTTATAGGATCGTATTGATCTGTTAATTTGCAGATTTTAAGGAGGCCATACCTGGGGAGAGGACTGTCTCATCGGACTGTGGATGTTCTCATGTCGGCCTGCAGGGATAGTACACAGCAGCAAATATATCACCTATATAAGGAAGTGGGAGCAATTCTGCCTACAGCAGGATATTGTATATCACACTGCAGGGATCACGGATGTATTGGAGTTTGTCAACTCTTTATTTTGACCAAAAAATTAAGTTACAGTGCGATTAATTCAGCCAGAAGTGCTCTGTCTTCTTATTTACCTATGAATGCAGAATTGCATACAGTAGGGACACATCCGTTAGTTTCACGATTCATGAAGGGAGTTTTTCAATTTTAATCCTCCTAAACCCAGGTATGCCGGTATTTGGAATGTGAGTGAGGTTTTTATGGCTCTTCGCCAGTGGGCTCCGGTTACAAGCCTATCAGTAGCCAAATTATCTATGAAGGTGGTCATGCTTATGGCGTTGGTTTCAGCTCAACGTGTATAAATGTTGCAAAAGCTACGGCTAGCTAGAATGCATGTGTCGGCTGATGCCATTATATTTTATGTCTATGATTTGCATAAACATAATAAAAGAGGCATGACAGGATGTAAGATTGTGTTTTCAGCATACCCCACAGATGATCGTTTCTGTGTAGTCTCACATTTATCTCGTTACATTGAGATTACTAAACCTCTGAGAGGAACAGAGTTGGCTTTGTTTATTAGTCACAAAAAAACACACAGTAAGGTGTCTGTGCAAACGATTTCAAGGTCCTCGCGGCCGCAGGATGGTCCAGTGAGCTAACTTTTCAGAGGTTTTATCACAAGCCAATTTCAAGGCTCGGGGTGTTTGCTGATTCTGGTGTCAGTACTGTTACATTTTTCCCCTGAGTTAGAGGGGTTTGTTATGATTTGTTTGTAAATAAACTGTTATTTCATTTAACAAATGTATTACTGATGCATGATTGATTGTTAATGACTTTTGAGTCAATCCAGGCAGTGTGAACGTCGGATTTGAGTCTGCGGGGTGAATTCACAGTGCTTTGAAGTCTTCACGTAGTCACTCACGTGACTCCGAAGTAAAATAGTAAGATTAAGCGAGAACTTACCAGTTTGAAGTTTGATCTTTATTTTATGAGGAGTCGAGTTGAGGGACTTTGTGCCCTCCGCTCCCACCCTCATAGATCTCATCTGGTAGTTCTAGTTTTATCATCTTACCGTTATACTTCGGTCATTGTTAGCTGTGAATTCATTCCGCTGCTTTGAAGATTGACGCACCAACGGCTGTACGGGCTTCTATTCACGTAGTCCCTCAACTCGACTCCTCATAAAATAAAGATCAAACTTCAAACTGGTAAGTTCTCGTTTAATCTTACTATTAAAAGGGCAATCAGGATTATTTCGTTTAGCTTATGAATAGTTTTGAATTTGCTGATATTAAAGTGCGAAATATTAATATTCTTTTTATTATTATTATTATTATTATTATTATTATTATTATTATTATTATCTCTGGAACACAGGAAACAAATTGGAAAGACCATGGGAATCCTGACATTTCATTTCATGAAATTGACCAATATTATGTTGATGATAAAAAACATAAAGCGAGTTTTTATTTTCCGCAACAGAGGAAGGATGCATAAATTGGACAACATTTTCTTCAATTCTATCCTCCATCTCTAACTATCCATCAAAGATCTGCATTTTTGAAGATTTCTGACCAAAACGTTCATTCACAGATCTCAGAGGTAATACAACTAGTTCACAACATTGGAAAGTTTATAGCTGAACCAGCTGAATATAGCTGAAACTATTGTAGAGGTTCTTAAAACCCCCAAAAATCTAATATTAATTATGCAGATTTGACACATGAGTGACTGGGAAGATTCTGAGGGGAAATTTGAGGAACATGTCTTATATTGTTTGCGGAACTTTAAAACCAAGAACCAAGGACTCCAGGGTTTGAGCTGTAGGGAGTATTTGGGTAGGCTGGGACTTTTGCCTTTGGAGTGTAGTCTGAAGGATGTTCTTAGATAGATGTATAGAATCATGAGGATAATAGAAAGAGTGAATGTCTGGTCTTTGTACCAGGGTAGGGAAATCAAAAACATAATTTTAAGTTGATGTGGGATACATTAAATAGGAACAAAACTTTTAACACAAACGGTAGTGGGTATATGGAACGATTATTAGAGTTAGTAGTTGAGGCAAGAACATTATCAACATTCAAAAGATATTTGGACCAGTACATGGGTCGGAAAGGCTTCGGGCCAATGCAAATAGCTTAGATTAGGCACCTTGGTTGGCATGGACATTAGGCCAAAGGGCCTGTTTTCTTGCTGTATGTCTCTGAGTCTATTACTCTAAGTTATACAAATACTGGCATTGGGGAAGGAGGGAATGGGGAAGGAGAAAGCTGTTTTATAGGATAAGCATAAAGATGCCATACTTTGTGTTGTTCACTACTGAAAGTTTCAAACTTGAATTGTTTTTTGTAGGTCAAAGCCCCGTAGATCTGCTCTATTTATATGTTAACCAATACTAGCACACAATTGTAACTTTATTATATGCCAATAAACCTGTTGGATCTTTACTTTGAGTTGCTCCACATGGTGTCAGAGTTTCCAGACCCATTCTACGCCTAGTTTATTTGGTTTTATTTTGTTTGATTTCCCCAGTATTTTTTTTCTCCCACTTTTGTTATGGCTCATATGTTTAAGAAGCCTGAACCCTGGTTTTCAATGCCAACCTTAGTGAGTGTTGGTGAATTTTTGAAAGAGATTTTAACGTCTACATTCGGGCTGCCCATCGTGGAGCGCCTCTTGATCATATAGCTGCTGTATTTCTCAATGTTGCAGGCTCAGAAGCTATTCAACGAGCTGAACGGTTCAACTATGCCCCGGCTGTATTGGATGACTACAATGTGGAGATCACCCCTGCAGAGTCCATGGACAATCCAGTTTGTTTAATGAACAAGTTCAAACAACTGTGTGAACTTTGGACTAATATGGTGATGGAGCGCAACAAGTTTTTTCAAAGAAACCAGCCCCCTGGTGAGCCAGTTGAGGCTTACATAAGTACCATAAAGCACATTTCCAGTCGGTGCCATTTCAGGGATCTGTACGACGAGCTTGTCTGCGACAGATTGGTGAGTAGCATCCTGAACGATAAAGTGAGAAGTGAACTACTACGGGATGCTGATCTAACTCGCATCAGGGCAGTGAATGTCTGCTGCATTTCTGAAGTTACTGACTCTCATATCCACCTCGCAGGGCCGGTTTCGCATTTCTCGTACCATGTGAATGCTACCAACCCGTTCTACCGTGCTCGACGCCTGCCACCAGAAGTGAAGCAGCCTGGCAGGTTCCTCGATAAATGTAATAATTGTGATGGTTCACACTCGGCTGTCCGCGAGTAATGCCCTGCCTATGGGAAAGTTTGCCACTACTGTAAACGAAGAAATCACCTTATTCGGTGCTGTCACGCTCGCAGAGATCGTACAGAACCCAAGCAGTCAGTGCACCTGCTCCAGCAAGATTGTTCCCACAGCATAACCGATCGGACCAAGCTGTACCGTCTCCCTGAGGGAATCCTTCTGAACCTGACATTTCCAGTCTAAACATATATTCTCTGTCTGAAACTTCATGTAAACTTCACGATCCCGAGGTCACTTTTCAGCTCATCAACACTACTGCTGTGGCAAAAATCGACACTAGAGCTTGTTGTAATGTCATGTCCTTATCTGAGTTATCCAGGATCAGGGATGCAGATCTATTGTAAACACCAAAGCTTAGTTAATTCCCTTCGGAGGGGGAGAGTTTCACCCAGTTAGAAGGGTTGACCTCCAGTGCCACCTAGCAACACGTGTGCACAAGCTGAACTTTTGAAGTAGGGGGGGAATTATTTTACAAAGCCTTGTTCTCAACCTCATTTAATCCAAATGTCTCCAGGTGCAACAGTTTTGTGGTTTGTAGGATCTTTTGTGATTACTCAGTTAATATCCGAGCTGCCTAATAATCCCATATGCAGCATAGACAGATAGTCATCTTCAAAACCACATAATCCAACACTGAAGATTTGACTAAATTCCAGATCATAAGTGAGCCAGGACAGTTTAAGAGCAGATTGTAATTTAGTTCCCATGTCAGCTGAATCAACATGCAGAACAAGTAAGCCAGCCAATATGTTAGTTATATGAATCAGCACAGTGGCAGGAAATTGGCTCCTTGTTATCTGAAGTAAAAGTTGATATGAAAATTACTGAGAGTGAATTAACATGGAAGGAATTGTAATTACTGGCTCTTCATTTATCACTCCAGGTAAAGTTGCTAGCATGGGAGCAGTAGCCATAAGTTCAAACCACAACAAGAATTCCCATAGCTCATTTTAAAGGTATCAGACCTGATCTTATGTCATTGGATACCAGTTACAATGCTTTTATCTAAACTACTTCCCTCCCCAAGATCTGTGGAGTTAAGGTTTATTTAATTTAAACATCTAAGTTTCTGTGTACATACAATAGACTATCAGAAATATGTGTGGTAACATCGAGCAGCATTTTGGGAGCAGTATGTCCTTTAAAGAGTACATAATGGATGCACAAGCTGAAGGAAGGAACATCCTCACTGTGTGATAACGCTTCTACCTGTACATTTCACTCTCGCCATGTCTGTCCTCCTGGGGCCAAACTCAAAATCCCAATATTTACCAGAAGGCAGGGAAGAAAGAGATTAAAGTTGATTAAATTCCATTTCTAAGACTGTGACTCAATGACCCCAACTTAACAATTAAAAAAATATATTATTAACTACATAGTTCAGCACAGTGGCACAGTTAAGGGCCTGTCCCACTTCCACGACCTAATTCACAAACTTTTTTACTCATGGACATTTTTCATCAGGCTAGAAAAGCAGCCCGACCTACTTGATGCCACGATTGCCTACCACTAGCATCACGACCTACCTACGACGTATCTATGACCGCCCTATGACCTCCTACGACCTCCTACAACCTCATGACGAACATGCTGCGAGTATGTGTCATGGGCAAACTCAGCAGAGGCTGTGAATTAGGTTGTGAAAGTGGGACAGGCCCATTAGTAGATCAGATGCCTCACAGTGCCAGGGACCTAGGCTCGATCCCAACCTTGGGTGCTGTCTGTGTGGAGTTTGCGTGTTCTCCCTGTGACTGCATGGGTTTCTTCCTGATACTCCAGTTTCTTACCACATTCCAAAGACATGCAGCCTTGTAGGTTAATTGGCTGTTGTAAATTGTCCTTAGTGTGTAGGGAGTGCATGAGAAAGTAGGATAACACAGGACTATTGTAAATGGGTGATCCATGGTCGCCATGGACTCGATGGGCCTAAGTGCCTGATTCCATGCTGTATTTCTAAACTAAACTAAACTAAACTAAACTACATAATATATTCTTCTGCATCTGGTAGCAAAGACAAAATCTAACATGTCTATTCAAGCCCTTTCAAAAGCTTGTCATCTATACCCTCTTTTCAGTCAAGGGTGAATCTATAACACAAGGGATACCAAATGACCAGCTGGATAAAGCCAGGCAGTGACAAAATGGCTCATATCAATGAGACCTATTAAAATACACATATTATATAATAAGCAAAAATAGATGGAAGATGCAGCAAAACAATTAAATCAAGGTTTATCATGACAGCAGTAACCCGTGATTCAATTATAGTTTCATGTCCTGCCATCAGCCTGTTATTATATTCAATTTAATTATTGCATTTCTGCTCTGCAACACTCACCATGTAGATCCTCACATTTCATGATTTTTATCAGATTTGTTTTAACCTGCAAAACTAAAAAAAAATCACCAGCATATTTTGCCTCCTCCCCCACCAAATCTGATACATTTTATTTTTAAAGTAGTACTCAGTCCCTGATTTTAAGGAGGCTTGAAGACATAGAGTTTAGAGTTTAGAGCTTAGAGATACAATGAAGAACCAGGCCCTTCGACCCACCGAGACCATGCCGACCATCAATCACCTTGTACACGAACACTATCGTGTACACAAGGACAATTTACAATTTTACAGAAGCCAATTAACCTACAAACCTGCATGCCTTTGGAGTGTGGGAGGAAACCAGAGCACCTGGAGAAAACCCATGTAGTCATGGGGAGAATGCACAAATTCTATACAGACCCTTAATCGGGATTGAATCCAGGTCTCTGGCACAGTAAGGTAGCAACTCTACTGCTGCACAACTATGCCGCCTTGATAGATACTTTAAAAATGCTTAACTATGTCGATTGGGCTTTATTATAAGCAAGGCATAGTCTTTTGGGATTGAGTTGAGGAATTTATTTTCCCAGAGGCTGAGATTATTATGTTTTCTACCCCAGAAAACAGTGGGCGGCAGGTCATTAAGGATATTCAATTTGATATTTGGATTGTTAGGGAATTAAAGGGTAGGTGGATCTGTCAAGGAAGTGCTTAGGCCAAAGATCATATTAGCCATCATTTTATTGAGTGATAGAGCATGATTAAGACTCTAACATGTTATATGTTCAATATGTATCATATACTTATGTTCTTAGAACATAGAAGCACATTGAGTTAGTCCATTGCCAGAGCATTCCCGTCAGTCCTATTCCCCACTCATTTCCTAGTAACCTATTGTCTTTTACATGTTGATAATAAGGTCATAAGGTCATAAGTGATATGAGCAGAATTAGGCCATTCAGCCCATCAAGTGTACTCCGCCATTCAAACATGGGTGATCTATCTCTCCCTCTTAACCTCATATCCAGGATGCTCTGCAGTTTGAGGAGCATCTTCCCCTCCAAGGCCACCTCCCATGAATCCAACTCACCACCCAGGATGGAGCCAGCCTTCCTTATGAGTTTGTTGATCCTATTGGCATCTGCAAAATTCGACCTGCTGACCCAGCACACGGCAGCAAAGAAGATTGCACTGGCTGCCACCGATTGGTAGAACATCTGCAGCATCTTACTGCAGATGTTGAAGGAGCAAAGCCTTCTCAAAAAGTACAGCCAGCGCTCTCCCTTCTTGTACAGGGGCTCAGCATTCCTGGCTGACCAATGTGCTGCCCTGTCATATTGCTCCTCTTTTTAGAGTCAAACAAGGAAAGAATAAAAACAATATTCGGGTCTTGCAAGGTTGTAGGATTTATTGGAAAAAGTCATTTAGAGGTAGATAGATTAAAGAGAGTGATAGGGAGTGGTAGGATGGGAAGGAATCGTGATGGCTGTATGATGCTTTGGAACATCCTATAGTTGCAAAATTTGCTTTCTTCAAAATGCAGGTCAGTTTTTAAGGCTGTATTTAAAGAGGAGAAACAGAGAAAGAGGGAAAGAGAGGGGAAGAGGTAAGAGAAGTAAAAAAGGTGTGTGAGGTAACATATATCAGACAAGTGAATTAATTTCAACTGCTTTTCAATCTTGATATATCATAGAATCATAGAGTCAAACAGCATGGAAGCAGGGCCTTCGGTCCAATTCATCCATGCGGACCAAGATGCTCCATCTAGGCAACCCGCATTTCCCCGTGTTTGGCCCATATCCTGCTAAACATTTGCTATCCATGTAATTGTCCAAATGTCTTGTAAACACTGTCTCAACTACCTTCTCTGGCAGCTCGTTCCATATACCCACCAAAGTTGATAAAGTTGTCCCTCAGGTTCCTATCTATAAATAATAATAGCAGCAATCATCTGAGAATCTCAATCTCTATCTACTCCAGGCCCTGAAACTTTAGTCCAACAGATCCAGAGGGAAAATGATTTGGAGTGGAAATTCCTGTCAAAATATTTAATGGTGCTGTGTGGAATGTGATGCTTACCAAGGTATCTTCCTTGGGCGAGAGTTTGAAAACAAAGATGTGACATTCATGTCAATCAACTAACTCCTGCAGATAAAGTAATAACTAATGCCCTGTATAGTTCATAGAATCATAGAATCATAGAAAATAGGTGCAGGTGTAGGCCATTCGGCCCTTCGAGCCTGCACTGCCATTCAATATGATCATGGCTGATCATCCAACTCAGTATCCTGTACCTGCCTTCTCTCCATACCCCCTGATCCCTTTACCCACAATGGCCATATCTAACTATTAAATATAGCCAATGAACTAGCCTCAACTACCTTCTGTGGCAGAGAATTCCACAAGCTCACCACTCTCTGTGTGAAAAATGATCTTCTCATCTCGGTCCTAAAAGACTTCCCCCTTATCCTTAAACTGTGACCCCTTGTTCTGGAGTTCCCCAACATCGGGAACAATCTTCCTGCATCAAGCCTGTCCAACCACTTCAGAATTTTGTAAGGCTCTATAAGATCCCCCCTCAATCTCCGAAAATTCCAGTGAGTACAAGCCGCATCTATCCAGTCTTTCTTCAGATGGAAGTCCTGCCATCCCAGGAATCAGTCTGGTGAACCTTCTCTGTACTCACTCTATGGCAAGAATGTCTTTCCTCAGATTAGGAGACCAAAACTACGCAATACTCCAGGTGTGGCCCCACCAAGACCATGTACAACTGCAGTAGAACCTCCCTGCTCTTATATTCAAATCCTTTTGCTATGAATGCCAACATACCATTCGCTTTCTTCACAGCCTGCTGCACCTGCATGCCTACTTTCAATGACTTGTGTACCATGACAGCCAGGTATCGTTGCATCTCCCCTTTTCCTAATCGGCCACCATTCAGATAATAATCTACCCTCCTGTTTTAGCCGCCAAAGTGGATAACCTCACATTTATCCACATTATACTGCATCTGCCATGCATTTGCCCACTCACCCAACCTATCCAAGTCAACTTGCAGCCTCCTAGCATCCTCCTCACAGCTAACACTGTCCCCCAGCTTCGTGTCATCCGCAAACGTGGAGATGCTGCATTCAATCCCCTCATCCAGGTCATTAATATATATTGTAAATAGCTGGGGTCCCAGCACTGAGCCTTGCGGTACCCCACTAGTCACTGCCTACCATTCTGAAAATGACCCGTTTACTCCTACTCTTTGCTTCCTGTCTGCCAGCCAGTTCTCTATCCACATCAATACTGAACCCCCAATACCGTGTGCTTTAAGTTTGTATGCTAATCTCTTATGTGGGACCTTGTCGAAAGCCTTCTGAAAGTCCAGATATAACACATCCACAGGTTCTCCCTTATCCACTCAACTAGTTACATCCTCAAAAAATTCTATAAGATTCGTCAGACACCTTTCATAAATCCATGCTGACTTTGTCCAATGATTTCACCACTTTCCAAATGTGCTGCTATCCCATCTTTAATAACTGACTCTAGCATTTTCCCCACTACCGATGTTAGACTAATTGGTCTGTAATTCCCCTTTTTCTCTCTCCCTCCCTTTTTAAAATTTGGGTTTACATTAGTTACACTCCAATCCTCAGGAACTACAGAATCTAAAGAGTTTTGAAAAATTATCACTAATGCATCCACTATTTCTGGGGCTACTTCCTTAAGTACTCTGGGATGCAGCCTATCTGGCCCTGGGGATTTATCGACCTTTAATCCATTCAATTTACCTAACATCTCTTCTGGGGTAGGGGTGACCTGTACAAAAGGGACGGGTTATACCTTAACTGGAGACGACCAACATTCCGGCAGGCAGGTTTAAACAAATAGCGGGTTGGGAGGAGTTGACTAAATGGGAATATAAGGATGGAGTTAAAAGGGAAGAGAGTACAGGAAAAGTTACGAAGGACACCAGAAATAATGGGACGGAAAGTAAGAGAGTAAGGTCAGGTGAAATAGGAACCGGTGTGAGAGGGGAAGTGAATGCCATATTTTACATCGGAGTCACGTGAGTGTTTCCATGAACCCCGCCAGTCGGCATGCGCATCATTACGTCTGACGCATGGCGCAGCAACCGGCTGTGAGGAGCAGCGCTTCTCCAGGGGTAAGTTTAAAAAGCCTCAGGTAAGTGTTAATCTTGTGCGAGGTCTCTGCATTTGGTAATTCTTGTTGCAGGAGGGCAAGTGCAAACATGAAAAAATCAGGAACAGCAAGGCGAGCCGTGGTGAAAATATCTCAAGCCCGCGGGAGTGCGGGTAGCGGGCGGCCGCATAGCTCATCTACGGAGACGCTGGTTGTCAAACCAATGACCACAGACTTGGTGTCTGAGGACACTATGCCTACACCGGAGGGGCATAAGGCTACCCGAAAGTCTGTCCGACCGATAGACTCAGACGAGTCCGGCCGAGAGGGTTCGACCCTACCAATGGATACCGCGGAACAGGTTTCCAGGATGGAGCTCCTGTTGGAGAGGATGCTCCATCAAGAGCGCCGGCCTCTCCAAGAGCCCGTGCCAGCAGCACCTACAGGGCCTCCAAGTATCTCCCTCCAGGACGAGGAAAGCATACCGGGTCAGATTGAATCTGTCGCCGATTCAGACGGCTCAGCGATGGAGGTTGCCCCACGGGACGAGGTGCAAGCACCAGAGGTCCCATTCCTTTTTTTTTTAATATATATTTTTATTAGAGTATGTAGACAGTGATTTAGAAAACATATGTTATGATAGCAATATTTCATGTTCAACGGGCATACATTATTAATATTGTCAAGTGTATCATTTTGACTCTAATAATTTTTTTTTATAAAGAGAGGAAACAGTAAGAAAAATAAAGTAAAAATCAACATCAAAAAAAGAAAATCATAAAGAATGGAATAATTTACTATTAATACATCATAGGAGATAAGATCAAGGAATAAAAAATATAACGTTTCATCTATTCCTAAGTCCAAGTTTCAGTTAGGGTTCCCTGCTGAACCATTCTACCCTTTTAAGTAATCAATGAAAGAAGACCATATTCTAACGAAAACTTCTTGTTTGTCCATTAAGGCAAATCTGATTCTTTCCAGGTGTAGGGTCTCCGACATTTCCTTAATCCACATTTTAGTTGTGGGGGATATAGGGCACTTCCAAAATTGTAATACTAGTTTCTTCCCAATTATTATACTGTAATCTAGGAATTTTCTTTGATTTGTTGTAAGTTAAACTTTGTTCTGATGTTCCAAGTATTATTAATTTTGGGTCCGGATCCAGTTTAGTATTAATAACTTCAGAAGTTATTCTAAAAATCTCAGTCCAGAAATTCTTAATTTTTATACAACTTGCAATACTTTAAATTGTATTAGAGCATGTCGGGAGTTTAGCGAGCATTGATGCATATATTGTAAACATTTGTCCCATATATCTTTCGTTATGGATTGATTTATTTTGTTTTCCCATGTATGTCTATATGATTCTGTCGATTGTATCTCGCTATCTAAAAGGATATTGTAAATATAAGTTGTTAATTTTTCTGTATTAGGATGCTTATTCAGACATTCATCAAGGATTTCTGGTTCCCTATTTCTATAATCTTGTGTATTTGACCTAACATAATCTCTGAGTTGTAGATATCGAAAAAAATTATTTGAGTGATCTATAAATCTGTTGCAGTTCCTGAAATGAGAGATAAGTGCCTTTCTTATAAAGGTGTTCCATCCTTTTGATTCCATAGTTTTTCCATTGTATAAAGCCTTTATCCAGCATGGAAGGTTTGAATAAGGGATTGTTAAAGAAGGAACTGCAGATGCTGGAGAATCGAGGGTACACAAAAAGCTGGAGAAACTCAGCGGGTGCAGCAGCATCTAAGGAGCGAAGGAGATAGGCGACGTTTCGGGTCGAGACCCTTCTTCAGACTGGTCAGGGATCAGGGAAACGAGAGATATAGACGGTGATGTGGAGAGATAAGGAACAATGAATGAAAGATATGCAAAAAAGTATCGATGATAAAGGGAACAAGCCATTGTAAGCTGTTTGTGGTGTAAAAATGAGAAGCTGGTGCGACTGGGGTGGGGGAGGGAGATAGAGATAGAGGGAATGCCAGGGCCCGAGGGCTGAGGGAGAGGTGGGAAGGGGAGGAGACAGCAAAGGTTAACAGAATTGAGAAAATTAAATGTTCAAGCCCAAAGGATGCAGACTCCCCAAGCGGAATATGAGGTGCTGTTCCTCCAGCTTGCGGTGTTGCTCACTCTGGCCGTGGAGGAGGCCCAGGACCGAGAGGTCGGATGCGGAATGGGAGGGGGAGTTGAAATGCTGAGCCACCGGGAGGTCGGGTTGGTTATTGCGGACCGAGCGGAGGTTTTCGGCGAAGCGATCGCCAAGCCTCCGCTTGGTCTCACCGATATAGATCATTGTTTACAATAGGGAGACAGAGTGGTATATTATCCAGTTTTAAAGCCTTTTTAAGTTGTTTCCAGATTTGTGTACCACTATATATTATAGGGTTTTCCCCATAAGGTTTTTTGTGCAATTTTGTCGGTGCAAGTATAATCGAACCGATTTCAAAAGGTAGACAATCCTCCTTTTCCATCCTTAACCATTCTGTTTGTTGATCCATTTCTTGCAGCCAAAAATTAATGTTTTTAATATAAACTGCCCAAAAATAAAACAAAACATTTGGTAGAGCTAAACCTCCATTAATCTTTGATTTATATAAATGTTTTTTATTTATTCTATGATTCTTGTAGTCCCAGATGAAACTTGTAACAGTAGAGTCTACTTTAAAAAAAAAAAGATTTTGGAATATATATCGGGATTGACTGAAATAGGTACAATAATTGCGGCAGAAAAATCATTTTTATAACATTACTTCTACCGAACATTGAAATAGGAAGTGTTTTCCAGTATTGAATATTCTTATTTAGTTTATTCAGTAAAGGTGGGAAATTTGATTTAAATAAAGAACTATACCCCTTAGTTACATAAATACCTAGATATTTAAATTTTTCTTCAATTATTTTAAAAGGTGATTGTTGTAGTATATGTAACTTGTGATCCGTTATTGACATGATTTCGCTTTTATTCCAATTAATTCTATATCCTGAGAACTGACCGAATTGAGTTATTAGATTTAATAAATTTGGAATACTAATTTCCGGCTTTGTAATATATATTAGTACATCATCTGCATATAGAGAAATTTTATTCATTGTATCTTTAGTATTGTACCCATGTATTTCTGGATTAGATCTGACATTTTTCTGCGAGTGGTTCAATTGCTAAAGCGAATAATAATGGAGATAACGAACATCCTTGTTTACAACCTCTGGAAAGATTATATTTAGTTGATAACATTTGATTTGTTAGTATTCTAGCTGTTGGGTTAGAATATAATAATTTAACCCACGCACAGTACTTCTCTCCCAATTGAAATTTTTCCAAAAATGACGTTTTGGGATAAAACCTGTTTGATCAGAGTGTATTAATTTGTTAATTACTAAGCTTAATCTATTAGATAGGATTTTAGTTAATATTTTCTGATCAGTATTTAATAGAGCTATTGTTCTATATGAGGCTGGGTCTTCTAGATCCTTATCAGTTTCAGGTATAAGTATTATTGTAGATTCATTTAAAGTTTCTGGGAGTTGCTGTTGAGTATAAACTTGTTTATACAGTGTTTGTAAGCGTGGAGAAATCAGATCATAATTTTTTTTATAGAATTCAGAACTTAGGCCATCAGGGCCGGCGGCCTTTCCATTTTTTAAAGATCTAATTGACTCTTCAATATCTTTGGACATTATTTCAGCCCCTAATAATTCTTGTCTTTGCAGATCTAAGCCTTTAATGTTACATTTCTGTAAAAATGCTTCCATTCGTATTGATTGTTGTGTCACTTTAGTTGAGTAAAAATCTTGATAGTATTGTAAAAATCTGTCATTAATATCTTTGGGGAGTGTTAGTATTTTTCCCTTTTCTGATCTAATCTTATGAATCATTTTTTCCCCATCCAGTTTACGAAGCTGGCGTGCCAGTAATTTATGTGGTTTATCACCAAATTCAAAATTTAATTGTTTTGTATGTTGATAAAGTTTTATTATTTGGTCGGAGTATATTTTATTTAACTTATATTTCAGTGCAGCTATTTTATTATGTTTTGCCAATGAAGGTGCTCTTGCATTTTCTATGTCTAATTGCCTTATTTCTATTTCCAATGTCTGTTGCTTAGCTCTATTCTCTTTATTAAGAAATGCCTGAGAGGAGATTAATACCCCTCGTGTAAATGATTTGAATGTTTCCCAGAGAAGGGAAGCAGAGATTTTGGGTTGGTCATTGACCTCGAAGAACATATTAATCTGTTTTACAAGATATTCACAACATACCTGTTCTTTTAAGATTTGAGGATTAAGTCTCCATTGTGTCTGTTTCTTGTCCATTCCGTTTAGTTTAATCATAAACGTTAATGGGGCATGATCCGAAATTATAATATTATGATATTGTGATTTATAAGTAAATGGAATTAGTTTAGGGTCTACTAAGAAATAATCTATCCTTGAATATGTTTTATGCACAGATGAGTAAAATTAGTATTCTCTTCCGGATGGGTTTTCAATTCTCCAGATATCCTTAATATTGGTATTGTTTATATATGAGTTTAAAAATTCACTTGACAGAGATTTTGACTTTCTTTGAGTTGATGATCTATCTAAATATGAATCCAGTGTACAATTTAAACCTCCACCAATTATTAAATTATTTTGTGTGCATTCCGGAATAATATTCAGTATTCTCTTGAAGAACCGTGGACTATCAAAATTTGGTCCATATATATTAAGGAGAGTCAAGTTTTTTGAGTATAATTCGCCTATTACTATGATATATCTACCATCAGTATCTTCTGTAGTTGATATATGTTTAAAAGGTATACCTTTACGGATTAGAATTGCAACCCCTCTAGATTTATGTGTGAATGAGGAATGATACTGAGTTGGATGATCAGCCATGATCATATTGAATGGCGGTGCAGGCTCGAAGGGCTGAATGGCCTACTCCTGCACCTAATTTCTATGATTCTATGATACGTTTGGGCAATCCATTTTGTTTTCAATCTGTATTGCGCTTACTTTTTAAGGTGAGTCTCTTGGAGGAAAATTATGTCTGTTTTGAGCGATTTTAGGTGAGTTAATACTTTGCCTCTCTTAATTGGTTCATTAATTCCCTTAACATTCCAACTGCAAAATGTAATTCCTTCACCCCCAGTGTTCACTTTTACATCTTGCATCATGATCTATACTGGAGTAGATGATTCAGCACGTTAAACCATACCTTACACCTGGATCTCAGATAGATGAATTTTAGATCTTGTAGGTTTTCTTCTCGGTCATATCTCCTTAAATGACAATTATAATTCCATTCTAAATAAAGATTATACTGATTATAAGATACTACAAAATAGAAAAGATAAGTGATTATTATATTAGTGAAGTGTGAAAGAAAGAAAAATACTACATCTATAGTTAATGTAGTTAGTGATAGCCACCCTAATGTGGCTAGGCATCTAAAGACTTCCGTAGCTTTTGGTAAAAAAAAATGTTACTAGCTCCGTTCTTTCCTTGAAGGAAAAATTTCAAATTCAGTAAAGAAAAACATTATGCGGGAGGGGGGGGGGGGGGGGGAATAATGGATATATTCCAATAATGGAATAATTATTAATCTCAAAGTAAATAAAATATTAGTTTCATATAACTAAAGAATTAGTCCTTGATTAGTCAAAATAGTATCAAATATCTAGGATTAAACCTTCATCTATTTTAATCATGGTTCATCCTTTTAACTAATTCTGAATTAATCCAATTAACTATAATTGATGATGATTAATTATTATGATTAATAATTGTTAGTAATAGTTAGTACAATAATATAAAATATTATATAACGATGATCAATTTCATTCTAAATTCATAACAATCCTTAAGTATAGTAATTTAAAGTTCAGTTTCTTCTCAGTAAAGTACCGAATCCAATATCATTGCGTATATTTAGGATTAAGTATTAATCCTCATTTGTCCCTCTTTTTCACTCTCTGTCCTCGCTAATTTTCAATCTTTTCAGTGGCCTTAATCTTCTTTGCAAATTTAAAAGCCTCTGTGTGATTAATAAAGAAGTATCCTTTGTGGTCGTAGGTGATTCTCAATGTTGCAGGGTACATCAGTCCATATCTCAGGTTATTTATGTTCTTAAGTATTCTTCTTGTGTCTGTAAACAATGCTCTTTTCTGGCAACCTCCGCCGGGTAGTCTCGAAATATGCTGATCTTGTCTCCTTCAAAATCAAGATTTCTGCTGCAAACAATTTTCTTCATCATGTCATCCAAGACATGGTCATATTGCACCTTCACTATCAGTTGTCTTGGAGGGGCGTCCGACCCTGGATGGCGTCTCAGTGCTCTGTGTGCCCGAGCAAGTAAAGGTGCTTGATCCAGATTTAAAACTTTCTTCAGTAGATCTGCTGCAAATTCACGGGGGTCACGGTTCCCCTCTCTTCCTTCCCGGACACCAATAATTCTTAGATTCTGGCGTCTCTGTTGTCCCTCCAAGTCAATGCATTTTTTCGGTTATTTTATGCAATAAGTCCGATAAACGCTTGTTCTCGGAGAGAAGCTTGCTTGTAGTTTCAGAGCTTGTTTCGGCGATTCCCTCTAGTTCGATTATGGATTGTTGTTGTTGTTCTAGTGCCTGAGAGATGGGGTCCAGCTTCGAATTAAATACTGATTCCATCAGATTTAGTTTAACATTTACCTCATCAATCTTTTTATTTATTTAGATTTTCTTCCATGATCATCTTCCAGGAGTCCAATTGTTTCTGTACGATAGCGACAATATCTTTCTTAATTTCTTCTTTAATTTCTTCTTTAATTTCTTTTTTAAAAGTTTTCAACTCATCTTTAAAATCATTTTTGAGTTTTTTAAATTCTGCCATTATTTTTGAAATTTCTGAGGCGAGGAAACTTCTTAGTTCTTCCACATCTGACTTTTTTTCTCTTGAGATCTCTTCTTGGGACGCTGTTAAACCTGAGGCCGAGGCTTCGGTTGGGCCTACTTCCCTGGCCCTACCGGTTTTTCTCGGTTTGGGGAGGGGGGGTGGTACGTTGTGGAAACATACCGTCGGTTTCGTCGCGCGCCTGATGATGTCACAGGCTTGCTGCAGTCAGTCGGTTGCGATGTTGAGCAGGTAAGTCCCGATTTTTTCCCCGTTTTATTCTTCAGTTTTTCGGAGCTAAATGGCACGAGTCTGCCTACTCCATAGCGCCACCGGAAGTCAGAGGTCCCATTCCTGGCGGCCAGGTTTGCCGTCCCTACAGACTCTGGCAAGCCGCTTGGAGAGGAGCTGGCTGCCAGCAGTAATTGCCTGGCCTCCCACCAGCTCCAGCAGCTGGCCATGGACACCACTGCCAAAAAATATGAGACCCCAGAGAACTGTATTCTGCTGAAGGTGCCGACAGTAAACCATGCCATTTGGGGTCATATGGGGGTAGGCATCCAAGCGCAGGAGATTAAACTGCAGCGGGTGCTCAAGCTGCTGGCATCTAATATAACGGCTTTTGGTAGGTCGGTGGAGGGTGAGCTCCTGACTGAAGTTCAGCAGGATGCCCTAGCTCTCATGTGCAATGTGCACTTTGAGATTAATTGTCTCAGAAAGAGCGCCATCCGCCCCACCATTAATCTCAGCTTTGCTGCCCTATGCAATCCGGGCAATGTCCAGCAGCTGAACCTATTATTTGGGGAAGACCTGGCTTAAAGAGTAAAGGAGCAGGACGATGAGGCCAAAACCGTCGGGCTCATCAAGGCGCCAGTGACCACCAGAACCTTCCGACGGCAGTATCCCTACAAGCGGTTTGCTGAGACCAGGGCTGGGCAAGGACCAAGCTGACTGTTTAATGTCCGCAACTGGTGCTCCCCAGCAGGAGCAAGGGGAAACATGCCTTTACAACCCAGAACCAGGCAAAGAGCTCTACCGGTAACCATGGAGGTAGGTGGGTCTGGCTCTTATCGAAACATATTGAGAGAGAATTGCCTACCAGTTGGAGGGAGGCTACACGGGTTTCTGGGAGAATGGTATAAAATAACATTGAATGGGTTTATGCAGAGTATTCAAGGGTTTAAAATTGAATTTATTCCCAACCTGTGTCCACCCACCCAGCACAAACCAAAACGGGCACTCATCTTCTCACAAACTGATGATCCAAGCTGAAATAACAAAATTATGCCTCAAGGGAGTAACAATTTATCAGACTCATCAATTTGTGTCTAATGTGTTCCCTAAATCAAAGAAGGATGGTGGGTGTAGGATTATCTTGGTGGTAACAGGACTTATTCCGTTTGTGCAGTATCAGCATTTTAAATGGAAACATTTGCTACTGCCAAGCAACTGCTTTCCAGGGGGTGTTATATGGCATGTATAGATCTCCAAGATGCGTATTATTCAGTGCCTGTTCATAAAGACTATGGCAGATATTTGAAATTTAACTGGATGGGACAATTGTGGCAATTTCGAGCTCTACCTAATGGATTGACCTCAGCCCCTCACTTATTTACAAAGCTGCTAAAGCCAGTACTTGGGTTATTACGGTCACAAGGCCATATCATCATGGCCTATTTGGATGACATTCTAATCATTGGAAACACCTTTGACGGAGCTGAGTTAACAGTTTCAGCTGTTCAACTCATGGTACAGAGGTTAGGATTCATTGTCCACCCAATTAAATCAAAATTGGTGCCGGTTAACCTAATTGACTGCCTGGGATTCACAGTTAATTCCAATCACATGTCTGTGACTCTGCCCCAGGGCAAGATAATAGATTAAATTAAAGGCTCTATCAAGCTCGTGAGGGAGCAATCACCCTCAATTAAACAGGTTGCGAGCTTAATTGGTAAATTGGTAGCTGCTTTCCAGCAGCCCAATATGGACCTTTGTACTACCAACACTTACAGAGGGCAAAGGTATAGGCACTGAGAATATATGCAAGTCATTACAATCGGCCCATGCACTTACCATCTGAAGCCATTGCAGAGGTACAGTGGTGGATTAGAAACATATCAAATTGTTATTGGCATAATTTTGACCGAAGCACCTTCACTTATTTTACAGACTGATGTCAGTGCCCTAGGTTGGGGTGCTACTGACACCAGGTCTAGCTGTGGAGGCAGATGGGATAAGCATGAGGCACTGATTCTCCAATCACATGGAATAAATAATTAGAACCTTTAGGAGCATTCTATGGGCTCAAAGCTTATTGTACCACTAAGCATCACTTACATGACCAACTGCAGATTGACAAAAACACGGCAGTGGCGTATGTCAATCACATGGGTGGAATCAAGTCAAAATCATGTGACAAGTTGGCTAACATTATTTGGTACTGGTGCACAAAAAATAATATTTGGATTTCAGCTGTCTACTTGCCAGGCAGACTCAATATGGTGGCAGATACAAGGTCACATAAATTAAACGACAACACCGAGTGGATGTTGAATCAGGATGTATTTGATAAAATTGTCCTTCGGTATGTGATGCCAGATATCGATTTGTTTGCATCCAGACTTAATCACCAGGTACCAAAGTATGTTTCATGGGAACCAGACCTCTGGGGCAGTTGCAGTGAATGCATTCTCACTGCACTGGGGCAGAATGTTTTTATATGTTTTTCCCCCCTTTTGCCTCATCAGCCGGTGCCTGACTAAGATCAAGCAGGACACCGCCACAGGGGTTTTGGTGGTACCCGACTGGCCTACACAGCCATGGTTCCCGCTCATTTCGGACATAACCACGCACCCTATTATGGTGGTAACAAAACGAAAAAATTTACTGATGCACCCTGTGACAGGGGATCCACACCCATTGAATGATTATGTAAATTTGTTGATTTGCAGATTTTAAAAAGGGCCATACCTTGGTCTGGGACTATCCGATCAGACTGTGGATAACATCACATCATCCTGGAGGGATAGCACAAAAAGGCAGTACATCTCCCATATCATGAAATGCGAGAGATTTTGTTTACAGATAACATCACTTACCACACAACCTCCATCCCAGATGTGCTAGAATTCCTATTCCACTTACACAGTAATGAAGGGTTCAGTTATGGTGCCATCAACAGTGCCAGGAGTGCCCTGTCAACGTACTTGTGCCGGGAGTCAGGACTCCAACCATTAGGGTCCCACCCGTTAATATCACAATTCATGAAGGGAGTGTTTAATTCAAATCCTCCTAGGCCTAGGTACTCTCAAATCTGGGATGTGAGCATGGTACTCATGGTGCTCCATCAATGGGGAACAGCCACATCATTGTTCTTACAATGGATCACCCTCAACTTGGTTATGCTCATGGCGCTTACATCAGCGCAAATGGTTCAGACTCTCTGCAAACTGCGTCTGGATAGGATGGTGTCATCACAGAATTATGTTACATTTCACATCTATGACTTACTCAAACAGAGCAGACCATGGCTTTCGGGATACAAACTTGTATTGTGAGCTTATCCCACAGATTCATGGCTGTGTGTAGTGGCGCACTTGAAACGCTATATTGACGTCACAAAGAGTCTCAGAGGCTCCGAGGTAGCACTATTTATAAGCCGCAAAAGCCACATAGGCAAGTGTCATCTCACGATGGCTAAAGCAAGTCCTGGGGTGTGCAGGAGTTAATGCTGAACATTTTAAATCTCACTCCACCAGGGCGGCATCAACGTCGGCGGCGAGGGCAATGGACGTCCCTCTAGACCATATCCTCACGGCCGCAGGATGGTCAAATGAATCGACTTTTCAGAGGTTCTACAACAAGCCGCTTGTTGAATCCGGGGTGTTCGCCCACTCTGTGTTAACCTTTGGTTCATAGCTTCTCCCTTGGAGAAAGGAATCGATATTGTATATATTTTGTCATTTGTGAATTAAAGCATTAACATGTTAATCAGTATCATGAATCAATGTTGTTACTAATTCACTCCTCCTGAGTCAACTGCTTGCAGTGTGAAACGCCTAGATTTGGATCGGCGTGAAATCACAGACCTTTAAAGTCTTCATGGAATCATTCACGTGACTCCGAAGTAAAATAGTAAGATTAAATGAGAACTTACCAGTTTGAAGTTTGATCTTTATTTTATGAGGAGTTACGATGAGCGATTACATGCCCACCGCTCCCAAACCTCATATCACGGAGCTCATCTGGTAGTTCTAGAGTTATAATCTTGCTATAATGCTTCAATTGTTGCTCTTCTGTGATTTCACACCGCTGCTTTGAAGATTGAAGCGCATGTTGACAGGCGGGGTCACGTAATCGCTCATTGTAACCCCTCATAAAATAAAGATCAAACTTCAAACTGGTAAGTTCTCATTTACTATTACTATTAAAAGTGTTATATATGAATGCACAAAGTATAAGAAATAAAGTGGATGAGCTTGAAGCTCAGTTAGAAATTGGTAAGTATGATGTTGAATTACAGAGAATGGCTCCACAAGGATCGGAGCTGGGAACTGAATATTCAGGGGTATACGTCCTATCGAACAGGCAGACAGATGGGCAAAGGGGGTGGGGTGGCTCTGTTGATAAGGAATTCAGTCCCTTGTGACATAGAATCAGAAGATGTAGGTCATTGCAGATAGAATTGAGAAATTGTAATGGTAAAAAGACCCTTATGGGATTTATCTACAGGCCCCCAAACAGTAGCCTGGAGATAGGCTGCAAGTTGCATCAGGAGTTAAAATTAGCATGTAACAAAGGTAATGCTACAGTGATTATGGGAGATTTTAACATGCAGGTAGACTGGGAAAATCAAGTTGGTACTGGACCCCAAGAAAGGGAGTTTGTGGAGTGCCTCTGTGATGGATTGTTAGAGCAGATTGTACCTGAGCCAACAAGAGAAAAGACAATTCTGGATTTAGTGTTGTGTAATGAACCCGATTGGATAAGGGAACTCAGGGTAAAGGAACCATTAGGAGGTAGTGATCATATCATGATGTTTTAATAGGCAATTTGAGAGGGAGAAGGTAACATTGAAAGTGTCAGTATTGCAGTTGAATAAAGAGGACTATGTTGGCATGAGGGAGGAGCTGGCCAAAGTTGACTGGAAAGGGACCCTAGCAAGGATGATGGTGGCACAGCAATGTCAGGTGTTTCTGGGAATAATTCAGAAGATGCAGGGTCATTTCATTCCAAAGAGGAAGAAAGATTCTAAGGGGAGTAAGAGGCGACCGTGGCTGACAAGGGAAGTCAAGGACAGTGTCAATATTGGCCAAATTAGAGATATTACAAAATGGAGGATATTTGCATTTGCAAGGCCTGCTTGGCCTCTTTCTGTGAAAAGTTACAAGCTGTGAGCTGGCGCCACAAGGTCTGGACCCTAGATGAATATTTAGGATGAGGTGAGGTCCAGATGTCCTTTCTTTTGTTAAAACGTATAAGGACTTTTGCAGAGGAGCTCAGAGGTATTGCAAATGCATGGTCAGGATTGGTCAGATAAGGGGGAGTTGTAAATACTGTTAACTATGTTGCAGAGTGTCTATGTTGTTATCTTGTGATTGGTTAAATTGTGAAGCCTTGTTCTGACTGTTTATAATTACCTGGAAAAATGTTTTGATACATGTGTAAACTATGTTAACTGAGTTCCTGCTAGAACTTTCTGCAAAAACAATGTAATCAGGTACTTTGTGATTGGGTTAGGGAACTGTCAATAACAGTGTAATGTAATTGATGTTTGTGATTGGTTTCTAGGGGCTGCCGCCCCCATCTAGTTCCGTGCCTCAGGGTCCGATGACCTATTAAAGGGTGAACCCCATGAGGATCGGAGTCGATCTTCTGGAGGGGTGCTTTTGGCTGCGTGACCTTTAGAGCTTGCATGAGGCCGAAGGGCTTGAACGAGCAGAGACAAGGATCGGTCGCATGGTGGTTAGGTATTGTATAGGGAGTTTGTTTTTGTTGGAAAGAATAAAGAATAGTTGATTTGGTGCTTGACTTAGTATTTTACTGAACTAGACTAAGGGGGGGGGGGTAAGCTTTAGGAGCATAATTACATTGGGGCTCGTCCGGGATCTCAACTGACCCCCTGATGTAGGTTTGCGATCGGGGTGTTGAGCCATTCCAGAATGCGAGGGGAAAAATCGGCGCCATGACGTGGTTCTGAGGGGGATGAACATGAGTATTTGGCGGATTGGGAAAGGGTTAAAATAAGAAATTTACAGCTTCCACCTTATCATCTTGCATTCCCCGCACTTCAGACATACATTGTTTAGCTTGTGAACGCCAATAGACAATCAGATTCTGCAGCACAGGATTCTTTAACCCCGACTGCTCCATTGACAACAGATAGTCCGGTAGCTCATGGTACCAGGAGTAAAACAAAAAAGATAATTCCAGTAGTTAAGGATAAAAAAGATAGAGGAATAGTACAGCCACCAGAGAATTTTTGTGAGCCTAAGCCTAGATGAATTAGCCGAGTAGTGAGAGATCAGAGGGAGTTATTTAGAAGCCCTTAGTGAAGAGGAAGATATATCTGAGGGTGAGAGAATAATTGAAGATTCTGAGATAGATCCCGAGATGGCAAACAGTATAAAAGCAAAGCAAGTAACTCGTAAGCAATTCCCCATCAGGGAAATGCCTAATCCTTCTTTAGATCTGGCCAGTGCAGTGGGTGCAAATAATCCCCGTACAATAGAAGTCTATACCCCATGGAAGCCCAATGAGATGATGGAAATTCTGAGCTAGACACCCGATCGTAGAAAATTACCTGCTTCCTTTGTGGATCACTTAAAAACAACAATGCGTGTATATCACACAGACTCCCAAGATTTATGGGCAGTGATCCAGCAGAAAATGACTCCGACTGAACATACTAGATTTCTAATACCCCTAGGACACCTGACACATGAAACACTGGCAAACATAATAGCAGACAATAGTGAAAGAGAAGAGGCAGTTCTAACTGTCCTTGCGAATACTGTTCAGAAACCAATTGACCTAGCTAGAATCTTGGATGTAATGGCCCTGTCTCACGGTGCAAGTCCACCCACGAGTGATCCCGAGTGAAAGAAAAAAAAACACTCGTGGTTGTCTACGAGATGCCAAGTTTATGTTCACGAGTTTAA
The DNA here is from genome assembly GCA_035221665.1 of Okamejei kenojei. Taxonomy (NCBI): domain Eukaryota; kingdom Metazoa; phylum Chordata; class Chondrichthyes; order Rajiformes; family Rajidae; genus Okamejei; species Okamejei kenojei. Next base: position 78,209,618 of record CM069134.1, read on the forward strand.
ACGAGTTCCCACGTGTATGTCTTAGTTTGCCGTTTACTTCTCATTTCTGCGATGTACCAAGCTCCTCTCCCGAGTTACCAAGTTCCTCTCCCGAGTTACTCTTGAGCCACCCATGAATGAAGGTCTGTTTTAAGTATCAAATAGAGGAGCTGGACAGCATATCATATAGTAAGTATATTCTGATTCAGTATTGAAAGTTATTCAATTTCCGAACATAAAAAAACTAAGCAGGATCTCGGCCCCGCACTCACTGCCATTGTGCAGCAAGGAGGCGGTGGCGGCGAAGCGTTAAAGAAGACAGCTCCATCCTGCGGCTTTAAGTTAAAGATAGAATTCAGTGCGGCCGCATCTATTGATATGACCTACAAAGGGAAAATGCGCACCGTCCAGTGCCAGAGCTAGGTTGGGATCATTCTCTGCTCTCATCTCCCTCTTTCTGTGTGTGGATTAGCAGGGGGAAGAGCGATCTACCTCGCTGCGGCACAACACCTCTGCCGCCTGCCCCTTGCAGCCATCAACTTGTTTGTTCCTTTGGTGCGCCTCATCCGCCCTGCTCCCATCCCAGCCCTGCCCCATTCTCTTGGAAATGTTGCTTCCGCCGCTGTAACAAGAAGGAGTCTAGCTGGCTGGCTTGGTGGGCAGAGCCGTGTAGAACTCACGTTTCTCTCTGCTTCATATACGTGGGAATCCCTCAGTATGTTAGTCAGCGGGCAGGCAGCATCTCTGGAGAGAACGAATGGGTGACAGGATGAGGTTTCCAAAATTCTGCTGTGTCTTTGCGTTACTCCAGCACCATGTGTTCACTTTTTGTCAACCAGCTTCTGCCCTTTCTCGTGTAAGACATTATTTGTATCCGTGGCAGTTGATTGTCGCTCCCTTCAGTTTCCCACGGGGTCGGGACAGGACTAGAGTTGGGAAGGAAAGGTGGGGGGGGGATGGGGGAGTGACTTAGTGCGGGAGACAAGTGTAGGAGAGGTGTACTGACTGTGCGGGCAGACACTTTGGTAGTGATTGCCTACCAGTCTCAAAAGCCGCTGTGTCTCCCTGTCCCTGGGATAGCAGGGGGCGATCAAACAGCAGAATAACCCCCTCTCCCTCCACGCCAAAACGAAGGGAAATGATCCCAAGGCTTTAGCGTCGGAAACAGCGGGCAGGCGACAATCACCCACCATAACACGAGAGAGATTGTGAACTATTGTAGGTCTCCTTTGCACTTCGGTGTTTCTGTCTTTCTCCATCTCATTATTGGCCATGTCTGTCGCCACCCCCCACCCCCACCCCTCTGCTTCCCGGCCATGTGTGTGACCCCTTCCCTCCCCTCTCCAGCTCCCCGCCCATTGCACCGGGCGTGGGGGCTTCGCACCATCTTCTCGTCGGTGACGCCAGCAGGTCAGTGCCAGTCACCCCGGGGCAGGTGCTTGGGGGCTCTCTCCCAGCGTGGCCCCAGACCGGAGGGGGGGGGGGAGGGTGGATGGGAGTCAGCAGGCACGCCGGCTCTGCCACACCATGGGCCTCCGCCAACCAAGCCAGCCGTCCACATCCACACGCTCGGTAGAACAGGAGCTGAGACTGGGAACTGTACTGCCCTCACCCCCTCCCTCTGCAACTGCAAACAACCCCACACTCCTGCTCACCTAACCCGCCCATCCCTTCTCTCTGGGTATTGAAGGCGCTTCTAGTATGCAGTGTGCAATAGTCACCAAAATACACTGCATCTTTAGCAAGGAAAAATACAAAATATGTCAATCCCACTGGATAGGCCTTCGTCATGGTGCTGTACAACACGGAAACAGGTCCTTCGGACCAGGGGTAGTCCTATTTGCCTGCATGTGGCCCATAGCCCTCTAAACCCTTCCCATCCATTTATCTATCGTTAATAACCTCAAGAAAATTCCTGTATCAGTTTCCTGGGTCCAACTCAGAGAGAAGTCTCCTACCTTTCTAGGGTTAATCGCTCCACTGTTTATAATGCTCTCTGCATTATGAAGTTCTCGACAGTGAACCCCATGGGCAATCACTACCAAAGTGTCTGCTCACACAGTCAGTACACTTGTCTCCCATACTAAGTCACCCCAAACCCCCCCCCCCCCCTCCCCTCCCTCCTCCCCCCCCCCCCCCCCCCCACCTTTCCCTCCCAACTCCCTACCTTGGAAGACTTACACAGTTCCTGCTGCATCAAAAAATCCCAGAATATTATAAAGGACATTTCCCACCCCGGACAGTCCCTGTTTGAACTGTTGCCGTCAGTCATACGGTACAGATCTACAAGGACAAGGACAAACAGATTTAAAAACAGTTTTTACCCCACTGCTATAAAGGCACTAAATGTAGCCGCCAAGGAACGCAGGGTCTAAGGGACTGTGGTTGGTACACTGTGAAATCCACAGAAGGATGTAGGGTTGAGTGTTTATGCGTGTTATTTTCATATTTATTTTAGTTGTTTATCTTTTTTAATATTTTACCTTGTATGTTTCGTTAACTTTTAGAAATGTTTGAATGGTGCACTGACTGGCTGACATTTTTTAAATTTCATTGTACATGGTTCATGTTACAATGACAATAAAGAAACTATTCTAACTCCAGTCCCGTCCCGACCCCCTGGAAAATTGAAGGGAGCGACAATCAACTGCCACAGATACAAATAATGTCATACACGAGAAACAGCAGATGCTGGTTGACAAAAAGTGAACACACGGTGCTGGAGTTACACAAAGATGCAGCAGAATTTTGGAAACCTCATCCCGTCACCCATTCCTTCTCTCCAGAGATGCTGCCTGCCCGCTAATTTAAAGAGTGCGCATGGTAGACTCACGAGTCATTAAGGTAAACTCACGGGCCATTACTTTATTACAACGAGTTTACATTTTTCAATTTTTAACTTCAAGAATAAATTTGACTTGTGGAGAACTTCAAACATATTTGAAATTTTTCAAGAGTTAACAAATTTCACGGGTACCTGCCGTTAGTGCCACGAGTCGCTAAGTTGCGTCCACGAGTTCCGACGTTCCTGCTACGTTAATTGTACGTGATTACCACAAGTTTAATTTGTTTTAAGCTCGGGGTCACTCGTGGGTCGACTCGCACCATGAGACAGGGGTTTAAGGCTGAAAAAGGGAGAGGGAGCAGATGAATTCTTAGAAAGATTTTCAGAATTGTTTATAGAAACATAGAAACATAGAAAATAGGTGCAGGAGTAGTCCATTCGGCCCTTCGAGCCTGCACCGCCATTCAATATGATCATGGCTGATTATGGACCAATCGGGTGACCTAAATTATCGAAATGGAGTAAATTATCCACAATACTGTGCCATCTTGCTGAATTGTCATCCCACCAATGTGGCTGAATCCATTAAACACCAAAGGTTCACCCCTCTGAAGGATTTCCTGACGTCGGCCTCTGTGACTGAGACTGAAATACCATCACAGCGAATGGGGGCTCGGGAAGGCACATCGGTGTTCTCCCTATCAAAGCGTGCGTAAAATGCATTGAGCTCATCAGGGAGTGATGTATCGCCGACATCCGAGCTGCCTCCTGGTTTCGCCTTGTAGGAGGTGATTGCATTCAGTCCCTGCCACAGCTGCCGAACATCTGTCTCATCCTCCAGTTTGGGTCACTGGAGGAGGGAGTGCCCAACCAGAGAAAGGAACGAAAGAGTGGGTCAAAGAAGAGATTTCCAAGATCAGAGGGAGTGGAGAAACCCCAGAGATCAATGAGATCACAAAGAGCAAAGAGGGAACTGGCAGGAAAATCAACAACCAAGAGGGCAAATAGCATTTTCTCAAAATAACCCATTTTCACGTCTATGATTAGCGAACTTAATAGTGATTGGATGCAAGTCTGACGAAGAACCTATGCTATCACTACAAGTAGAAGGGAACATCTGCACCTTCTTGGTAGACACACGTGCGTCCATGTCATCCCTCCAATCAATTTACGATCTCCCCAAATCTAAAGATGTTCAGAACCTGTTAGGTTTCCAAGGACAAGTCTGCCAGTATCCCATCTCTGAGCCAATTGAAGTAGTGTAAGTAGTGTATAGAGGAAAGGCAATCAGACATACCTGAAGATGTGTGATAACAACCGGATTGGTTGCAATTTAATGGCTAGAGATTTGCTCTGCGCTTTCCAATTGAAGATAAAATGCAGTAATAGAGGGATAGTAGTGACCCCTGGGTTCCCGAACAGCAGTGCCACTCCACAGTGACCCTTCAAAGGTGATCCCTAGATCTGGACAAAGAACCCCCACTCTATATCACACTGGCTTACGACAGCAGTGGGAAGAATAGAGAGCTGGAGGCCTTCTTTAAACCATATGAAGGACAGGACTGGGAGATAAACATTTTAGCACTAGTTGAAGGAAAGGAGGGAGCTGCAGAATACGTGAAGATACCAGTAAAATTATGGAAGAGAACTGTAGGGGTTGCTCCTCACAATACCCAAAAAGTGAATTATCCAACGAGTGCAAAAGAGCAATGGTAAAAAGGGCAATCACCATGGCAGACCCAAACAATTATAAATAGCAAAATGTGTCTAACCAAGATGTTGTTGAATTCTATCAGACCCCAAGGACAGTTATTACCCACCTACGTCATCATCTGGGGAGTGAGGTATGCGAGCATGTGGACCCTCAAGTATGGGCAGAAGACACAGCTCAGGCAGGATGCATGAACATCAATCCCATCCAGGTAGTTCTCCAGAAAGGGGTAACACTTCCTTCAATACAACAATATCCACTAAAATCACAAGCCATCAACAGAATTGACAAATTGATTCAGGGGACTGCTAGAACAAGGAATATTGGTGAAATGTCAATTGATCTGTAACACCCCTATTCTTGCCATTCCAAAACCGGGAAAAGAAGGCCAATATAGAATTGTACAAGATTTAAGAGAAATCAACTCAGTTGTAGAACCGCTCCATGCCCTAGTGCCAAATCCTGCCCACATCCTAGCTCAAATACCGACTGAAGCAAAAATCTACTCGATATTTGACTTGCAGCACACATTATTTTTCTTGCCTCTCCACAAGGACAGCCTATATTTGTTTGCTTTCACATATGGGGGCCAATACACCTGGACCAGACTGCCTCAAGGGATCATCAATTTGCCTACTTTATTTTCCAGATGTCTACAAGAACAATTGAGTGCTTTAAATTTAGAAGGAAGTCAACATTAGTGCAGTATGTAGATGACATATTAGTGGCCTGCAGAGACGAATTAAGCAACCATAAAGATACTGCACAATTACTAAATCATCTAGCTAATTTGGGAAATGTAGTCTCCCAGTCTCCCAGTACTAATGGCCCAGGAGAAAGTACAATTTTTAGGGATCATCATTTCGGCAACCGAAAGGAGTCTAGAAAACAGCAGACTCGAACCCATCTGCAAATTCCCAATTTCTTAGAGAAGCCAAACAAATGAGGCAATAGCTTAGCATGATCAATTATTGTAGACCTTGGATCCCTAACATAGCTCTAGAAGCTAAGGAGCTAACTCCCAATACCAGCAAGGAGGGTGAGTTTAAACTAACCAAGAAAGCACAGGAAGCCTTTGAAAACTTCAGGACAGACCCTACCAACTCTACTGCACCATTTTATCTGAGTGTGCAACCACAGTTATGACACAAAAACATGAGGATAGACATAGACCAGTTGCCTATTACTCGTCTAAATTAGAACCTCTAGCCAGGGGTTTGCACTCAAATTCTACTTTGCACTCAAATTCTAACTGCTTTATATAATAGTTTGCAGTCAGCTGCAAATTTGACCCTCCAGCAGGAGATTGTAGTATATAGCTCACATTCAGTAGCAGCATTGTTAGGGCAGCTCCAGACCCAGCACTTAACAATGGCTCGTCAGAATAAGTATGAGATCTATGTCTTAAACAATCTGAAGCTTCAATTTAGGCCTTGTACATCGGACAATGGGGAGAGAAATTGCCTGGGTATTCAATTATTAATCAGGATGGGGAAAATGTAGAAGCAGCTGCCTTTGAATTACCTTATTCAGTACAACAGGCTGAATTATTTAATTTAATTCGGGCTCGCATTATTGGGAAGAATTTAAAGGTAAATAATTACACTGATTCTCGGTATGCATTTGGAGTAGTACATGATTTCAGACAATTATGGAAAAATAGCGGATTTCTAACCTGCGGGGACTCAAATTTCAAATAAGCAATTGGTGACAGATTTATTAAAGGCCTTAATGCTGTCCAGATAAAATTATGTTATGAAATGTAGGGCACACACAAGAGGACATACAGGAGGAGGCTACTGAAAGAGATAAAGAATGTTGGAGGCAACTTGGATGTGTGCTGGATTTTATGACTGGACAGTGGACCACTCCAGCAGGGCAAACTTGCATGACAGATTCATTGGCAGTATAGATTATAGAGAATATGCACTGTGCAACCCATTGTGGTGCAAGGGCAGTAGGAGACACTCTTTTGGCTGCTTGGAGGCATCCAAGATTACAAACCTTAGCTCAAAAAGTAAGTAGTAATTGCCTGGTCTGCCAGAAATACAATCCAGCGAACGGAATAGGATGAGAAGAGGGAAAAACACCATTGCCTACGAGTCCGTTCGAGACATTACAGATGGACGACATCGAGTTGGAGAGGTGCCAAGGTTATAAGTATGTACTTGTCATAGTTGATGTATTCAGCCGGTGGATCGAAGCCTACCCAACCCATGATAGTAAAGCGGTTACTGTCATCAAGGTGTTAATGAGATAAATTGTCCCTAGATTTGGCATCTTTATTTGACTTAGTTCAGACAATGGTCCACACTTTAATGGACAAATTAATAAGGAATTTTGTGAACAGCTGGGGATCCAGCACCAGTTGCACTGTGCTTATCGACCACAGGCTGCTTGACTTGCAGAGTGGGAAATCAGACCCTTAAAACTAAATTAGCTAAATTGAAGGCGGTGAATGGACTTGTTTGGATTAAATTACTTCCCATAGCTTTATTTCAAATAAGAGTCATGGCTGTAGGGAAATCTAGACTGAGCCCAGCTAAATTGTTTATGGTAGACCTTTGATAACACATTGGAATCAGAATGTAATGAAAATAATCAACCCATCATATGACTGCGGAGATGACTGACTACATTCTGGCTTTGACCCAAGCGTTGAGAAACTCACACTGTAGAGTAAGAGCAGCATATGGTGAGATGCCTTTGTTAATAGCTTCAACTAAAGTGAAACCTGGAGACTATGTCCTCGTAAAGAACTAGGGAAGGAAAGGGTTGGAGGTTTGCTGGGAAGGACCTTACCAGGTGCTCCTAATGACCGCAACAGCAGTGAAAGTAGATGGAAGGAATGCATGGGTACATCTCTATCACTGCAAGAGTATCTGTGGAAGTATGGACTACTAACTTACTTTATTCCAGATTCTCTTAGAAAATTCATACTCTGCTATGGGTCGAGCACAGGTGAACTTATCAAGATGAATGGAGGGGATTCCACCAAAACGTGGGAGGTAAACACTCCTCAAACGGAAATCATGAATCTTTGCCCATGCAAACTCGGGAAGCTTGGTTATTCTGGGAAAATACACCAGCATCTTCTTGTTAAGATAACTGTTAGAATGAAGCAGTCATTATTGTATTTTGGTTATCATTAATGATGGGTTATCGTAATGATAAAATGGAGGAATGTTAATATTGGCCAAATTTGATGTATTACAAAATGGAGGATCAAAATGGAGGCAAGGCCTGCTTGGCCTCTTTCTGTGAAAAGTTACAAGCTGTGAGCTGGCGCCACAAGGTCTGGACCCTAGATGAATATTTAGGATGAGGTGTGGTCCAGCTGTCCTTTCTTTTGTTAAAATGTTTAAGGACTTTTGCAGAGGAGCTCAGAGGTGTTGCAAATGCATGGTCAGGATTGGTCAGATAAAGGGGAGTTGTAAATACTGTTAACTATGTTGCAGAGTGTCTGTGTTGGTATCTTGTGATTGGTTAACGTGTGAAGCCTTGTTCTGACTGTTTACAATTACCTGAGAAAATGTTTCTGTACATGTGTAAACTATATGTACATATGCTGCTCTTACTCTACAGTGTGAGTTTCTCAACGCTTGGGTCAAAGCCAGAATGTAGTCAGAATGAACTTTCTGCAGAAACAATGTAATGGGGCACTATGTGATGGGGTTAGGGAACTCTCAATAACAGTGTAATGTAATCAATGTTTGTGATTGGTTTGTAGGGGCTGCCACCCCCATCTAGTTTTGCGCCACAGGGTCCGATGACCTGTAAAAGGATGAACCCCACGAAGAACGGAGTCAATCTTCTGGACCTTTTGGAGGTTGAGACGTGCTCACGTTTCTTCTTCCATAAGGTTCACAGGGGGAGTTCTGTGATGAACAGCCTTAGGGAGGAGGACGGCACGGTAGCATCCTCACAGACAGACATGCTGAGGATCTGCAAATCCTTTTACACAGATTTGTATGACCAAAAGACCACAGACAATACCTCCTCCCAGAACTTCCTGTCCTCGATCACGGAGGTCTTGGAGGACAGCAAGCGGGAGAGTCTGGACCAACCACTGACCCTAGAGGAGCTGACTGGCTCCATCCGTTCCTTTGACTCGAATAAAAGTCCCGGAAGCGATGGCTTACCGGCCGAGTTGTATTTGGCTCTGTGGGACTGGATGGGCCCGGACCTGCTAGAAGTGTACAACGACATGCTTCTAGCTGGTAGCATGTCAGACTCCATGAGGAAGGGCAACATCACCCTAATCTACAAGCAGAAGGGGGAGATGAAGGACATAAAGAATTGGAGACCCATAACACTCTTGAATGTAGACTACAAGATCCTGTCTAAGGCCATCGCCAACTGGGTCAAGTCTGCTCTGGGACAGGTGATCCACCCGGACCAAACCTGTGCTGTACCTGGCAGGAAAATCTCAGACAGCCTAGCGCTGCTGAGAGATACCATCACCTATGTGCAGGACAGATGGGTGGATGCCTGCCTAGTCAGCTTGGACCAGGAGAAGGCCTTCGACAGGATTTCGCACACGTACATGAAGGACGTGCTCTCAAAAATGGGTTTTGGGGAGGGAATCAGGAATTGGATCAAACTGCTCTACACCAACATCCGTAGTGCAGTCCAAATCAATGGGTGGGAATCAGACAGTTTCCCTGTATGGTCTGGAGTTAGGCATGGTTGCCCTCTCTCTCCTGTCTTGTTTGTCTGCTGTATTGAACCTTTTGCCGAATCCATCAGGAAGGATGCGAGCATAAGAGGAGTGACATTGCCAGGCAGTGGGGGCATTCAAGTAAAGACCTCCCTGTACATGGACGACGTCGCTGTCTTCTGCTCGGATCCAGGGTCGGTCCGCAGACTGATTAGTATCTGCGACCAGTTTGAGTCGGCTATGGTAGCCAGGGTGAACCGCAGGAAGTGCGAGGCCATGCTCTTTGGCAACTGGCCTGACAGATCTTCCATCCCCTTCACCATCAAGCCTGACTTCTTGAAGGTGCTGGGGATCTGGTTCGGGGGGGCTGAGGCATGTAACAAAAATTGGCTGGAGCGGATAGCCAGGGTGGGGAGGAAGCTGGAGCTGTGGAGGCAACGCTCCCTCTCCATAACGGGAAAGAATTTGGTCATCAGGTGTGAGGTGCTCTCGGGGCTGCTGTACTTGGCACAAGTGTGGCCTGTCCCTCCCTCCTATGCCACAGGGATCACCCGGGCCATCTTCCAGTTCATCTGGGGGTCGAGGATGGACCGGGTGCGATGGGCCACAATGTACAAGTCAGCAGACAACGGGGGTAAAAATGTGCCCAACGTCGCCCTCATTCTGATGGCCACCTTCGTGTGTGGCTGCATCAGGCGGCGTGTAGAGCCAAGGCACGTGGGCACCAAGTGTCACTACCTGCTGAGGTTCTACCTGTCCCCGGTGTTGAGAAGGATGGGCCTGGCGCAGGTGCTGCGCAATGTGCCAGTCAGCTGGACATTGCCGCCCCATCTGTCATCGGTGGAAGGGTTCTTCCGGACCAACACCTTTGACCACATGTCCATCGGGCAGTGGTCAGCACAGAATGTCCTGCAGGAACTGCGGGGAAAGGACTCTATGGACCCGGTGGTGTGGTTCCCTGAGCAGACTGCCCAGCTTGTCTGGCAAAATGCCTCAGCGCCAGAAGTCACCAACAAACACCAAGACCTGTCTTGGCTGGCGGTGAGGAGAGCCCTCCCAGTCAGAACCTTCCTGCACCGTCGGAACCTCACTGCCAGCGCACGCTGCCCTCGGGACAGCTGCTATGGAGAGGAGACGGTTGCCCACCTCTTTACAGAGTGTGGGTTTGCTAAAAGAGTCTGGAGAAAAATGCAAGGGTCCCTGGTACGCTTTATCCCGAACAGCTCCGTCACAGAGGACTCGGTGATTTACGGACTGTTCCCAGGGACACATTCAGAGGCTGACATCGAGTGCTGCTGGAGGGTCATCAGCTCAGTAAAAGACGCCCTTTGGTCTGCCCGAGCATTGTTCACCACCCAGCAGAGCGAGATGTCCGTCAGGGAATGTTGCCGACTGGCCCGCTGCAGACTGCAGGAGTACGTGCTGAGGGACGCACTGAAGCTCGGTGCAGCCAACGCCAAGACTGGGTGGGGGAGGGCCACAGTCTAACGCCCTTCCGCCGTTGGACATGGGGGGCACGGTATGGTGGAGATGCCCCTCAAAAATAAGGGAAGGTATCCCACGCCATTGTGCCACATGAGTGGCATGAGTGGGGCACTGATTTGTGGAAATTTGAGGAAAAGAAATGTCTAAACTGTATTGATCGATTTGTACAGCCTCCGAAAATGTCGGATGGATTTTCCGCAAGGTTAATGTATTGTATATATTTATCATTTGAATAAAGTATATTTTGAAATTAAAAAAAATAAAAAAATAAACCTTTTGGAGGTGTCTGCTTGCACGAGGCGGAAGGACTTGAACGAGCAGAGACAAGGATCGGACCCACGGTGGTTAAGTATTGTATAGGGAGTTTGTTATTGTTGGAAAGAATAAAGAATAGTTGATTTGGTGCTTGACTCAGTGTTTTACTGAACTAGACTAAGGGGGTTAAGCTTTAGGAGCATAATTACAACAGTATAAAAATAAAAGAGAAGACGTGTAACAGAGCAAAGATGGGCGGGAAGCCAGCGAATTGGGAAACTTTTAAAGATTAATAGAAGGAAACTAAAATGGCACTATAGGGAGAAAAGATGAAGTATGAAGGTAAGCTAGCCAAGAATATAAAGGATGATAGTAAGAGCTTCTTTAGGTATGGGAAGAGGAAAAAATTGTTAAGATAAATGTGGGTCCCTTGAAGGAAATGGCAGATGAGTTGAACAGGTACTTTGGTTCTGTGTTCACTAAGGAAGACACAAACAATCTCCCAGATGTACTAGGGGACAAAGGACCTAGGGTGATGTAGGAACTGAAGTAAATTCACATTAGTAAGGAAATTGTGTTGGGTAGAATGATGGGACTGAAGACTGATAGGTCCCCAGGGCCTGATGGTCTGCATGGTACTCAAGGAGGTGGCTCTAGAAATCGTGCACGTATTGGTGATCATTTTGGCAGTCACGCAGACACAGAGGTAGAGTTGCTGCTTTAGAGCAAATGCAACGCCGGAGACCCGAGTTCGATCCCGACTATGGCTGCTGTCTGTATGGAGTTTGTATGTTCTTCCCCGTGACCTGCTTGGGTTTTCTCCAAGATCATCGGTTTCCTCCCACACTCCAAAGACGTACAGGTTTGTAGGTTTATTGGCTTGGTAAATGTAAAAAAAACTGTCCCTAGTGGGTGTAGGATAGTGTTAATGTGCGGGGATCGCTGGTCGGCACAGACCCAGTGGGCCGAAGGGCTTGTTTTCACGCTGTATCTCCAAACTAAAATTTTCCAATGTTCGATAGATTCAGGATCAGTTCCTGTGGATTGGAGGGTAGCTAATGTTATCCCCAATTTTAAGAAAGGAGGGAGATGGAAAGCAGGGAATTATAGACCAGTTAGCCTGACATCAGTGAAGGTGCTGGAATCGATTATCAAAGATGTATTTAGATAGCAGTAACAGGATCGGTCCAAGTCAGCATGGATTTACAAAAGGGAAATCATGCGTGTCAAATCCTCTCGAATTTTTTGAGGAAGTAACAAGTAAAATAGAAGTGAGAGCCAGTGGATGTAGTGTACCTGGACTTTCAGAATGCCTTTGAAAAGGCCCCACATAGGAGATTAGTGGGCAAAATTAAAGCACATGATATTGGGGGGTTAGGGTATTGACATGGATAGAAATTAGGTTGGCAGACCGGAAACAAAGAGCAGGGATTAGCGAGTCCCTTTCAGAATGGCAGGCAGTGACTAGTGGGTTGCCGCAAGGCTCGTTGCTGGAACCACAGCTATTTACAGTATACGTTGATGATTTAGATGAAGGAATTAAAAATAACATGAACAAATTTGCAGATGACACAAAGCTAGGTGGCAGCGTGAACTGTGAAGAGGACGCTATGAGGATGCAGAGCAACTTGGACAGGTTGGGTGAGTGGGCAGATGCATGGCAGATGCAGTTTAATGTGAATAAATGTGAGGCTAACCACTTTGGAGGCAAGAACGAGAAAGGTAGATTATTATCTGAATGCTGTCAGGTTAGGAAAATGGAAAGTACAATGAGACCTAGTTGTCATAGTACATCAATCACTGAAAGTACACATGCAGGTACAACAGGCAGTGAAGAAAGCTAATGGCATGTTGGCCTTCATAAAGAGAGGAGTTGAGTAAAGGAGCAAAGAGGTCCTTCTGCAGTTGTACAGGGCCCAAGTGAGACCATACTTGGAGTATTGTGTGTAGTTTTTATCTCCTAATTTGAGGAAGGACACTTTTGCTATTGAGGGAGGTCAGTGTAGGTTCACGAGGTTAATTCCAGGGATGGCGGGACTGTCATATGATGAAAGAATGGAGCGACTGGGCTTGTATTCACTGGAATTTAGAAGGACGAGAGGGGATCTTATAGAAACATATAAAATTATTAAGGGTTACACAAAAAGCTGGAGAAACTCAGCGGGTGCAGCAGCATCTAAGGAGCGAAGGAGATAGGCGACGTTTCGGGTCGAGACCCTTCTTCAGACTGGTCAGGGATCAGGGAAACGAGAGATATAGACGGTGATGTGAGAGATAAAGAACAATGAATGAAAGATATGCAAAAAAGTATCGATGATAAACGGAACAAGCCATTGTAAGCTGTTTGTGGTGTGAAAATGAGAAGCTAGTGCGACTAGGGTGGGGGAGGGAGATAGAGATAGAGGGAATGCCAGGGCCAGAGGGCTGAGGGAGAGGTGGGAAGGGGAGGAGACAGCAAGGTTAACAGAATTGAGAAAATTCAATGTTCAAGCCCAAAGGATGCAAACTCCCCAAGCGGAATATGAGGTGCTGTTCCTCCAACTTGCGGTGTTGCTCACTCTGGCCATGGAGGAGGCCCAGGACCGAGAGGTCGGATGCGGAATGGGAGGGGGAGTTGAAGTGCTGAGCGACCGGGAGTCGGTTGGTTTTTGCGGACCGAGCGGAGGTGTTCGGCAAAACGATCGCCAAGCCTCCGCTTGGTCTCACCGATATAGATCATCTGGCATCTGGAGCAGCGGATGCAGTAGATGAGGTTGGAGGAGGTGCAGGTGAGCCTCTGTCGGACCTGGAAGGGCTGCTTGGGTCCCTGAAAGGAGTGGAGGGGGGAGGTGAAGGGACAAGTGTTGCATTTCTTGCGGTTGCAAGGGAAAGTGCCCGGCGAAGGAGTAGAGCGGGAGGGGAGGGAAGAATTGACAAGGGAGTCGCGGAGGGAGCGGTCTTTGCGGAAGGGGGGGGAGATGGGAAGATGTGGCGGGTGGAGGGGTCACGTTGGAGGTGGCGAAAACTGGCGGAGGGACTATCAAAATGGGGAGATAGGGCAGTGTTGCGGGGTATGGAGGAGACTGGTGCGAGCCTCATCAATAGTGGGGGAGGGAATCCCCGTTCTCTGAAGAATTAGGCCATTTGTGATGACCTGGTGTGAAACACCTCATCCTGGGAGCAGATGCGGCGTAGACGAAGGAATTGGGAATAGGGGATGGAGTCCTTACAGGAAGCAGGGTGGGAGGAAGAGTAGTCTAGGTAGCTGTGGGAGTCAGTGGGTTTGTAGTGGATGTCGGTCAGGAGTGTATCACCTGCAATAGAGATTGTGAGGTCAAGGAATGGTAGGGAAATGTCGGAAATGGTCCAAGTGTATTTGAGTGCCGTATGGAAGTTGATGGTGAAATGAATGAAGTCAGTCAGTTGTGTGTGGGTGCAGGAGGTGACACCAAAGCAGTCATCGATGTAACGGAGGTAGAGGTCGGGGATGGGGCCCTGGTATGCCGAGAACAAGGATTGTTCGACGTACCCAACAAAGATGCAAGCATAGCTGGGGCCCATGCGTGTGCCCATAGCTACGCCTTGTGTTTGGATACAAACTCCTTCCTTCGCTTCTTAGTTGCTGCTGCACCCGCTGAGTTTCTCCAGCTTTTTGTGTAACCCTCGATTCTCCAGCATCTGCAGTTTCTTCGTTAACAAAATTATTAAGGGATTGCACACGGTAGATGCAGGAAACATGTTCCCGATGTTGGGGGAGTCCAGAACCTGGGGCCACAGTTTAAGAATAAGGGGTAGGCCATTTAGAACTGAGATAATGATTAACTTTTTCACACAGAGAGCTGTGAATTTGTGGAATTCTCTGCCCCAGAAGGCAGTGTAGGCTGATTCACTGGTTGCATTCAAAAGAGAGTTAGATAGAGCTCAAAGGACTAGCGGAATCAAGGAGTATGGGGAGAAGGCAGGAACGGGGTACTGATTGTGGATGGTCAGCCATAATCACATTGAACGGTGGTGCTGGCTCGTAGGGCCAATAGGCCTACTCCTGCACCTACTCTCTACGTAATATTGACCAAAGACCATAGCCAAAAGAATATGGGTCTGTAAAATATGGAGCAGGAGGACAAGGACTGCTCCCACAGCTCTCTTGACTATTTTCCATCCCAACTGCATCCTGTAAGGACTCTATTCCATTCTCTTCTAAATTTGTTATCTTTGCTCTGATAATGAAACTTTCTGTATGGCTCTGAAATAATTTTTATTTATTTCTAAACTATGGCTTGCAATCTGAAATTGTTAATTAGCCCCCTTTACTGCCTCTCATCCATCTCCTCTGCTTCTCCTCTCACCTATCTCCCTCTGGGACAGAACAAAGATGAGTTCTTCAGTCTTCATCTTCCATGCCACCATCCTCCACAATCAACTGATCATTCTCTGAATTGTTTGACACTTTCAAAGAAATTTCACCACCAGATACATCTTCCCATCTCTTCCATTTTAGTAGTTCCAGCAACTGTTCTCCTTGGTACTTCTTCACGACCACACTCCCCTGTCTCCGATTGTTTTCTGACATTTCCCCTTTTAACTGCAGATGATACAATGCTTGTCCATTTACCTCTTCCCTACCCACCATTCAAAGATCTAAACAGTCTTTCCAAATGAAGCAGTGATTCACTTGCACTTCTTCAAATCTAGTTTGTGCAATTGGTATTCACAATGCGATCTCATCTATATTGGGAAAACCGAATGCAGATTGAGTGATTACTTTGCAGAACATTGCTGGAACAACCCTGAGCTTCTTTTTCCATACCTTACTCCCATATTGAGCTATCAATCAGTGGCCTCCTGGACTGTTGTAATGAGTTTGAATGAAAACTTGAGAAACAGTACCTCATCTTCCTTCAAAAATTCACAATTGAATAGACTCAATAGCAAATTCTATTTCAGGAATCTTGATTTCTCAGTTTGCATCAGTCATCCATCTGTGATATTAACTCTACATATTTTTCCCCTTTTTTTCTCTCTATGATTGGGGAATTTCCCCCAAAAAATTGTTCATAAGAGGTACTATTGGTGGATACCAGAGGAATCAAGGGAACAGAGCAAAGAGTTGGTGTTAAGTAGTAGATCAACCACAAACTAATAGAATGGCAGGCCAGACTTGATGGGCCAATGACTTTATTCGAATATTTCTTAAAATTTCATATTAAAATCATTATATAGAAATTATTTGAAATTATAGTGTCAGGCATTATGTTAAATTATTGCAATCCCTCAATCTAATTAAATGTAGATCATCAAAGAAACTGGTCAGCTATCACTTAACAAATACTTGAATCGGACATTTCTGCTGCTGGCATATTCACCCAAGGTAAGCATAGGTAAGATCAGAGGAGATAACAGACTTGCATCTCTCATCTTCCCATAGCTATCTTACTCATCATTGTAAAGCTGTATTATTTGACTGTAGTTCAACAAACCAATGCCAGAAGTTAATCTTCCAAATCTCACCCTAATGGTGACCACCTCCACTGGATTCTCTCTTTAACCTTAATCTTAACTGCTCCCAGGATAACACAAGTGCTTCCAGTCTTGTCATGTAACTGGCAGCACATGTCTAGAATCACTCTGGATAAGACTCTCTGTGTTCTCTCCATGGACTTTACTGACATAGAGTCATAGAGAGTTATAGAGTCATACTGTATGGAAACAAGCCCTTCAGACCAACATGCCTATGCCAACCAAGCTGCCACATCCTGAAATATTTTGGCCATGTTGAACATAATACTGCAGCTAAGGCCAAGACAGTGATTTGTTTTAAAACTCGACTTTGACAAGTGGACCACCATCACCATAAATTGCTCGATAGAATGGTCCGCTTGTTCTAAAATGTTTCTTAGTTGTGATCTTTTGATCAGCAAAATCTTTTTAAAATCTATATAAGGATATGCAAAGCATTGAATCTCCTAAGCACATAAGAGATACATGGAATGGACTTGGATCATTTCATTGCCATCTTTCTGTAAGCAGCTTTGAAAAGCTTTAATGATTTCTCATTAAAAGTGCCTTGACATTGAAACATGCCAGTTTTTTTTTTTTTTGCTTTAAATGGCAAATGAATAAGAAGGATTTTTTTTGCTTTTCATGAATATGTGTGCTGGCACAATTTGCTTCCTTGAGCAACACTTAAATCCCGCAGCATGCATGTCACAACAACTTCAATTATGAGCTTGTGATGGCTGCTGGGTCCACTGCATGTGGTTTCTCGTTCATTAAATTTTGCAGCTGAACAAGTCAGCCTGCTCTCTGCCCCCATCTCTAGGTGCCTGCTATTAGTCCAGCTTCCAATGAACGTGTTGACCTGAGATACCCATTGCTCTGCACCTGCTCACAGTTATTAGCTGAAGTCACAGAGATGCAAATAAAAGCCAGGGTGAAGATGAAATGTGGTGGCAAATTTTGTTGATCCCGCCCATTCCAGTTTCAAGTTGTTCACCCCAATCATTCATTGTGCTCCTCTTGCTGTCAAATGAAACATTTAAACCATCAGCTAAATTGCAGTGGATTTTTTAAATTAAACTAGTCACTGTGACAGCATAATCCTGATTTATGAATGCTAAGTCCTTGTAGATGTGTCAACTCCCAGTCTGCTGTGCCACACAAATACAATATTCACAAATTACATTCTTATCTCTGTAGACAAAAATGCTGAAGAAACTCAGCCGGTGAGGCAGCATCTATGGAGTGAAGGAAATAGGCAACATTTCGGGTCAAAACCCTTCTTCAGACCTGAAATGTTGCCTATTTCCTTCGCTCCATAGATGCTGCCTCACCCGATGAATTTCTCCAGCATTTTTGTCTACCTTTGATTTTCCAGCATCTGCAGTTCCTCCTTGAACTTCTTAACTCTGTAATCTTTTGTCAATTCTCTTTTCCAATGTTTTCTCATCTGATAAATTTTACCAATGTTTTCTGTTTTGGTTTCATATTTTCAGCATCTGCAGTTTTTCTCTTTGATTTTCATGAGAACCCTCTTATTTGTTAGGATGCCATTTTTGGACCCAAAAAATCTGATATGGAAAGATGAGACGATCAGCCATGGTTTCTGCTTCGGATCATTTTTTAATTCTGTTTCGGACAAAACCATAGCCAACCAGTTGGTTACTCTTCTATGCCTGTACACACAAACAAGCTATGGGATTGCTTGTCTGTGCCAATTTTAGATAAAATCATGGGTTATAGGTGTGAGGGGAGTTGGAAGGAAACAATCATCATTGCACTTTCAGTTTCTTTATTTAATCATGCAAAATGTTTACTGTGTTGGACTGGGCTTGTATTCTGCCAAGCCTGAAAAAAATACGATTGAGTTCAAATTAGTTCATGGTAAAAAGCAAGAAACATTCTCCCTGAAGGGGAATCTCATCTAAATCCCTGGGGCCTGAGCAACTATATCCCAGAATATTGGGGGAAGGTAAGGAAGAAATTGGTGAGATATTTGTATTATTTGTAACCATGGATGAGCTAACAAATGACTGGACTGGCTGATGTTGTCATTATTTTTCAGAAGGGCAAACAAAGGAACTACAGAGTAATGAGCCTAACATGAGTGATGAGAAGGTTACTGGCGGGGATTCTGAAGAGTGGGATCTATCTCTATTTGGAAAGACAAAGACTGATTTGGGATGGTCATCACCGCTTTATGTGTAGGAAATGATATGTCACAAATTTGACTTTAAAAAAAAAAAAAACATGATTTGGTACAATGGCTTCTGCCTCAATTATAATTCTAAACTTTGCAATCATTTATTTGCAATCTCTTAGCTTTTCACATTCTGAATGAAGAAAACCCACTTCATTGGTGTACACCCAGAGGACTTGCAATGTAATCCAGATCACTCTGCATCATCAGGAGAAGGTGTGAAATAATGAAAAATAATGAAAAGAATAATCAAAATTCATAACAAACAACTAGTTCTCATTTCATTGCAATCTTCGTCAATAATTAAGATTGATTAAGCCTGATCATTAACAGACGCAAAGTGCAGGAGTAATTCAGCGGATTAGGCAGTATCTCTAGAAAACATGGATAGGTGATGTTTCAGGGTCAGGATTTTTCTTCAGACAAATTGTGATGGTACTTTACTTCTGGATTACACCAATAAAATTGGATTTATTCATTCAGAATGCGCAGTTATGACACATTCTATTGTACAGAGTAGTACCATCACAATCCGTCTGAAAAAGGGACCCAACCTGAAACATCACCTATTCATGTTCTCCAGAGACACTGCCTGAACCAGCATCTACAGTTCTTTGTGTCTGTCTGTCCAGTCATGTAAAATTTTCACTTTAAGGTGATAAAACAGCTTGGGGCACATTTTGAAAGTCCTTCCTCCTAGAGGTATATAACTTACCCTTTAATTATGCTATAGACATATGACAAAAGCCACTAAAAGGTTGCAGACATCACAGAGTCTCTTTTTGCAAATTGCTTGAAGGTTTTATCTCTACTGACTGAGTTATCTTCAATAGACTACAATAAATATCAAAGATTTTGTCTGGAAGATGAGCAAGTAGAGCTCACCGGGAAAATCTTTGAAATGATCTCTGGAAGTAAAGTAACAATGACACTGGTTTATTTTGACCTGCTATGACTGCACTTTTAATACCTGACTATGGGTCGTTAATAAGTAATTAATGGTGCAGAATACCAGATAAAATTATAAGATCACCTTGACTCCCTTGTTAGGGAGGTCAATGATGGCAGTTTCCTTGCACATCAATGTAGGTTTACTTATTTCACATTGGAAACCAGTCACTAATCAGAGTTGGAGTTAAGACCTTTAGCACTGAAGCACAAAAAAATGCAAAACAAACCAAATGATTATGTCTTGCATTTCCATTGTGAGTTTCTGAATGGGCCATTTAATTAATCTCATCCTGAAGCTCCTTCCCCATGAATCTGTGCAATAACCTTAATCATAAGATGTTTTCTTTTAATTTGCCCCATCCTGATCTTTTCCTTCCAATTCTGTGGCATTGCATTACCCTGGGTAATGCATTCCCTCCAGCCCCTCAGCTAAGTATCTGTTCCTATGTCATACCTAGCCAAATGCCAAGCGTCAACAGGCTTTTGGCAAAACAGATGTAGCAATGGGCCATCCAGTCAATTCTAATGAAAGATAATCCATCTGTAATGTTACAATCTATCTTTCTCTCTATATGGACACTGCCTAATTTGTTGAGCATTCCCCACATTCCCTTTTACACAGAGTTCGAAAAATTGCACTGTTTTACAGTACATCTCTCAATTCCAGCACCTTTATTCTTTATCTCATGCAAAGCCCTGTTCTCATTTAATTTCCAATTTACATCCCCTGAGGGCAAATCAGTTGTAATTAACAAGGCTTCAATGCCATAGCTTGTCTGCAACAACACTATTTGTAGCAATCATACTCTCTAGGTCTCATATCACAGACTTTCTCTTTGCTCTCTCAACCTCCTTCCCCCTCTCTGCAACTTAGAGCATATTTGATTTCTAACTTTTCCCAGTTCCCATAGAAAATCACGGCTGGGATTATTAAGTATGTTTCTCTCTCCATTGCTGCTACTTGACCACCTGAGTGTTCCCAACATTTTCAGTTTTTATTTCTGAAAATTAACTTTATGTGTTGATAGATCTGTTTAATGGTGAAACAAAAACACCCCAAAGATGTGTGGTGTGGCTGTTGAGCTCTGCTGTTGGAATAACTTAAGTCACGCACAGTGATTAAGATCCACAGACTTTATTAGCATTACAGCATAGGTAACATCCTCTTAACACATAACCCAAGACCGAAGATCCTATAGCGGAGCAAGATAGCCTATCCCCACGAAAAACACGTAGTACGGTCATAGGCAGATTCATGGGTAATTATAGGACCCATTTCAGCAACCAGCCTCTGCCATCTTGCTTATGCCATCTTGCTTCCGCCCATAGATATGATCTTTGCTTCCGCTTCCGCCTCCGTCTTCAGGGTTGAGGCGACGGCCTGACTCGGGGCTGAGATTGTGTCCCGGCGGTGACGGCCCGACATGGGGCTGAGGCTGTGTCCCGGCGGTGACAGCCCGACTTGGGACTGAGGCTGTGTTCCGGCGGTGATGGCCCGACTTGGGGCTGAGGCTGTGTGGCCCAACTCGGGGCTGAGGCTGTGTCCCGGCGGTGTCGGCGGGCCCAGTAGACGAGATCATCTGGAGCTCGCAGGTCACAGGTTGGTGACCAGTTTTTCTGGAGCTCCCGCGGCAACAGCTTCGTCCGCTGGACTGGAGGGTGACAGCTTCGACAGCCCCGGGCCGCGGAGTTTGAACCAGCCCGTGGCAATATTGGTGCCATATGCTGCTGATGTGTCGTTATCAGATATTCAGTGTTAAAAATAGAAATAAATCACAATAAAAGCGAAAAGATGTTTCTTCCACAGCATGCGGGGAGTCTGGCCCAGATCAGCACGGCCGAGACACCAAAGTGAAGTTGCGGGGAGGTTTACTATGTTTTTTTTATTTAATGTTGTCCCTTGTCTAGTCTGAAATAAAGTTCATCATTGGATATAAAAATCGGAAGAAATGCAAATGTGTGTGTTATATTATTATATACATCTATATCACATTCATGTATGTGTGTTCTTTCCAGCACAATCTAATCAGTTGTATGCTCGCTGAATAAAACCATCCTTAAGTTATACATCATTTGTAAATCTTACTTAAACACATTTAATCTTGTGAAATACTTAATTTAGATAACCCCACCATTACAGACAGATCTCATTCCATTCTCTGCCTTTTGGGAAGACCAGACCCATTTTGTTGTTGAGAAACAACTCCATAGACACAAAAACAGTAAGTAACATTCCAGGGCTAGAGCAACTGGAATGGTCATATTGCTATTATTTTCCCAAATACTGCAGTTGTGAACAGTGTGATTAGATGAATGAATTACAGAGTGCAAGTGTCAACTCAACAAAATCAACTCAAACACAGCATATGAGCCATTTAAAAAGAAATTATTTAAAAAACATTAAAAAAGAAAATTACCAGAATCAAAATTTATAAACATTTTATTCTTTAACAAGAATTAACAGAATTATGAGTCTAACCCTATATCACACACACAAACTGTTCCCCCGCAATGTTGCGTACTGCACATCAGCCCATTGCATTTCGCAGGAGTGGCATATCTTGCTCCGCTATAGGATCTTTGCTCAAGACTGTGGAAGATAGGGAAGAGCTTTCTGTTGACAAGTGGGTGGAGCTACAAAGTATGACTCATAACATAGGTCACAGTGATCTACATCCTCCCTCTTAAAGAATTAAATGTCAGTACAAAACCATTGACTAAATAAGGTATGCATAGCAATTGATAACAAGCTGGAGGAAAGTCAAACATAGCCCGGGTACTTCTCGACCTGCTTGCAAACACGACCTGCACGTGTGTGATATAAACCATCGCCGTTTTTCTCCACCGGGGACAGACAGTGGCTTGACTGGTGACGGAGTTTGAAACAACATTCCTGGTGATGAAACAGGGGACTTTGGCACAGGCAGAGGAGGCGTCGCCATTGGCAGAGCTCCTCCAGAAATGGGTTGTTGTGCTGGCGCAGGCGGACCGATGCCACTGGACATGGACGGAAGTGCACTTGCACGGTCTGGATAATACGGAGGTGGAGCCGGCTCATTCACAGGCAGGATATGTTGTCTGTTACGTCTGTACGTGCCGCCATCAGCACTGACCAAATATGAGCTCAGAGGCATTTCCAGAAATCACACCGATACGGTCATGGCCTTTGTCAGTTTACAAACGAACCTCCTGCCCCTTAGTTAATGGTGGCAGTGGCCTACTTGTTTTGTCATACCACTCTTTTTGAACGTCACACTTTTGCTACAGCCTCAACTGGACTTTTGATGGTGGAACCACCTGCAGGATCTGCCACAGGCACCGTGGCTCAGGTCAGACTTGACAATAAACGTTGAGCAGGTGAACCCAAAATGGGGTAGCGTGAGATGTCATGTAGGTTGAGCAGGTCCAGGTACACATCGGAATTAGCTCTGTGCGACCATTCCATGAGCTGTTTGGCACTCCTGACAGCCCGCTCAGCCAGCCCATTTACGCCAGGTTCAGGAATAGCTACTTCCCCACAGCCATCAGGCCATTAAACTTGGCACGGACAAAACTCTGAACATTAATACCCCTTTATCTGTTATTTGCACTTGATCAATGTATTAATTCATGTGTGCATTTATGTATATAATGGTATATGGACACACTGATCTGTTTTGTAGTCAATGCCTACTATGTTCTGTTGTGCTAAGCAAAGAAAGAATTTAATTGTCCTGTCAGGGACTCATGACAATAAACTCTTTTGACTCTTTGACTCTTTTGAATGCCTTGAAGTGTTGGCTGGTAAATTAACTGCCATTATCAGATAACAGTATGCAAGGAGCTCCATGATCTGCAAAATGGCGAGCAAGCTTTAAAACTACCCCATGAGAAGTGGGGCTGCTAAGAAAATCGATGTCAAACCATCCGGAATATGAGTCGACAAGCACCAGGTACTGCTTGCCATGCCATTCAAATATGTCCATTGCCACTGTAGACCACGGGAGGGTAGGAGCCGGATATGAGAGAAGTGGTTGCTTTTGTTGATAAGGTGCCAAACTGTTACACACTGGACAGGATGCCACATTCTCGCTGATGAATGTAGCCATACCCGGCCAGTAAAACATGTTTTTTGCTCATAGGATGGTGGCTTCAGCACCTGGGTGCCCTGCATGGACAGCATTAAAATATTTGCTGTGCAGCGAAGCAAGAACCTCAGCCTTATGGCTTTTACAATAATGCCATCCTGCAGTACTAGCTCATCGCGGAAAGCAAAGAAAGGCCAAACTGATAGCGGTACATTGTAGTGTTTGTCTGGCCAGCCGCACTTAATGACGGAGGTGAGCGACCGCAAGGTACCATCAGCAGCAGTGTGGGCAACCAGTTCCTCCACACAGGATGAGGGAATAAAGAACACAGTCATTATGATAAAGTCATCATCCGGTGAGGACAGACCCTCACAGGTCTTACGGGGTGCACGCGATAGTGTCAACCAGGTGCATATCCTTACCACGTTTGTAGGTCAGAACAATGTCATATTTTTGAAGTTGCAGCAGCATCCTCTGAAAACATCCTGGAGAAGCATGAATTGGTTTGTTAAAGATGTGGACTAGAGGTTGGTGGTCAGTTTCAATCATGACCGTATGTGCTGCGTATGGAAAATTGTGTTATTTCTGTAACAAAAAGAACCATTTCTTCAGATGCTGCCACTCGCGTAGCAACAGAGTTCAAACAAGACAATCTGTTAATTCACTCGTCCATGAGAACCTGTTCTCGGAATTAGCTCTGTGCGACTGTTCCATGAGCTGTTTGGCACTCGAGAAGAACGGCGAGAGGTTTGATAAGACGTGCCGGCAACATTAATGTCATGAGCAGAGTGGGGGCCATGCCCTAAAACGTTTGTATGAGCATCAGCCATTTCAGCAATGCGGCAGCGGTTTTCTGGTCTCCAATTGGGGGCATGGATTCTTATCCCACTTCTGACACGATCATTGAGCTCTGCTGTTGGAAATAACTTGTCATGCACAGCGATTAAGATCCATAGGCTTTATTAACATTACAGCATAGGTAACTTCATCTTAACACGTAACTCAAGACTGAGGAAGAAAGGGAAGAGAAGCTTTCTGTTAACTAGTGGGCAGGGCTACAAAGTATAACTTGAGTCACAGTGATCTACAGTGGCTTAGACAGTGCTGGTTACAGTAGTCTTCTCCAAATATAATCATTTGAAATGTGGATCCTCCTTCAGGAAATAAAGTACAAAAGCGTCATATTTAATGGCATTGGAAGGAGCTGATTGTGATTGTAATCACTGTAATGAAAGTGATTGGTTGAAAATGGTAACAATATGCAATTTCAAAACAGGTTTAATACTCCCCAATAATCCCTGTTTATAAAGATCTATCTTTATTTTAAGAAAATGTTTTATTTTAGCGTGGCTGACTTCAGTCCTGCTGCAGGTCAGGGAGATGGACCCATTGATGGTAGAGTCTGACTGAGAATCCTGCAGGTTAATGAATTCTCGTTTATGTATTATGTATTATAATATTCATGTATTCTGCCAATGAAACAGAATCCCTCTATCTTTCCAGTTATCACTGCTTATCATTGCTAATACATTATTTTTAATGTAATTCAAGCATCTAGTCGCAATAGAATACAGGCAAAGTTAGATTACAAAACAAAGTGCTGGAGTAACTCAGCAGGTCAGGCAGCATTTCTAGAGGACATGGATGGGCAATGTTGCAGGTCAAGACATATCTTCAGTCCCGACTCAATATATTGCCTATCCATCAAGATTCCAGCATCTGCAATTCCTTGCATCGACACGAAAAACTGTATTGATGACTTTGCATTTCTGTCCTGTTATTGTTGTCAAACTTCACTGGAGCCTTCGCAAAACTAAAATATCCATCCTGAGGGTGCAGAGCTGAACAATTCTTCTGACCATGGATTTGTACGTCAGAAACATTAATTTTCCTTTTTGTAATTCAGTCCTTTGAGATAAAAGGTTTGAATCCATTATTACTTTCCAATTGTTAAAGAAGGAACTGCAGATGCTGGAGAATCGAGGGTACACAAAAAGCTGGAGAAACTCTGAAGAAGGGTCTCGACCTGAAACGTCGCCTATCTCCTTCGCTCCTTAGAATGCTGCTGCACCCGCTGAGTTTCTCCAGCTTTTTGTGTACCCCCCATTACTTTCCAATTATTCTTTACGCTAGTTTTTGACTGGTTAAGTAGCTGGACACATGAACAATTCTACATATCAAATGAGGAAAAGGGATTCAAAAGATTCATTATTAAAAATGTTTTCTGTTATATTTTTAGACATAATTTACTCCCTGTTATAGGTATATCTGCAGGAAGAGTGTGTTTCACTGTACCTACATTTAATTGGTTTGTGTAGCTTTACAGATAAGACAATTTGTGACATGTCTATAATTGATCAAATGTCAACATCTCAGGATACTATGAGAGAATCTAATGAGCTCTGTAAATATACAGGCAGTGAGAAGAAAGAGAGAAGAGAGGGCTAGGGCATATTTGCTGAAACGAACCATTATTTCCTTCACTGAACCCTTATGAGATTGAAATGTAAGTGATTCATTGAAAGAGGTAACCGCAGCAGATCACATGACTCTGTAGCACCAAGATTTTAATAAACAGTACCCAAAAGAGTCTGGATGGATTTCTAAACTTTTAGGAATACTAAAAGTTCAGATTATTGTTGTTGAAACATTTTTAACAGCATTTCAAAATGCTCATAAATACAATATCTATCAAACTTCACTCACTGAATGCAAGTCTCATGATGTCACAATATGGAAGCAGGCCCTTATGCACATTAAATCCACATTGACAATCAAGAATGCATTTCATTCTCTCCTCACTCCCATCAATTGCCCCCAGATTCTACCACTTAACAACACCCAAATGGACAGTTTACTGAAGCCAATTAGCCTCTGAAACCCATGTATACACTGTAAATGGATTGATTGTAATTATGTATTGCCTTTCTGCACACTGGTTATCACAGAACAAAAGGTACATCAGTACAGTGACGATACTGTATTTTCAGGAGAATGTACAAGAAGGTGTGCCTCTGAGCTACCCCGTCAATTATATTTGTCTTCATTTTATAGTGATTAATATTTTTCACGTTGAGCAAAACAAATCATTTTTATTGGTTCCAGTAGAAGTCATTTGGTGTTGAATTGTGGTTACTTACAATTGTCAGGGAATTCAAGGCCTGTAAGGATCAATTTGTTTACAGAACAGCTTTTAATCAGTGATGGCAGAATGGTTAATACAGGCAGTTTCGACAAACAAATAAAATCAAAGTGGTGCAAACAAAGGAAAGGAGGAGGTAGGAAGAAGTTATCAGCTGTTATCAGGCAATTGAATCCTACCACAACCAGAGAGCAGTCCTGAACTACTATCTACCCTATCTACCTCGGAATATCCTTGATCGAACTTTGCTGGCTTTACCCTGCACTAAACATTATTCCCTTATCATGTATCTGTACACTATAAATGTGCAATTGTAATAATTGTTTTGTCTTTCTGCTGACTGGTTAGCATGCAACAAAAGTTTTTCACTGTACCTCGATACAAGTGATAATAAACTAAACTAAACTGAAAAGGTCTTTGGATTTGGATTTTCTCATCTAAAATGTAACTCCACAGTAACTATAAAGTTTAAAGCCAGTATTATTGTGTAGATCATTGAAATTGTCCATTTGAAGTGCGGCTCAATTACATCATTGTAACATACTGAAATTATATCAAGGCAGTAATCAACCAGATTACAGACAGGCAATGATGATTGAGAAGTGAAAAATCACACTGAAGCTTTATTGGGCAAGGTGAAAATGCATCACAAGATGATACTAGCATGAGCGGTGAGAGGTTGTGCATCACCAGGTTATTGGTGAACTGACCCTTGTGATGGTATACCGAAACCAGGACAGTGTAGTGTAGTGGGGCTGTTCAGGGAAGAATTTTTATCCTGCAGATAGTGAATGTAAGATCTCTCCTCACATGCTTCAGTGAATACTGCAATTATGTCATGCTACTGTATCATATATAACATTGACAAACACAAGAGATAAAGGGAGTGTGGTGCCTACAAGCACATCATTGTCTTCATAGGTACTCACTGTCCAAGTAAGTAAATAATTACAATTGCGATTATCTGCTGTGCTCCAATATTATTGGTTGGTGTTTGTAAAATGTGTGCAGGATAGTTTTTTGCAGCAATACATAGAGGTACCTACTAGAGAAGGGTCAGTGCTGGACCTCCTGTTAGGAAATGAGACAGGTCAGGTGGCAGACGTATGTGTTGGGTGCACTTCGGGTCCAGTGATCACAATACCATTAGTTTCAATATAATTATGGACAAGGTCAGAACTGGACCAAGGGTTGAGATTTTTGTTTGGAGAAAGGCTAACTTTGAGGAGATGTGAAAGGATTTAAAAGGAGTGAATTGGAACATTTTGTTTTATGGGAAGGATGTAGAAGGGAAATGGAGGACTTTTAAAGGTGAATTTTTAAGAGTACAGAATCTTTATGCCCGTGTTCGGTTGAAAGGAAATAGTAATATTTGGAAAGAGCCATGGTTTTCAAGGGAAATGGACACGGTTTGGAAAAAGAGAGAGATCTACAAAAAATATAAGTAGCATGGAGTAAATGAGGTGCTTGAGGAGTATAAAGAATGTAAAAAGAATCTTAAGAAAGAAATTAGAAAAGCTAAAAGAAGATATGTGGTTGCTTTGGCAAGTAAGGTGAAAGTAAATCCAAAGGGTTTCTACAGCCATTAAATAGCAAAAGGATAACGAGGGATAAAATTGGTCCATTAGAGAGACAGAGTGGACAGCTATCTGCAGAGCCAAAAGAGATGGGGGAAATATTGAAAAATGTATTTTCTTTGGTATTCACCAAGGAGAAGGATATTGAATTATGTGAGGTAAGGGAAACACGTAGAGTAGCTATGGAAACTATCAGATTCAAAGAAGAGAAAATACTGACACGTTTGAAAAATATAAAAGTGGATACGTCTCCAGGTCCTGACAGGATATTCCCTAGGACATTGAGGGAAGTTAGTGTAGAAATAGCAGGGGCTATGACAGAAATATTTCAAATGTCATTAGAAACGGGAATGGTGCCGGAGGGTTGGCGTACTGCGCATGCTATTCCATTGTTTAAAAAGGGTTCTAAGAATAAACCTAGCAATTATAGACCTGTTGGTTTGACGTCAGTGGTGGGCAAATTAATGGAAAGGATACTTAGAGATAATATATATAAGCATCTAGATAAGCAGTGTCTGATTAGGAACAGTCAACATGGATTTGTGCCTGAAAGGTCATGTTTGACTAATCTTCTTGAATTTTTTGAAGAGGTTACTAGGGAAATTGATGTGGGTAAAGTGGTGGATGGTGTCTATATGGACTTCAGTAAGGCCTTTTACAAGGTTCCACATGGAAGGTTGGTTAAGAAGGTTCAATTGTTCGGTATTAATCGGTTGAGTAGCAAGATGGATTCAACAGTGGCTGAATGGGATAATCCAGAGAATAATGGTGGATGGCTGTTTGTCAGGTTGGAGGCCGGTGACTAGTGGGGAGCCTCATGGATCTGTGTTGGGTCCACTGTTGTTTGTCATATACAGATTATACTAAGATAGGTGGTGTTGTGGATAATGAAGTAGATTTTCAAAGTCTACATAGAGATTTAGGCCATTTGGAAGAGTGGGCTTAAAGATGGGAGATGGAGTTTAATGCTGATAAGTGTGAGGTGCTACATCTTGGCAGGACAAATCAAAATAGGACGTACATGGTAAATAGTAGCGAATTGAGGAATGCAGTTGAACAGAGGGATCTAGGAATAACTGTGCATTGTTCTCTGAAGGTGGAATCTCATGTAGATAGGGTGGTAAAGAAAGCTTTTGGTGTGCTGGCCTTTATAAATCAGAGCATTGAGTATAGAAGTTGGGATGTAATGTTAAAATTGTACAAGTCATTAGTGAGGCCAATTCTGGAGTATAGTGTACAATGTTGGTCGCCAAATTATAGGAAAGATGTCAACAAAATAGACAGAGTACAGAGGAGATTTACTAGAATGTTGCCTGGGTTTCAACAACTAAGTTACAGAGAAAGGTTGAACAAGTTAGGTCTTTATTCTTTGGTGCGCAGAAGGTTAAGGGGGGCTTGATAGATGTCTTTAAAATGATGAGAGGGATAGACAGATTTGACGTGGATAAGATTTTTCCATTGAGAGTAGGGAAGATTCAAACAAGAGGACATGATTTGAGAATTAAGGGACAGAAGTTTAAGGGGAACATGAGGGGGGAACTTCTTTACTCAGAGTGGTAGCTGTGTGGAAAGAGCTTCCAGTGGAAGTGATGGAGGCAGGTTCGATTTTATCATTTAAAAATAAATTGGATAGGTATATGGTCGGGAAAGGAATGGAGGGTTATGGTCTGAGTGCAGGTAGATGGGACTAGGTGAGAATAAGTGTTCGGCACGGACTAGAAGGGCCGAAATGGCCTGTTTCCGTGCTGTAATTGTTATGTGGTTATATGGTTATTAATTAATTTCCTTTGTCATCACCAAATTATCCTTAAATATCTGCCAACATTCACACCTCCCGACAGAGAAGAATGGTCATTTGTTCTCTTTTCTGAAAAGTACATTTCATCTCATTTCTGATTTCTCAACTAATAGGACCAGACCACTCTGTTATCATTTTAAACTCCTACAGGGTAAATCTACATCGTTATATTGGAAATATGTATTCACTTTTAAATGCAACTATTTGTTTGTTATTAAATGCAATGTAATTCATGTGAAAATGAGACTCACTTGTCTTACTTATAATTAAGCAGCTGCACATTGAAAATAAAAGCTTGGAACTTTCATTCAACAAATCACACATTTGCATCCATACAATGCAGAATTAGAAACTATGCATTTAATGATAGTTACAATGAAAATAGTACAACAGGGTTACATCGGACCGTCGACAATGGCAAGTGCGGAGGGTTCAAGGCCACGACCACGGGTGAACAAAGGAGGAAGATGACTGAACTTTAGTGCCTTCCATCACAGTGAGGAATGTTGATTCCACTGTGCTGGATGTTTACGTTAAAATTTATTTTATGTGCTGTGTGTATTTTTGTTTTTTTACTTAGTATGGCTATATGGTAACTCAAATTTCACTGTACCTTAATTGGTGACAATTAAATTGAATCTTGAATCTTGAATCAAGGAATGGAATTCCCACATCAGTAACAAACTGAGAATTTCTGCTACCTCTGAAATTAATGACCCACGAAAAATACGACATTGTTAGAAATTGGCTGCCAAAGACAAGGTCTGGACCGTAGGGAGTGAGGCCATTGAAATGAATGATGCCTTAGTCAGTGGAAGATAACTAGCAACAATCAGTTCTAAACCAGTGCTGTTCAAATAGTACTAAATCCAGAGTCACCATTTTGTTATGTGAAGAAACAACTGCAGCGGGTCATCAAGACTGCTCAGTGGATCATCGGCTCCCCACTTCCACGCTTGGAGGAGATCTACTCAAGCCGTCTCCTCCATCGGGCCAAAAAGATCCAGGATGACCCCACCCACCCAGGGCACTCTCTATTCTCCATCCTCCCCTCTGGCAGACTCAGAGTCATGAGAGCACGTACCAACAGACTGAAGAACAGTTTCTTCCCCATGGCTGTGAAGAGTCTGCTACAGTAAACTATGACACCCCCCCCCCCCCCACACACACACACACACACACACACACATACATACACACACACACTACCACCTTCCAGCCAACGGACAATAACTTCTGCACTTAAAAACACAATCTTTTTCATTCATTTACCTAACTGTACTTGCACTTTACTGTTTTTACTGTACTTTTTATTTATTTATTTATTTTTATCTCTTTTTACGATTTATGCTTGGTGCTGCTACAGAAGGAGATGCTGCCAAACGAAATTTCGTTGTATATTGTACAATGACAATAAAGGATTCTATTCTATTTGTGCAATTTTATTAGTAGGTTGTTAGTTCTGACGATGAACCGGAATCCTTCATCTTTCTGTTTTTGCTGTGAAAAAAGATGTCTTTAGCACTACGATATGGCTTGCTTTCAGTTACTGCACAGAGATACTACCGTGCAAAGTTACTACATAGAATTTGCAAGCCAGATGGCCGCATTTATTGTGAGAAGTATCAGGAGGAGGTATGCTGGCACAAGTATGTTCCATCATGAAGCTCCAAGCTCAATCCAACAAATTCATTCCACCATAAGACATTGATTTCTGCCTTGCCGAACACTTTTTCCGATGCTGAGAGAGAGAAAATGAGTCACTGACAGACTGCTCGCATACCCATTCCATGAGCTGTGGCAATGATCCAAATCCAGACTATGTGGCTGTCTTTCAGCCAGTCATGGTGGGTGGAATAAGGAGACAAAGGAAATGAAGATTAGTTGGGAGAGTGTAGATTAATTAAAAGATTCTGTCTTAATTGCCTCCTTTATTGAGTTCAGGGAAAAAGGGAGGTGGAAAGTAAAAGACATGTACAACGAGTCAAATGGTGTTGATGCAGCAGATATGATCGAAAGCATTACTGGACCTGAAATTAAAAATGTCCAATAACCTCAGAGCAAAAATTTCCATAGCTAACAGGATGCTGATTGTACATTTAAAGTAAAATTAACAGGCCTGAAGAGTGATTACAGGTCAACAGACCGTTATAAGACCACAAGACCAAGTGGGGCCCATTGAGTCCCGTTCCCCCAACGCAATATTCCACTGTCACCCAAAGCCCCTCAACTGCGCAGGCATGGCTGACGTTTTCAAAGTTTAAAATGTCAATAACTTGTCAAATATAAGAAAAATGTGAATGCATTTCACTCTTCTTCTTCAGTCCCCTATTCTCCTCCTCCATTATCCTCCCTCTCCCCACCCTCCACCAACCCGCCTCTGCTTCCTCCCCTCATCCCCTCCTTCCCTTTCCCCTCCCCTCGCTATCCCTCTTCCCACCCCAATCCTTCTCTATTCCCCCTCATCATCCCCAGCATTCTCTCCCCTCCTCTTCTTTCCTCTCTCCTCCTCCCCTCCCCACTCCCTCCCTCACCTGTTACCTCCCTCTCCTTTCCCCTACCCTCAGTCATTCCCTCATTCCCTCCATAACCACTCTCCACCCTACCCCCCTCCTCTCCCTCTATCCCCCTGCTCCCCACTCCTCACCTCCCTGCTATCCCACCCCCCGCACAATGAAATTCACAATGTTTTTTTCAAACATTAAATTCTCAATGAAAATCTATTTTTTTCTTTAAAATAACCTAAACACAATTGTAACTGTTAATGAAAATGGAAGAATTTGATTAAAACATTTTTGTTTAGAATTTTTGTTTAGAATAAAATCAATGTCAATGAAAATAACGATTTTTTAATGTAATTGAGATTCAGGATCCCATTGTGACGTCGAATGTGACTGATGGTCAGGGCAAATGTAAAACTGTTTTTTTGTAAAGTTTTTAAATGCGAATAACTTGTAAAATACACCGTCAATCTGAACAAAACTTGGCTAATGCACACCCCAGGACAATGGTGAATAAGGTGGGCCACAAATTGTAGCGCTATTGTGTACTGTTTAGGCGGAGTTTCTAGGACTTACACACATACAAACAAACAAACAAACAAGATGAGAGTTTTAGTAATATATACTGAACCAAGTGGGACACAATGGGCCCCGATCCCCCAGAGCAATATTCCAACAAACTGCACAGTGTGGCTGACGGGTGCCAGAGATTCCTGTTGTGACGTGAGTCACAGCAACCCTCACCCAACTGCGCAGGCACGTCTGGTAAGTGGGAGCATGACTGCGATGTTTTAAAAGTTTTAAAATGGCAATAACTTGTAAAGAATATAGTTCTCAGTATTGGAGTGCTCTGGTTCCATAGACAAAGTCCAATGTCCACAATGGGGTAGAGTTGAATTGACATCTTATGGAAGGACTGTTCACAAGCCCTTCAGCCCAACAGGAGACACTAACCAACAAACACTAATTTACAATAATCCTCCAATAATCCTAATACACTAATCCCATTTTATTCTCCTCCCCCATTCATAGTAATGCCTACAGAATCTAGTACTCGCATATCATGAATGCAGTAGACAAATGAGGAATGTGGTAGAAATTGAAGTATCCAGAAGAAACTCGCATGGACACAATGAGAGGTTGCAAACTCCACACAGACAGCAGATTTGGACTGAACCTAGTGGCAGCTGTGAGGCGACATCTCCACTAGCTGTGCCACTGCATTGTCCTTCTCTATCACAAGATGGTAGATACTACTCATCAAATACTTGGCATGGTGTTAATGAATAGCTTGGTAAAGAAATTGACTAAATATTTGGTTGGAGAACAAAATTGAGATTGACCAAGTAGTTTTGGCGAGGTTTGTGAAAATATTATCCACAAGCTGTTATCAGGTAACTGAACGATCCTCTCGCTGACTAGAGAGCAGTCCTGACCTTCCATCTACCTCACTAGAGACCTTTAATCGGACTTTACTGGACTTTATCTTATACTAAGTGTTATACCCTTTATCCTGTATATTTACACAATGGACAGTTTGATTGTAATTATGTATAGTCTTTTCGCTGACTGGATGGCACATAACAAAAATGCTTTTCATTGCACTTCAGTACACGTGATAGCAATAAACTAAACTAATCTAGAGGCATAAATGCAAAACTTATCTTTGACTGCTTGCATTAAACATACGCAAAAATATCAGCTAGGAGCTGCAATTACCTGCTTACCCCATTGACATTAACTTCAATAGAATTGAATGGACAAGGTGTGAGTGCAACTGGAGGCCAAAACATAAGCAGAATATCTCCCAAAATGTCTAAAGGAATTTTCAGCAGCCATCTATTTAATATCTCTATTGTATCAGCTGATCTTTCCCTAATTTATAATGGTGGATGGGGAAACTCCTGCAGGCATTTACAATTTACAGGTGGCACCATTGGACAGAGGTCAGGAGTGGAAACCAGAGCATTTTTTTACTTTCCAACAACTACAATATCTTGCAGTCATGTTGTGACGTAAACATAGCAATATCTTCCTTTGCCCTTAATAGAAGAATAATCAAATAAATTGATTACCTGCCCCGCCATTTAATATGATCATGCCTGATATATCACAGGCCTCAACTCCTCCTATGTATCAGAAACACGAGGCTCTAAAATCCTTAAATCTTTTAACAAACTTATCTATCTCCACTTTAAATATACTTATGATCGAGTTCCCACAACTCTCTGGAGTAGAGAATTCCTGAGATTCACGCTTCTCTGCAAGAATAAATTTCCAAGAAGAAAGGCCTACGTGATCATCCGGTTGCTAAACACTGTAACTCCCCTTCCCATTCCCATACTGACTTTTCTGTCCTGGGCCTCCTCCACTGTCGGAGTAAGGCCCAGTACAAACTGGAGGAACAGCACCTCATATTTTACCTGTACAGTTTACAACCAATTGGTATGAATATTGATTTATTTAAATTCAAGTAACCCTTGCATTCCCTCTCTCTCCAACTCTTCCCCACCCTAGTTTTTTGACTAATTCCACTGTCCTGATTAATTTTACTGATTGTGTGCCTCATTGTCACCATCCACGCAGCCAACAATGACCCGAAACATCACCCATTCCTTCTTTCCAGAGAGGTTACATATCACACTGAGCTACTCCACTATTCTGTGTCTATCTTTAGTGTAAACCAACACCTGCGGTTCCTTCCTACAAGTCCCTTATCTTGAAGTGATATCCTCTCATTTGAGACTTTTGCAAGTGTAAAAAATAGGAAGCTAAGGAAGTCTTTAAGCAGGAGAGTGAGAATTTTAAATGAGATGTATTTATGGCCCAGGATCCAAGAATGCTCAACATTGCAGGTGCACCCAAACCAGATGAGCTATTGAAAATGCCAGTCTGCAGAAACCTGTAACCTTCCACTTCATATGCTTCTTAATATACCACCAAGCACATTCCGAACTGAACTACTTAAGACATAAGTTTCAGGTCAGTGATTTTGAAATACATTGACATTCTGCACAAAATTCACCAGGAAATAAAAGACTGTTCTGTGACTAAAACATTAAAAGGAAGCAAGCTGGTTCATGCAAGGACAAGGTATTATTTCATTATGAGTGTGATGTCGGAGGAGGGAAAAGGCTGATATAATAAATGGGAA
Source organism: Okamejei kenojei (assembly GCA_035221665.1). Classification (NCBI taxonomy): domain Eukaryota; kingdom Metazoa; phylum Chordata; class Chondrichthyes; order Rajiformes; family Rajidae; genus Okamejei; species Okamejei kenojei. Next base: position 78,245,358 of record CM069134.1, read on the forward strand.
TTATATTGAAAATGTAGGATAATCCTTCAGAAAGTGGGAGGATTAAGATGAATACAGCTGAAAGATTATATCATAAAATCTAATGAACCAATTAATACTGCTGAGCAGGTAAAGTCTTGCAGTCAAAAAATATAATAGTGTCTCCCCTTAAGATTAAAGTAGCAGATGTAACTGTGAAAATAGTTCATTGCTACAGCCGTATTTTTCCATAATTTGTGTACTTTAAATTCAAAATATACACTATTCCCAAATTATAAAACCCCAAATTATGGACACCCTTTGATATGAAGCAACTCTTTCAGAGGTATCATTACAAAACATGAATGATTTGTATGTATTTTTGGACTTTTGGACAAAATCAACCCGGACACCTGCAAAAATGTTCATTACCTGGGGTCGGCCTGTACTATCCTCCTGAAGTTAATGGGTCAGTACTCGAAGGTTTGACCAACGTTTGTAGTTCATGTACCTAGTGTCAAATTATGCGCAGAATTATTATAGCACTAAGGGGGTTAATGTATTTTATCTGATATTGCTATTTCTTTTTAGTGGTTTGTGAATGGGTGCATTGTGCAGCACATATTTAGCACACCAAAAAAGGGTGAAATACAATTTCTAAGAAAATGCATTTTCCAAGTCAGCATGGTGAGTGACCTGGTGATGGCTGTGTTCCCAAGGCATTCCTGGTCAGAAATGATCGGGGCCAAATGTTCCAGGCAGCCAAATTCTCTTTGAATTTGAAAGCATTAAGAATTAAAAGGCCCATCCAATGCCAAATACCTCCACAAACCTGCTATACAATACTTTGGATGTGTGCTGCTCTTTAAGGGCTGTTCCTCGCACTTGACATAAAACAAATGCTTGCCAGCACTGCTTGATTTGGAAATCTGTGAGAGCTTTCAGAAAAGTACATATGTTACCATGACAGAAGTTTTAGAGAACTAGTGTATTTAAGGGAAGGCTTATAACTTAGGGAAAAAAATCAAGGATGAGTTGCGCCCAGGCCACCCCCTCTTCTTTCCTCTCCCATTGGCAAAAGGTTTAGGTGTGTGAAAACGCACACCTCCTGATTCAGGGGCAGTTTCTTCCCAGCTGTATTAGGTAACCAAATCATCCTACTAACAATTAGACAGTAGTCCTGAACTATTATCTACTTCATTGGTGACCCTCAAACTATCTCTGATTGGACTTTACTGGATTTATCTTGCACTAAACGTTATTCACAATATTTCCTTTATCATGTATCTGTGCACTGTGGATGGCTTGATTGTAATCATGCAATGCCTTATGAAAGTAAGCATGCAGGTACAGCAGGCATTGAAGAAAGCGAATGGCATGTTGGCCTTTATAACAAGAGGAATCGAATATAGGAGCAAAGAGGTCCTTCTGCAGTTGTACAGAGCCCTAGTGAGACCACACCTGGAGTATTGTGTGCTGTTTTGGTCCCCTAATTTGAGGAAGGACATTCTTGCTATTGAGGGAGTACAGCTTAGGTTTACAAGGTTAATTCCCGGGATGGCGGGACTGTCATATGCTGAGAGAATGGAGTAGCTGGGCTTGTACACTCGGGAGTTTAGAAGGATGAGGGGAATCTCATTGAATCATATAAGATTGTTAAGGGTTTGGACACGCTGGAGGCAGGAAACATGTTCCCGATGTTCCCGGAGTCCAGAACCAGGGGCCACAGTATAAGAATAAGGAGTAAGCCATTTAGAACGGAGGCGAGGAAACACTTTTTCTCACAGAGAGTGGTGAGTCTGTGGAATTCTCTGCCTCAGACGGTGGTGGTGGCAGGTTCTCTGGATGCTTTCAAGAGAGAGCTAGATATGGCTCTTAAAAATAGCTGAGTCAGGGAATATGGGGAGAAGGCAGGCACGGGGTACTGATTGGGGAGGATCAGCCATGATCACATTGAATGGTGGTGCTGGCTCGAAGGGCCGAATAGCCTACTCCTGCACCTATTGTCTATTGTCTTTCCGCTGGCTGGTTAGTGCACAACAAAAGCTTTTCAGTGTACCTCGATTCACGTGATAATAAACTAAACTCTAACTCAAAGAAAACCTCAAACTTAAAAGTCAAGTTGAAAGAAGAACCTTTGGGGGATAAACATGAGTGCAGATATGTTGGGCTCATTTGATTGTTCTTGTGTTAAAGAAAGGATATAACGGGAAAGTTATTAAAGAAGTTACAGATTCAGATTCAGATTCAAAACTTTATTGTCATTGTGCAGTGTACAAGTACAGAGACAACGAAATGCAGTTAGCATCTCACCCAGAAGTGCAAACACAGAATAATGGAAAGTAAATATATATATATATATATATATATATATATATACACACAGTAGCAGTAGTGCCAGTAGGGAGATCAGTCACTGGGGGAAGTAGTGTCCGAGAGGGGGGGGTGACTGGCAATCACCAAGGTGTAGAGTTAAGTAGGGTAACAACCGCAGGGAAGAAGCTGTTCCTGAACCTGCTGGTCCGGGTACGGAGAGACCTGTAGCGCCTCCCAGATGGGAGGAGGGTAAACAATCTGTGGTTGAGGTGAGAGCAGTCCTTGACAATGCTGCGCGCTCTTCGCAGACATCGCCTGCTCTGGATAGACTCAATGGAGGGGAGTGAGGAACCGGTGATGTGTTGGGCAGTTTTCACCACCCTCTGCAGTGCTTTCCGGTCGGAGACAGAGCTGTTGCCATACCATACTGTGATACCGTTGGTAAGGATGCTCTCGATGGCGCAGCGGTAGATGTTCACCAGAATCTGAGGAGATGGACGTTCCTTAGTCTCCTCAGGAAGAAGAGACGCTGGTGAGCCTTCTTAAACAATGTTGTGGTATTGTGGGTCCAAGAGAGGTCATCAGAGATGTTGGCCCCCAGAAACCTGAAGCTGGAAACACGCTCTACCTCCGTCCCGTTAATATGGATGGGGGTGTGCGTGCCACCCCCAGACCTTCTGTAGTCCACAATGAGCTCCTTGGTCTTCTTGGTGTTAAGGGCCAGGTTGTCGTCAGCGCACCACGTTGCTAGGAGTTGGACATCCTCCCTATAGGCCGACTCATCGTTGTCTCTGATGAGGCCAATCATCGTTGTATCATCTGCATACTTGATGATGGTGTTAGTACCATGTACAGGTGTGCAGTCATAGGGGAAGAGGGAGTAGAGGAGAGGGCTCAGCACACAGCCTTGTGGAACACCGGTGTTCAAGGTGAGGGTTGAGGAGGTAACATTGTCTAACCTAACAGACTGGGGTCTGTTGGTTAGAAAGTCCAATATCCAGTTGCAGAGGGGGGGGGGGGGGGGGTCGATGGGCATGGTGATCAGTTTGGAGGGTATAATGGTGTTGAATGCTGAGCTAAAGTCAATGTTGGCATTCTCACGTAGTTGGGGTGGGAGAGGGCAGAGTGAAGTGCCGTGGAGATGGCGTCCTCCGTACTCCTGTTCTGGCAGTGGGCGAACTGATGGGGGTCCAGTGTGGGAGGTAGGCAGCCTTTGAGGTGTGCCAGGACCAGCTTCTCTAAGCACTTAGTGATGATGGGAGTAAGTGCAACTGGGCAGAAGTCATTGAGGCTCGCTGCAGTGGAGTGTTTTGGCACCGGAACGATGGAGGCACGTGGGGACAGCTGCTTGGGCAAGTGACAGGTTGAAGATGTCAGTCCAGACGTCTGTCAGCTGCGCAGCACAGGCCCTGAGGATGCGCCCGGGGTTGTCGCCAGAGCCAGCAGCCTTTCGTGCATTAATCCTGATCAGTGCCGCATACACATCGATGGGGGTGAGTGTGAGGGGCTGGTGATCAGCAGGAAGCACAGCCTTGTTGGCCATCTTTTGATTGTTCCTGTCAAAACGGCCATAAAAGTGGTTAAGCTCCTCAAGGAAGAAGGCATCGCTGGATTTGGGGGTGGTGTTGGTGGGTTTATAGTCTGTAATGGCCTGGATGCCTTGCCACATGCGTAGGGGGTCGGCTTTGTTCTTGAAGTGCTCCTCAATCCTTAGCTTGTAGCTGTGCTTGGCCTTCTTGATGACCCTCTTCAGATTAGCCCTGGATGAACTGTAGGCTCGAGCATTGCCTGACCTGAAAGCGGTGTCGCGTGCCTTCAGAGTTGCCTGACCTCTCTGTTCATCTATGGCTTCTGATTCGGGACTGTGGTAATCCGTTTGAGGGTGGTGACACTGTTAATGGTGGAGATGATAAAGTCCAAAACGGAGGAGGTATATGAGTCAATGTCCGTGTGGGAGTCAAGGGTAGCCTGAGCAGCAAACACACTCCAGTCAGTGTTTCCAAAACACTGCTGAAGTGTGGAGTTCACTTCCTCTGAGCAACCTTTAACTGTCCTCAATGTGGGTTTAACACATCTGAGGAGTGGAGAGTATTTTGGGAGCAGGAACAATGAGAGGTGATCAGACTGTCCAAGGTAGGGCAGGGGGAAGACTTTGTAGGCTTCAGCTATGCTTATATGAACTTTGTCCAGAATCTTTTCTTCTCTAGTGGTGAAGGACACTTGTTGGTGGAATTTGGGGAGTACAGTCTTCAAGTTGGAGCAATTGAAGTCACCCGCAACAATGAAGGCTGCCTCGGGGTTGTAAGTCTGTGTTTGCTAATGGCAGTATGCAGGTCTTTCATTGCAAGCTTAGCATTAGACAATAGATGATAGACAATAGGTGCAGGAGTAGGCTATTCGGCCCTTCGAGCCAGCACCGCCATTCAATGTGATCATGGCTCATCATCCCCAATCAGTACCCCGTTCCTGCCTTCTCCCCATATCCCCTGAGTCCGCTATTTTTAAGAGCCCTATCTAGCTCTCTCTTGAAAGCATCCAGAGAACCTGCCTCCACAACCCTCTGAGGCGGTGAATTCCACAGACTCGCCATTCTCTGTGAGACAAAGTGTTTCCTCGTCTCCGTTCTAAATCGTTCTTAGCATCCGGAGGAATATAGGCTGCAGTCACAACAGTGGAAGTAATTTCTCTGGGCAGATAGAACGGTCTGCATTTAACCATGAAAAACTCTAGGTTAGCTGAGCAGTGACTCACAATGATGGTAGTGTCTGAGCACCAAGCTTTATTTACATAAATGCACAAATTCACCTCTGGTCTTACCGGAGCCTGTTGTTCTGTCCACTCGGAGAATATAATGCCCCGTTAGATCGATGGTGCTGTCAGGAACGTCTTTGTTAAGCCATGTTTCCGTGAAGATCATGATGCTGCAGTCCTTAATCCAATTGTGGGAGGTAATCCGTAGCCGGAGTTCGTCCAGTCTGTTCGCCAGTGAGCGTACGTTGGCGAGGAAAAGGCTAGGAATCGATAGTCTGGGTGGGGTTAGCTCTAACCTAGCCTTTAACCCACCTCAGCATCCACGGCGCTGTTTGCCTTCGCGGCACTGTCTATGGGTGTTTCCGGTCGGCTGAGCTGGCTGTTCCGCTGTTCCGCTGCTCCGCTGCTCCGCTGTTCTGGCTGGTTCAGGAGCGAGACGGAGTTCGCCTAAAAAGTTGGTGCAGCTGCAGGAACCGATGTTCAGAAGTTCCTGCCGGTTGTATGATAAGAGCGCAATACTGTACCGTGCGAACAGACTTGAAACAAGTAAGCAGATTAATGTAAGTTCGCTGATTCTGGTGACACACATCATTCTTCATCATTCAGATTGCGATGTGCCCGAGCCGCCGCCATTTTAACACAAACTGTCTTACATCTCTCAACATTGGAAACATAGCTCTATGAACTTTTCATCAGACGTCAACGCCATTGTGAATCTGAATGATGAAGAATTGCAAATTAAAAAAATACAAGTACTAACCATCACCAAAATGTGAATAGTGAGCTACCAGCTACCAATCTTTAAACGCTTACTTCTATTTCTCTTGGCAGTGTTAGCAACCTCTGCTTTCCTCAGTGCAGAGCTATCTCTTTCAAACCACTTCCAATGGACGCCTTCCATAACCTCCACCAGCTGCGAGCGGGTTTGTCTCAAATGCTCTAAGAGAAGGAAATAAGGGATTAAACACAGCTGCAGCAAGATAAATTGAATATTAAAGCTCAAGTGAACAGCCTGCCTCTGCACATTGCTGTAGGCAGGTTTTATTTTACCATTCTGGGTTAGTCTGAGCAGGGAAAAGCTTCACTGAAGGCTATGGCAAACAGCTACGGCAGTATCCCTGCTGGTTGCGTTCTAATCAAGTAGCTTTTATTTTGACACAGGTACAATCTACAGATAACACAGACAAAGAAATATCTTGAAGAGTCAGGAAACAATCTCCAATTTGTGGATTATTTATATACTGCAAATAACACTAAATATTTAATGGCGAAAATGTGCGCAGCTCACAACCATACAGTATGTTGTGTCTATTGAGAATATGCTTGAACAGATCACCTCTGGCAATCTAGTGCATGAGTATTTCTGGCATTGCTGTCCAGACCTATGACATTGCCAAAATCTATTAAACATGCTTTTGGCTCCAGAAATCTTTCTTTTGTAGTGACAAGTTTGCAGATTAATACCAAAAAGCAGTCTATAAATCACATACATCTTCTGGATAATGCAATGCTAAGACATTAACTAACAACAATGATTCTTACGGATGAAGATTTAGACATAGAAATTAGATCACTTAGCAACAGTTTTCCATTTGCAGTTTATAATCAATTTATATGGGAGTGCATTGCCATAGTAATTGTTTCTGGATAAAATGACACTTTTTGGAATGGCACTAAACTGGAAACTAGACTGGAAATGTCACCAGACTGCATCAATCTCAATTAGTTTGGTTTAGTTTAGTTTAGTTTAGTTTTAGTTTAGAGATGCAGCATGGAAAAAGGCCCTGTGGCACACCGGGTCTGCACCGACCAGTGAATACCCATACACTTGTTCTTGTGAGGTTATCCACTTTGGTGGTAAAAACAGGAAAGTAGACTATTATCTGAATGGTGGCCGATTAGGAAAAGGGGAGATGAAACGAGACCTGGGTGTCATGGTACACCAGTCATTCAAAGCAGGCATGCAGGTGCAGCAGGCTGTGAAGAAAGCGAATGGTATGTTAGCATTCATAGCAAAAGGATTTGAGTATAGGAGCAGGGAGGTTCTGCTGCAGTTGTACAGGGTCTTGGTGAGACCACACCTGGAGTATTGCATACAGTTTTGGGCTCCTAATCTGAGGAAAGACATTCTTGCCATAGAGGGAGTACAGAGAAGGTTCACTAGACTGATTCCTAGGATGTCAGGACTTTCATATGAATAAAGACTGGGTAGACTCAGCTTGTACTCGCTATAATTTAAAAGATTGAGGGGGGATCTTATAGAAACTTACAAAATTCTTAAGGGGTTGAACAGGCTGGATGCAGGAAGATTATTCCTGATTTTGGGTAAGTCCAGAACAAGGGGTCACGGTCTAAGGATAAGGGAGAAGTCTTTTAGGACCGAGATGAGAAAAACTTTTTTCACACAGAGAGTGGTGAATCTCTGGAATTCTCTTCCACAGAAGGTAGTTGGGGCCAGTTCATTGGCTATATTTAAGAGGGAGTTAATGTGGCCCTTGTGGCTAAGGGGATCAGGGGGTATGGAGAGAAGGCAGGTACGTATACTGATCAGCCATGATCATATTGAATGGCAGTGCAGGCTCGAAGGGCCGAATGGCCTACTCCTGCACCTATTTTCTATGTTTCTATCTTACACACTTTACAGTGCGTCATTTACAATTTACAGAAGCCAAATAACCTACAAACCTGCCTTGGGAATGTGGGAGGAAATCAGAGCACCCAAAGAAAACCCATGCAGTCACAGGGAGAGCGTACAAACTCCGTACAGACAGCACCCATACAACCCGGGTTTCTGGTGCTGCAGGACAGCAGCTCTACTGTTGCACCACTGTGCCATCCAATCTTGGACCTGCTGTTATCCTGGAGACACCCACTGATATTATTAGATGTGCCACACTTATTTCCAATGTAGATAAACCGTAAGAAATTACCAGAAGGAGTAGACCAAATTTCAGCATGGAAGCAGGCGCTTCAGCCTACCTTGTCCATGCATACTGGGCTAGTCCCAGTTTTTAGTTCTACTTGCCTGCATTCACTCATAAGCTCTAAACACTTCATATCTATATATCAGTCCAAATTTTAATTGATCGTGATTTTCTTGAGTTTCTTGATTAGTATTGGTGTGAGAGATTATGGGGAGAATGCAGGCGAATGGGGTTGGGAGAGAGAGATAGATCAGCCATTGAATGGCAAAGTAGACTTGAAGGGCTGAATGGCCTAATTCTGTTCCTATTCCTAATAACCTTATGACCTGCCCTGGGTCTCATCTGTTCATCTGTGCTAGGCCCCCAGAGCCCTCAGTTCCCTGATCTTCTTAAACAATTCTCCACTTCTTTAGATGACCCCAAAGGGCCAACCTTCAGGAGCAAATAATTCCAGATCCACTACCCATCATAAGAAGAAGCTCCTAAGCACCTGAGTTTCAGATGGCCATCTCCTAGATCGGAGATCAAAGGTCCAAATTATCCTTATATAAATATAAAACTCTGATCTTGGATGTGTGTGTGTGTGTGTGTGTGTGTGTGTGTGTGTGTGTGTGTGTGTGTGTATTTATTTGTGTGTGATGACATCTACTCGAAGAAACGACGCGCTAACGGGAATGTTTTTACATAATCCGGTAGAGATTTACCCCTGCAGTGAAAAATCAGCCTGCAATGAATAATATTAATATAATATCAATGGGGATTGGTTATTGTGTGTGTGTGGAGGAGGTTGGTTAGTGTGTGTGTGACGCCGCAGGCTGCCCCTTTCCCCTGCCACCGTGCGTTGAGTTGATGGGACCCAACAGGCCCCACGTGTATAACTATGAAACTGATCTTGGATGTGGATGTGGATGTGGGTGTGGGTGTGGGTGTGGGTGTTTGTGTGTGTGTGTGTGTGTGTGTGTGTGTGTGTGTGTGTGTGTGTGTGTGTGTGTGTGTGTGTGTGTGTGTGTGTGTGTGTGTGTGTGTGCGCGTGTGTGTGTGTGTGTGTGTGCGTGCGTGCGTGCGTGTGTGTGCACGCGCGCGTGTGTGTGTGTGTTAGTGTGTGTGCCTCTGTGTCCCTCTCTATGCCTCTGCATCCCTCTCTGCGTCCCTCTCTGTGCCTCCATGTCCCTCACTCTGTCCCTCCATGTCCCTCTCTGTGCCTCTGTGTCCCTCTGTGTGCCTCTCTGTCCGCCTCTGTGCCACTGTGTCCCTCTCCGTGCCTCTGTGTCCATCTCTGTGCCTCTGTGTCCCTCTCTGTGCCTCAGTTTCCTTCTCTGTGCCTCTGTGTCCCTCTCTCTCTATCTCCCTCCCTCTCTAGCCACGCCTGCGAGTTGGTAGCTATGCGTGAGCGGATAGGGCAGGGCATGGGGTAAAAGGAGTGAATGAATAATATTAATATAATATCAATCGGGGTAGTTAGTGTGCGTGTGTGTGTGTGGGGGGGGGGGGGTTAGTCTGTGTGTATGAGAGGTTGGTTAGTGTGTGTGTGACGCCACAGGCCACCCCCTCCCCTTGCAACTGCGCGTTGAAGGGACAGGACCTCAACTTGGTCAAGTAACCTCTAAATTGTGCTACTTCATTAGGTTTTTATAGTTATATTTTGAAGGATATCTCTCTGTCATCAGAAAACCCGAATGAACAGCTTCACAACTAACTATAAGCTGCTCAAACACCTTCCAAAATGTACAGAGTGTGCCACAAGCAGTTGGGAGTGTTTTCTCCAGCATTCAACGGCTGACATACTTGTTCCATGTTTGCCTCAGTGTTGACAACTCTGGCATCTCTCCACCTGCAGCCTCTCTAGATGAAGCTGGCTAAAGTGTTAACAGTGCAAATTATTGGCACACCAACATTACTAAGCTCATCACAATGGGTTCCAAGAGAAGGCCATTGACCTTAAACATGACCACTGTTTATTCTCTTTGCATCGACAATGTCTGATCTGAAGGCTATTTCCAGCACTTCTTGTTCTTTTATTACTTCAGATTTGCTGTGCTTTACTATGTATCAAAATGAACGATATGCTGAGGACATTCAGTTTGTTCTCCCTTGCCCTCCATCTTCTCTGCAACAATTTAAACTTCCAACTTGTGAAGGTAAGTAATTGATCTAAAAATGTTGCGTCTTACTCCACATACTTTTATTCTAGATAGCTGGCTTTGATGCACAAGTCAGTACGTTGCGTCTGAGGCTATGTTGGGAAGTGACACTGCTTCAAAGAGGGAAGTTGTCAATCACTTAACCTGCACTGCGGGTAGCCATGCGGAGGACTGGGAACACGTTGGTCCAACGATTTGTTGGTTCTCTGACATTGCCACTATTAGTTCCAATAAATAACCTGGGGTTGACCACACTGACAGATCCAAGTCAGAGATTCTGGTGTCTTTAATCCAGACATCAAAGTTCCTCTGAGTTGGGTTGCATTTATGATAACAACAGGTGTAAATAAGTGACATTTACTGTTTGGGGCCAATATTGCTGCTCCTATTGAAGTGATATGTTCCCACATGCAATATCTCTACTGTCTGTCTGTCTGTTCATGTAAGGGTGCAATGGGCTACTCGGCATCTCTGGAGCCCCCATGAAGCTCCTGGAGAATCCTAAGCTCTTTGTGCGAAGTATCATTGTGCCCTGTGTCCATTGGGAGCAACCATCTGCTCACAGAGCACCTTCACTGATCAACAGCGACATCAAGCTGCTCCCTGGTGCTGCAATTCTGCTCCTTCAAAGTTCTGAGATGTTTACATGTGGCAGAGACCAGGCCATCATCTGGATTAACGTGATGATCAATGGAAGCAGTTAGATAGGAACCAGAGGTGATGTGCAATGAGGCAGTTGACAGTCTCCATTAAAGAAGTGGACTTCTCCTTCTCAGTGGAGATAATAGCCTATTGGCTACACATGTTCTGCCTCGAGAGCTTAGAGGTGGATTTATCTAACCATGTTGTATATATGCTGTGTTTGGTGAGCCAGGCCTGAGATTCTATTAGGCACCTTGACATGTATCAACACCTGCTGTATTCCAATTGTAGCCCTCAGCAGCATCTGAGACAATACTGATGAATTGTGCCCATCAATCCCTTGCACCAACTCCCTCATGCTCAAACTGATTAATATTGCATAGGTTTAGGCAGGTCATTACTGCAGTGTACTTTACTGCTCCTCTAACTGCCAGCACAGTTTATTTTGCCACTCTCTGCATTTAAGTAGCAAGATCCGAACTTGAGGCTGGAAATCGACCTTTTGCTTCTGTAAGGGCCAAAGGATTGGTGGTGGGATGGTGGGTGAGGGGGAAGGAAGGGGGGTTTGAGAGAGACGGGGCGGCAATAGTCGGTAGATGGAATATAATCAAGGAAGGAGGGAGCAATTTTTTAAAGAGATAGTCCTACTCCTCCGATTTTTTTATTCCACCTCTAGAAAGGTCAGGAAGTACTCATGATATCTTTACAGCTTCATTTGCAACAATTATGCTTGGGATCTTTAAGCTTTTTAGTTTCGAGATGCAGCATGGAAACAGACCCTTTCGGCCCACTGAGTCCATGCTGACCAGCAATCCCCACACATTAACACTATCCCCCACATGCTAGGGACAATTAACAATTATCCCAAGCCAATTAACCTGCAAACCTGTATGTCTTTGGAGTGTGGGAGGAAACCGGAGACCCCGGAGAAAACCCACGCAGGTCACGGGGAGAATGTACAAACTCTGTTCAGACAGCACCCATGCTCAGGATCGAACCCGGGTCCCTGGTGCTGTGAGGCGGCAATTATACCGCTGCGCCCTCTATTAAAAAAGATCAAATAATCTCCATACTATCCATTTCACTTTATTTTGTCTCATGATTTTGAAAAGCACTTTTATCACTTAGCAAAGATTTCAATTGAAGAATAAAAGCCTAAATGATGTATCCATTTTCAATGGCACACTCTTTTGAATCCTGAAACATTATGTGCTCTAATTCTAAGATGGCACATAAACTTGCAAGCTTCTGATATAGAGGCCAAATGTCTCCCATCTGCTGCTCACTGAAATTAAGTAGACATTTCCTGCTCGTAGGCATATTGTTTCTCCAACTATCCTCATGCTAATACTGTAGAGATCAACAACTAAAAAGATCCCCAATAATTCAGTAGTCTATTCCCTGTGCAGGAATTAACCACAGCTGATTATGAGAACTTCAGTGGCATTATTATCCTTTTAGCTTGCTTAGATATGCTTGAGTTGCCCCCACTTTATCTGCATAGGGCAGCAACTCATACTGTATCAATTCATTCATGTAATACTCTTTACACTTGAGGTGTTTGTTAGACTAACTAACATTAGGACATGCAATTCCCAGTGGAGCCAGTTAGCACACTGGCTGCATGAGCAATGGCTATGCAGTCATTATCCTGTTATAGATACTTTGCCTTGCAGTTTTAGCGTCCTGAGTTGTCAAATGTAATTGTGTGGAATATATGAAATGCACACAATTTCCCATCCCTGCACATTGAGGTGTTCTATTGATTAAACTGCAGATCTACTTTGGATCATTGACACTCAATGTTAAGACATTGGTTTTGTTTAAGTATTAACAAGGTTTGGTTGTATGAAATAGTCCACTTTCCTCATGATATACATATCAACAGCATTCTGCTGTTTTCCAAAAGTAAACTTTATTCAGAATAAAATATAGTTAGTTAGTTTTTTGTCATGTGTACAGAAGTACAGTGAAAAGCTTTTGTTGTGTGCTATTCAGTCAGCAGAAAGACAATACATGATTACAATCGAGCCATTTACAGTGCATAGAGAGATTTAAGTGTGGAGCGATTGTAATATGAGTTTGTAGATATGAGTTGTAAATCTGCTTCTGAGGCTAGAACGCAAATAGTTGTTTGGGTTGGGCGCCATCTTGGATACACAATATACAAAACAAGAAAAATGCTAAAACTCTTTTGGCGATCTCAGTATACGTTTCAGGTCACATTAATTAGTGTCATATACAATAGTGTTCACAACCATCCATAGACCATGCACACTTTCCACTCATGCTTTTTTTAATGTTTGTTTTAATTATTGATTTTTTTAAAAATACTTTGCTCATTGTTTCCTGAGGACATGGTCAGGACTCTCTCAATGCTGCTAACAAGGGGAACAAAATATTTTGTGCAACTGATCCAACAGACTGCTCCTAATTTATGCCTGCACTTGGTATGTCTAACCTTTAAATGCTTTCTTTATTCTAGATTTTTAATTTTTTTTATTTCAATCATGCCAATCCGAAAAAAGAATGCTCCAGAAAAGCACCAAGAGATTTCAATCATCAAAAATAGAGGAAGAAGCAGTGAGATCAATGGTTGGTATTGACTCAGTGGGCCGAAGGGCCTGTATCCATGTAGTACCTCGAACCTAAATTAAATCTTTCATCCATTGCTGGAGGGTGGGGGAAGGGGGAATGAAGTCTAAAATATGGGTGTTTATATGAATGCTCATACAAGGTCTGAGGATCACACTCAAGCTCGGAATCTTTGGTCACCAGTTCTTGTCATGAAACCAAGTTTAGGCAATTATCTAATCCCTTGTCGAGCATTCTGAGTGTGCTGCACAATTTGTTAACAATGTGAAAATCAGCAATATGAAAGAGAAGGATGATTTTTTTTTTAAGTCTCCACTGCAGCAAGGCAGTGTTCATTTCCAAGCAATGCCTGAATATCAAAGAAAAACCATGAAGTATCTCGAAACTCAAAACTCTGAACCTTGACATGAATAACCACAGAAAATATAGAAAAAGCACAGCAGGTCAGCCTGCATCAGTGGAGAAGAGTAACAGAGTATACGTTTCAGGTCAGAGATTAACACTGAAAAATATACTGTGAAATTAAAAATAATCCGTTCACTGACTATTCACAAATCCTGATGCTTGGCATCAAGATTATCAACCCCAGGTTACAGTGCTTCTTACTACACATTGTGGCCCTGGTTCTGGTCCCTATCATATTCAAGAGCTCCAGCTCCTTTTCGCTCATCACGGCTGCTGTAACCTGTCAACCCTGGCTACCACACTCCCTTGAAACTTGTCAGTGCCAGGTAAGGAAGGAACAGGAGGAGTGAAATGTAAAGCCAGAGAGAGGAATAGTGTGTATAGGGGAGGAGGAAAAAGAAATTGATCAAAAGGAAATTGGGGAACTCATTTTAAGAATGGATAGAAGATGAGTGGATAGAAGAAGGCTGGTGAGGTGAAAGGTGAGGACCATGGGAACTCTATGCTTGTTCTGTCAGTGGCATGGTGGAGCATATGTAGAGCTACTGCCTTACAGCGCCAGAGACCCAGGTTCAATCTTGACTATGGGTGCTTGTCTGTATGGAGTTTATATGTTCTCCCCGTGACCTGCGTGGGTTTTCTCTGAGAACTTCAGTTTCTACCCCATTTCAAAGATGTACTTCTTTTTATTTCACTCCTAGTTTTCTTTACATATTAATATCTGCTACATAGGCAACAGATCAATATCTGGCAACCCATAGCGGCTGATAATCATTTTAAAATTTCAGGATTTAATCATCCATTCTATGTTGTCATTGAACTTTCATGACCTGTTGTGTCCAACTGGTAGGTAGATAGCTGTGACCCAGATGTTTCTGGAAATACCCTAGTGCCACATGAGGTTAGCCAGATTATCACATGATACTGACCTTTTTACTGCCATGGAATTGATATATGGCACAGCCGTGGTATTATCAATCTGGAGTTGAGCATGTAAATTAATCATTGTTAAACAATAAACTTTTAATCCATAGAATGCACCCAGCAATTCTAAGTAATATATACCATGCCTGTGCAGGATCAAATCCTCTTGAACACTCCATCTACCACCACAGCTAGACTCGCTGTCCGTAGCTCCCCATCTGGTAGCACTCACATATGTCTGTAAAAGCACAGAAGGTTGCTGAACCAAAATGTTTGTGGTAGTTTGTAATTGAGCTATGGCTCCGGTTGGTAACTGCATAGGTCTATCAAAATGATCTGCATGTTCTTTAAGTGTTAGTTCTCTAGCTCATTGCAGATGTCGATAGTGCAGTGGTACAAAATGCACTGCAGGGAAAGCTGCCACCAATTTACCAATAACAGTAGCTACTTCCTGGATGGAGGGATATTGTTTTTCATCGAGACTAGTAGAGAGCTCTCTGATCTCCACAGCCTTGGCTGTAGCCAAAGTCACTGACATATCAACTGAATCATGACATATCCCAAATGAACAATTTTTTTTAGGATGGCTCTAACTTGGATTTGGTTGGATGGACCAGGAACCCTACCTTTCAAACAGGTATTTGGTTGCTGAAACCGATTCCTCAGCTGTCTGCTGAGTGTTGCTTATGATTAAATATCATCTAGATAAGCCATTACCATGTGATTCTGGGCCCAAAGTAGTGCCAGCACTGGTTTCCACTATTTCTTGAATAGCCTACGAACTGAGGTTAACTCATTGGGTAATGCTTTAAATTGCCACAGCTGTCCCATCCAACTAAATTTCAAGTACCTCCGATACTGATGATGAATTGGTACTGAATAATATGCATCTTTTAGATCTATAGTTGCCATTTAACAGCCTTGTGATAACAGCCGTTTCGCAGTATTGAAGGTGTCCATTTTAAAAATGCCTATAGTAAACATAGGAATTTAACTGGTTTAGGTCCAGAATGCCTCTACATCTTTTCTCTGTCTGGGGAATATATTGGACACAAATTGTTGAGGATGGTTTATCGTCCT
This sequence comes from Okamejei kenojei, assembly GCA_035221665.1. Lineage (NCBI taxonomy): Eukaryota > Metazoa > Chordata > Chondrichthyes > Rajiformes > Rajidae > Okamejei > Okamejei kenojei. Next base: position 78,261,094 of record CM069134.1, read on the forward strand.
CTCAATTACTCCAAAACCGTAATTTCTTCTTTTACCTGCTGAATTTGTGCAGAAACCCCAATACTCTATTAGGCATATTCTCGATCGCCTATCTCCTTCGGTCCTTAGATACCCGCTGAGTTTCTCCAGCTTTTTGTGTACACTCTATTAGGCATATTCTGTACGGATCAATTCCTGACATAAACTGTATTCAAGCTTGAGACAGTGTGTAGTAAAAACCGATGAGATGTTATGCAGCACCATTCATCATAACTAATTGCAATCTACCCCCAACCGGAGGTCCCAGAATCTTATCCTGGACAAAGTGAATCACCTGTACCTCTACAGTCGGCCTTTACTCCTTCTTCCCATATTGGGGTTGTAGCTGGGATACACAGGTGAGTAATGCTGTCATCCCACTGACCTCCCCCTTTGCTTGGCCCTGCCCCTGGATCCGTCACCTTTCGCGCTGAAACGACCTGCAAGATGGCATCCTGGCAGAAGGGACGTATGTCTTCGTGGGACGGATTGTTTTGGCATGTTCCTCCAGGTCCTTGACTTGTTCGAGGAGGTCCACCCCAAATAAATAATCTGGGCTTGGATATTGGTGGGCCTACATAGAGCTGCAACTTCATGTTCAACGTAGGCGTTGCAGAACAGGGCCAGCATATCTTGTTGAGTATCAGACATTGGTGCCCCCTGGACCTTCTCCAAATGCCTGCTGCCAACAAGTTGAGGACGTGTAGAAATCTCACTTCTTGTCCCCGCATCGTTGCACTCATTTGTGCCCTTTCCAAGTTCACGGTGGGCATTTTGAGTGAAGCACACTTTACAGGTGTTTTATAATGTGTGGCAGTCTTCCATGAACATATCCTGGAGCTGGTGAGAACCCATGTAATTTACATTGGCGGCTAGAGTTTTTTCGATAGCCTCACCAGTCCCTTCCGGGTTTAGCAAAGTTTAACGCTACATCCGGGACACCTGGAGCATGGCTCGTGTGCGCTGGTGTGTGCACATAAGCAGTGACACCAGCTTCAGGGTCAGAGTCCTTCCGCCCTGCTTCTCTCGAGTCATGCTCTAAGGAGGTCTCATTCAGCCCTAAACAAGGTGCTGGAGAGGATAATTCCCACTGTTATCCATAAGCAATGTTTTCTTCTTTGCTGTATGGACCTCTACGAGAGGCTGTGTGGGAAATCCTAGGGCATTCAACCCCAATTGAAATTTTCCATGGCTCTTTAAATTTGGAGCATTTTCCCCAAACCCTTAAATTAAAAGGAGTCTTGCATATCATCAGACTCATGAGACAAATGAGCCTGAGAGTACTTTAGTTTGATATTTCTGAGTGCTTTGAAGCACTGGAAATTGATGGAGGTAGTTGAGAAATAAAGTTAGCATTTCATTTTATTTCATTTCATTTTTATTTTATTTCATTTCATTTCAGCTGCAGTAAAACAGTAGCGGGTATTGGAGCCGGCATTTAGCACAGCCGTTATCTCCAAACCCGATCTAAATTGTGGTAATAGCGAGAGCCGGCTTTAGAGCAGCGGTTATTTCCAGAACTTATCTAAAAACGGTAACCGCAGTCCCCGCGCGTTCCACTCCATTACCACAGTTTAACAATATATATTAGCAACTCCAGCTGGCTCTGCGAGCCAAACTTACAGACTTTAAAAAACACTCGCAGGAAAGGCGTAATATTGGCTTACCTGCGGGTTACCACTTACCTGCTGGCGGAGCTGCGCTCTCCAGCGGTCGGTGCGACATGCATCGACGTAATGACCCACATGTGCCTGGCGGGGCTTCTTCACATAGTAACTCACGTGACTCCGAAGTAAAATTACATTGTTAGAATAATTTATCCTGCAAATAAATTTATATATATGATTTCTATGGATAGCTTCTAAAGTAATGACTCCTGCAGCCACAAACATGTTACTAGAACTACACCTTCTAGGTTTCCTTAGCAGTGTTTTCATGGCGTCATTATAGGCCACCTTTAGTCTCTGCAAACTTGTCTTTCCATAGTTTGACCACTGGTACGCAGTATATAGTGTGCAATATGCTCTAAACAGCAACATCTTCACCACATCTGTACACGCATCTGTACTTACGCATGAGAATATTCACCTGTACATACAGCATGCGTCGTTGCCTTTAAATATCCTCATCATCGGTCCTTTGTTCTGTAATAAAATGCCCAAGATATTTTACCTTATCACAGACACTAAGATTATTGTCAGACAAGTTAAAATCAGGAAATTTTAGACATGTATCCTCTTTGGTTCTGCAGATCATAACAGCACTTCTTACAAGCATTATATTTAATGTCATGTTCCACACCTTACACAGAACATATAGTAAGGAGCTGCTGGAGACCAACGCTAGATGAATTAAAGACCACAAGATCATTTGCGTACATAATATGGTTCACTAAAATATTACCAATCATGCACCCAGTATTACGGGCTTTCAACTGTTTGGACAAATCATCAATATAAAGATTAAAAAGGACTGGGAACAACCCCCCCCCCCCCCCCCCCCCCTTGTCTAACACTATTGCTAACCACAAATGGGGCTGAGACCCAATTGCCCCATTTTATTTGCATATTCTGGTGGGCATACCAGTAAGCCAGAATTCTCACAATGTATTTAGGCACCCTTTTTTGACTCATTTTAACAAACAGCGTTCTGTGATTAACACAATTAAAGGCTTTGGAAGCATCAATAAAGCACATAAGAATTCAAGAGTTTTTGCCTCTATATTTGTTTACAATCTCTTTTGGGGCATATATGCACATCAGTGCCATGTTTAGCTTTAAAACCAAACTGGTTATCTGTGGAGTTAACACACTCATTTACTCTATCCAGCAGAACTTGTTCTAAGACTTTTGACAATATGCTGGCTAAAGCTATGGGCCTGTAATTATTTAAGCTGCCTACTTTACCAGCTTTGTCCTTAATGACTGGCACTAACAGAACAGACAACATTGAGTCTGGTAACAAGCCATGAATCATAAAGCCGGTTAAAGAAATAGCAAGGAGAGGAGCTTATTTATTTATTTATTTATTTATTTATTTATTTAATTATTTATTTCGAACAGAATAAAACAATAAAAAGCAAGTGTGAAATACTATACAAAAAACAAAACAAGAATATTTATAAAGTGTCATAAACAGTATCTATAAATACATGAAATCGTATGTGTCCGAAAAGGAGCAGGAAGAAGCCAAAGCTTATTCATTCCCACCCCTTATTCAACTACTCATAATTATCTTATACAAATTTAGCAGCTATATGTACACCATATGTACACCAGCAGCTATATGTACACCAAATTATTTACATTTATACACTAATCAAATATTTACAAAGGCATATAAAAAAGAGAGAAAAAAAGAAAAAGAAAAGTAAAAACCCTCCTGTACTATACAGTATCTCTTAGTCATATATACAACCCATCACCCTATAATCACCCTTCCCAATACAATCAGTATAACAAATATCCCACTCACAATCACCTATCCTCATCCCAATATCCTTTTAAAAAAGTGTTTTTGTATATCTTTTTAAACTGAATTATGTTTGTGCTAAGTTTTATCTCCTGTTCCAGACCATTCCACAAATTCACCCCACAGATTGCTATGCACATGCTTTTAAGAGTTTTTCTGACATTGAGTTTTTTTAAATTATGTTTTCCTCTCAAATTATACCCATCCTGTCTTTCCATGAACAGCTTTTGTATATTTCCTGGAAGTAAATTATTTCTTGCTTTGTACATGATTTGTGCAGTCTTAAATTTAACCAGATCGGTGAACTTCAGTGTTTGTGACTTTAAGAATAATAAATTGATATGTTCAAGATATCCAAAGTTATTGATAATTCTTATTGTTCTTTTTTGTAATGTACATAACGCTGTAGGTTGGTTTTGTAGGTGTTACCCCATATCTCCACAAAGTAACTCAGATATGGCAATATGAGTGTATTATACAGAGTATGTAATGATTTGTGGTCCAGAATGTGTCTTGATTTTCCCAATATTGCTATAGACCTTGCCAGTTTTGCTTTGACGTGGTTTATATGTGGTTTCCAGCAGATTTTGTGGTCTAAAATCACACCAAGAAATTTATTTACATATACTCTTTCTATAGTTATGTTATCTATTTTCAATTGTACTTGAGGGTTGTTTTTATATCCTCATACTCGCATACTTAAGATGTTCAGCAGAAATATGATCCAAGCCACTTGCTTTGTTGTTGGTCAGCTTGTTCATGGCATGATACACCTCATGTGACATAATCACCATTGAATCATTACTCTCAATATTGTCCACCCAATATAAATCACCTTGGACACAGGTGAACAAAGTACATTAATGTTGTCTTAATATTAGCTGTTCCGGAGATTCCATCTACAGTGCATGGTAGAGATGTTTTGCAACTGTTAAGAGCTCTCACTTCTTTCCAAAAATCAGTAGCATTGTTACTTAGCAGTTTCTTAGCCATGGAATTAGCCTTCATAGCTTACTCATTTTATAGATGAAGCAAACAGCATGCTTATTATATCTTGCATTAGTGAGCTTCTTGTACTCCAACACAGGTCCCTATCTGGGTCTACCTGCCATAGCCCACAATTTAGTGGCTTCACGGGCTTCAGCATGATACTCAGCACATACTTATTCCAGCCAGGCCTGATGTTATGTGTCTTATTTTATACTTGCAGTAGGGCTTACTGCCTAAATATAAAGTGCCTACTATATCATTATATATAGAGCAGATATCTCTCCTATGCTTCATATTCTTACAATTAATATAACTACACATTATTGAATTTTTTTTGTAGATGAATATTGCTTAAGGATTTATCTGTATGGGCATAATAGGCTAAGATGTCTTTCTTTGTGAGGGTTGACCAGTCCAGATTTTTTGTGTTAAAGCTATTTCTATCTCTGGATACCACAGGTTGAACATTTATTGTCATAGCAACAGGTGTATGATCAGTCATTGCTGCACCATACAAAATGCTCATACACCCCAATGAGCCATGTGCATCAGCTGTACTAATACAGTGATCCAGCCATGACGTAGTGTGCCAGCCCTCACTAATATAAGTATAACTATCTGTAGGTAAAAGCACTTTGCTTGACAATATTAAATTATTATCTTGACAGAACTGAGCCATATGATTGGCAAATGATGAGTTCTGAGATATCTGCATTCATATCACCAATGACATATACACTACAATAATTATTGTTTTGAATAAAGGAATAGATGAAAGCAAGCCTATTTAAATATTCATCCTCATTATGATGGCATTCATAGGGTGTATATACATTCAGGATAACAAATTTCTTGTCGTTGTGAACAAAATGTATTGCAATACACCAGTCAGCATCAAGCCGAACCACATTTATTGATGAGTCAAGCTTCTTCTTCCAGAGAATAGCCACGCCCCCTGATATCCTACCTCTGACTATTCCCATGCCAAGGGCAGTTGTAGACTCCCCTGCCCCATGAAAGTTGACATTGAGAGAATTAAGTTTGTCCAAGTCTTGCTCTACTAAGAATGTCTTTTGCATACATAGTATGTCGCAGTTCTCCAGAAGGTTGTCAACAACTGAGCGGCGAGCTTTATCCCCTGCGCCCTGGTCCAAATGCAGGCCATGACAGTTGTACGATGCAACCCAAATGGTCATTTAGGGAGACCAGTGAGTGCCCCTAGTACCAGCAGGCACACTCATTCCCCCCGCAGCAGGTGCAGTGCTTGATCCAATTACTCCAATGCTGCACGGCCCGTAATAGCGCCGGACAAATGCCCCTTCTGGCCAGAGCACCGGATGGTACATTTCGCCAATCTCATTACATTCCGCAGATACTTTAAATGAACTTTAAATGATACTTCCACAGATACTTTTATGTTTAGCACCATCAACAAAGAACAAGGAACAAAGCACAGATTGTATTGTTTCTCCTAGTTTACTCTTTGGCCTTCAACCTATTTAAAAGCTTTTGGTTCTTCAAGATAATAGCAGATCAACTGTACAAGGCCTGACCTCCAATTTTGTGGGCTTGTGTAGAAGATGTACAGCTTTAAACAGAACAAATCTGTGGAAATAACAGATCTTCTTATGTACTGGAATAATACCATCCTCTACAATTAATAAAATAATTTGAAAAATGTTATGAGCTGCTTCAATTACAATCTGATTCTTCAATTCCTTTGTTTACCACATTCACTTTTCTTTCTACAAGATTTAATTTAATCTTTCCTTTCCAGAGTTTATTAACATGCTTTACTGACTAAGTCTCAGTGTGGATATATCACAATGTATAGCTTGCTCTATAAAAATTCTTATACCACATACTGCGCTCATTGTCTTTTACTGGGAAGACAATTATTCTATTAAACAACTACAATAACATTTACATCTCTCAAAATTGGCTGAAGTACTGAACCAGTAATCTGGCAACAAAGTATAGCTGGCCCAGTAAAAGGGAAGATTTCAGTTACCGCCAAAACATTGGTATAGTTGGCCATCCATAGAAATATGATAATAATGGAAAATGGCCAGTACATTGCAAGGCTATAGACATTTCTCTAGACAACACAAGGAAAGCGTTATCTGATGGGCCATCACTCCCTTGCTACTGTGCACCATTGGAAGGACACAAAGTGCTGGAGTAATTCAGCATGTTGGGTGTTTGATTTCAGTGGTTAAGAAGCTGTTCTTAATTCTGGATGTCCGGGTTTTCAAGTTCCTTTATCATCTCTCAGAACATAGAAGAGAGAAAAAAGAATGGAATCCACGACAGTGCTTCCAATCCTCCTAATGCAACACACAATGAAGACGGACTAGAAGAAAGGAAATGGCAAACCTGTGATGGACTGGGCTGTGTTCATCACCCGCTGCAAGTTCAGGTGATCAAGAACAGAGCAGTTGCTATACCAGGCTGAGGTGCATGATGTCAGAATATTTTCAATAGCATACCTGTAGAAGTTTGAGTGAAACCTCATGACATGCTGACTTTCCCAGATCCCAGACTCAAGAAAAGCAAATATACCAATGCATTATCTTGATCACTGCATGAGTATGAAGGGACCAGGGTCGCTTGCCACCAATACGGGTGGCTAGGAACTTGAAACTGTCATCTAACTCTATAGGACCTTCATTGATGAGAATAGGGTTGCGATCAACCCTTTGTTTCCTAATGTCAACATCCACCTCTTTCATCTTGCTGACGCTAAGGGCTAGGTTGTTGTCCTGACATCATAACGCAAAGGTTCCCAAACTCTTTCCTTTACTCTGTCTCATCACTGCCAATGATCTGGCTGACAACACAAGCATCATTGGTGAACTGAGAGATAGAAATGATGCTGTATTTAACCACAGAGTCATGGGGGTAGAGGGAGCTGAGCTGTAAATTGCATACACAACCATGAGAGGCACATTGCTGAGGATCAGGGTGGGGGAAATGTTATCATTAGAGCCAGGATGTTTAGGCACTAAAAAACTCTGAAACAGGCAGGCAAAATGGCATTAAAAAATCACAAAAAGGCACGAAATAGGCATTTATTGACAAAAAAAAGTCATTAATAGGCATTTATTTACACCACCAAAATATGGTTAAAACTAATAATACAAAGGTATACAAAGGAATTAAATGACCAAAGTTACCTGGTTGCACATAATTATTCACATTTTTTTCAAATTATCTGGTGTTACACTATGCCATCTGTCAGACAGAATATGTTTCAGTTGTAAAAAACTTCTTTCTACCCCAGCTGAGGTCATTGGTGCATAACCGAAACAATTTACAGACTCTATATTCATGTCAATATCTTGTGCATTACAACTACCTTTGAGTACTTTTGCTATGTTTTGTATTTCTTCAAGATCTTTGTTAGCTAAAATCACTCTCCCACATTTTCCTTGTATGTCTTTACCTACATCGCCAAGAACTTTACAAATATCGTCAGTTACTTTGCTGAAAACCTGCAAGTTATTCACTAATGTTTCGTCACGTTTCTCAAGGGAAGTGATAGCTTGTGGAAATTTTGCAAAATTGGAAGCAATAAACACAAGATCGCAGTGGAGGGAATTTTTCTGCATAATTTCGCTGACGATCCTGACTGCAGCAGATTCTTCTTCTTCAAAACAGTTGACGATTTATTTTATCTTTTTAAATTTTGCAGCATAGTAGAGTACAGAGAGAGCCATGTACCCCACTGTCAAAATGGGCTGAGGAGGTAGCGGAATCTCGGGTGCCATTTCCTTGAACAACTGCCACGTGACGGTACTTTGAGGAAGATTTTCTTGACATTGGAAATTAGGCGATTGACATTTGGAAACAAGCTACATCTGTGCTTGGCAATTCTATGAGGTCCTTGAGCTGAGCCTGTCAAATGCTACAATTTGGGGAATAAAACTTTGAGTCACTAACAGAAGTGCATTCTCTTGTTTTATACCTTCTGGCCAAAGTACAGCAAGTGAAGATGTAAGCAACTGAGCAATAGTTGAACTGTTTGACTTCCCCAATACTTCCGATGTCAACAAATACTCCTTTGATGGTTGACCTGCCTCCAGTGTACCAATGACCACATTGGTAACATAACTCCCCACAGCATCGGTTGTCTCATCTATTGAGATCCATATTTTGTTGCATTCAAATTCATCGCTAAATTTCTACACAACAATGTTGAAGTTGCTGTCAACATAATTTTTCCATAATGATGACTCGCTTGGTATATGTTCCTCTGTGTATTTCTCTAAAAAACCTCTAAGAGATTTGTTTTCCAATTTCCACAGTGGAATTCCAGCATCAATGAATGCCTTTCACAAATCACTCGAAACCTCAGATTTGCAACTGGAGCCAGCAGTAAATGTATTGAGGAGACAAGCTTTGGTATTTCGCTTGGGTAGTCTACACCCCAGCAGAATCAACATTGACTTCTCTAATTTTAGATTGCCCTCGTCTTCTCCCTCCATCCCCTCCCCCTTCCCCACTCTCCTTCTAGTCCTACTGTCGCCGCCTCTTCCTTTCTTTTTCCTACCCTCCCCACATCAGTCTGAAGAAGGGTCTCAACCCGAAACGTTGCCTATTCCTTCTCTCCACCGAACCTCACCCACTGAGTTTCTCCAGCATTTTTTGTCTACCTTCGATTTTTCCAGCATCTGCAGTTCTTTCTTAAATAGATCTTGGAGAAAACTAAACCAGCGGGCAGTGGCACGAGCGAATGAATGACCAGTCTGAAGAAAGGTTTTGACCTGAAACGTTACCCATTCCTTCTCTCCAGAGATGCTGTCTGTCCCGTTGAGTTACTCTAGAATTTTGTGTCTATCTTTGGGTTAAACCAGCATCTGCGGTTCCATTTTACACTAGTAATCATCTGTTTTCTTCACGATTTTTTTAATGAATTAAAATTCCACAGCAGCCTTCATGGTGGTGGAGAGGGGACGGGTAGAGTTCGGAGGACATTCTTGTCCCTGCAGCAGGCCATGTGTATCAGGAGAAGGCATAAACTGCCTTGCACCTCACAAGTAGGCAGGCAGCCTGCCTTTCTGTCTAGGTTTGCACTCTAAACCAAGCTAAAAGAAGCAGTACGTCCAGGGTTAAGTCGATGAGTGAACTTGGAGTAGAGAAGGATCCGTACCACTGTTTTTAGCAATGTTACAAAATTATGAGATTTTAAAAATTAAGTCTGCAATTTATCCCATCAGATAAAGCATAAAAAATAGTTTAATTTGACACCTAATTCACTTTCATATCTTCAGTATTAAAAATGTTATGGCCATTTTCATACTCGGAAATTAGCATCTTGTTCCCCATTGCTTTTCCATTGACTTAACACAAAAGCTGTGATCAAGGACAGTCAAAAGTCCATAACTTCCTTAAAAATTAAGAGAACTGAAAGAAAACTTCAGTTATTACAGATTGAAGCATTCTGAAACAAATTTGAAAGAGTCTTGCTTGGATGACCTGAAATTAAAGCATATAATTAGTTAGTTACCCAATTGTAGCTAATTACAAAATTCAATTACTAGATCTAAACATCTATTTCTTAAGAACAAAGTAACATTTTTAAATAGCCTAAGTGTTCAAATAACATTCACACAAGAATTCACATTAGCATGATTGTAAATCTCATTGTCATGCATTTATAGGCCAAATGGAAGGAATTTAATGTTTAATTCCCATAAATTAATGGGCATTTAAATCATCTTGCGAGTGGGATTTTGTGGAATGTGATCAATTGGAACGTTGTGGTTGCGGTGAATTTAAACCCCATTTCAGCAGGAAAAATACTGCCAGTTCGTATGGGGAATAAATCATCGTTTCGCAACGTAAAATGTGGACTAAAGGCATCTTTTTTACTTTAAAAAAAAAATATTTATTAGAGTTAAATACATCAATGTACTTCACATATATCTTGTTACAATCATTGTACCCCATAATTTTATGGCTTTTAAAGAAAAAGAATAGAAAGAAAGAGAGTGAAATAAGTGAAAAGAGTTGTGATAGTGAAAGAGCATGCCAAAAACGAGAAGAAACCCTTGGTCAAAGAATTAGAGAAAGGGGGTTAAGAGATAGACCCTAAAAAAAGGAAAAGGAAAAAAAAAGCCAGTTACTCTGTTATATATATCACACAAAAGGAATCCACCAACTCCATAGTTTTTCATCCCCCCCTACCAAGGCCCGAGGTACTCCTGCACCCTATCTTTGTAGCAATTCTATAAATGCAGACCACATCTGAAAGAAGCATTCTGATTTTCCTTCCAGGCGGAGTCTCATATCTTCCAGATGTAGTGTTTCAAACATAGTTGAAATCCACATATTTAATGTTGGTATAGGAGCATTATTCCAGAATTTTAAGATTAGTTTTTTTTCCTATTATTAAGCCGTAATATAATAAATTCTTTTGATACGCATCTAATTCCGGCTACCTTCTGTCTTTCTGAAAATAATCCATTCTGGCTTTGGTGTCATTTTTATTTTAACACTTTTGTGAAAATTTCAAAGATTTCAATCCAAAACCTTTGAATTTTTGTACAAAAGATGAATGAGTGCGCTATTGTAGCTTCTTGACAGCGGCATTTATCACAAATTGGTGAAACGTTAGGGAAAAATTTATTTAATTTAGTTTTTCAGTAGTATAATCTATGTATAATTTTAAATTGTATTAAAGTGTGTCTTACGTTAATTGAGTATTTGTGCACATTTAATATGTATTCTTTCCACCTTTCATTGGAAATGTTTATGCTTAGTTCGTTTTCCCATTCACCTCTAATACCTTCCATTGTTGGTATTACTGCATTTATTATAATATTATATATATGTGAAATAAAATTTGGTGATTCTGCCTTTGTATGCATTACTTCATCTAGTAAGTCTTTTTTTAAATAATATTTTTATTAGAAGTAATCCATCATAACAACGGTATAACAACTTTTCAAATACACAACCAACTTATTTCAATAAGTATACGGATGTTACAAATAATTCTTAAAAACTTCTATTTTTTAGAAAATAGAAAGTATTTTTTAGAAAGAAAAGAATAGATTTTAAATAATAAGAATGGTGATTAAATAATAATTTTGATTATATAGGGAGAGAAAGAGAAGAGAAAAAAAGAAAAAAAGAAGGAAAAAAAAAATTACAGTATATATTATTCATCTTAATAGTGAATAACATAATTTCAAATAACGATATCAATAGAGACATGCATACAAATCCAAAAAAAAAAAAAGAATTATTTTCATCTAATCCTGCCGGGTTCCCATTGAGTTGTGATGTCAAGAACATCTACCCCTTCGAATATTCTGTATATGGAGACCATATCTGTTCAAAGAGTTTGTATTTGTCCATTAGGACAAATATGATTCTTTCCAAATGCAATGTCTCCAACATTTCCACTGTCCACATTTTACTTGTGGGGGATAATGTTCCCTTCCAAAATTTCAATATTATTTTTATCCCTATTATCAAACAGTAATCCAAGAAATTTCTTTGGTTTACTGTTAATATTAGATTTCAATCCAGAACTCCTAATATTATTAATTTTTGATCTGGGTCCAGTTTAATTTTAAGAACTTCAGAGATAACTCTAAAGATTTCTGTCCAATAATAGTTGAGTTTTATACATGTTACAAAACTATGCGTTAAGTTAGCTTCCAAGTTCTGACATGTATCACAAATAGAAGCAATGTTAGGATAAATTCTACTTAATTTCGTTTTTGAATAATGTAATCTGTGTAATACCTTAAATTGTATCAATATATGTCTAGTATTTAATGAGCAACAATGTATACATTGTAGGCTTTCTTCCCAAGTTTTCTTCGTTATAGATGAACCTATTTCATTTTCCCATGTTTGTCGATATATTTCTGAAGTTGGGATTTCCCTATCCAAGATAGTGTTGTATATATACGCTATTAATTTTTCTGTATTTGGGTGTTTATTAAACAATTCATCTAATAATCCTGGTTTTCTATTTTTATAGTTTTGCGTATTTGACTTAATATAGTTTCTAATTTGTAAATACTTAAATATGTTATTTGACTGCAATCCATAGATATCCTGTAACTCTTGAAATGAAAGAAATTTTCCTTTCTTGTAAAGGTGTTCTATCCTTTTCATTCCTAAATCATTCCAGTGTCTAAACCCCTTATCCAATACAGAGGGCTTAAACAAAGGATTATTCATAATTGGCAAACAAAGTGAGAAATTATCCATATGTAGGGTCTTAACTATTTGTTTCCAAATACGTCCATTGCTATGAATTATAGGGTTATCGCCATACTTTTTTTTTTGTACTTCTCTTGGTGCAAAAATAATCGAACCTACATCAAAAGGCAAACAGTCTTCTTTTTCCATCTTTAGCCAGTTTGGCTCATAATCTAAATTTACCAACCAAAAATTCCATTATTTTTAATCTGAAAACTGCCCAGAAATAATATAAGAAATTTGGTAGTGCTAGTCCACCATTTATTTTAGATTTACATAGATGTTTTTTACTTATTCGATGATTTTTATAGTCCCAAATAAAACTATTAACCAAAGTATCTATTTTTTTAAAAAACATTTTAGGGAGATATAAAGGGATGGCTTGAAATAAATATAACAATTGTGGCAAAAAAATCATTTTTATAGCGTTTATTCTACTGATCATTGATATAGGTAGTATTTTCCAATATACAATTTTTTTTTTTAGTTTATTTAACAATTGAGGGTAATTATATATAAATAGACAGTTATAGGATTTAGATACATTAATTCGTACATATTTAAATTTGTCCGTGGGGGAATTGTTCTAGTATATTTAATTTTATTCCAGTTATAGGCATAATTTCACTTTTATTCCAGTTAATTCTATACCCAGAAAATGTGACAAACTTAGTTATAACATTAAGTAGATTAGGAATACTAATCTCGGGTTTTGTGATATAAATTAAGATGTCATCTGCGTATAGAGATATTTTATTTGTTGTAGTTTTGGTATTATGTCCATATATTTCTGGTTCTGATCTAATCATTTCGGCTAATGGTTGTATTACCAGAGCAAATAGTAATGGTGATAATGGGCATCCTTGTCTACAACCCCTAAAGAGATTAAATTTTGCTGATAACATTTGATTTGTTAATATTCTTGCAGTTGGATTCGAGCATATGATTTTTACCCATTTGTAAAATCTATCTCCCAGTTGAAATTTCTGCATTATTTTAAATAAATATGGCCGTTCAACCTGGTCAAATGTTTTTTCAGCATCTAAGGATATGACAGCTAGTTCAATATCATTCACTTTCTTTGAGTATATGATATTGAATAGACGTCTCAGATTATAAGATGAGTAGCGTTTTGGGATGAAACCTGTTTGGTCATGATGTATTAAGTTATTAATCACTAAACTTAACCTACGAGATAAAATTTTAGTTAGTATTTTTTGATCAGTGTTTAAAAGAGCTATTGCTCTGTATGACCCAGGGTCTTCAAAATCTTTATCGGCTTTAGGGATGTGTAATTGTAGATTCATTTAATGATTGGTAACTTTCCTTGTTCATAAGCATATTTATATATTATATGTAAACGTGGAGAGATCAGATCATAAAACTTCTAATAAAAATCAACACTTAAGCCATCAGGGCCTGCGGCTTTTCCGTTATTTAATGATCCAATTGATTCTTCAATATCTTTTATTGATATATCAGCATTTAACAAGTCTCTACCTTCCTGATCCAAAACTATTAATATGACATTCTTGTAGGAATGTTTCCATTCCATCTGGTTGTCCTGCTAATTTAGATGAGTAAAGATTTTGATAATATTATAAAAATGTATAATTGATATCTTTTGGTAATGTCAATATTTCTCCTTGTTCTGATCTTTTTATGTATCATTTTCCTCATCTAATTTTCTAAGCTGGCGTGCCAGTAATTTTTTGTGGTTTATCCCCCAAATTCAAAGAGTACTTGTTTAGTATGTTGAAAAAGTTTTAATAATCTGATTTGAATATATTTTATTTAGCTTTATTTTTAATGCTATCAATTTTTATTATTAGCCCCTTTGAAGGGGATATTGCATTTTGTTGCATTCTGTATATCTAATTGTTTTTATTTCATTTTCCAACTTTTGTTGAGTCTTTCAATTTCCTTATTATAGTATGCGTTGTGCTTGATATTATCGCCACCACACATAAATGCTTTAAATGTATCCCAAAGCAGTGATGGTGAAATTCCAGGTTTGTCATTAGTTTAAAAAAATAGTTTAATCCATTTTACCAAGTAATCATAACAAGCCTTATCATTTAATATTTGGGGGTTGAGTCTCCAGTTAGAGGTTTTAATAGTTATGTCTTTTAATGTTATCTTAAATGCTAATAGAGCATGATCCGAGACAATATTATCATGATATTTTGAGTCATACATAAATGGGATTAGTTTTGAATCTATTAAAAAATAGTCTATCCTTGAATAGGTTCCAACTACAGGGGAAAAATGAGTATTCTCGAACAGATGGGTTATCTGTTCTCCAGATATCCTTAACATTTGCTGTGTTAATAAAATAATTTATGAGTGTACTTGACTTAGAAGTGGTTTTACTTTTCATTGATGATCTATCTAAATAATTATCTAAGGTACAATTAAAATCACCTCCAATTATTAGATTATGTTGAGTGGATATAGAGATATTGTTAAATATTTTCTTGAAGAATAATGGGTTATCAAAATAGGACCATATATATATTCATAAGGATTACTTTTATAGAATGTAATTCACCTGTAATTATTATTATAATGACTCAACATCTTCTATTATTGAGCTTTGTTTAAAAGGTATACCTTTACGAATAATTATTGCTACCCCTCTAGACTTATGTGTAAATGAAGAGTGATATACTTTGGAAATCCATTTTGCTGTTAATCTATGCTACGCATCTTTTTTAAGGTGTGTCTCTTGGAGAAAAATAATATCAGATTTTGATCTATTTAATTGAGCTAAAACCTTACCTTTTTTAATTGGTTTGTTAATTCCCTTAACATTCCAACTACAGAAGGTGATTCCATCACCCTCAATCCTAGTGTTTATGTCATACATGTTATTATTAAGGTGGTTTATAATGGAGTAGATGTCTCAGCTCATCTAGCCCAATCCTATAACCAAACATCAGATTAATGAAATTTAATTTCTGTATCATTGTCTTATACACACGTCTCTTTGAACTAACTATATAATAACAATCATACTTAAATCCATATAATATATAATATGAAATAAAATACATAGTAAAAAAATAATAAAAAAGTGAGTAAAAAGGTAAGTGATGTTAGTAAAGTGTAAGGGGGAAAAAAGTGACTACAATATAATTAGTGTAGTTTAGTATTAGTGTAAGTCACACTAGTGTGGCTATTAATCTAAAGGCTCCGTGAAAAAAAAAGATGTTAATTAATTCAAGCTCTGGGAATTTTGCCTTAAGGGAATATAATGTAAAGAAATCGGGGTGGGGTATTAAAATTATATACTTAATAATTAATTAATAATATTACTAATATCAAATATAATTAGTGTCATAGCACTATATTGGGAGAGCTAACGTACATTTTTAAGGGGCAGGTAATACAAAACTATATTTATTAATAATCCATCCATCCCTCCTTAACCCCAAGATAAAGTCCATGTCAATTGTTCCTCCTCCTTCCCTGCGGGTCCTCCTTCAGTGTGAATCTTCCTCCTTTTCTGTGGATGGGCAATATCATCAGGTAAGTGATCAATAATATTCAGTATTATTCATCTTCATCTACTTCTTCCTCTACTTCTTCCTCTTCCAGTTTCTTCTGAATGTTTCGAGTGAATTCAAGAGCTTCTGGATGTTTGGTGAAGTGGTGCTCCTTGATCATCTAGTAAGTCTAATGGCATTGTGTGAAATTCATGTGCATGTTTTTTCAAATAATCACATATTTGGAAATAGTTAAAATACTGATTGTTACCCAGATTGTATTTTAGTTGTAATTGTTTAAATGATAATAGTTTTCCCGTATCATACAAATCCCCCAAAGTTTTAATTCCTGCTCTTTCCCATTGTATGAATGCTTTGTCTATAATCGAGGGTTTAAACAGGGGGTTTTTAGCAATAGGAGATAGGAGAGATAAGTTTCTTAATTTTAAATTGTATTTTATTTGTTTCCAAATTCTGATTATACAATGTATAATTGGGTTTTTGTTGTAGTTTGTATTATTCACCGTCATTGGTGAAAGAAGGATCGCACCAATATTAAAGGGGGAGCAGTCCTCTTTTTCCATAATGATCCATTCCGGTTGCTGAAGAGCATTATCCAACAATTGAATCATATTTCTAACATTTACCGACCAATACATGAAATTTGGGAGTGCTAATCCCCCTACTACTTTCGGTTTATTCAGGTGTGGTCTTTGTATTCTATGGGTCTTATAATCCCAAATAAAGTTTGTAATATCTGAGTCCAATTAAAAAAAAAAAAAATGGGTAGATATAGTGGGATTGATTGGAACAAGTATAGAATTTGTGGTAGAAAAATCATTTTTATGGCATTTATTCGACCTATTAAGGACATCGGGAGCGTTTTCCAGAATTTAATTACATTATGTAATTTCTTAAGTACAGGGTTATAGTTTGCTTTAAACGTCTTGATATCTTCTAGTAATTTCAATGCCCAAGTATTTAAATTTTCCCCCCAGCTATTTTAAAAGGAAATTGTACGAGATATATAGAATCTTTCAGTTTTATTGACATGATTTCACTTTTAATCCAGTTTATTCTGTAACCTGAAAATGTACCGAAATCCTCAATTAAATTTAAAATATTGGGTACAGTGATATGAGGCTTTGTGATGTACAAAAGTACATCATCAGCGTATAATGATATTTTATTGTTTGAATATTTTGTCTTATATCCGTGGATATTCGGATGAGGTCTAATACTTTCCGCTAGTGGTTCAATTATGAGGGCAAATAACAATGATGATATAACCATATAACCATATAACCATATAACAATTACAGCACGGAAACAGGCCCTCTCGGCCCAAAGCGTGTGTGTACATTTTCTGTAGACGAGGACTAAATATATCGTAAACATTTTATAGAATTCATTACTAAATCCGTCGGGATCTGGTGCTTTTTCCATTTTTTAATGAGAATATTGTTTCTTCTATTTCCTTATTTGAGATTTGTGCTCCCAATTCCTCTTGTTCCTGCAATTCTAGTTTGGGAAGATTGCAATTATCCAGAAACTCAGTGATTGTGTTGGTGTCCATTGTCATTTTGGATGTATACAAATTCTCATAAAATTGCACAAATCTTTTATTAATTTCATTTGGTAATGTTAATACTGCCCCTTTATCTGATTTAATTTTTGAAATCGTGTGTTCCTTTTCTCGTTTTTTTAATTGCCGTGCGAGAAGATTTTGAGGCTTCTCCCAAAATACAAACTGTTCCTGTTTTGTAATTTGGAATAATCATAACTTTCTCTGATAGTAATTTATTTAATTTGAATTTTAGTATTAATATTTTATTGTGTTTATCCATGGACGTGTCTTTAGCATTATCTATATCCAATTGTCTAATTTGTTCCTCTAGCTGCCGTTGTTCATTCTTACTTTTTTTATTTTGAAAGGCTTGGTATGAAATTATAACACCTCTAATAAAAGCTTTGAAAGATTCCCATAATCATGTAGGTGGTGTGTCAGGCGTATCATTTATTTCGAAAAAAAAGATCCATTTGCTGTCTTAGATATATACTCCCTTGTGGGTCTTTTAAAATTTGGGGGTTATACCACCAGAACGATGTATTCTTAGACATGCCTTCTATTTTTTTTTTTTTAAGTTAGAATGATCTGAAATCGTATTTGTGTGGCATTTTGGGTTAAGATTATATGGAATTAATTTTGTGTCTACGTGACAATCTATACGTGAGTAATTCTTGTGTGCCTGTCGGATTTGCAATCCTCCAAACATCGGTTATATTTTTATTTTTTATATATGTGTTTAAAAGTTCACTAGTTTTAGATTTCATATTACCTCGTTGTTTTTGATTGGATTTATCTAAATAAGGATCTAAGATACAGTTAAAGTCTCCCCCAATTATAACATTCTGGTAATTATATTCTGCAATTATATTCAAAATGTTATTAAAAAAATGCAGATTATCAAAGTTAGGCGCATATATATTTACCAATGTGATTGGGATTGCATGGATCTCACTGGTAACTATCAAATATCTCCCATCCTTATCTGTTAAGGTATTTTTCTGTTTAAATGGTATATCTTTGCGAATCATGATGGGCGTGCCTCTGGATTTTGACGTGTATGACAAATGAAAAGTTTAACCTACCCAGTTTGCCCTCAATCTTGATCTTGAACTTTAAGATGTGTTTCTTGGAGGAAGATAACATCTGACTTAAATGCTTTCAGCTGTGCTAAAATCTTACCCATTTTAATATGTTCGTTAGCCCCCCTAATATTCCAACTGCAAAATGAGATTCCTCCCGATTTATTTTGTTTAGTGTCTTGCATTTTGACTAGGTTTAGTACCTATGTATCTTGTGGTGCATCCATACCTCAGATCTTTAAGCAATGGAGGAACAGTCAACCTACCAAGTTCAGTTTGTGGATTTATTTTGCGATTATCCTTGAATTTAAAAAACACACATGTGATTAATTGTGATAGTAAAACAAAAAAAATAGTACAAGTGAAAATACATTGACCGAGCTTGTCGGCACTGTAATAAGTGGCCCACGTGTTGGTGGGAGAAAACATTGTATCGACTTCCGTTGTTGATGTTAATAAACAAATAGCTCTGTTCCCTCAATAAGTCATAAAATATCTGAACTAGAACCGAGCCGATTCCAAATCAACTATATAATACCTAATTGCAGTACATATATCCATTTCATATGTATTCTCAAATATATCCAATTGTTTTATCAACAGAATGTTAAGCATCAGTTTTTACCTCGATAGTTATCAGCTATTGGTTGAAGGGGCTACCTAGGGCGGGCTCCTGGATCTGAGCCAGGAGCCCGTCATCCCCCTCACAACCCGGTTATAAATCTGCTTAAAACTTATTAAGATATTAAGTTATAGATGTTAGATTGTAAATCAGCCCCTTACTACCGATCTGATTAATGTTCATTACAATTTCTATAATAGTATTCTATGTTTTAAGTGTTAAAAGTGTTATTTCTACAACATTAGGTTATTCAGTTAAAAATTTAAAACCACAGTAATTGCTCTGTTCAGATTATATTGTAAAGCTCTGTATTCAGTGTTTATCTTTTTCCATTTCACTTGGAACCCAGTATGTCCTTGAATTAACATTCCTCGATAAGCCGTCGAGTCTAAACACAGGGAGAGTTCCATCTTCTGTTGAACACATATCATGTTGAAATAGTAAAGAGAGAGCGTGTCCATACAGTACAGCTTTTCAAGTTACTTATTCTCTTCCACGATGGTTAAGGCATATTTATATGCGCTTTCTGGATTTGTAAACGATTTTTGCTGATCGTTGTAAGAAATGCACATTCTCGCGAGAAAGTAGACTCCATATCTGACACCCTCAACGCCTTGGAGCCCTTGCTTTACCTTGAATAACTGATTTCTTTTTTGGACCAATTCATAGGGGTAATCGCTAAATATTTTAAAGGTTGGCTGCTCGTAATTCAGTGGTACTCCATATTTGATATTACTCATCACCTCTTCTACGCCAGAGATGTCCCGAAATTTCACAATGATCTGACGTGTGTATTCTGAGCCTGTTTGGGATTTTTGTTAGAATCTCGGAATTCGATGGTTAGGAAGATTGAGAGCTTCTTTAATTAGATCCGCAGCAAACTCCCGAGGGTTATCTCCCTCGGCTTCCTCGGGTACTCCTACTAGCCTTAGATTAAAGCGTCTCGAACAAGTTTCCAAGTCTAGGCACTTATCCAAACATTTTGCCAGCTGTTTTGCAGTGAGGTCGTGCTGTGTCTTCATTTTCTTCATATCCTCGGCCATTCGTCCCATCTCTTCCTCCATCTCTTTCATTGTTTTCACATATGAGGCGACAGTCTCATGCACTGCAACAAACTTCTTATTATTGTCTTCTTCTCCCTTGTCCATTCGTTCCAATAGTTCAACTCTCACATCTTCAATTCTTTTATTTACGGTGTTGATCGAATCCTGCACACTCAATAACTTTCAAATTGCCCGTATTCGTATTCAGCATTAGATTATCTGTCTAATCTTTCATAATTTTTTCCATGTGCGTTGCATCCACCTTTTCGTCAGTTCTCTTACCATTTGTTTTAAGTCCTCCAAGTCTTTCTCCTTATCTGCCTTTGCTCTTGTAGACATTTCGGAAGGCAGTTTTCCTTCAAGAGCACCTTCAAAAGTTGATTCTCCAAGCTCTTCAGGCTCTATCTCAGTGCTGCAGTATATTTTTGAAATGCTTCTCTGAGGACTCTGAGCAGAAATCGGATTCTGCATTTAAAGGGTTACATTTTCAGCCAGAGTGGTGAATTTTCAGACTCTGTTTTTCACACAGAGAGTGGTGAATTTGTGGAATTCTCTGCCACAGAAGGTAGTTGAGGCCTGTTCGTTGGCCATATTTAAGAGGGAGTTGGATGTGGCCCCTGTGGCCGAAGGGATCAGGGGGTATGGAGAGAAGGCAGGTACAGGATTCTGAGTTGGATGATCAGCCATGATCATATTGAATGGCGGTGCAGGCTCGAAGGGCCGAATGGCCTGCTCCTGCACCTAATTTCTATGTTTCTATGTTTCTATCCAGAGTTTAATGCACAGCAGTTATTGTTGATGCCATCAGCAGAGCATTCAAGGCCTCCGATAACCTTTTTTAATCGGTCCCGATCTCTAATTCCAGTTATAATGTGAAAAATCACAAATTTTCGGGAGCGAAGCTATGTGTGGCGACTGTTACCAAAACATGGCGCCACTGGAAGTCGGATTAAAGGCATCTTAAGAAGCACTTTGATACGTTAAATAAATGGCTTTCCTTTACCTGTCCCGTACGTGAAATCCGTCCCCGTTGTCGGCGTTGACGGCTTTAGAAACTGATTTTTAAATTACTCCAGCGCTGAACTTGTCGGGCGATTAAAAAAAAAAAAAAAAAAAATTTCACAGAACGGCAGTCGGAATAATTCTTCAGCAAAACCTTATACTCTGAGAAAATATATTTAGGACAGGTAGGAGAAACACTGCATTTTAACCCCGCCCCCCCCCCCCCCCCCCCTCAAATGCGCCAAAATCATGCACACGGCCAGTGGCAGAACTACAGCACCGCTGAAGGTAAGTTTTGTAACATACCTACTGTTTTATATAAAAGGGTTAGCATGTGCCAGAGGCATCTAGTCAGAGGTTGACTGAAAACCTATCGAAGGGTGTGAAAGAAGAGGAGAATGAGACTAATTAGCACTTTGAAAGAGGCAGCGCAGGTCATGGTGAACGGAATAGCTGCATTCTAATCTGTATTTTTCTAATTAAACACTTTGACGGCTTCATTAAAATGCATCTTTCCACTCTGTTTCCAGTCTTGCTTGTAATTTACACAAGTTCAGCCCTGGCCGCCATGTCCTATCATCCTTGCTGCTCTGAGCAAGTGTCTGAGAGTAGTGAACAGAGCCTTCACCAGGCTGCCATACCTTAATGAAAACTACAGTATGTTTGAAGGAACTGCAGATGCAAAGACACAAAATGCTGGAGTATCTCAGTGGGACAGGCAGCATCTCTGAGGAGAAAGAATGGATGACTTTCGGGCCAAGACCCTTCTTCAGACCTAGAGGGTCACCCATTCCTGAGTTACTCCAGCATTTTGTATCTATAATGAAAACTGGACTGGTTTAATCCAGAAAAATGGAAGATAAATAATAAACTTAAATCATTATAACTGATACATTAAGCATTTTTACCAGCAAACGTGTCACATGAGATGATTAAGAGCTTGCCTGTAGAAAGATAAAAGACCTCTGATCTAGTCCATAAGAAAAGAATCATGGTTACAACTTTGGGTATGTTTAGGTTTAGGTAAATCTATAAATCTATAGTTATAGGTTTAAGGTTAAGGGAGAACAATTTAATAGAAATCTGATGGGTGACTTTTTCACACAAAGGGTGGTGGGCATGTGGAACAATCTGCCAGAGGAGGTAGTTGAGGCAGGGACTATTGCAAAGTTTAAGAAACAATTAGACAGGTACATGGATAGGACAAGTTTAGAAGGATATGGGCCAAACACAAGCAGGTGGGACAAGTGTAGATGGGACATGTGGTCGGTGTGGGCAAGTTGGGTTGAAGGGCCTGTTCCCACGCTGTATGAAATGTATGACGCTGTATGAAAGTATGCATGCAGGTACAACAGGCAGTGAAAAAATCTAATGGCATGTTGGCCTTCATAACGAAAGGATTTGAATATAGGATTAAAGAGGCCCTTCTGCCGTTGTACAGAGCACTGGTGAGACCACATCTGGAGTGTTGTGTGAAGTTTTGGTCTCCTAATTTGAGGAAGGATATCCTTGCTATTGAGGGAGTGCAGCGTAGGTTCACGAGGTTAATCCCCGGGATGGCAGGACTGTCATATGAGGAAAGATTGGAAAGACATTAATGGAGTATTGAAAAGTCATTATCTCTTCTGGAATTGAATGCATGCCTTAAATGCAATGAACAGTGCAAATTGCATGTTGCATATTTGTCTATATTTATCCTTGAAGATCTACTTGATATGTTTCCAAAACAGTGTAGAAAAGCTTAGTCAGGTGTTAATATGTATATGTTTCACAATGTTTTAATTTTACAAACTTCATCAGACAAGATAACTAAACGTTGTTCTCTTATCATGTATCTATAACTGTAAATGGATCGATTGTAATCATGTGTTGTCTTTCTGCTGACTGGTTAGCACGCAACGAAAGCTATTCACATGTGACAATAAACGGAATTGAAACTGAAACTGAACTGAATGAATCAGTTCATTGAATCATAGTACAGCAAAACTCAAATTGTCTGGCATATTTGAGATTTGGTGCCTGAGATCCATATTTTCTGGACTGTTTATAGTTATTCCTTTTAATACATAAATACAATTTTAATTCAGTTTTTATAAATGTTAGACGGTATTATAACAAATTTCCCAGTGAAATTGCAACATTTAAAAGGACAGACAACAGAACCGTGATCAGTTTAAGGAGAAAATGGGGAATGTAGTTCTGGTGAGTATTAGATTCAAAAGAGTGGCTAAATGCAGCATCAAGCTCCTGTTTGAAAAATGGACCTGACCTGAACCATCATCTATCCACAGATCCTGCCAGATCAGCTAAGTTCCCGCAGCATTTTGAATTTTGCTTCAGATTCAAGCGTCTGCAGTCTCTTGCGCCTTCAGAATAAAGCTCCCTAACTAGAGTTTGTGTCTCATCTCTCATTCTCTGATGTAGTCTTACATCAATTCTCCCTGTGGGTTCTGTGAATGAAATTGCTCATTGGTATCAATGAAATTGCTCATTAGTATCAAGTTGTGGATGTGTGCCATCAGCTTACTGAAGAGCTCTCACTACCTGGGGAAACAAATGGCTGATACTTCCAGAATGCATACATTAGTAGAATGCCAGCATCAATTAGTACTGGGGAGCTCTGGCTGTACTGCAAAGGATTAGTCCTCTTACTAGACCTGCAAGTAACCTTGCATGGCCAATGTCATGGAGTCATAGTGATACAGGCCCTTCGGCCCAACTTTCCTACGCCAGTCAACATGTCCCAGCTACACCAGTCCCATCAGCCCACATTTGGCCACGTATCCACCCAGACCTGTCCTATCCATGTACCTGTCTAACCATTTCTTAAATATTGCCAGAGTCCCACTCAACTACCGCCTCTGGAAGCTTGGTCCATACCCAAATCCCATCCTCCCACCCACCCAGCCCCAAACTTTATGTGAAAAAGTTACCCTTCAGATTCCTATAATCTTTTCCCCTTCACCTGAAACCAATCCTCTTGACCTTGATTAGCCGACTCTGGGCAAGATACTTTTTGCATCTACCTGATATATTTCTCACATGATTTTATATACCTCTATAAGATCAAACTTCGTCCCCCTGTGCTCCAAGGAATTGTTGCACGCATTAAGCATTAGACAGACAGGAAAAGCTAAAATTGAAAAATAGAAAACCTGACTATCCAGATGTAACAAATCATACTTTAAACCCTCAATTTTAGTTCACATTTCATCTTTGAAAGAAAACGGATCCTGTAACACTCAAAAATATAGTGTTACATGATCCCAAATCAAGGCAATACATTTTTCATCATTATTCCATAGTGTGGTAAGTTCAGCAAAACAAAATGCAAGAAGAACTCAGTGAGTCAAGTCAAGTGTGTTTTATTGTCATGTGTCCCAATAAAACAATGAAATTCTTACATGCTGCAGCACAACAGAATATGCAAATGGTACACTGTATAAAATATGGTGAACGAGAGAGAAAAAAAATATCAGTGTATATATACACTAACCCACAAGTCTGATCTTGACCACCTCCTGTTGTTCTGCATATTGATTTTAGAAAAAACGCTGCCACTTATGGCTATGATTTTTGGCCATCTTACTCAGAGTCCCCCTCTGCTGCGCAGGCCAAGAAGATTTTTCCCATCGATGAAAAATAACATAATTATTAGTGTTTAAAAAATGTTGAGATTCTCTCTCCTGTCAATCACGCCATGAAGGCCACACCCCTTCTGGTGGGAGGGGGGAGTGACTATAAAACCCAGAAGTGTGGGCGTGGCTCAGTCTCTGCAAGATGGAGGAGGGAGAGGTCACGACTCGCTGTCTTAAGTGGCCTTGCACCCTGCTTGAAATGGTATTAAACTGCACTTGAATTTGGTGGCCTTGCACCCTGCTTGAAATGGAATTTCAAGGAATAGCCGTGAGTCAAATGCCAGCCCGCCAGCCATGAGTGAGTAATCTGCGAGCACAACAGGCTTGAGGACTGAGCCGCCAGCCCAATAAACCATTTGGCCATTTTAATTAGTTACTCAAGAAATAAAGCATGACATTGTCAGGTAAGCCAATTTTGGACTCCAGGGGGTAAATCTCCACCGGAATATGTAATAAGATTCCCGTTAGCACGTCGTTTCTTCGAGTAGATGTGATCACACACAAATAAATACACACACACACACACACACGCACACACGCACACATGCATGCACACGCGCACACGCGCACACACACATCCACATCCAAGATCAAAGTTTTAAATTTATACTAGACTAAGTAGGACCCAATGGGTCCCCCAATGCAATATTCCAACTCTCCACCAATTCCAATATTGGTGGTCTGTGCGGGGGGGGGGGGGCAGAGGGTTCTAGAGCGCTAGTATAGGTATTGTGGGCTAAAGGGACTGGCTTCCAGAGGGCTAGCATGGACATTGTGGGCCAAATGGATTGTAGCATTTCAAAGCAGCCACCACCAACAACCATTTGCAGTGCAGCATTTCAAAGCAGCCACCACCAACAATCATTTGCAGTGCAGTATTTCAAAACGACCACCACCAACAACCATTTGCAGTGCAGCATTTCAAAGTGACCACCGGCAACAACCATTTGCCGTGCAGCATTCCAAAGCGACCATCACCACGAGCATTTGCAGTGCAGCATTTCAAAGCGACCACCACCAACAACCATTTGCAGTGCAGCATTTCAAAGTGACCACCACCAACAACTATTTGCAGTGCAGCATTTCAAAGCAACCATGTGTTCATTTTCAAACAGTCTCTGCAACAAACATTTGCAGAGAGTGACTGAGGCACAACATTTCTGGGTTTTATAGTCGCAGGGCAGCAGAGAGAATCTCAACATGTTCAAACATTAAAAACTCTTTTATTTATCATCGATGGGAAAAATCCTATTGTTCTGCGCAGTGGAGGGGAACTCTGAATAAGATGGCTAAATATCAAAGCCGAAAGTGAACAGACCACTTCCTGTTTTTCTGTTTCATGAATTTATAAAAAATGCTGCCACTTTTGGCTGTGATTTTTAGTAATATAGATCAATTTCAAGTGAGTTTATTGTCATGTGTCCCTGATAGGACAATGAAATTCCTGCTTTGCTTCAGCACACAGATAGTGGGCATTTACTACAAAACAGATCAGTGTGTCCATATATCATTATATAAATAGAAACATAGAAACATAGAAATTAGGTGCAGGAGCAGGCCATTCTGCCCTTCGAGCCTGCACCGCCATTCAATATGATCATGGCTGATCATCCAACTCAATATGGTGTACCTGACTTCTCTCCATACTCCCTGATCCCTTCAGCCACAAGGACCACATCCAACTCCCTCTTAAATATGGCCAACGAACTGGCCTCAATTACCTTCTGTGGCAGAGAATTCCACAGATTCACCACTCTCTGTGTGAAAAACGATTTTCTCATCTCGGTCCTAAAAGACTTCCCCCCTTATCTTTAAACTGTGACCCCTTGTCCTGGACCTCCCCAACATCGGGAACAATCTTCCTGCATCTAGCCTGTCCAACCCCTTAAGAATTTTGTAAGTCTCTAAGAATTTTGTAAGTCTCTATGAGATCACCCCTCAATCTTCTAAATTCCAGTGAGTACAAGCCGAATCTATCCAGTCTTTCTTCATACGGAAGTCGTGCCATCCCAGGAATCAGCCTGGTGAACCTTCTCTGTACTCCCTCTATGGCAAGAATGTCTTTCCTCAGATTAGGAGACCAAAACTGTGCGCAATACTCCAGGTGTGGCCTCACCAAGACCCTGTACAACTGCAGTAGAACCTCCCTGCTCTTGTACCCAAATCCTTTTGCTATGATTCGCTTTCTTCACAGCCTGCTGCACCTGCATGCGTACTTTCAATGACTGGTGTACCATGACACCCAGGTCTCGCTGAATCTCCCCTTTTCCTAATCGGTCACCATTCAAATAATAGTCTACCTTCCTGTTTTTGCCACCAAAGTGGATAACCTCACATTTATCCACATTATACTGCATCTGCCATGCATTTGCCCACTCATCCAGTCTATCCAAGTCATCCTGCAGCCTCCTAGCATCCTCCTCACAGCTAACACTGCCCCCCAGCTTCGTGTCATCCTGCAAACTTCGAGATGTTGCATTTAATTCCCTCGTCCAAATCATTAATGTACATTGTAAATAGCTGGGGTCCCAGCACTGAGCCTCGCGACACCCCACTAGTCACTGTCTGGCATCCTGAAAAGGACCCGTTCACTCCTACTCTTTGCTTCCTGTCTGCCAGCCAGTTCTCTATCCACATCAATACTGAACCACCAATACTTCCTTAAGTACCCTGGGATGCAGCCTATCTGACATGCACACATGAATAAAGAAACTGATGAAGTGCTTTAAGTTTGTATACCAATCTCTTGTGTGGGACCTTGTCGAAAGCCTTCTGAAAGTCCAGATATAACACATCCACTGCTTCTCCCTTATCCACTCTACTAGTTACATCCTCAAAAAAATCAATAAGATTCGTCAGACATGATTTACCCTTCGTAAATCCATGCTGACTTTGTCCAATGATTTCACCACTTTCCAAATGCGCTGCTATCCCATCTTTAATAATTGATTCCACCCCACTACCGATGTTAGTCTAACTGGTCTGTAATTCCCCGTCTTCTCTCTCCCTCCCTTTTTAAAAAGTGGGGTTACATTAGCTACCCTCCAATCCTCAGGAACTACTCCAGAATCCAAAGAGTTTTGAAAAATTATCACTAAGGCATCTGCTATTTCTGGGGCTACTTCCTTAAGTACCCTGGGATGCAGCCTATCTGACATGCACACATGAATAAATAAACTGATGAAGTGCAAATTACAGATAATGGGTTATTAATGATCAGAGATTTTTCCGAGCCAGGTTTAATAGCCTGATGGCTGTGGGGAAGTAGCTACTCCTGAACCTGGTCGTTGCTGTCTTCAGGCTCCTGTACCTTCTACCTGATGTTAGCAGGGAGATGAGTGTGTGGCCAGGATGGTGTGGGTCCTTGATGATGCTGCCAGCCTTTTTGAGGCAGCGACTGCGATAAATCCCCTCGATGGAAGGAAGGTCAGAGCCGATGATGGACTGGGCAGTTTTTACTACTTTTTGAAGTATTTTCCTCTCCAGGGCGCTCAAGTTGTCGAACCAAGCCACGATGCAACCGGTCAGCATGCTCTCTACTGTGCACCTGTAGAAGTTAGAGAAAGTCCTCCTTGACAGACCGACTCTCCGTAACCTTCTCAGGAAGTAGAGACACTGATGAGCTTTCTTAATAATTGCATCTGTGTTCTCGGACTAGGGAAGATCTTCAGAGATGTGCACGCCCAGGAATTTGAAGCTCTTGACCCTTTCAACCATCGACCCATTGATATAAACTGGACTGTGGGTCCCCATCCTACTCCTTCCAAAGTCCACTATCAGTTCCTTGGTTTTACTGGTGTTGAGGGCCAGGTTATTTTGCTGGCACCATATGGACAGTCGCTCTATCTCTCTTCTATACTCTGACTCATCAATGAAACATCCCTCAACATTGGCGTCATCAGCGAACTTGATGATGGAGTTCGCACTATGACTGGCTACGCAGTCATTAGTATAGAGTGAGTACAGCAGGGGACTGAGCACGCAGCCTTGAGGTGCTCCCGTGCTGATTGTTATCAAGTCTGACACATTAGCACCAATACGAACAGACTGTGGTCTGTGAATAGAGGAAGTCGAGGATCCAATTGCAGAGGGATGCGCAGAGACCCAGTTCTGCGAGTTTGGTAACCAGCTTGGAGGGGATGATTGTGTTAAATGCCGAGCTGTAAGCGATGAATAACAGCCTGACATATTAGTTTTTGTTGTCCAAGTGTTCCAGAGCGGAGTGGAGGGCCAGCGAGATCGCATCCACCGTTGATCTGTTGTGGCAGTAAGCGAACTGCAGTGGGTCCAGGTTTTTGTCGAGGTAGGAGTTGATTTGCGCCATGATCAACCTCTCAAAGCACTTCATCACCACAGGCGTTAGTGGCACTGGTCAATAGATATTGAGGCATGTCACCTCGCTCTTCTTGGGTACCAGTATTATTGATGCCCTTTTGAAGCAGGTGGGAACCTCAGACCTCAGAAGTGACAGGTTGAAAATGTCCGTAAAAATTCCAGCCAGTTGGTCCGCACAGGTTTTTAGGACACGACCGGGTATACCATCAGGTCCAGATGCTTTTCGAGGGTTCACCCCTCTGAAGGATTTCCTGATGTCGGCCTCTGTGACAGAGACTGAAATACCATTACAGCGAATGGGGGCTCGGGAAGGCACATCAGTATTCTCCCTATCAAACCGTGTGTAAAACACATTGAGCTTGTCAGGGAGTGATGTTTCGCCCACATTCGAACTGCCTCCAGGTTTTGCCTTGTAGGAAGTGATTGCATTCAGGCCCCGCCAAAGCTGCCGAACATCTGTCTCATCCTCCAGTTTGGAGCAGGTCCCTTTTGGCCTTTGTGATGGCCTTACCAAAGTCATATCTGGACTTCTTGTAGTCCACTGCATCATCAGACGTAAATGCTTGGTGTCTGGACTTCAGAAGTGTGTGGATCTCACAGTTCATCCAAGGTTTCTGATTGGGAAACACTCAGAAGGTCTTTGTAGGGATGCAGTCCTCCACACATTTCTTAATGAAGTCTGTAACAACTGTGCCTTATTCGTTCAAGTCCGTTGCCGAATCCTTGAACATTGCCTAATCTACAGACTACAAACAGTCCTGGAGTTGTTCTTCGGCCGCACCCCCCCCCCCCCCCCCCCACCCCCAATGACCAGCTCTGTACTGTCCTCACCTCTGGGGGTGCGCTGTTCAATTGCAGTACCGCACTGTTCAAGAAGCAGTACCGCGGTATGGTCGGATTTACCGAAGTGAGGGCGAGGGATAGAGCGGTAGGCATTCTTGATGGTGGTGTAGCAGTGGTTGAGGGTTTTAGGTTCTCTGGTGCAGCAGGAGACATGTTGGTTGAAGTTGGGGAGTGATTTCTTGAGGTTTGCCTTATTGAAGTCCCCAGCAATGGTGGTGAATGCCTCTGGGTGAGACGTCTGGTGTTTGTTGACCACGGCGTGCAGCTCCTCCAGTGCCAGACGGACGTCTGCCTGGGGTAGGATGTAGACCACGGTCAGGATGATGGAGGTGAATTCCCTCGAAAGGTAGAAGGGACGGCACTTCACCGCCAGATGTTCCAGGTGCGGAGAGCAAGTGTTGGACAGGACTGCCACGTCTGAACACCACGCAGAGTTGACCATGAGGCAGACGTCCTCTCCCTTTCCCAGATGCCAGTGTACAGTCCATACGGTGGATGGATAACCCTTCAGGCTGGACCGCTGTGTCTGGGATCTAGAGGTGAGCCATGTCGCTGTAAAACAGAACACAAAGCATTCCCTCAGCTCCCTTTGATAAAGCAGCCTTGCCCTTAAGTCCTCCACTTTGTTTTCAAGGGACTGTACATTGGCCAGTAGGATAGTAGGGAAAGGGGGCCGAAGTCCCCTGCGCTTCAGTCTGACCTGAAGTCCTGCCCGTCGGCCACATTTCCGGACACAATGGAGGCTTCCCCTTTGTTTCCAGGTACTGAGTTTACTGTACCTGCTGTTTCTGTGGACCTACACTGGAACGGGAATTCCCTCACAGATGGCAGCTCCAGCTCCGTAACGAACGGGGGTTCCCCCAAAGTCGGCAGCTCCAGATTCATTGTTTCCGGGAGATCCAGCCCGTTGGTTCTGGAGGTCATCCCGGGGTTTCCAGGTACCGTACCTGGGATCCTCAGTCGGGTCGGTAGTTTCACATCCAGCGTGGGAAGATTTAAAATCTGGGGCTCCCGCAGCTGCGGAAGATTGCGAAATTGCCCAAGCAGTTTGTCTGAAACGGCACCAATTACTGCCGTTTCCCTGGTGCAGGTGAGTTGCTTGAAGTTGTAGGAGAATCTTTTCTGTTCTGGTGCTCTGCAAAAGTCGCCACAGGCAGGCGCCATCTTGCTTCCAATCCTGTCCTACTAGACTAAGTGGAACCCGTTGTGTCCCAGCTTCGCATGGGAGGACTGGTCCCCCAATGAAATATTCCACCTCTTCACCAATTCCAATATTGCTGGCCAATGGGGGGGGGGGGGGGGGGGGGGGGGGGGGGCTTTCTGGAGCGCGAGCATGGTATTGTAGGCTGCTTTACAGAGGGCTAATATGGACATTGTGGGCCAAATGGATTCTTGGGCTGGCAGCTCAGTCACTGAGACCACACACTCACACACTCACACACACAGACACTCACGCGCACACAGATACTCACACACACACACAGACACTCAAACACACATAAACATACACTCACTGACTCACACACCATATATACGGCAGTAAACTTTCTTGAATACTCACATGGCTGAGCACGGCCTCTCCACTTTGGGGCTTCCGCAGTCAACAGCACTTCCGCAATCAGCGTGACCTCTGCACTTACCGGAATTTACGCAATCAGCAAGACCTCTGCACTCACCGGAAATTACACAATCAATGCAAAATGTCCATTAATCGGAAGTCACAAAATGAGCGGGACTTTTGAACCAAACACAGCCGGACCTAATAAAGCTTTCATTCCTTCCAAACACAGTCGGGCCTAAATACGCATTGCAGTTTCAAACACAGGTAGGGCTGTAGGCCAAATAACTAATGGCATTGTCATTAAGGGCTAACAAATCACTTATTGCAAGTACATTGCAGACTCACAGTTCAGTTGATTCATAGCTTAGAATGAGAGTCGTGGCCTCTCCCTCGTGATCTTGCAGAGTGATTGTCCAGGCATCTGGGGTTTTATAGTCCAGCCAGTCCCCCCCTCCCAGAAGGCGCGTTACCTTCATCGCGGTGATTGACAGGCGAGAGAATCTCAAGGTTTTTTAAACACTCATAACTTTTTTATTTATTATTTATTTTATTTTTTTATTTTAAAGTATTTTTATTAATTTTTTTCAAAAACAAAAAAAATAATAATGATAAACGTATCAGTGATATTAATACATAGGGATCAGGATTACATTAACAACAAGTGTAATCTAAGTATGAATCCAGTGTCAAAACACACATTGGGTATAGACCTCCCAGTTTCTCTGTACAAATAATTAAATGTTTATATTGTATATATAAAAAGAAAAAGATAAAATGAAGCAATGAAAAGAGAAAAAAGAGTAAAACAAAACCCCCTAAACTAAAATAAGCAAAACAAAATCTGGGCTGCAAAGAGTTTCAACAATTTAGATCCTTGTTAGTCATCAAGTCCGTTCCACCGTATAAAGGTAAGAGAATTATTATCACAGTGGGAGAGGGAACAATTTATATTGTGTGAAAATATTGAATAAAGCTTCCCCAAGTCATATCAAATTTGTCCAAGGGTTCAACAATGTCACTCCTAATTTTTACTAAATTTAAACATTATATCGTTTCAGAGTACCAATGGAGTGTGGTCGGGCTTTTTTTTTGACAGGCGAGAGGATCTCAAGGTTTTTAAACATTCATAACTATTTTTCATCAATGGGAAAAGTCTTCGGGGCCTGATCAGCGGAGGAGGACTGTGAGTGAGGTGGCCAAAAATCAAAGCGATATATATGGTGGCGTTTTTTCTAAAGTCAATATACAGCGCAGAAGTGGTCAAGATGAGACTTTTAATGATATAGGTATACAGTGGCGGCGCTGTGCTACAGCTGAGGTACGCCTGCAGTCTGTCTGGCATTTTTTCTTCTTTGTCTTATTGTTAATGTTAGATGGGTATGTTTTAGTCTATTTTAGTTGCGAATAATAATAATAATAATTATTATTATTATAATAATAATAACAATAATAATAATAATAATAATAATAATAATAATAATAATAATAATAATAATAATAATAATAATAGTCTATTGAAGTTCAGAGCTCATTTGAGGATTTAGTGTTTAATAAACTGATGGCTGTAGGGAAGGAGCTGTTCCTGAACCTGGACGTTACAGGTTTCAGGCTCCTTCCCAATGGCAGGGGTGAAATGAGTGTGTGGCCAGGATGGTGAGAGTCTCTGATGATGCTGGCTCCCTTTTTGAGGCAGCGATTCCAATAAATCTCTTTGATGGCGTGGAGGTCAGAGCTGATGATGGACTGGGCAGTGTTCACAACATGTTGCAGTCTTTTCCGCTCATGGGCGTTCAAGTTGCCGAACCAGGCCATGATGCAACCAGTCATCTCTCTGTACACTTGCAGAAGATCTAGAGACAGCAACCGTGGAGTGAAATGGACAGACAACGATGCTTCATGTCAGGACACTTGTAGAAGTTCTAGAGACAGCAACCATGGAGTGAAATGGACAGACAACGATGCTTCATGTCAGGATCCTTACTCTTGACTGAAAGTGGGAGGGAGGTAACTGGTATAAGGAGTTTAGATGGGGGTGGGGTGGGGGTGGGGGGGATGGGCCAAGGTTTGCTCCAGATTCCAGCTGCTGCAAGCTTTTTGTCTCTGTGTTATATTCAGGCCTTATGACTTTATGAATTGATTTCCAGCAATTGTTTGAATAATTGTAAGGCCACCACATCCCATCAAATGAATTATTTATTGATGGTGGCACCTCAGAGATGCCATTTTTGCTGAAAAAGTCAAAAGGTTAATTTTTTCACATTAACTACAGAAAAGAATATCCATTTAATTTGATTGTTCTTGTAATTCTTCTTCTGAATAATTGGCCTTTTGCTTCTCAAATCAGGAGGGATTGAACAACAAATTTAACTTTGGTAAGTTGTGAGCTTTTGGGAGAAAGTAATTACATTTGACATTCTGAACTACAACAGTCTCATCCACTGCCTCGACATTATTGTCCATTTCCTAGAACAGATAAGATATGCTCTAATCTTTACATAGCCAGATCATAACGTCATATAGCTCAGAGAGCGGTTCTTCAGCCTACCATTCTGGGCTGATCATCAGGCACACATTTACTCTAATCCAACACTAATCCAATCTTATCTCCATGTTCCCATCATCTGCACCCTGAGTTTACAACTCACCTACAAACAGGCATGATTTATAGTGTCCAGTTTGCATTGTGAGAGGGCATTAGAGCAACTGCAGGAAGGCAACATGATTTTAGGGAGCAAGTTTCACACAAACAAGACAGGAAGCCAGAATTGAACCTGAGCCACTCGACCTATGAAACTGCAACCCTACCAGTTGCACCACAATGTTACTTTATTTTATTCACTTTTCTTCCTAGCCTCTTCATCATCACTTTGTAAATTTCCCATTCTTGTTCTTCTCGTACTTATGTACATAACTTGTCATTATCCACCAACCTGAAGCGCACGACCACAAAAATGACGGTTAGCTCTACTTTGGACTACTCCAACTTGCCATGGAATATACCTAGAATACAGCTGCACGTTTGAAGCTGGAATTGATGATTGCCAAAGATGCAAGAGATTGCTGAACTGTGGATGTAGCCCAGTCCATCACAAACCAGACTTCCTACAATTCACTCCATCTACACTTCATGTTGATTCGGGAAAGCAGTCAGCATAATCAATGACAGTTAATTCCTTCTTCTCTCTGCTATTGTCAGACAGTAAACAAAGAAGACTATAATGATATAATGCTGAGAACTATATTCTGCATTTTATCTATTTTCCTTCCTCACAAAAGTTGAATGTGGCTTGATTGTAATTATATACAGCATTATCTTATTTGATTGGCTATCATGAAAAACAAAGATTTTCATTGTGCCTTGATGCACGTGGCAATAATAAGCTTAAACCTAAATCTCAACAATTCGTGAATATTTGTGAGATTTTGAGATTTTGAAATTTTCTACAAAAAAGAACAATGATCACAACGTTGCCCAGGCATGAAGCAACATATAATGAAAGGAAAGGATACCACGTGCAATGTGAACTATTTAAATATATTCAAAGTCTTTGACAACATGTGTGGACGTGGCGTCGAAGGACGAGAAGCCGAAGCAAAGAAGTGGAAGCCAACTAACCAACGGGAACTGAGCCAAGCCGCCAAGAAACCAAAAGTGTGGGATGCCTAAATGCAAACAAACCGAAAGGGCGGGATGCCTAAAAGCCAACTAACCAAAAGGCTGTGTCGCCTAAAAGCAAACTCATCGAATGGCCACTCTGCCGAAACACCAACTAACCGAAAGGCTGCGTCGCCTACAAGCCAACTAACCGAATGGTTGCTCAACCGAAAAGTGAAATAACGGACATGACGTCGCCGGGGGGGCGGGACTTGTCAGTGATTGGTCCAGACCCTGGCGTCGATCACATCACTGGCTGGTGGAGACTGGAGGGTGGGGGTCATTTTTCCAGATAAGCCATAGGTGACTGGGCACTCTGAACCCGAGCCAGCACGGAAGAGTCACTTCCAAAGATCATAGAGTGGATTCATGTCTGACTACACTAATCCAGAGCGGCTATGGAAGTTGAGAAAACTGGCACTGACAGCGGCCCATGTGAAAGGACAGCACCGACGAAACAATGAAGGTACTATGAAACTAGCTGCCACAAGCCCTTCCCACAGGATAGGGTTTTAACTCGGCATTAAAAATCAAAAATGAGTTAAATTGATTTAAAAACAAAAATGTTACATGTATAAATAGTTTTTACATTCGGGAACCTGGTTAATTAAGTGGTGGGATTATTTCCCTGCCTAACTATGCCTTTGCTTTAGCCGGTTGTCACATCCATTCCATCCCTCCCTTGCAAAGATGTGAAATTTCATTAAGAGCACACTTGGATGAATAGATGCAAACGGCGTGTAAAGTGTCTCTTCCATGCGCGCAATACATGAGACAACTGTCACACCAAAGATAGACACAAAATGCTGGGGTGACTCAGTGGGACAGGAAGCATCTCTGGAGAGAAGGAATGGGTGGCGTTTCGGGCCGAGTGCCACCAGAGTGCCCAGTCACCTATGTCTCAGTCTTCAGGTCTGAAGAATGTTCTCGACCCAAAACGTCACACATTCCATCTCTCCAGAGATGCTGTCTGTTCCGCTGAGTTACTCAAGCATTTTGTGTCCATCTTTGGTTAAAGCAGTTTACAGATTATCTGGTGTTTTGTGCGTGGGAGCCTGTATGCATTACGCAGGCAACCAGATGGTAATAAATAAAATGTGCTTCTTGATGTCAAGGGGGGGGGGGAGTGGGAGGAGATTAAATTGTTTGTTTGTCATGCACACTTGTCTTCAGCCCGCCAGGGAATTTGTATATGTCCCCATGTTTTAATAGCGATTGGCAGGCAATGCCCCGAGCCGTCTGTCCTCACGACCAGGTTGGGGGTGAATCACCCAGTGTGGGTGTCAGGGGATAAATCACCCCATGCGTGGGCCAGAGGTTGGGGGGGGGATCACTCTGGTGTGGGGATTGGGGTCCGATGGCGGTGCATCACGATCAGTGACTCTGGGTAGGTGTCTGACCAGCCTATCCCACATCTCTGCTCCACCCGACCCACAGCCCAAGGGAGACGAGGCGGAGGGCGGCCTTGGCTGTGGGAGAGTGGGGGCTGTACCGAGGGAGGCACCCTTCGGCCGTTTACAACTTGGTGCTCGGGTTCAGAGTGCCCAGTCATGCATGGCTTTTGTGGGAAAATGACCCCGCTCTCCTGTCTCCAACGGCCAGTGATGTGATGGATGCGGGGGTCTGGACCAATCGCTGACACGCCCCCCCCCCCCCCCCCCCCCCCCCCCCGGCGACGTCATGTCCGTTATTTGACTTTTCGGTTGATCAGCCATTGGTTATTTGACTTTTCGGTTGATCAGCCATTGGTTAGTTGGCGTTCCGGCAGAGTGGTCATTCAGTGAGTTTGCTTTTAGGCGTCCCGCCCTTTCGGTTAGTTTGCGTTTCGGCATCCCACCTTATCGGTTAATTGCCGTTTCGGCTTTGTACGCTTTCGGTTATTTGACGTTTCAGCTTCATTTCCATTCGGTAATTTGGTTTCCACTTCTTTGCTTCGGTTTTTCGTCCTTCAACGCCACGTCTGGGTACCTTTGTCATTGCACCATTAGCTTCACAACTTGGCATTCCAGATTTAATTTCTCCCTTAATACTGTAGCATATCGCCTTCAATATCCTTGAAATTCAGCACAGGGAATTTGAGCCCAGCAATAAACAGTGGAGGTACTCTATTAATGACGTGTCTTTAATTGATTGGCAATTAACCTCTCTTACCATAATAACTATTATTTGTGTGGAGCCTTATTCTTTGAGAATTATACCAGATTTTTTAAACGTTTACCGTTAAGGTTTTTCGTACTTTTCCTTTTGTGTCTTTTCTCTCTAATTTTCTTAAAACAATTGTTTTCCTTTGTTATATTCACGTATTACATCTGATTTGAGATTTAATTTAATTTAATTCAATAATGCTGTTGACCATTTGTGTTATTCATTCCCTTGTTCATTTATCAATCCAAGATGGCGGCGCACACGTAGTCAGCGGATTCGTTCTCCCAGACATGGTTATTTTTGTCTGTTTTGTTTGCTTGTCTGCTGACCAGCAACTCGACATATCACCGTCAAGATCTTCAAAGGATCGGGTCGTTGTATGGCGGACTGAATCTCATAAGGAGCTGCCACAATGACTATATTCTGCCGGAGATCACCCGCTCAGCGGGGTCCCAGTGGATCACTATACCGAACGGACGGCGCAGGAGGCTGCGCAGAGAAAGGCGGCAGAAGTGCGGCTGTGGAACCGGCATTCATGTTGGGCTAAAGAAAGCTCCACACAGCCCGATGCCACCCAGCATCTTTCTGAAGAATGCCCGATCGCTCAGCAACAAGATGGACGAGCTGGAGCTGATCAACAAGGAACACACAACTGTGCAAACCTGATCCATTATGGTGATAACTGAGACTTGGCTTCATGAGGGGATCCCGGATGAGGCTATCAGCCTGGCAGGCTGCACAGCGCACCGGGCCGACAGGAGCAGAGATTTCGGTAAGAGCAGAGGGGGGGGGGGGGGGGGGGTGGGGGGGGGGGGGGGGGGGAACGGGGGGGGGGGGGGGGGGGGGGGAACTATGCATTTACTCTTATGATAAATGATGCACAAATGCACTCATCATTGAGATACACTGTTCACCAGACTTGGAGTTTATAACACTGAAATGCCAACCCTTCTATCTGCTGCGGGAGTTCACAGCTGTTGTTACTATGGCTGTTTACATTCCACCAAGCGCTAGTGTTAACATAGAAACATAGAAAATAGGTGCAGGAGTAGGCCATTCGGCCCTTCGAGCCTGCACCGCCATTCAATATGATCATGGCTGATCATGCAACTCAGTATCCTGTAGCAGCCTTGTCTCCATACCCCGTGATCCCTTTAGCCACAAGGGCCACATCTAACTCCCTCTTAAATATAGCCAATGAACTGGTCTCAACTACCTTCTGTGGCAGAGAATTCCACAGATTCACCACTCTCTGTGTGAAAAATGATTTTCTCATCTAAGTCCTAAAAGACTTCCCCCTTATCCTTAAACTGTGCCCCTTGTTCTGGACTTTTCCAATATCGAAAACATTCTTCCTGCATCTAGCCTGTCCAACCCCTTAAGAATTTTGTAAGTTTTATAAGATCCCTTCTCAATCTTATAAATTCTAGCGAGTATAAGCCAAATCTATCCAGTCTTTCTTCATATGAAAGTCCTGCCATCCCAGGAATCAGCCTGGTGAACCTTCTCTGTACTCCCTCTATGGCAAGAATGTCTTTCCTCAGATTAGAAGAGAAAAACTGTACGCAATACTCCAGGTGTGACCTCACCAAGACCATGTACAATGCAGAAGAACCTCCCTGCTTTTATACTCAAATCCTTTTGCTATAAATGCTAACATACCATTCGCTTAATTCACTGCCTGCTGCACCTGCATGCCTACTTTCAATGACTGGTGTACCATGACACCCAGGTATCGTTGCATCTCCCCTTTTCCTAATTGGCCACCATTCAAATAATAGTCTACTTTCCTGTTTTTGCCACCAAAGTGGATAACCTCACATTTTTCCACATTATACTGCATCTGCCATGCATTTGCCCACTCACCCAACCTATCCAAGTCACCTTGCAGTCACCTAGCATCCTCCTCACAGCTAACATTGCCCCCCAGCTTTGTGTCATCCACGAACTTGGAGATGTTGCATTCAATTCCCTCATCCAGATCATTAATATATAGAGTAAATAGCTGTGGTTCCAGCACTGAGCCTTGTGGTACCCCACATGCCTGCCATTCTGAAAAGGATCCATTTACTCCTACTCTTTACTTCCTGTCTGCCAGCCAGTTCTCTATCCACATCAATACTGAACCCCCAATACTGTGTGCTTTAAGTTTGTATACTAATCTCTTATGTGGGACATTGTCGAAAACCTTCTGAAAGTCCAGATATAACACATCCACTGGTTCCCTTATCCACTCTACTAATTACATCCTCGAAAAATTATGTAAGATTCGTCAGACATGATTTACCTTTCATAAATCCATGCTGATTTTGTCCAATGATTTCACCACTTTCCAAATCCCATCTTTAATAACTGACTCTAGTATTTTCCCCACTACCGATGTTAGACTAACTGGTCTATAATTCCCCATTTTCTCTCTCCCTCCCTTTTTAAAAAATGGGGTTACATTAGCTACCCTCCAATCCTCGGGATCTACTCCAGAATCTAAAGAGGTTTCAAAAATTATCACTAATGCATCCACTATTTCTAGGGCTACTTCCTCAAGTAATCTGGGATGCAGCCTATCTGGTCCTGGGGATTTATCGGCCTTTAATCCATTCAATTTACCTAACACCACTTCCCGGCTAACCTGGATTTCACTCAGTTCCTCCATCTCATTTGATCCCCGGTCCCCTGCTATTTCCGGCTATTTCCGGCAGATTATTTATGTCTTCCTTAGAGAAGACAGAACCAAAGCAGTTATTCAATTGGTCTGCCATGTCCTTGTTCCCCATGATCAATTCACCAGTTTCTGACTGCAAGGGACCTACATTTGTTTTAACTAACCTTTTCCTCTTCACATATCTATAAAAACTTTTGCAGTCAGTTTTTATGTTCCAGCCAGTTTACTTTCATAATCTATTTTCCCTTTCCTAATTAAGCCCTTTGTCCTCCTCTGCTGGACTCCGAATTTCTACCAGTCCTCTGGTAGGCTGCTTTTTCTGGCTAATTTTGATACTATCCCTGATTTCCCTTGTTATCCACGGATGCACTACCATCCCTGATTTATTATTTTGCCAAACTGGGATGAACAATTGTTGTAGTTCATCCATGCAGTCTTTCAATGCCTTTCATTGCCAATCCACTGTCAACCCTTTAAGAATCAATTGCCAGTCTATCTTGGCCAATTCACGTATCATATCTTCAAAGTTACCTTTCAGAACCCTTGTCTCTGAATGAATTTTGTCACTCTCCATCCTAATGAAGAACTCAACCATATTATAGTCACTCTTGCCCAAGGGGCCACGCACAACAAGACTGCTAACTAACCATTCCTCATTATTCAATACCCAGTCTAGAATAGCCTGCTCTCTCGTTGGTTCCTCTACATGTTGGTTTAGAAAACTATCCCGCATACATTCCAAGAAATCCTCTTCCTCAGCACCCCTGAAAGCCCGCACTTGTAGACTAATTAACAGTTTCTACCCATGTGCCATCAAAGAACTAAACTCAAACAGACCCATTCGTGGTGCAATATAAAAATTTGTCTGCTGGAGTGTGCAAGATAGTGTACAATATTTCTACCATCTAGTTACTTATTTTATGCATTTATCTTGCCGGTAAATATGAGACTTAGTGGTTGATTGTGTTTTTGTTCTTTTAAATCTTTTTATCCTGTGTCCAGTGGTATTGTATACCACTGAAGGAGATGCATTGACATTTCGTTGTACAGTTAATGTGCAATGGCAATAAAACGTATTTGATTTGATTAGTTTATTTTTGATTGAGTTAAGAGATACAACTTTATTGAACATCATTTGACTCTTTGTTATCTACATTACATCAAATTTTTACATATTCTGATGGAGATTTACCCCCTTGAGTCCGAAATTGCCTTAACTGAAAATGTTGTGCTTTATTTCTTGAGTTATTAATATCTTCTTCAGGGTCTCGAACCAAAACGTTGCCTATTTCCTTCGCTCCATAGATAGAAACATAGAAAATTAGAAAATAGGTGCAGGAGGAGGCCATTCAGCCCTTCAAGCCAGCACTGCCATTCATTGTAATCATGGCTGATTGTCCCCAATCAGTAACCCGTGCCTGCCTGCTCCCCGTATCGCTTGATTCCACTAGCCACTAGAGCTCAATCTAACTCTCTTAAATCCAACCAGTAATTTGGCCTCCACTGCCCTCTGTGGCAGGGAATTTCACAAATTCATAACTCTCTGGGTCAAAAAGTTTTTTTCTCACCTCAGTCTTAAATGGCCTCTCCTTTATTCTAAGACTGTGACCCCGGTTCTGGACTTGCCCAACATTGGGAACATTGTTCCTGCATCTAGCTTGTCCAGTCCTTTTATAATTTTATAGGTTTCTGTAAGATCCCCCCTCATCCTTCTAAACTCCAGTGAATACATGCCTAGTCTTTTCAATCTTTCCTGATATGATAGTCCCGCCATCCCAGGGATCAATCTCGTGAACTTACGCTGCACTACTTCAATCCCAAGGATGTCCTACCTCAAATTAGGAGACCAAAACTGAATGCAATACTCCAGATGTGGTCTCACCAGAGCCCTATACAATGGCAGAAGAACCTCTCTACTCCTATACTGAAATCCTCTTGTTATGAAGGCCACCATTCCATTACCTTTCTTTACTGCCTGCTGTACCTGCACACCAACTTTCACTGACCGGTGTACAAGGACACCGGGGTCTCGCTGTACCTCCCCCTTACCTAACCTAACCCCATTGAGATAAACCCTTGTTTTTGCCGCCAAAGTGGATAACCTCACATTTATCTATATTATACTGCATCTGCCACGCATCTGCCCACACACTCAACCTGTCCACGTCTCCCTGCAACCTCCTAACATCCTCTTCACAGTTCACACTGCCATCCAGCTTTGTGTCATCCGCAAACTTGTTAGTGTTGCTCCTAATTCCCTCTTCCAAATCATTAATATATATGGTAAACAGTTGCGGCCCCAACACCGAGCCTTGCGGCACTCCACTCGCCACTGCCTGACATTCTGAAAAGGACTCTTTCACTCCTACTCTTTGCTCCTGTCTGCCAACCAATTTTCTATCCACGTCAACACCCTACACCCAATACCACGTCCTCTAATTTTAGTCACCAGTCTCCCTTGTGGGACCTTATCAAAGGCTTTCCGAAAGTCTAGATTCATTACATCCACTGGCTCCCCTTCATCCATTTTACTTGTCACATACTCAAAAAATTCCAGAAGATCAGTCAAGCATGATTTTCCTTTCATAAATCCATGCTGACTTGTACTAATCCTTTTACTGCTATCCAAATGCTCCATTATTACCTCTTTAATAATTGTCTCCAGCATCTTTCCCACCACCGAAGTCAAGCTAACTGGGTGGTAATTCCTCATTTTCTCTCTCACTCCTTTCTTGGAAAGTGGGATAACATTAGCTATCCTCCAATCCACAGGAATTGACCCTGAATCTATTGAACATTGGATAATGATCACTAATGCGTCCACTATTTCTAGAACCACCTCCCTGAGGACCCCGGGATGCAGACCATCAGGACCAGGGGATTTATCATCCTTCAGTCCCATTAGCCTACCCAATACTATTTCTCACCTGATGAAAATTTCTTTCAGTTCCTCGACCCAGTTAGATCCTCTGTCCTCCCGTACTTCTGGGAGATTGTTTGCATCTTCCTTAGTCAAGACAGATCTGAAGTACCTGTTGAATTCTTCTGTCATTTCTTTGTTCCCCATAATAATTTCATCCGTGTCTGCCTTCAAGGGACCCACATTTGACTTTGCTATTCTTTTTCCCTTAACATATCTAAAGAAGCTATTACTGTCCTTCTTTACATTTCTGGCCAGCTTCCCCTCGTACTTCGTCTTTTCAGCCCGCATTGCCCGTTTTGTTTTCTTCTGTTGTCCTATGAAAGTTTCCCAATCCTCTAGCTCCCGGCTACTCTTTGCTGTGTTATACATCTTTTCTTTTAGTTTTATTCTATCCCTTACTTCTCTTGTC
This sequence comes from Okamejei kenojei, assembly GCA_035221665.1. Lineage (NCBI taxonomy): Eukaryota > Metazoa > Chordata > Chondrichthyes > Rajiformes > Rajidae > Okamejei > Okamejei kenojei. Next base: position 78,304,771 of record CM069134.1, read on the forward strand.
AGCCACGGTTGCCTACTACTCCCCTTAGAAACTTTCTTCCTTTTTGGAACAAAATGATCCTACATCTTCCGGATTATGCCCAGAAATTCCTGCCACTGCTGTTCCACTGTCATTCCTGCTAGGATCCCTTTCCAGTCTACCTTGGCCAGCTCCTCTCTCATTCCTTCATAGTCTCCTTTGTTCAACTGCATCACTGACACTTCTGATTTAACCTTCTACTTCTCAAATTACAGATTAAAACTAATGATATTATGATCACTACCTCCAAGCGGTTCCTTTACCTCGAGTTCTCTTATCAAATCTGGTTCATTGGACAACACTAGATCCAGAATTGCCTTTTCTCTGGTCATTACAAGCTGCTCTAAGAATCCATCTCGGAGGCATTCTACAAACTCTCTTTCTTGGGGTCCTGAACCAACCTGATTTTCCCAGTCTACCTGTATATTGAAGTCTCCCATCACCACAGTGACATTACCTTTGTTGCATGCCAGTTTTAACTCCTGTTGCAACTTACACCCTACATCCGGGCTACTATTTGGGGGGTCTGTAGATAACACCAATTAGTGTCTTCTTGCCTTTGCAATTCCTCAGCTCCATCCACAGTGACTCTACCTCATCAGTCCCTATGTCGTGCCTCACAAGGGACTGAATTCCATTCCTCACCAGAAGAGCTACCCCCCCCCCCCCCCCCCCCCCTCCTCTGCCCACCTGCTTGTTCTTTCTATTGGATGTATAACCCTGAATATTAAGTTCCCAGGCCCGATCCCCCTGCAGCCACATCTCGGTAATCCCCACAATGTCATATCTACCAACCTTTAACTGAGCCTCAAGCTCATCTACTTTACTTCTTACACTTCGTGCATTCAAATACAATACTTTTAATACCTTATGCATCCCACCTTTCACATCGATTCCTATTACACTTGGCCATACTCTCCTATCCCTTTGTGAGCTTTCTTTCCCATTAATTCTGGGGCCATTAACTATCCCATTACTCCCTTTCCATTTAACACCGTCCTTGACTATCCTATTTGACACCCCCCCTACCCCCCCTTATTCAATTTAAAACCACCTGTGTCACAGTGGAAAACATGTCTGCCAGAATGCCGGTCCCCCACCTGTTAAGGTGCAATCCGTCCCTTTTATACAGTTCCTGCTTACTCCAAAACAGATCCCAGTGGTCTAAGAATCTAAATCCCTGCCCCCTGCACCAGTTCCTCAGCCATACATTCAGGTCCTGTATATCCCTGTTCCTGCTCTCGCCAGCACGAGGAACTGGAAACGAGGCTGGCCGCGGGACGATGACATCGAAGATTGCCTCAACAGAGGGGGAACAAGTAGGGGAAAATGACACCGACTTTTGCTTTCCACACAGTGAGGAGGTGCCTGCTTTATGACTGCAGGTAACAAATTTCGTTTTCTGAATGACTTGGAGGTCCTGCTTTTCAGCACTTTTTCAAGCTCTCTAAAGTCATGCTTCAGAATATTCATCCCCTTCTTTCCGACATCGTTTGTGCCAACATGCACTACAACTTCCGGCTGTTCACCTTCGCCCTTGAGGATTTTTTGCACTCTCTCCATGACATCCTAGATCCTGGCACCAGGGAGGCAGCACACCATCCTCGAATCCCGTCTGTTGCCGCAGAAACCCCTATCCGTACCACTCACAATGGAGTCTCCACCTACCACGGTGTTGCCTGACGTCAGCCTCTTTGGTTTTGGCTCAACAGCACTTTTTGCAGATGCTGCCTCACCTGCTGAGTTTCTCCAGCATTTTTGTTTACCTTCGATTTTCCAGCATCTGCAGTTCCTTCTTAAACATATATAATTATTTGTTGACTTCACACATAATCTGACATAATCTGACACATAAACTAAATCTGTTCCAAAATTAAAAGTCTGCAGTTTAATTTTTAACAGTAACTCACCGGTGAATCTGTGTGGCCCAATGTGATTTTATGCAGAGTGATGAAAGGTTAACATCTCATCCTATATAATTCAGTTTGCACCTTGCTTTAATAATGATACTTTTGGGCTTGTGGATCCGATCAATAATGATCAACAATGATGTGGATTTTCAGAATCAAGTACACAGGACAAGATGTTAAGAAGTCCCTTGTGCCAGTAGGTGGGGAGCATTTCACGACATTTGTTGATTGTTGAGAGTGGTAGACGCTCAACATCGGTGGGGGGGGGGGGGGGGGGGGGCAGTGGGGGGGGGGGGTATACGTATACGTATATCTTGGCCTGGGTAAACCTCAGGACAGTTGGACACAGGACACATCATCAGTAGTGTACCCTTGCATCACTGGGTGTTTCGGCCTTTTAACACTATACACCCTCCACAAGGGCGGCCCGCTGCAGGATGATCAGCCTTCAGCGTGTGTCCCGTGTCAAACTGCCCCAAAGATTCACCATGACGTACTTGGGGCCCAGCATGGGTCTTTCCGCTTGAACCAAATCTAACGGCTGCATCTTTCAGCCGCGTCTGAGAGTGATCTTATGGTCTTCCGCAGAGCCTGACCGTGGATTCCAAGCTCCTTCAGCAGTCTGATGGTAGATGATGCAACAAATCCTCTGCATCCCACTTCAACTGGATAGAATTTAGTGTTCCAGCCACGCTGCGTTGCCTCTGCAGTAAGCTCTGCGTAGCGCAGCTTCTTATGCTCATAGGCCTCCTCAACAGAGTACTCCCATGGAACTGTGAGCTCTATGATGTAAGCCTTCTGTGAAGGGGACCAGAACACCAAGTCTGCCCTGAGGTTGGTTGAAGTAATTTCAGGTGGAAAGATTAGATGTCGGCCGATGTCCGCCAGCATCCTCGAGTCACGGGGCCTGCATAGGTTTCCTTCTTCTGATCTGGTGGAAGGATGTTTGGGTGTTTTCTGTCCTTCTCGGACAAAGGTTGTTGCCCTTAAGGTTGTTGCTTGCTCTTGGAGGCAAGGAGTAGGTCACACACCGCCCCTTAAGGTGTGTGACCTACTGTTCTCAAGGGCTGTTGCCAGGCTTTTTAGTACCTGATTATGCCGCCATGTGTATCTCCCTTGCGTGAGGCTGGTCTTGCAGCCTACCATGATGTGTTTAAAGGTCGCTGGAGTTGGGCAGAGGGCACAGGTTGGATCCTCGCCGAACCACTGATGGAGGTTCTTTGGTGATGGAAGCACGTCATATGTCGCTCTGATGATGAAGCTGATCTTGCTTGATTCTATTTACCATAGTTCGTTTCAGCTGATCCTCCTCCGCTCCACGCCTTCCCACTGCATCCATTGCCCCTGTTTGGCAAGAGAGACCGCCTTTGCACTTCTTGCGGCCTCCTCCTGTCGCTGCGCCTCCTCAACCACCAATGTCCTCCGCTCTGATGTTGTGGCCTTTCACCAAGTTGGTTTACTTGTCGTAAGGCCAAAGCCTCCTCTTCCCTGCTGCACTTGTCCCACAATGTCTTTGTGCCTCAGGGCTGATGATGCTTGCTGTACTGCAGCAGATGGTGTCCACTTCCGGCCAGTTACTAGGTCTTTTCTCTAGAGTCCCTCAGTGTCATCTGGAGTCTTACTTTAGAACACTTGTATTCCTCTGTTAGACTAGTGAGAGGTACTCCAGGACCCCTTTGCCATAGAGGCCGATGTTAGTTAGACATCATGGGACACCGAGCCATTTCTTCGCGTATGAAGTTATGGTTCGCTCCATCTTCTCCACAGTTGTTATTGGGGCTTCATAAACGGTCAGTGGCTGCATTGTCCAAGGAAGGAGTCCAAACTGTAGGCACCAGAGCTTCAGTTTCTAGGGCAGTAGGGTCTGATTGATGTTCTCCAGGCCATTGAAAATTTCTTGCCTTAGTTGATGCACCTGCTCTTTGTCCTTGAGACTTGCGTTGTATCATCTGCCCAGGCTTTTTACTGGCTGCTCAGACACTGTTGGTATTGGGTCGTCACCAATGCAGAACCTTGTGACTCTAAGCACACCATTAACTATGGAGATGCTTCGGGATTTACTTGGTTTGATTTTCATTCGGGCCCACTTGATGTTCTCCTGCAGCTTTCCAAGTAGTCGCTTGGTGCATGCTGCAGTAGTGGTTAATGTTGTCATGTCGTCCATGTATGCCCTGATGGGTGACAGACGGAGCCCAGCCCTGGTTTGTTCACCGTCCACCACCCATTTTGTGGCCCTGATGATGACTTCCATGGCCATTGTAAAGGTCAAGGGTGAGACTGTGCAGCCTGCCAGGCGCTGCCATGTTGTACTGAATTCAGTTGTTGTGAAGCACAGCTGCAGGTCTTGGAAATAGTTCTTGACCAGTGTGGTGATGAGCTCTGGTACATGGAAAAAGCAAAAGATTCTGAAAGGAGTTCATGGGGAACTGAACCAAATGCATTGGCCGAGGAAGATCACATGTAGGTCTCTCTTGTCCTTCTCAGCTGCTTGGATCTGGTGCCAGATCATGCTTGTATGCTCCAAGCAGCCCGAAAATCCTTGAATTCCTGCTTTCTGTACAGATGTATCAATGTACTTGTTTGCTACCAGATAGGTGGATAGCCTTTGTGATACAATGCTGAAAAAGATTTTCCCTCAACGTTGAGGAGACATATTGGCCAGAATTGGCTGATGTCTGACGCATCCTTTTCTTTAGGTATTAGTACGCTGCCGGCCCTTCGCCATGCCTTAGGTATTGTTTGCTTCTTCCACACCACCCTCATGAGCGTCCATAGAAAGCGTAACACATCCGGTGCGTTCTTGTAGAGCTTGTATGGTACTCCGTTTGGCCCTGGACCTGATGCTGCTCTTGCTCGCCGGACAGTGTCCACTACCTCTTTTCATTTCAGTGGGCTGGTGTCCAGGTTGAATTCAGGTTGTTGCATAGGCAGGATGTCATGTGGGATGACTAACTGCTCATGCCTTTCGTGTCTTGGTGGGCTTTTTCCAGGTGTTCCTCCAATTCTTGTTTTGATGTTTTCAAAGTTCCACTTTTTTCCTTTGTGAAGAGGTCTTTGATGAACTTGAAAGGGTCTTTGTAGAACCGTGTTCTTGTGTGTTCTCTCTTCTTGCAAAGTTTCCTCATTTTCTCTGCTTTTCGCAAGGTTGCCAATCGACTCTTGATGTCCTCTTGGAGTAGCATGAGATCTTCTCTCTCTGCGTCAGTTGCTTTTTTCCATTGCTTTTTCAACTCTCCCCTCTCTCTGATTAGTCTCTCGATCTCCTGCTGGCTCCTGGACTTGATTGGTGTTGGTAATTTATTTCCACCTCTCCCTTTACTCACCCCAAACCGTTCTTCTCCATCGCTGTAGATTATGTTGCCCATCCTTTCAAGCTTTTCCACTGCTGTGCCCACTTGTTGCTCCAAGATATGTATAAGGTCACTGATGACTGTCTCCCACTCTTTTTTTTCAACAGCTTTGGGCCATTTCACTCCAGGTTTGTGCCCTTTGATCTTTCCCTCCAATGGAGGTCTTTGTAGTTGTTGCGTGGGCTCCTCCACCGGCATTTCTGTGCTTGTATCATCCTCTTCAGTGACATGGGTGCTGATGCTCTGCGAACTTTGGTTTGTGTCCCGTCACTGTGCTTCATTCGACTGATTTGACTGGTTGCTTCGTAAGAAGTACTGGTCAATGCGAGGCCCATGTACCAAGTGCTCTCTCAAGCACTTTTTCCTCCCTTGGTGGATCTTCAAGCCCATCACTGATGTTCTTTTCTCCCAACCACAGATGCACACCTGAAGTTTGAGTCCCGCAGCTGTTGTGGATGTCTCATTTGTCATGCTCTCCTTGTCCGTGGTCGTTTCCGTTCCTGGGTCTCTAACCGTGTTATCAGTCGGTAAGCCATCTTGCGCCCCCGCTCTCGCAGGCTCTAGGGGTATTTCCTTTAATTTACTTTTTGTAGCATTTAGCGGGTGTCTCCAATTAGCTGAAACTGTGTTGGGGACTGCTGTCATGGGTAGCTAGCCCATGACGGCCCCAGTGGGGTCTGTTCCTTCCTGTCAGCTGTCTCTCCAAGCTGTCACATGGACTTTCCCATGTTGTCAGCTGTCCTTTCACAGCAGTCACTGGACGAGTCCAGATTATCAGAATCAAGTACACAGGACAAGATGTTAAGAAGTCCCTTGTGCCAGTAGGTGGGGAGCATTTCACAACATTCATTGATTGTTGAGAGTGGTAGACGCTCAAAATCGGGGGTGCGGGGGGGAGGGGATACATATACGTATAAGTAAACTTCGAAATTGTGGTGCTATTGAAGCTCAAAAGACATACCCAGTCCATTTTCTCTCAATGGTAATCATTATCTGAAACTTAAATGAAGAAAATAGTATCTGTCACCTGTGAGCCTATGTTGAATCTTGCTCAGTTACTATTGCAGGCATAGGAGTTTGGTTATGAGTGAAAGACTTGTAAACAGCTGAATACTACACAATCATAACCAGCTTTATAGTTGAGAAGATCATTGATGAAACTTGCAGATAGTGTAGGTCCATATCCTCCATGGAGAGGCGACTTATTCCATGTCGCCTCCCTCACGGCCTAACACAAAGGATCGGTGCGGCCTTTCCCGGAGACGGGCCTGGGGCTTCAGCAGCGGGCACAGCGTAGACTTTTTCATCATGGAGCGGGCGAGCCCTCACCGGAGGTCGCGAGAAGGGAGTGCTCTGATCGCTGGTCCGCGGCAGCCTGAAGCCACGGTATGCGGAGCTCCAGCTGGCGCAACATCCGGAGCCTGGGATCCCTCGTTGGGGACCCCAGAGGAGAAGAGCTCTGACCCCCGGCCTGCGGCCTACTTCTAACCGCGGGCGCGGCAGGGACTTACCATCCGGAGCGGGATCCCTCACCGGGGATCCCTGGAGAAGAGCTCCGACAACCGGCCCGCGGCCTACAATATCTTTTGAAGCCACGGTCTGCGGTGCTTCCAACTGTGGCGCAGCGGGGACTTTACAACTGCGACCGCTGGCCTGCGGCCTAAACCATCTTGAAGCCGGGAAGGGAAGCACCGATTCAGGACTTACCTTGTCTGCACATCTGGCCGCCTGCAGCGGCGACAGCAGAGGGTTGTGGTCCCGACCACGGGGGGAAAATGAAGGAGGACCAACTAAACTTTGTGCCTTCCACCACAGTGATGAATGCTGTGGTGGGTGTTTGTGTTAAATTTTTTTTTGTGTATTGTGTGTTCTTTTTTATTGTACTGCACGTGATGAATAAATCTGACCATTGACTATTGACTATTGATATCCCAAGGAACTCCAACAACAATTCCTGGGGTTAGAATAATTTGGCATCCAATAACTATGACTGGCTTCTTTTGTATCATGCATAACCTTTCATACTGGAGGATATTCAATTTTCCTAGAAAATCTCGATGCACCTAACATTTCATCCTGCTTCTCCTACCTTCACAGCTGCAACTTTGACTGATATTCTCATAGTCATTCTTTTGGGAGAATCATCAAACAAAGCCTTTAAAAAGGTTGTCGGTGAATATATAATGCACTTCATTGAATGAAAGTGATCAAAAGGCATTGCTTATAAAAGAGTGCCTACTTTACCAGCATCTAACATCTACAGGAAATCTCAAATTTCCTGTAGATGTTGGATAGATGGCTTCTATCCATCACAGATAGATTTTAGCTAACAAAGTGCTTTTCTCCATAAACTAACTTACAGTTTAGTAACATTCTATTTAGTAACCCACCTCATGTCCCTAACATTCCAATCCTTGGATTTAAATCTTTCCATGGGTCTTCACCTGCATATCAAAAACATGAAAATTAGGAGCTGAGTCATAGTCAGTGAGTCATACAACAAAAACGTATGCTCTTCGGCCCAATTCACTTGCAAGTTACCTGCCCAACTTGTAGTAACCCATTAGTTACCATCTAATGGTAACTAATGGAGAGGCCCAGGAGCCGTTGGAGCAAGACGAGGAGTCTCCGGGCAGTGAGTTATAAAATCGAGTGTGGTGCTTTGTTTTAACAGAGGCCCAGGAGCCGTTGGAGCGAGAGGAGGAGTCTCCGGGCCGTGAGTTATAAAATTGAGCGCGGGGCATTGTTTTAACAGAGGCCCAGGAGCCGTTGGAGCAAGGGGAGGAGTCTCCGGGTGGTGAGCTATAAAATCGAGTGTGGGGCTTTGTTTTAACAGAGGCCCAGGAGCCGTTGGAGCAAGAGGAGGAGTGTCCTGGCGGTGAGTTATAAAATCGAGCGCGGGGCTTTGTTTTAACAGAGGCCCAGGAGCCATTGGAGCAAGAGGAGGAGTCTCCGGGTGGTGAGTTATAACATCGAGCGTGGGGCTTTGTTTTAACAGAGGCGTAGGAGACGTTGGAGCAAGAGGAGGAAGAGTTACCCAAACCTGTAACGTTCCACACAAGTGTTCTGGTGGAAGCCGCTGATTGGTGGAAGCGGACTGGAGGAAGCAGTTGATTGGGTGCAACCCTTGGTTTGCATTAAAGGTAAAGTGAGTTAAAGGTAAAGTGAGTTAAAGGTAAAGTGAGTTAAAGGTAAAGTGAGCTAAGGGTAGAGTGAGCAAAGGGTACAGTGAGTAAACCGTACAGTGAGCAAAGGGTTCAGTGAGCAAAGGGTTCAGTGAGCAAAGGGTTCAGTGAGCTAAGGGTTCAGTGAGCAAAGGGTTCAGTGAGCTAAGGGTTCAGTGAGCTAAGGGTTCAGTGAGCTAAGGGTACAGTGCTTTTTAGTAAAGGTTAGTTTAAAGGATTAAGATTTTTATAGAGTGAATGAGTTGATTAATTTGGGGACATGCCATGTCATTTGAGATCGGCCCCATCGTTTGCTCATCCTGCAACATGTGGGAGATCAGGGATTTGGTCGGTGTCCCTGGTGACTACGTTTGCTGGAAGTGTGTCCAGCTGCCGTTCCTAGCAGACCGCATTGAATGATTGGAGCTGCGGTTGGATTCATACTGGAGCATCCATGATGCTGAGAAACTCGTGAATAGCACGTACAGTGAGTTGGCCACACCGCAGGTTAAGCGGCCAGAAAGGGAACGGGTGGCCATTAGCCAGCGTAGCAGTAGGCCAGTGGTGCAGGAGTCCCCTGCAGTCATCTCCCTCCTAAACAGATATACCATTTTGAATACTGTTGGGGTAGATGGCTCATCAGGGGAAGACAGCAGCACCCAAGTTCATGGCACCATTGGTGGCTCTGCGGCACAGGAGGGGAGAAAAAAAGAGTGGAAGGGCTATTGTAATAGGGGATTCAATTGTAAGGGGGATAGATAGGCATTTATGTGGCCACAAACGAGACTCCAGGATGGTATGTTGCCTCCATGGTGCAAGGGTCAGGGATGCCACTGAAGGGCTGCAGAACAATCTGGAGGGGGAGGGTGAACAGCCAACTGTCGTGGTGCACATTGGCACCAACGATATAGGTAGAAAACAGGATGCGGTCCTACAAGGCGAATTTAGGGAGCTAGGAGATAAACTTAAAGCGAGGGATAAAATTGGACCATTAAAGGACCAGAATGGACAGCTATCTGCAGAGCCAAAAGAGATGGGGGAGATATTGAACAATTTATTTTCTTCGGTATTCACCAAGGAGAAGGATATTGAACTCGGTGAGTTAAGGGGAAAAAGTAGAGTAGCTATGGAAACTATGAGATTCAAAGAGGAGGAAGTACTGACACTTTTGAAAAATATAAAAGTGTATAAGTCTCCAGGTCCTGACAGGATATTCCCTAGGACATTGAGGGAAGTTAGTGTAGAAATAGCAGGAGCTATGACAGAAATATTTCAAATGTCATTAGAAACGGGTATAGTGCCGGAGGATTGGCGTACTGCGCATGTTGTTCCATTGTTTAAAAAGGGTTCAAAGAATAAACCTAGCAATTATAGACCTATTAGTTTGACGTCAGTGGTGGGCAAATTAATGGAAAGGATACTTAGAGATAATATATATAAGCATCTGGATAAACAGGGTCTGATCAGGAACAGTCAACATGGATTTGTGCCTGGAAGGTCATGTTTGACAAACCTTCTTGAATTTTTTGAAACGGTAACTAGGGAAATTGATGAGGGTAAAGCAGTGGATGTTGTCTATATGGATTGCAGTAAGGCCTTTGATAAGGTTCCCCATGGAAGGTTGGTTAAGAAGGTTCAATCTTTGGGTGTTAACGGCGGAGTAGCAAGATGGATTCAACAGTGGCTGAATGGGAGATGTCAGAGAGTAATGGTGGATGGCTGTTTGTCAGGTTGGAAGCCGTTGACCAGTGGGGTGCCTCAGGGATCTGTGTTGGGTCCACTGTTGTTTGTCATGTACATCAATGATCTGGATGATGGGGTGGAAAATTGGATAAGTAAGTATACAGATGATATTAAGATAGGTGGTGTTGTGGATAAGGAAGTAGATTTTCAAAGTCTACAGAGAGATTTGGGCCATTTGGAAAAGTGGGCTGAAAGATGGCAGATGGAGTTTAATGCTGATAAGTGTGAAGTGCTACATCTTGGCAGGACAAATCAAAATAGGACGTACATGGTAAATGGTAGGGAATTGAGGAATGCTGTGGAACAGAGGGATCTAGGAATAACTGTGCATAGTTCCCTGAAGGTGGGATCGCATGTAGATAGGGTGGTAAAGAAAGCCTTTGGTGTGCTGGCCTTTATAAATCAGAGCATTGAATATAGGAGTAGGGAAGTAATGTTAAAATTGTACAAGGCATTGGTAAGACCAATTCTGGAGTATGGTGTACAATTTTGGTCGCCTAATTATAGGAAGGATGTCAACAAAATAGAGAGAGTACAGAGGAGATTTACTAGACTGTTGCCAGGGTTCCAGCAACTATGTTACAGAGAAAGGTTGAACAAGTTAGGTCTTTATTCTTTGGAGCGCAGAAGGTTAAGGGGGGACTTGATTGAGGTCTTTAAAATGATGAAAGGGATAGACAGAGTTTACGTGGATACGTTTTTTCCCATTGAGGGTAGGGAAGTTTTCAAACAAGAGGGCATGACATGAGAATTAAGGGACAGAGGTTTCGGGGTAACGTGAGGGGGAACTTCTTTACTCAGAGGGTGGTGGCTGTGTGGAATCAGCTTCCAGCAGAAGTGGTGGAGGCAGGATCGATTTTAACATTTAAGAGTAAAGTGGATAGGTATATGGACGTGAAGGGAATGGAGGGGTAGGGTCTGAGTGCAGGTAGATGGGACTAGGGGAAAACAAATGGTCGGCACGGACTGGAAGGGCCGAGAGGGCCTGTTTCCGTGCTGTAATTGTTATATGGTTATATGGTTATATGTTTAAAAGGAAGACCTCAAAGGTAATAATCTCTGGACTCCTACCAGTGCCACGTGCTAGTCAGAGTAGAAATAGGAGGATATTGCAGATTAATACGTGGCTTGAAAAATGGTGCAAGGGGGCAAGATTCAAATTTCTTGGGCATTGGAAACAGTTCTGGGGGAGGTGGGACCAGTACAAACAGGACGGTCTGCACCTGGGCTTCAAGGGAAACAATGTCCTTGAGGAGTGTTTGCTAGTGCTGTCAGGGAGGATTTAAACTAATGTGGCAGAGGGGTGGGATCATGAAGAGAGACAGAGGGATGTAAAATGAGGGTAGAAGCAATAGGTAGCAAGGTAAAAAGTAAAAGTGGCAGGCAGAAAAATCCAGGGCAAAAATCAAAAAAGGCCACTTTTCAACATAATTGTATAAGGGGTAAGAGTGTTGTAAAAACAAGCCTGAAGGCTTTGTGTCTCAATGCAAGGAGCATTCGTAATAAGGTGGATGAGTTGAATGTGCAGAAAGTTATTAATGGATATGATATAGTTGGGATCACGGAGACATGGCTCCAGGGTGACCAAGGCTGGGAGCTGAACATCCAGGGATATGCAATATTCAGGAGGGAGAGGCAGAAAGGAAAAGGAGGTGGAGTAGCGTTGCTGGTTAGAGAGGAGATTAACGCAATAGAAAGGAAGGACATTAGCTTGGAGGATGTGGAATCGATATGGGTAGAGCTGCGAAACACTAAGGAGCAGAAAACCCTAGTGGGAGTTGTGTACAGGCCACCTAACAGTAGTAGTGGAGTTGGATATGGCATCAAACATGAAATTAGAAATGCGTGCAACAAAGGTAAAACAGTCATAATGGGTGACTTCAATCTGCATATAGATTGGGTGAATCAAATTGTCAGGGGTGCTGAGGAAGAGGATTTCTTCGAATGTATGCGGGATAGTTTTCTAAACCAACATGTAGAGGAACCAACGAGAGAGCAGGCTATTCTAGACTGGCTATTGAGTAATGAGGAAGGGTTAGTTAGCAGTCTAATTGTGCGTGGCCCCTTGGGTAAGAGTGACCATAATATGGTTGAGTTCTTCATTAGGATGGAGAGTGACTGTTAATTCAGAAACAAAGATTCTGATCTTAAAGAAAGGTAACTTTGAGGCTATGAGATGTGAATTGGCCAAGATAGACTGGCCATTTATTCTTAAAGGGTTGACGGTGGATATGTAATGGAAGGCATTTAAAGACTGCATGGATGAACTACAACAATTGTTCATCCCAGTTTGGCAAAAGAATAAATCAGGGAAGGTAGTGCATCCGTGGATAACAAGGGAAATCAGGAATAGTATCAAAACTAAAGATCAAGCTTACAAAATAACCAGAAAAAGCAGCCTACCAGAGGACTGGGAGAAATTCAGTCCAGCAGAGGAGGACAAAGTGCTTAATTAGGAAAGGGAAAAAAGATTATGAAAGAAAACTGGCAGGGAACATAAAAATGGACTGCAAAAGTTTTTATAGATATGTTAAGAGAAAAAGATTAGTTAAAACAAATGTAGGTCCCTTGCAGTCAGAAACTGGTGAATTGATCATGGGGAACAAGGACATGGCAGAACAATTGAATAACTACTTTGGTTCTGTCCACACTAAGGAAGACATAAATAATCTGCCGGAAATAGCAGAGGACCGGGGGTCAAATGAGATGGAGGAACAGAGTGAAATCCAGTTTAGCCGGGAAGTCGTGTTAGGTAAATTGAATGGATTAAAGGCCGATAAATCCCTATGGCCAGAGAGGCTGCATCCCAGAGTACTCAAGGAAGTAGCCCTAGAAATAGTGGATGCATTAGAGATAATTTTTCAAAACTCTTTAGATTCAGGAGTAGTTCCTGAGGATTGGAGGGGAGCTAATATAAGCCCATGTTTTAAAAAGGGAGGGAGATAGAAAACGGGGAATTACAGACCAGTTAGTCTACCATCGGTAGTGGGGAAAATACTAGAGTCAGTTATTAAAGATGTGATAGCAGCACATTTGGAAAGTGGTGAAATCATTGGACAAAGTCAGCATGGATTTATGAAAGGTAAATCATGTCTGACGAATCTTATAGAATTTTTCGAGGATGTAACTAGTAGAGTGGATAAGAGAGAACCTGTGGACGTGTTATATCTGGACTTTCAGAAGGCTTTTGCCAAGGTCCCAGATAAGAAATTAGTATACAAACTCAAAGCACATGGTATTGGGGGTTCAGTATTGATGTGGATAGAGAACTGGCTGGCAGACAGGAAGCAAAGAGTAGGAGTAAATGGGTCATTTTCAGAATGGCAGGCAGTGACTAGTGAGGTACCGCAAGGCTCAGTGCTGGGACCCCAGTTATTTACAATATATATTATTGGTCTGGATGAGGGGATTGAATGCAACATCTCCAAGTTTGCGGATGACACGAAGCTGGGGGACAGTGTTAGCTGTGAGGAGGATGCCAGGAGGCTGCAAGGTGACTTGGATAGGTTGGGTGAGTGGGCAAATGCATGGCAGATGCAGTATAATGCGGATAAATGTGATGTTATCGACTTTGGCGGCAAAATACAGGAGGGTAGACTATTATCTGAATCGTGGACAATTAGGAGAAGGGGAGATGCAACGAGACCTGGGTATCATGGTACACCAGTCATTGAAAGTAAGTATGCAGGTGCAGCAGGCAGTGAAGAAAGCGAATGGTATGTAGGCATTCATAGCAAAAGGATTTGAGTACAGGAGCAGGGAGGTTCTACTGCAGTTGTACAGGGTCTTGGTGAGGCCACACCTGGAGTATTGCATACAGTTTTGATCTCCTAATCTGAGAAAAGACATTCTTGCCATAGAGGGAGTACAGAGAAGGTTCACCAGACTGATGCCTGGGATGGCAGGACTTCCATATGAAGAAAGACTGCTTAGACTTGGCTTGTACTCGCTGGAATTTAGGAGATTGAGGGGGGATCTTATAGAGACTTACAAAATACTTAAGGGGTTGGACAGGCTAGATTCAGGAAGATTGTTCCCGATGTTGGGGAACTCCAGAACAAGGGGTCACAAGGGGGAAATCTTTTAGGACCGAGATAAGAAAATCATTTTTCACACAGAGAGTGGTGAATCTGTGGAATTCTCTGCCACAGAAGGTAGTTGAGACCAGTTCATTGGCTATATTTAAGAGGGAGTTAGATGTGGCCCATGTGGCTAAAGGTATCACGGGGTATGGAGAGAAGGCAGGTACAGGAGACTGAGTTGGATGATCAGCCATGATCATATTGAATGGCGGTGCAGGCTCGAAGGGCCGAATGGCCTACTCCTGCACCTATTTTCTATGTTTCTATGTTTCTATCTGTTACCCCAAAACATATACCCATATATTCCTCTTTTCTGTTTTCGGTAATAATATTTTTATTAGAAGTAATCCATCATAACAACGGTATAACAATTTTTCAAATACACAACCAACTTATTTCAATAGGTATACGAATGTTACGAATGATTCTTATAAACTTCTATTTTTTTAGAAAGTAGTAAAAGAAAAGAATAAATTTTAATCAATAAAAATCGTGATTAAATAATAATTTTGATTATATAGAGAGAGAAAGAGAAGAGAGAAAAAAAATATATGTATATATTCTTGTTATATATATTTAATTAAAACAAAGTATTATATATATATATATATATATATATATATATATATATATATATATATATATAAAGAGATTATAGTATACATCTTAATAGTGAATAACACAATTTCAAATAGCGATATCAATAGAGACATGTAAACAAATCAAAAAAAAAAACAGAGAGTTATTTTCATCTAATCCTGCCGGGTACCCATTGAGTTGTGATGCCAAGAACAGCTACCCCTTCAAATATTCTGTATATGGAGACCATATCTGTTCAAAGTGTTCGTGTTTGTCCATTAGGACAAATCTGATTCTTTCCAAATGCAACGTCTCCAACATTTCCACTGTCCACATTTTAATTGTGGGGGATAATGTTCCCATCCAAAATTTCAACATTAATTTTTTCCCTGTTATCATACAATAATCCAAGAAATTTCTTTGGTTTACTGTTAATATTAAATTTGAATCCGGAAATCCTAATATTATTAATTTTGGATCTAGGTCCAGTTTAATTTTAAGAACTTCAGAGATAACTCTAAAGATTTCTGTCCAATAATAGTTGCGTTTTATACATGTTACAAAACTATGCATTAAATTAGCTTCCAAGTTCTGACATTTATCAC
The DNA here is from genome assembly GCA_035221665.1 of Okamejei kenojei. Lineage (NCBI taxonomy): Eukaryota > Metazoa > Chordata > Chondrichthyes > Rajiformes > Rajidae > Okamejei > Okamejei kenojei. The sequence continues at coordinate 78,320,222 of CM069134.1, forward strand.
AAATAGGAGAAATGTTTGGATAAATTCTACTTAATTTCATTTTTGAATAATGTAATCTGTGTAATACCTTAAATTGTATCAATATATGTCTAGCATTTAATGAGCATGTACGATGTATACGTTGTAGGCTTTCTTCCCATATTTCCTTTGTTATAGATAAACCTATTTCATTTTCCCATGTTTGTCGATATATTTCCGAAGTTGGGATTTCCCTATCCAAAATAGTATTGTGTATATACGCTATTAATTTTTCTGTATTTGGGTGTTTATTAAACAATTCATCTAATAATCCTTATTTTCTATTTTTATAGTCTTGCGTATTTGACTTAATATAGTTTCTAATTTGTAAATACCTAAATATGTTATTTGACTGCAATCCATAGATATCCTGCAACTCTTGAGATGAAAGAAATGTTCCTTTCTTGTAAAGGTGTTCTATCCTTTTCATTCCTAAATCATTCAAATGTCTAAACCCCTTGTCCAATACAGAGGGCCTAAACAAGGAATTATTCATAATTGGCAAACACAGTGAGAAATTATCCATATGTAGGGTCTTAACTATTTGTTTCCAAATATGTCTATTGCTATGAATTATAGGGTCGTCACCATACGTTTTTTTTTTGTACTTCCCTTGGTGCAAAAAGAATCGAACCGACATCAAAAGGCAAACAGTCTTCCTTTTCCATCTTTAGCCAGCTTGGTTCATGATCTAAATTTACCAACCAAAAATTCATATTCTTAATCTGAACTGCCCAGAAATAATATGAGATATTTGGTAGTGCTAGTCCACCATTTATTTTAGATTTACGTAGATGTTTTTTACTTATTCAATGATTTTTATAGCCCCAAATAAAACTATTAACAAAAGTATCTATTTTTTTTAAAAACATTTTAGGGAGATATAAAGGGATGGCTTGAAATAAATATAACAATTGTGGCAAAAAAATCATTTTTATAGCATTTATTCTACCGATCATTGATATAGGTAGTGTTTTCCAATATAAAATATATTTTTTAGTTTATTTAATAATTGAGGGTAATTATATTTAAATAGACAGTTATAGGACTTAGATACAATAATTCCTAGATATTTGAGTTTGTCTGTGACTATTTTAAGTGGGAATTATTCTAATATTTTTAATTTTATTCCAGTTATAGGCATAATTTCTCTTTTATTCCAATTAATTCTATACCCAGAAAATGTACTAAACTTAGTTATATCATTAAATAGATTAGGAATACTAATTTCCGGTTTTGTAATATAAATTAATGTCATCTGCGTATGGAGATATTTTATTTGTTGTAGTTTTGGTATTATATCCATATATTTCTGGTTCTGATCTAATCATTTTGGCTAATGGTTCTATCACCAGAGCAAATAGTAATGATGATAATGGGCATCATTGTCTACAACCCCAAAAGAGATTAAATTTTGCAGATGACATTTGATTTGTTAATATTCCTGCAGTTGGATTCGAGTATATGATTTTTAACCATTTGGAAAATCTATCCCCCAGTTGAAATTTCTGCATTATTTTAAATAAATATGGCCATCAACCTGGTCAAATGCTTTTTCAGCATCTAAGGATATGGCAGCTAGTTCAATATCATTCACTCTTTTTGAGTACATGACATTGAATAGATATCTCAGATTATAAGATGAATAGCGTTTTGGAATAAAACCTGTTTGGTCATGATGTATTAATTTATTCATCACTAAACTTAGCCTCCGAGATAACATTTTAGTTAGTATTTTTTGATCAGTATTTAAAAGAGCTATTGCTCTGTATGATCCATGGTCTTCCAAATCTTTATCAGTTTTAGGGATAAGTGTAATTGTAGATTCATTTAATGATTCTGGTAACTTTCCTTGTTCATAAGCATATTTATATATTGTATGTAAGCGTGGAGAAATCAGATCATAAAACTTCTTATAAAATTCAACACTTAAGCCATCAGGGCCTGCGGCTTTTCCGTTATTTAATTATCCAATTGATTCTTCAATATCTTTTACTGATATATCAGCATTTAAAAAGTCTCTACCTTCCTGATCTAAACTATTAATATGACATTCTTGTAGGAATGTTTCCATTCCATCTGATTGTCCTGCTAGTTTAGATGAGTAAAGATTTTGATAATATTGTAAAAATGTATAATTGATATCTTTTGGTAAAGTCAATATATCTCCTTGTTCAGATCTAATTTTATGTATCATTTTCTCCTCATCTAATTTTCTAAGCTGGCGTGCCAGTAATTTTTGTGGTTTATCCCCAAATTCAAAGTGTACTTGTTTAGTCTGTTGAAAAAGTTTAATAATCTGATTTGAGTATATTTTATTTAGCTTATATTTTAATGATGCAATTTTACTACTTAGCCCCTTAGAAGGGGATATTGCATTTTCAATATCTAATTGTTTTATTTTATTTTCCAACTTTTGTTGAGTCTTTCAATTTTCCTTATTAAAGTATGCGTGTGCTGATATTATCGCACCACGCATAAATGCTTTAAATGCATCCCAAAGCAGTGATGGTGAAATTCCAGGTTTGTCATTAGTTTCAAAAAATAATTTAATCTGTTTTACCAAGTAATCATAACAAGCCCTATCATTTAATATTTGGGGGTTGAGTCTCCAGTTAGAGGTTTTAATAGTTATGTCTTTTAATTTTATCTTAAATGTTAATGGAGCGTGATCCGAGATAATAATATTATGATATTTTGAGTCATATGTAAATGGGATTAGTTTTGAATCTATTAAAAAATAGTCTATCCTTGAGTAGGTTCCAAATACAGGGAAAAAGAATGAATATTCTCGACCAGATGGGTTATCTATCCTTAAAGTTTGCTGTGTTACTAAAATAATTTATAAATGTACTTGACTTAGAAGTGGTTTTCCTTTTCATTGATGATCTATCTAAATAATTATCTAAGGTACAATTAAAATCACCTCCAATTATTAGATTATGTTGAGTGGATATAGGGATATTGTTAAATATTTTCTTGAAGAATAATGGATTATCAAAATTAGGACCATATATATTCATAAGGATTACTTTTTTATAATATAATTCACCTGTAATTATTATATATCTACCCTCAACATCTTCTATTATTGAGCTTTGTTTAAAAGGTATACCTTTACGAATAATTATTGCTGCCCCTCTAGACTTATGTGTAAATGAAGAGTGATATACTTTGGAAATCCTCCTCCTTTTCTGTGGGTGGACAGTATCATCAGATAAGTGATCAATAATCAGTATCATCAGGTAAGTGATCAATAATATTCAGTGTCCTTCATCATCATCTGCTTTTTCCTCTACTTCTTCCTCTTCCAGTTTCTTCTGAATGTCTCAAGCGAATTCAAGAGCTTCTGTTTGTTTGGTGAAGCGGTGCTCCTTGTTATCATAAGTTAGCCTTAATGTTGCCGGGTACATCATGCCATATCTCAGATTCTTTATGTTCCTCAGGATACCTCTTGTTTCTGTAAATAAAGATCTTCTCTTGGCCACTTCTGTAGGGTAATCTCTAAAAATACTGATGTTGTCTCCCTCATATTTGAGATTTTTCTTACATTATTATCTTCATCATATCTTCAAAAACCACCTTCACAATCATCTGATCGTAAACCACCTTCACAATCATCTGTCTTGGGGGAGCATCCCTCCTAGGGGTACGTCTCAATGCGAGTTCCATTCACTCCATAGCGCCACCGGCTATCTGTTTTCACTCTGTTAATATTTTTTTAGTCCATGCCAAAACATTATTCTAATTCCATATACTCTAATTTTACACACTAAACTTTTACGTGGGACTCCATCAAAGGCTTGCTGAATATCCAAGTGGTTGGTCATATCCACTGGTTTGCCCTGATTTATTATACCAACTATCCTCATAACAGACACAAAATGGTAGAGTAGCTCAATGGGACTGGCAGAATCTCTGGAGAGAAGGAATGGGTGACATTTTGGGTCGGAACCCTTCTATCAGTCTGAAGAAGGGTCTCAACCTGAAACATCACCCATTCCTTCTCTCCAGATGCTATCTGTCCCGCTGAGTTACTCCACCATTTGGTGTCTATTCGATTTAAACCAGCATCTGCAGTTCCTTCTACACATATCCTCATAGCACTCGAGTAGGTTTGTTAAACATTATTTTGCTTACATGTTAACTGCTTTCCAAGTGTATATTTTTCATCTGTATAATCATATCAAGCATCTTTTCGATGTTTTCTTATTCTCCCTTTTTTAAAAAAGAAGGTTTAAATTTGACACCCTCCAAACTGCAGGAATTATTCCACAATTAATACAATTGTGAAAAATGACAAGCAATGCATGCATTGTTTCCGCAGCTACCTCTTTAATAGTCTCTAATTTATCAGAGTCATCAGTCCTCATACGTTCAGTGTCTTTTGTTTAAATTTAGTATCCGACTCTTGTATTAAAGAACTTCAATTTCCAAATCAATGAAGAAATCTATTTTGTTATGACCACTCTTCCATAAGGGATACTGCACCAAAAGATTTTTAACTAACTCTTTTTCAAACAATGCTCAATATAGAATAACTTGTTCCCTAGCTGGCTGCTCAGCATATTAGTAAAAAAACACATAACATACAGATTCCAGAAATTAACCTACCACTGTATTATTACTAATTTGGTATGGCCAGTGCATGGATAGATTAAAGTCACTTCCAATTACTGTTGTACCCTCGCTGTAGATATCTCTAATGTGCTATTTGATACTGTCCCCTACATTACCACATTTGTTTTGGTCAAACAATTCCCCATAGTGCTTCTTAGCTCCACCCCGATTCTGAATATTCTGAACAAACATATTTTCACACTATAGCACTGACTTCATCATTCACTGAACACCCACCTCATTTTCCTTTTCGCCTGCCCTGTGTAAATATCAACTGTACTTGGTTACTTAGCTCCCAGACTTTGTCACCTTGCAGTCATTTATCTTTAGTTACTAACATATGGAATCTGTTATACCTCTTTGTGCTGTTATTCATCCAGCTTGCATTGAAAGTTTTGCACACTTCAATACAGCACCTGTAGATATATATTTTTAGTTTTTGTAGACATCTTAACATTATTCTTTATTTACATTAGACCTATTTTTTTGCCATTTTTCGTACCTAGATTAGTTAATGCATTCACGTATGCTCTGTTCTTTCCTGATATGATCTGGATATCTCTAATCAATTATTTTTTGAAGTCTGCTTCTCTATTATTACTCTCTATCATTTTATATTTCCCTTCATTGGCATTCTCCCCGAATCCCCAGCCCCATTTAATTTTAAACCCTAGTTACTTCCCTTTGTACATCCACCATGTTTACATTCTCTGGAGACACTTGCTGTCTTCTAACTTTGCCTCTTAAATTAACTGCTCCTTCTGTAGAAACCGGGAACTGCAGATGCTGGCTTACACAAAAGGACACAAGTGCCTGATTCGCTGAATTAGGAATTACCCCACAAGTGTCCTTGGCAAAACCTTATTTCGCAATCATTATCAAAATTTAATCATGCTGCTGTCTGTGGAATAAAACAGAAAACGTTGGATAACTCTGTAGGTCAGGCAGCATCTGTGGAAGGAGCTAATGTTTCAGGTCGAAGACCATGCCTCAGATTTAGGAAAAAAAAACTGCCTGTTGGGAAAGTTGTCATAAGAAAATTGGCTGGTGTATTGCTTATATTGCACATCAACTGCTTAGCATGTTCTTTACATTCCTGTTCCATGTCACGGTCCACCATTATTCCATGTCTATGCTGTAGTCTTATTGATAGATATATACAGTGGCTTGCAAAAGTATTCATACCCCTTGAACTTTTCCACATTTTGTCACGTTACAATCACAAAGATAAATGTATTTTATTGGGATTTTATGTGATAGACCAACACAAAGTGGTGCGTAATTGTGAAGTGGAAGGAAAATGATACATGGTTTCCAAATTTTATTACAAATAAAAAACTGAAAAGTGTAGCGTGCAAAAGTATTCAACCCCCCTGAGTCAATACTTTGTAGAACCACCTTTCGCTGCAATTACAGCTGCAAGTCTTTTGGGGTATGTCTCTACCAGCTTTGCATATCTAGAGACTGAAATTTTTGCCCATTCTTCTTTGCAAAATAGCTCAAGCTCAGACAGATTGGATGGAGAGTGTCTGTGAACTGCAATTTTCAAGTCTTGCCAGAGATTCTCAATTGGATTTAGGTCTGGACTTTGACTGGGCCATTCTAACACATGAATATGCTTTGATCTAAACCATTCCATTGTAGCTCTGGCTGTATGTTTAAGGTCGTTGTCCAGCTGGAAGGTGAACCTCCACCCCAGTCTCAAGTCTTTTGCAGACTCTAACACGTTTTCTTCCAAGATTGCCCTGTATTTGGCTCCATCCATCTTCCCATCAACTCTGACCAGCTTCCCTGACCCTGCTGAAGAAAAGCATCTCCACAGCATGATGCTGCCACCACCATGTTTCACAGTGGGGATGATGTGTGCAGGGTAATGTGCAGTGTTAGTTTTCCGTCACACATAGCGTTTTGCATTTAGGCCAAAAACTTCAACTTTGGTCTCATCAGACCACAGCACCTTCCTCCACATGTTTGCTGTGTCCCCCACATGGCTTGTGGCAAACTGCAAACGGGACTTCTCATGGCTTTGTTTCAACAATGGCTTTCTTCTTGCCACTCTTTCATAAAGGCTCGATTTGTGGAGTGCACGACTAATTCGTCCACCTGAGCTGTGGATCTCTGCAGCTGCTCCAGAGTTACAATGGGCCTCTTGGCTGCTTCTCTGATCAATGCTCTCCTTGCCCGGCCTGTCAGTTTAGGTGGACGGCCATGTCTTGGTAGGTTTGCAGTTGTGCCATACTCTTTCCATTTTTGGATGATGGATTGAACAGTGCTCTGTGAGATGTTCAAAGCTTGGGATATTTTTTATAACCTAACCCTGCTTTAAACTTCTCCACAACTTTATCCCTGACCAGTCTGGTTTGTTCCTTGGGCTTCATGATGCCCAAGGAACATTGTTTGTTCACTAATGTTCTCTAACAAACCTCTGAGGCCTTCACAGAGCAGCTGTATTTATACTGAAATTAGATTACACACAAGTGGACGCTATTTACTAATTAGGTGACTTCTAAAGGCAATTGGTTTCACTGGATTTTATTTAGGGGTATCAGAGTAAAGGGGGCTGAATACTTTTGCACGCCACACTTTTCAGTTTTTTATTTGTAAAAAAATTTGAAAACCATGTATCATTTTCCTTCCACTTCACAATTATGTGCCACTTTGTGTTGGTCTATCACATACAATCCCAATAAAATACATTTACGTTTGTGGTTGTAACATGACAAAATGTGGAAAAGTTCAAGGGGTATGAATACTTTTGCAAGCCACTGTATAACACACAGCAGACAGTATTCATTTCTCCCCTGTCTTCCCAATCATTCCAATCCCTTTTGCTTCTTTCACTTCTCTCTCACTTGGTCCTTCACCCATGACCTTTAGTCAACATTTCCTTATTGCTGACAACCTTCCCATCCTCTTCAACCAAATTTCTCCCCTTCTACATCCTATTACCTCTGTTCTGATCTCTTCTTTCAAGACTTTTGCCTTAACATTGTTCTTCAGTATTTATTGGCGCTGTGCGTAATGTTCATGCCCAATCAGATCCCCCACAAAACACTGTGAGATTGAGTTAAAATGTATTAAATTAGGGTGACTTGCACCCTGCATGGAAAGCTTCCGACTACCATATATTTGAAGAGCACCTGATCTTTAAGGAAGTTTCCCTATGGGAGCCACAGAACAGCCTCTTCAAAGGACGAGGGAAAATCTATCGGTTGGGAAGGGTAAACATGTTGACCTTCTCGGCATGGTGACCTCAAAACATAAGGTGCTAATTTGATTGAAATCCATTACATGGGTGTCTCCATGCTATTGCAAGATGTGGAATGAATAATAAGATAAACACCACAGCACATAAATGCTATGTGCTTGGCATTTGATTGAATATCTTAGCGCAATGCTCTCTATGTTTTGCGAGTGAGTTATCAACAAAGGTCATAGGTTGTACCCATAAGTTCCGGTCTTTGTTTGTCAGGGGAGAAATGAAAGCTGCATGATTTCTAATATCATTAGGTGCATGACCAACATTGGGAAACATCCAACACGAAAAGCTAATTACTGCATGGAAGAACATGGGCCAATTTTGCAATGGATGCAAATTCACCTGGACATTATTGATAGTGGCAATAGATCCAATTTCCAGGCATATGTTCCTATACCTTTTGCTTCTCCATTGCCATCTACTGCTATCTCAAGGTAATACAAGTGTTAGAAACAAGCATTTTATGGTCAGAGATCAACATGTATTGCATGTATTGCATGTATTGCCATTATCTCAAACACCATCACTGGCTTTATCACTTCCGGCTCCCTGCCCTCCCAAGCCTCCACCCTCATCGTTCCCCAGCCCCGTACGGCCCGATTTTACCTTTTCCCCAAAATCCACAAACCTGACGGTCCTGGCAGACCCATTGTTTCTACTTGTTCTTGTCCCACCA